>JAVIWB010005404.1:0-677500 GCA_031893035.1 Dermolepida albohirtum
AAGCTGAAAAACTCCCTTTGAAAAGAAATCTAGGTTTTGACGGCTCACATATTGCTCAAACACTGCTATTACAGACTCCCGGTCAGGGAAGTCCCTATTTTTAAGTGATTGTCTAAACTTCGGAAAAAATGAAAATCAGTTGGCGAAAGGTCAGGTGAATAAGGTGGGTGAATTGTCTGTCGTGCAACATGAAGTCTTGCATTATCGTGAAGAAGTATGGGTCCATGTCTATTGACTAGTGAGGGCTGCAAGCGGCTCAATTTTCCATGCATAGTTTCCAGTTCGGCACAATAGGACGCTGCCGTGATAGTTTCACCAGGTTGCAAAAATGAATAGTGAATAATACCCTTACTGGTCCACCATACAGTCACCATAATCTTTCGCGGGTGAAGTGATGCTCGTGCATGCTGTCTTGGTGCTTCATCTCGATCTAACTATTGTCCTGACCGTCTCCGATTATCATAAAGTATCCACTTTTCGTCACACGTTACTCGATGAAGAAACAGTTCAACTTTCTGTCGATTAGCCAAAGAGGTAGCCACCGCTAATCGACGGAGCTTATTGGCTTCTGTTAATTGGTGCGGCACCCATCGATCGAGTTTCTTCACTTTGCCAATCGAAGGAAGGTGACGACTAATGGTGGCAATGGACACTTGAAATGTTTCTGCAAGGCTACGCACTGTTGTCGACGGATTACTTTCAACTTCTACACGCAGCTCGTCGTCATTAACGGTGCTACGCGCATATCCGCGAGGCTCATTTTCCAAATCAAAATTTCCCTCGCGGAATTTTTTAAACAAGACTTTTCCATAATAATTTGATGCATAATACAATCTCTTTTCTCTTTCTATTCTAGTAAAAATACGTAAGACAATTTCAACTTTATTGTTGCTCCCAAACTGCTGCCATCTTAAGAGACCTGAGCAGATGATAGTAGCTAGGATTCCAGTTGACACTTCTTGGACTAGAAGGAAGGTGGTGCAACATTATCCAATACATTTGCTTCAATTTAGCTAGAGTTAAGGTAGCGGCGTAGTCTCTCAACGCGAAACATATTTTCGATTGGAATTTTGAACAATAGGCCGTGTTTATATTCAACTGATTTTATTTTCTTCAATTTAACTCGAGTTACAATGGTGATATAGAGTTGGGTGTTGTCTTTTGAATACGAAGCACATTTGTAATTGGAATTTTGGGGCTTTTGGAACAGTAGACGGTTTTCATTTTCAACAATTGCGTTTTCTCTCATTTAGTTTTGACTTGTAATTGTAGTGTGGCATTGCGTACCGTCTCTTGAAGACGAAGCACATTTCTAATGATTGGTTTTTTGAACAATAGGAGGTTTCCATCTCTCCATGAAATTGTATTTGATGCTTGGTGGCTTAATTGGTTAAACACAAACAGATTTTAATTTTCTTAATAATGATGGTATACTTAACTTTCATACATCTGCTATACTTTGGTCAAGTTGCGGTAGCAGTTTGGGAATCTGCCTTCTCTATTGACGAAACAGCGCATTTCTATTTTAAGTTTTTAAACACATTTCATTTTCAACAAAATGTATTTGCTTCAATCTAGTTAGAGTTACAGTGGCGCTGTTGGGTTGTACGTTGAAAACGAAGTATGTTTCGATTGGAACTTTGGGTCTTCTGAAGTAAGCTGCATTTTCTCTACTTTAACGCGAGCTACATTGATAGTCTGTAACAACATACGAGTTGTCTTTTGTTGAATAGTAGACCACATTCATTATCAACAAACTGTATTCTTTCCAATTTAACTTAAGTTACTTTGGCGGTATAGAATTGGACCTTGGAGAAGAAATACGTTTCTAATTGTAACTTTGGACCTTCTTGAACAATAGGCGGCTATCATCTTCAACGGAGAGCATTTACTCTAATTTAGCTGGAAGTACATTTCTAATTGGAACGTCGAAGCGGCTGTCTTCGAAGAATTACGTTTGCTTTAATATAGAAAACGAACTACAGTGGCGATGTAGGGTTCTACGCAGACGACGAAGTACATTTCTAATTGGAACGTCGAACAGTAAGCGGCTGTCTTCGAAGAATTACGTTTGCTGTAATGTAGCAAACGAGCTACAGTGTCGACACGGGTTCGCGCATTGTCTCTTGAAGATGCAGCATATTTTTGGAACTTCTTGAGAATAACGAAAATGCATAACTTTACCTTTAAAAATTCTTCTTTTCTCCCTCAAAAAGATTCTTCTCTTCGAACGTCCTCATTGTTCTTGACCGCAATGCATGTTGGAACGATCAAAGTCAATGGGGAGGTTCTAGAATCGTTTGAATTCGAGGTTTCAATGTAAGAGGATTCATCGATTTCAAGGTCATTACAATATTGTGGGTTTAAGATCAGTGAGGAGGTTCTGGTGGTGGGGGTGACGCAAGTATAGAAAGATCCAATTTTACGATCACGTAAATGTACAAGACTTCAATCTTGGCGTTGATATATAACCCCCTTTTTCTGTATTCTGTGTACGTATTTCGGCAACTAAGTTGTTATAATCAGCATCAGCTGGAAGAGTACGGCAAAAATCCGCACGAAACAAATTCCATGCACGATTTGTACCGTCGAAAGCCAAAACACACACTGCGTTTTGCCGTAGTTTTCCAAGTGCGACACTGTTTAAATCTGCTGATGACGACTAAGTTGTCATCATCAGCAGATATCACCATCAAAATCACCATTATTTTCATTGTTTTTGCCTTTTATCAGAGTTAAAATTAATTAGTCTCTATCTCAAAAACTAGAACAGTTAAAAGAAGGCAGATATTTTTGGAATTAGCACGTCAAAAGTATACAAAATCAGTATTTATTGCTGATGATGACTAAGTTGTCATCATCAGTAGATATTATCATCAAAATCACCATTATTTTCATTGTTTTTGCCTTTTATCAGAGTTAAAATTAATTAGTCTCTATCTCAAAAACTAGAACAGTTAAAAGAAGGCAGATATTTTTGGAATTAGCACGTCAAAAGTGTACAAAATCAGTATTTATTGCTGATGATGACTAAGTTGCCATCATCAGTAGATATCACCATCAAAATTACCATCATTTTCATTGCTTTTGCCTTTTATCAGAACTAAAATTAATTAGCGTGTATCTCAAAAACTAGAACAGTTAAAAGAAGGCAGATATTTTTGGAATTAGCACGTCAAAAGTGTACAAAATCAGTATTTATTGCTGATGATG
This sequence comes from Dermolepida albohirtum, assembly GCA_031893035.1. Taxonomy (NCBI): domain Eukaryota; kingdom Metazoa; phylum Arthropoda; class Insecta; order Coleoptera; family Scarabaeidae; genus Dermolepida; species Dermolepida albohirtum. The sequence continues at coordinate 3,214 of JAVIWB010005404.1, forward strand.
ACTAAGTTGCCATCATCAGTAGATATCACCATCAAAATTACCATCATTTTCATTGCTTTTGCCTTTTATCAGAACTAAAATTAATTAGCGTGTATCTCAAAAACTAGAACAGTTAAAAGAAGGCAGATATTTTTGGAATTAGCACGTCAAAAGTGTACAAAATCAGTATTTATTGCTGATGATGACTAAGTTGCCATCATCAGTAGATATCACCATCAAAATTACCATCATTTTCATTGCTTTTGCCTTTTATCAGAACTAAAATTAATTAGCGTGTATCTCAAAAACTAGAACAGTTAAAAGAAGGCAGATATTTTTGGAATTAGCACGTCAAAAGTGTACAAAATCAGTATTTATTGCTGATGATGACTAAGTTGCCATCATCAGTAGATATCACCATCAAAATTACCATCATTTTCATTGCTTTTGCCTTTTATCAGAACTAAAATTAATTAGCGTGTATCTCAAAAACTAGAACAGTTAAAAGAAGGCAGATATTTTTGGAATTAGCACGTCAAAAGTGTACAAAATCAGTATTTATTGCTGATGATGACTAAGTTGCCATCATCAGTAGATATCACCATCAAAATTACCATCATTTTCATTGCTTTTGCCTTTTATCAGAACTAAAATTAATTAGCGTGTATCTCAAAAACTAGAACAGTTAAAAGAAGGCAGATATTTTTGGAATTAGCACGTCAAAAGTGTACAAAATCAGTATTTATTGCTGATGATGACTAAGTTGCCATCATCAGTAGATATCACCATCAAAATTACCATCATTTTCATTGCTTTTGCCTTTTATCAGAACTAAAATTAATTAGCGTGTATCTCAAAAACTAGAACAGTTAAAAGAAGGCAGATATTTTTGGAATTAGCACGTCAAAAGTGTACAAAATCAGTATTTATTGCTGATGATGACTAAGTTGCCATCATCAGTAGATATCACCATCAAAATTACCATCATTTTCATTGCTTTTGCCTTTTATCAGAACTAAAATTAATTAGCGTGTATCTCAAAAACTAGAACAGTTAAAAGAAGGCAGATATTTTTGGAATTAGCACGTCAAAAGTATGCAAAATCAATATTTACAAAATCAAAATGACTATATTTCATTGTTTTTGCCCTTTATCAGAACTAAAATGAATTAGCGTGTATCTCAAAAACTAGAACAGTTAAAAGAAGGCAGATATTTTTGGAATTAGCACGTCAAAAGTGTACAAAATCAGTATTTATTGCTGATGATGACTAAGTTGCCATCATCAGTAGATATCACCATCAAAATTACCATCATTTTCATTGCTTTTGCCTTTTATCAGAACTAAAATTAATTAGCGTGTATCTCAAAAACTAGAACAGTTAAAAGAAGGCAGATATTTTTGGAATTAGCACGTCAAAAGTATGCAAAATCAATATTTATTGCTGATGATGACTAAGTTGTCATCATCAGTAGATATTATCATCAAAATCACCATTATTTTCATTGTTTTTGCCTTTTATCAGAGTTAAAATTAATTAGTCTCTATCTCAAAAACTAGAACAGTTAAAAGAAGGCAGATATTTTTGGAATTAGCACGTCAAAAGTATGCAAAATCAATATTTATTGCTGATGATGACTAAGTTGTCATCATCAGTAGATATTATCATCAAAATCACCATTATTTTCATTGTTTTTGCCTTTTATCAGAGTTAAAATTAATTAGTCTCTATCTCAAAAACTAGAACAGTTAAAAGAAGGCAGATATTTTTGGAATTAGCACGTCAAAAGTATGCAAAATCAATATTTATTGCTGATGATGACTAAGTTGTCATCATCAGTAGATATTATCATCAAAATCACCATTATTTTCATTGTTTTTGCCTTTTATCAGAGTTAAAATTAATTAGTCTCTATCTCAAAAACTAGAACAGTTAAAAGAAGGCAGATATTTTTGGAATTAGCACGTCAAAAGTATGCAAAATCAATATTTATTGCTGATGATGACTAAGTTGTCATCATCAGTAGATATCACCATCAAAATTACCATCATTTTCATTGCTTTTGCCTTTTATCAGAACTAAAATGAATTAGCGTGTATCTCAAAAACTAGAACAGTTAAAAGAAGGCAGATATTTTTGGAATTAGCACGTCAAAAGTATGCAAAATCAATATTTATTGCTGATGATGACTAAGTTGTCATCATCAGTAGATATCACCATCAAAATTACCATCATTTTCATTGCTTTTGCCTTTTATCAGAACTAAAATTAATTAGCGTGTATCTCAAAAACTAGAACAGTTAAAAGAAGGCAGATATTTTTGGAATTAGCACGTCAAAAGTATGCAAAATCAATATTTATTGCTGATGATGACTAAGTTGTCATCATCAGTAGATATCACCATCAAAATTACCATCATTTTCATTGCTTTTGCCTTTTATCAGAACTAAAATGAATTAGCGTGTATCTCAAAAACTAGAACAGTTAAAAGAAGGCAGATATTTTTGGAATTAGCACGTCAAAAGTATGCAAAATCAATATTTATTGCTGATGATGACTAAGTTGCCATCATCAGTAGATATCACCATCAAAATTACCATCATTTTCATTGCTTTTGCCTTTTATCAGAACTAAAATTAATTAGCGTGTATCTCAAAAACTAGAACAGTTAAAAGAAGGCAGATATTTTTGGAATTAGCACGTCAAAAGTATGCAAAATCAATATTTATTGCTGATGATGACTAAGTTGTCATCATCAGTAGATATCACCATCAAAATTACCATCATTTTCATTGCTTTTGCCTTTTATCAGAACTAAAATGAATTAGCGTGTATCTCAAAAACTAGAACAGTTAAAAGAAGGCAGATATTTTTGGAATTAGCACGTCAAAAGTATGCAAAATCAATATTTATTGCTGATGATGACTAAGTTGTCATCATCAGTAGATATCACCATCAAAATTACCATCATTTTCATTGCTTTTGCCTTTTATCAGAACTAAAATGAATTAGCGCGTATCTCAAACACTAGAACAGTTAAAAGAAAGCAGATATTTTTGGAATTAGCACGTCAAAAGTATGCGAAATCAGTATTCATTTTTCCAACACCAAGACAAAAATGTCCTTCCGTCGGACTGTGTATTTAATTCTTTTCTAACTCTCATGTCGCATTACAGATGTCCATGTCAACTATCCATATGCAGCAAACTCAATCGGTGTCGATGCCTTCGCAGAGTCTGCAGCAACAACAGAGCGTGAGCAATCAGTTGGTGAATGCCGTAACGTCGGGCGGTATGAATCAAACGAATGTTATGAACAGTTTTAGCGCCCCGACGGCCGATTTCAGCCTGGAGTTTTTGGACAATTTACCTTCAGCTGATACGGGCGGTTTCTCTGAACAAGAATTGCTTAGCTCTTTCGACAACGATTCGGGTTTTAATTTGCAGGACATACTGTGAATAGGATTTAGTTTTTTTGTTTTTAATTTTGTTCTTATTGCGTTGGTTTTTCGGAAAACAAAAACCATTTTTCTAAAGAATAAAAAAAATATATTATCAATATATCAGGTTGTAACATAAATCCTGTCCGAAAATTTGTAAAACTTGTTTATTAAATTTTTGTACAAAGTTTTTATTTATCAATCGTCAATGTATTTTCCCTCATTATTTATTACCGCTAGCCATCTTTCAGGTAACATATGAATTCCTCTACGGAAAAATTCTTCGGATTTTGAATCAAAAAATAAAGTTACTGCGGTTTGAACATCTTCTTGGGAATTGAAGCTTTTTCCATCAAGGTGGTTTTGTAAGCTTCGAAATAAGTGGTAATCCGTAGGAGCAAGGTCTGGGGAGTACGGTGGATGTGAAATTTTTTCCCAGCCAAGTTCTTCCAATTTCTGAGAAGTGATGCGAGCCGTATGTGGGCGGGCATTATCTTGATGGAACAGAACACCGCGTCGATTGACCAGTGCTGGGCGTTTTTTTCGCAGGGCTTCCATTAAACGGTCGAGTTGCTGACAGTAAAGTGCGGCAGTGATGGTTTCGTTCATTCCCAGCATCTCAAAATGAATTACACCTTTAATATCCCACCAAACACAGAGCAATGTTTTCATTGGATGCAGTCCAGCTTTAGGCGTTTGCACCGCCTTCTCACCAGGACTAAGCCATTGATGATGACGCTTAATATTTTTGTATTGCACCCACTTTTCATCTCCGGTAACAATTTGATTTAAAAACGGAGCACGGAGATGACGAGAGTGCATTGAAATGCACACATCAATACGATGTTGGAGTTGTGCTGGCGATAGTTCATGCGGTACCCATTTTCCTAACTTTACCACTTTTCCCAATGATTGCAAATGACGATGTATAGTCATATGACTTACGTCAAATTCTTGTGCAAGTTCTCGCACTGTTGTAAATGGATTATTTTCAACCCGAGTTCGAAGGACCTCCCTATCAAATCCAGAAGGCCGCCCGGTACGCTCGTCATCCTTCAAACTTAAGTCACCGTTTCGAAACTTTTCAAACCATCTCCGACACATCCGTTCACTAACAACATCATTGCCATAGACAGCTTGAATGTTTCTAGCCGACTCACTCGCGTTATTTCCTTTTTTGTATTCGTAAAGCATAACATGTCGAATATGTTCTTTTGTCACTTCCATCTTTAATGGACGAAAAAGAAATTGAGAACAATATGTACACTCTTCAAAAGTTGCAGAAGTACTGACTAACTTATTGCGAATAAACCAATATGACTCATATTGCAGAGATTTCGCAACGTTTCGTCGTAATGCGTATATATGCGAGTTGCTGCGAGAATCGGACAGAATATATGTTACAACCTGATAATTAAAAAAAAAAAAAGAATATTTTTATTGTGTATTGCTATTGATATGTTGATAATTTTTTTATATATATATATATATATAAATAGATATACATATATATTATATATTTTTGTATATATATTTTATATTTGTCTGTGGTTTTTTGTTGCATTTTTTTTCGTATAATTTCTGTCAGTTTTTTTTTTTTTAATTTATATAATATATTACAAGAATTTCATTTTTAAGTTATATTACATATATTTTTCTTTTTAAATATATATAAAATACGATATTTCTTTTTCAAATAAATTATTTTATTATGAAATATTATTATTACTGCTACCAATAGATTACTGAAAAAAACATTTTCTTTTCCAATCAAAACTATATACACAGATGCAATCAAATTACGATCTCTTTCGTGAAAAGAAAATGCGAATCGTCCCTGTGTCTGTCTATATGTTTTGAGAGAAAAATACCTTACACCGAATCGTTTAAAATTTAAACAAAATAGCCTGTATACACTGCCAAAATGTAGCAGTTCGAGGAGCTGTGAAAATAAAACTTACAAATACGTGTATATACATATATTGTCTTTTTATAGATTGTTTTTTTTTTATTATTTGAGGATGTCTGTTTACTTTGTATACGTCAGCTTTTAGAAACTTGTATGGAGAATTGCATAATTAAATAATTACACAAAAATTTATTTTGCCAAGTCTTCACTCATTGTTAAACAGCTATGATTTCTTTAGAATGAAACTACGCCTTCCCTAAAAATTTTAAGATTCTAAAATCGTACAAATCTATGAAAGTTAAGTTCGCGATCGTGAGACGAATAAGGAAGAATAACCCACGTCGATTTTTCAGTTATAGACGAGCGTTATTTTGTAGGAAGAAAACCAAATTTATGGTTGATTTTACGCTGGTTTCAGTTCGCAATTCTCACAGTCTTCTAACAAGTCTTAAGTTGTACTCTGCGAATACCATTTATTGTTCTGTCCTGAAATGAAAGTTGTTGTCGTAGATTCTTATACTTGGGCAGCTGCGACAACTTTTTCGTTAAAATGAAAGTGTGTAACCTCTTAAAAAATTCTTTTTTAAACTTCTAAGCGCATGAAAATCGTAGGTATCAAGTTGCAAACTATAAAACGAATGAGGAAGAACAATTGACTTCACTTTTTCAATTTTAACCATTGTACGAGCGATGGTATGAAGATGAGCGTTCTCCAGTAGAAAATAAAAGAATTCCTAGAGGATTTTGTTTTGCTTCATTTCGTGGTTTACGTTTTAACGGTCTAATAAGTCTGAGCAGCCCTCTGCGACCATCATTTATTGTTCTGTCTGGAAATTAATGTTGAAAAACATCTCGCAGTTGCAGACTTTTATTCTCGGACAGTTGCGATGGCTTTTTCTTTGTATGGAAAGTGTGTAACCTCTTAAAAAATTCTTTTTTAAACTTCCAAACGCATGAAAATCGTAGGTATCAAGTTACAAACTATAAAACAAATAAGCGAGAACAATTGACTTCAATTTTTCAGTTTCAGTCATTGTAGGAGCGGTGGCATGAAGACGAACGTTCTCCTGTACCAAGTAAAAGAATTCTCAGTGGATTTTGTGTTTGCTCCATTTGGTGGTTTCCGTTTTAACGGTCTAATAAGTCTGAGCAGTCCTCTGCGACCATCATTCATTGTTCTGTCTGGAAATTAATCCTGAAAAACATCTCGTAGTTGCAGACTTTTATTCTCGGACAGTTGCGATGGCTTTTTCTTTGTATGGAAAGTGTGTAACCTCTTAAAAAATTCTTTTTTAAACTTCCAAACACATGAAAATCGTAGGTATCAAGTTCCGAACTTTAGAACAAATAAGGGAGAACAATTGACTTCAATTTTTCAGTTGTAACCATTGTACGAGCGATGGTATGAAGACGAGCGTTCTCCAGTAGAAAATAAAAGAATTCCTAGAGGATTTTGTTTTACTTCATTTCGTGGTTTACGTTTTAACGGTCTAATAAGTCTGAGCAGCCCTCTGCGACCATCATTTATTGTTCTGTCTGGAAATTAATGTCGAAAAACATCTCGCAGTTGCAGACTTTTATTCTCGGACAGTTGCGATGGCTTTTTCTTTGTATGGAAAGTGTGTAACCTCTTAAAAAATTCTTTTTTAAACTTCCAAACGCATGAAAATCGTAGGTATCAAGTTCCGAACTTTAAAACGAATGAGGAAGAACAATTGACTTCACTTTTTCAATTGTAACCATTGTACGAGCGATGGTATGAAGACGAGCGTTCTCCAGTAGAAAATAAAAGAATTCCTAGAGGATTTTGTTTTACTTCATTTCGTGGTTTACGTTTTAACGGTCTAATAAGTCTGAGCAGCCCTCTGCGACCATCATTTATTGTTCTGTCTGGAAATTAATGTCGAAAAACATTCGCAGTTGCAGACTTTTATTCTCGGACAGTTGCGATGGCTTTTTCTTTGTATGGAAAGTGTGTAACCTCTTAAAAAATTCTTTTTTAAACTTGCAAACGCATGAAAATCGTAGGTATCAAGTTGCAAACTATAAAACAAATGAGTAAGAATAATTGACTTCAATTTTTCAGTTGTAGTCGTTGTACGAACGGTGGCATGAAGACGAACGTTCTCCTTGACTTCAATTTTTCAGTTGTAGTCATTGTACGAGCAGTGGCATGAAAACGAATGTTCTATAGCAAGTAAGAGAATTCCTAGAGGATTTTGTTTTACTTCATTTCATAACTTTCGCCGCTTTAACGGTCTAGCAAGTCTCAGTAGTACACTGCGTTTATAGTCCCTTGCTCCGCCAGGAACTTAATCTTAGAAGCATCTGGTAGCCGCAGATTCATTCTAGATTATCTGCTACGACTTCGTTCAAATAAAACTACGCCCCATTTAAAACTCTTAAAGTTCTAAACACGTATAAATCTAAAATAATAAATTGGCCAGACTATAGGACGAGTAAGCAAGAACAACTCACGTCAATTTTTCAAGGATCGCCATTTTGTACAAACCACGAAAGGAAGACGAACCTTATCTCGTAGGAAATATTAATTTCGAGTGGACTTCGTGCTTATTCTGTGTTGTGACTTTCACTAGGCTTTGTAAATTTTAATATTTAGCATTTATCGTTCACTGTTCTATCAGGAAGCCAATCGCGGAAAAATATAAATCATGTTTCCCGCTAAAGCAGGGTTTACTTTCTTTTGTTTCGGAAATGTGAGATGTCGTCACTCCATCAACGCTCTCTTAATTTTAGAGTAAAATGATGTACTTAAATTCCATGTAGTCACAATATATATTCTAGAAAACCCAACTTCTTAATGCAAATCACGTTGGAAACTATAATGTAACAGGCAAAAAGAAATCTTTAACACATCAATATTTGTATCTCAATATTTCGACAACTAAGTTGTCATCTTTACTAGGAGATAAAGTATCGAGCATGAATGCGCAGTAAAGCTACACAGAAAGAAAAACACAAAGCACTCTATGTGTGACATTTTATTCTAACCTACCTTATCTAAGGTTGGCCACTTAAAAACTAAGGTCCTACTTACTCTGAGTTTAGTTTGTATTCACTAATAATAGCGTGTAACAGTCAACCGTACAATGCTCTGCTTCTCACTGACTATTACTTAACTAGCTGGTGTTATCGAGGAGCTGGATAGCATCGATGTTCCCACGTTTGTGGAGTCGGTTTGCGATTCCTTGCAAATTTAGTAATTGTTTGACCCACAGTATCCGTCTCATGATCTCGATAGAGACCGCTGTTTCTGATGTACCAAGGCACATCTCAACGATATTCTTTAGTACTTTGTTCTAAAATCTCTGGAAGATTAGGACGTTATAATGTCCACAGGAATAAAAAGCGTTCGTTTCCTACTGAAGATGACAATTTAGTTATCGAAATACGGATTTAGGATACAATTATGAATGTGGTAAGTTTTTTTACCTTTGCGTTTCTTCATGTCGATAATGTTCAGGTGAGTCAACTTGTGCTGGTACATTAAAAATTGGAATCTAACTTACGTATACTTTTCAGATAGTTAAGTTGATGTTTAATGACCCCAACGGCAGTGAAAATATTAAAATTCAATGTAATTCTACAATCACCATCTTCAGTTCTTCATTTAACGTGGTCTCCTTTAACTTATTTGACTGGTTAAAGCCGAAACGTTTTCATTTTTTGCGATTTAATTTTGTGAATATAATTCTTTTCTAATAAGACTTGCTCTTTTAATTTTCACACGTTTTGCAGTATCCCTTATCTTGTTAAACACGTAAACATGTTCTTTATGAAAGTGACAATACAAAAAAGTAACAAACATTCCTAGACTATTAATATGTATCGGTTTGTAACATATATGTAAATAAATTCTGCTTGCATACATACACTTCTTCCCTTTTATGTATTTTTAAGATTTAAAGCATTCAGCAAAACAAATATGAAATACACAAACTAAAATTCTCTCTTCGTTCTTAAAAGTTTATTAAAATAGACATAGACAGCTTATATTGGGTCTGGGAAAAAGTTCGTGGCGTTTTTTCAGTAAAATTCAACTGGTCCCCGCATGGCGCGTGGACGAATTCATTTAAACCGAATATGCTCCATTATTATCGACAATGTTTCGCCATTTTTTTGGTAGATCCATGATCCCATCGGTGAAAAACTTCTGTGGTTTCTGGTCGAAAAACTGAATCAAGTAGTTTTCACAGGCTTCTTTTGAAACCAACTTAATTCCATTGAGAGAGTTCTGCAGAGATCGAAACAGATGATAGTCAGAGGGTGCTATATCCGGACTGTAAGGTGGGTGCATCAAAACTTCCCAACCAAACTCTCTCAATTTTTGACGGGTCATCAAAGAAGTGTGTGGTCGGGCGTTGTCATGATGGAAGACAACACCTTTCCTATTAATCAATTCGGGCCGTTTTCTTTCAATCGCCTGGCGTAATCTCTCTAGTTGTGCACAGTAGAGTTGAGAATCAATCGTCTGACCAGTTGGAAGTAGCTCGTAGTGGACGATTCCCCTCCAGTCCCACCATACACACAGCATCACTTTTTTTGGCGTCAATGTTGGCTTGGCGAACGCTTGTGACGGCTCACAATCCTTTATCCACGATCTTTTACGCTTCCGATTATCGTACGTAATCCATTTTTCATGTCCGGTTATTAAACGTTTCAGAAACGGCTCGATTTCATTCCGTTTCAGCAGCGCATCGCAGATGTTAATTCGGTCCATCATGTTTTTCACGCTCAACTCATGAGGAACCCATACGTCAAGCTTTTTTTTGTAACCAGCTTTGTGTAAATGGTTCAAAACAGTTTTGTGGTCAATGCCTAGCTCCATGCCAATATCGACACTGCTGATATGCTTATCTTGTTGGACTTTTTCAAGAATTTCATCAGATTTTTCAGTGATTGGACGACCGGAGCGTGACTCATCTTTCACATTGAAATTTCCAGAGCGAAAGCGAGCGAACCATTTCCGCGCAACAGATTTCGATAAAGTACCTTCACCGTACACAGCACAAATTTTATCACAAGCCTGCGCAGCGTTCTTCCCCTTATCATAATAATATTGCAGAATATAGCGAAATTTCTCATTATTCTTCTCCATTTTCAAGTGCGAATAACTTTCCAACCACTGCACCGATTACAATGTTTCTACGCTCAAACTAACGTTCGGAACGTCATCTAAAAAACGAGCCGTCGGTGGTGTCGCTGTGACTTGTTGTTCTTTAGTTATCGGCAACCAATGCCATCTATCGGGAAAAACGCCACGAACTTTTTCCCAGACCCAATATAATACAGAGATAATATAATTGGATATATTTATAATACATATAACATTATATTTTGTTGGGGAATTAATTCACTTATTGAATAAGTACTGTACATATTCAAATAGAAACATAATTCTAACAAAAATTAAGTCCACGGGAGTTTTTTTTTTAAGTTTGAATATCTCGGAAATTATGGGTAATATTCTAGTAGGGTAAGTATAAATGTTTTCAAAGTATAGACGGTTTTTGCGAGGCTATTTTCAATTTGGTCATTCGACGATCTCGACACAAAAACACGTTTAATGACAAACTGAAAAGTATTGCATCAGTAACTACAAGAACGTGGTGATAAGTTCTTTATTTTCAACAGCAGTAAATACTATTCAACATACTATCTGCTTCTGAACTTCCGGGCTGAAACCGCGTCACTGGTATAACTGCCGACGTTTCGTACCCACTCGTATGGGACATCTTCAGGGCTCAACTACTGCTACAGTCTGCCGCAGTGACACTGAAACAGTTTCTTTAATTTGGTCATTCGACGAACTCGACATGAAAACACGTTTAATAACAAACTGAAAATGATTGCACCAGTAACTACAAGAGCGTGGTGAAACTGAAGCAGTTTCAGTGCGGCAGGCAGTAGCAGTAGTTGAGCCCTGAAGATGTCCCACACGAGTGGGTACGAAGCGTCGGTAATTACACTAGTGACGCGGTTCCAGCCGGAAAGCCCAGAAGCAGATAGTAAGGACCACGACCGCGGAAGTCTATGTACCAGACTATTCACCACTTATCTTTTATTAACTTAATACATTCATTGCAATGAAAAAAATTGTATTCTTCTGCAAACTAAATCTATACAACCCCTAAATATAAATCATCAGAAATGGCTTGATTTGCTGCAAATATATCGGTCCAAATTAATGATCAGCTCGAAATACCATGTGAGTTAAAAGTAAAAGTAGATATGATTTCATACCGTGAATATATTTTATAATGCAACATGCACATACATACACTAGTTGCTAGAGTAACGTAATAATGAAATGACAGCAATGTATTTTAGCGTGTATTTTATTTTGCAACATAGGATGTGAAATACAGTAGTTGAACAAAATTTAAAAACTAATTTAACAAATTTTCAAAAATGTCACCATTGACGGCCAGACAGTATCCTAAGCGATTGTAGAATTCATTTATTGTATTTTGTATCTGCTCTGGAGTTATTTCTCTTGCAGCAACTCGTATTCTATTTTTTAATTGGTCAATATTGTTTAGAGGTTCTCCATGAAAAACTTTATTTCTGATACATGACCAAAGAAAGAAATCGTTTGGAGACAGGTCTGGTGACCTTACGGACCATTCTCCTCCTCCTCCACAGCCTATCCAACGGTTTGGAAATCTTTGGTTGAAAAATGTTCTAACCATATGAGAATTATGTGCCGGCGCGCCATCATGCTGGTACCAAATCTCACCATCAATATTTAAAGCGTGGAGGGCTGGCATAACTCTGTACTCAAGCAACTCTAAATATTTTTCTCCTGTAAGAGTACCCTCAATAAAAAACGGTCCTACAATATGGTGTCCAATCAACCCAGTCCAAACATTGACTTTCTGTGGCCGCTGAGTCCTTGTGATATGATATCTATGCAAATTTTGTCTACTCCAGTAGCGGCAGTTCTGTGAATTTACTTCACCATTTACATAAAATGTTGCTTCATCTGTAAAGCAAATTCTGCGTAGTAAAGTATCATCATTATGAAGCTTATCCAACATGATTTCACAAAAGTTACTTCTTCTTTCTGCATCATTCGCAATTAGTTCCTGATGGTTTTGAAAATGATACGACTTAAAATGTTCTCGTTTTAGTAGTTTATGCACGGAAGATTTGCTTACATTTGTAGTTTGTGCTAAAGCTCTTGTGGAGAGCATATTATTATTTTCGATTGTTTGTAGAATTTCATCTCTTTTGGCGTCAGTAATAACATATCTTGGCCTATTCTTTTTTTTATGATTAGGAACGATGCATCCATTATTTTTATACTTCTGTACTAACCTACTTATTGTAGTTGGACTCGATCTTGGACAGTCAGGATATGTAATTTGAAACAAATCTGCTACTCTCCTCAAACTCATATTCGAGTTATACCAGTTCACTAATAACAGTTTTTCTTCTACACTATACATACCTCAAAAATAGAGTAACTTATTTTGACATCCTATGTTGCAAAATAAAATACACGCTAAAATACATTGCTGTCATTTCATTATTACGTTACTCTAGCAACTAGTGTATGTATGTGCATGTTGCATTATAAAATATATTCACGATATATACTACAACCATACTGCACTCATAACAACAATTAAGAAAATTAACTGTGTACTAAATGAGGAGTAAACTATTGATGTACATATATAGTATATTTGTGGGTGGAATTGAACAATTAAAGATTTCTATCAAAAGAAAGTAAGATGGCTTTTGCAGAGTCAGTATTCCCCGACAGATTTGTATGGGAATTATTGGAGTTTTAATGCAAATTTCTGTACCGTTTATGGACTCTTAAATTGTTAAGCTCTTAAAGTAGTATTGACTTCTAAGATTAGAAAAAAAGGGCTATATAAGGCGGTTCACAATTTGGTGGTACAATACTAGTATAAAATTAAAGTAAAATCTATAATTATAGCTATTTATACTGGTTCACAATTTGGTGGCGATTCATGAAATACAATTTTTTACGTAATTTTGATGTGCGAATGTGTAAAAATGAGATTTTGAGATAACTGCAAAAATGTACAATAAAAATAAGTTAAAATGGTAGAAAATGGATAAATATAGCTGTTTTTTGTAGTTCACATTTTGGTAGCCCAGAACCGGCATAATATAGGCTACTTGTAAAAATTGACGCTGGCCTCTCTCTTGCCCAATAAATACATCATGGTTTGCTTTACAAAAAAGGTTTTTTATAATAATGTTATTGGATTCATTTTGTTTACGTAATGGTAATGCTTTTCTTTGTTAGATAAATTTATAAACAAATTTAAATAATAGATATTTGTAAACTTATTTAAAGAAATGGCGATGTCAAGAAATATTACTTCTTCATAGGAAAAAAAACTTTTTCGATGCACCAAATCTTTTGCTAAAATTTAATTTTTTCATTGCATGCATTGCTTCTAGAATCGCAAAGACGTCTAGCGTTCCTACAGCTAGAAAGAAATATTCTCCATAGGGTGTACCAATGTCACATTGCCCTAGAAGCAATATAGATGCACGAAATCTTTTGCTAAAATTTAATTTTTTCATTGCATGCATTGCTTCTAGAATCGCAAAGACGTCTAGCGTTCCAACAGCTAGAAACAACTATTCTTCATAGGGTGTACCAATGTCACATTGCACTAGAAGCAATATAGATGCACGAAATCTTTTGCTAAAATTTAATTTTTTCGTTGCATGTATTGCTTCTAGAATCGCAAAGACGTCTAGCAGTCCTACAGCTAGAAACAAATATTCTCTATAGGGTGTACCAATGTCACATTGCACTAGAAGCAATATCGTTGCACCAAATCTTTGGCTAAAATTTAATTTTTTCGTTGCATGCATTGCTTCTAGAATCGCAAAGACGTCTAGTGTTCCTACAGCTAGAAACAACTATTCTTCATAGGATGTACCAATGTTACATTGCACACGAAGCAATATCGTTGCACCAAATCTTTGGCTAAAATTTAATTTTTTCGTTGCATGCATTGCTTCTAGAATCGCAAAGACGTCTAGCAGTCCTACAGCTAGAAACAAATATTCTCTATAGGGTGTACCAATGTCACATTGCACTAGAAGCAATATCGTTGCACCAAATCTTTGGCTAAAATTTAATTTTTTCGTTGCATGCATTGCTTCTAGAATCGCAAAGACGTCTAGCAGTCCTACAGCTAGTAACAAATATTCTTCACAGATTGTACCAATATCACACTGCACATTATTCGATGACTTTTTATAGTTAAATTGTATTTTATATGATTATATCAATTTGTATACAGTTAGTGACGAAAATATTTGTACACCCCGTGAATGTCGAATATCAATAAAATGTGAACACCCTGCTATGATAAAGCATATATACATTCAACAATGTTAAAACTCTATAAAAAAAATCTAATAACAATATGAAAACTTATTATTTACAACAAAAGAAAAAGAAATTCCTTTGTAATTGTGAATAACAGTTCTCACGCTGTTATTGTAGGTTTTTACAGTTTTTTAACGCTGTTAAATGAAAATAAATATGCTTTATTGTAGTTGGATGTTCGCATTTAACGATAATGAACATTCACCGAGTATACGAACACTTTTGAGTCTGACTGTATATGCAATATTTATAATATTTTGAGCATTGTCATTATTATTATACATCCACTTGGATTTATGCCTTTTGACCTAATATAAATATTATTATTATGCAATTCGACATACAATTACAAGAATAATTTTTATTTTTAAGCAAAGTCTAGGTTTTGAACCCATTACATATATAAGCAACATCGATTGTTCCAATGACAAACTCTTATCTAAAGAAATATTAAATGTTTTTTTTAATTATTTTTACGTCATCCCGATACTTTGAAGGAATGTTTCCACAAATAAATAATTCCGAATCAAATATCTTAGGAAATAGTCTTGAAAAGGTCAAGGCACCGTGTAAATAAGTACTATATATATATATGAAGAATATACAATTAAAAACAAGTACATTATTGCATCATTAAGAATAAATTCAAATAAGTAACCAATAGCAATCATATCAATTGTTAACAGTAGAATAATTTTTTTAAATGAAATATATATATATAATATATACGTAAGGAAGAATAAATAAATAAAAGAATAATGGGACACATGCATACTATAACAATATAATTAGTTTATAAAAGGAATAATTAATGATATATTAACAATTTAATATTAAAAAAAGAGACGAATATAAAGCCAAGAAGCGACTTTTAAAATGATAAGGCGTTCAAGGAAAAGTTACATTTTGAAACTGACTAATTTCTTTAAAAAATAAAACTTTTTTTGTAATAACAAAGCAATAAAATAACTTTTTTAAACAGAGTTAATCTTCCGTTATTTCAGTTGTTAAAACAGGTATCACAGGAGGAGAGAAGTGGCAGGTCGAGTAAAGATATGTTAGTGACTTGGCAAGTAACTCAGACGTTGGGTGTGGTCATAATCTTTAACGTTGAACAAAACCGATGACGGGCAAACGCCCCTTAACCTAACAGGTCTGTCAGTTCCACACATAAGTATAAACGTAGAGAAACACGATATAATTTTGTTATTTTAAAATGTGTTTTTGCAAATCTACAATATTTAACAGAAAAAATATATTAAAAGAAAAACAACTTGAAAAATGGGTGTTGAAACGTCCTTAATATAGATTAAACCTTTTATTATCCCCTACCAGTCGAAAAACCTAATTACAAAAGAACAAAATTTATAATAAAGTCTCTATTTTAATTTTATCCGCGCTAGCAATATCTACTTTTCCAATTCATAATAAATTACAAAGCTTAACTAATAAAAAATTTAAAATATAATGATTCAAATACATTATCTAAAAGCCTCATAAAATTATTATCACTACAGATTGAAATGCAGACCACTACTCGATTTAGATTCAAGTTCCATATATTAAAATCGCCAGGAGAGATGGCGAGTGGTGGGGTTGCGCTGTAATCGCTTTTAGAAACGTACACGCCCTTTTGTGTCCTATGGTGTCTTTAAACTTTCCGTTAAACTTATTGCAAGGGCTTCCACAACTTCTAATGCTGCGCGAAATTACCGCACGCCAACTCTCCTGGCGTCTACAGTATTTAAATGATAGAAATTTATACTGAAAAATATTTACAATATAAAAAGTATATTTCGATAGAAACATTATCTATTTGACGGCGTTTAATACCTTTATTGTCTTATATCTTGAATAGGCGATTAAAAATACATTACTTAGATTTGGGTGTTAAAAAGTTTTTGCAGCGATGTCAGTTACAAAATGTATCTTCTTCTTTGTCAATGCCTGTATAATATAAATTAAACGATTAAATAAATTAAATAAATGACGAAAATATTAAGAAGATAAATAACAGTATAGTGTTGTGATCATTTTTCATGTGTAAAGACCTTACTTTTTGCATAATTCTTTCAAAAATTGTTTATGAATTTTTTAAATTAAATAATATTTAAATTTAAACCTTCTATTTTCTCAAATAATAAGCAATATTGATTTAAAATAATATTTACGCAAATTTTCTATAATTTTTTCGTACTGGGTGGTATATAAAGTCAATCTTTAGGATTAGATGTTATATTTATTTCGTCTCTTCGAGATCTGTTAACTATATCAAAAGGTTTAGAAAAAAGTGTAACTCAATTTCGTAAATCAAAACTTAACTCGTTTTTCCATTATGGTACATCATAGCTCAATCACTTATCTGTTTACAATTGGGGATGATTTCTTCTTTTCTCAAGTTATGAAATATGGTCGCCATGGATTCATTTAAATTAAATCTCACTTCATCGTGTGTATCACTTGGATTTGGTTGGCTTGCTTGCTTCTTCTACTTCTTCAATATCAAAGTTTGTTATATACGTGGGCAAGGTGAAAAGTTGTCGGCCTGACAATGAAAGACTGCGATTTAAATTTTAAAAATGATTTAATTTTTCTACATAATCTCCCTTGAGTTCAACACACTTGGTCCAGCGTTTTTCTAACATCAATAGTCCTCCCCGGAAGTGAGAGTCTGGAAGCCTGTCAAAATATTCTTCTACAGTCCTTTCAACTTCGTTGGATGTGAATCGCTTTCCAGAATCAAATTTTTTCAAATTTGGGAATAGATGGAAGTCTGAGGGTGCCAAATCAGGAGAATAGGGAGGATGGCCAAGCAAATCGTACCCCAAATCCCGCAATTTTCCCATCGCCAACGCACCCTTGTGTGCGGGTGCGTTGTCCTGATGAAAAATGATTTTTTTCTTCTTCAAACCAGGCCTCTTCCCGTGAATTTTGGCATCCAGCTGGTCAAGAAGGTTAGAGTAATATGCGCCTGTAATTGTTTTGCTTTTTTCAAGGTAATCAATTAACAAGATTCCTTTTGTATCCCAAAACACGCTGGCTTCGCTTTCTTTGGCGCTGAACCACCGGCTTCCACGACTGCTGTTTCGTTTCTGGCGTGTAGTGGTAGACTCATGTCTCATCCATGGTGACAAATCGCCGCACAAAATCGGTCGGATTCTTGTTAAATCGGTCCAAAGAATGCTCCGAAAATCGTTTGCGCATTTGCTTTTGATCGACATTCAGCAAATGCGGCACCCATCTTGCGCAGAGCTTTCTCATCTCTAATTCTTTCTGCAAAATGTTTCGCACCCTTTCTTCCGATATCCCCACAGCCTCAGCTATCTCACTCACTTTCACTCGCCTATCGTCCAACACAATATCATGTACTTTTTCGATGATTTCTGGTGTGGTTGCGGTTTTTGGCCGTCCTCCACGTGGGTCATCTTCGAGGGACGTACGACCACGTTTAAATTCAGCTACCCACTTTTTAACGGTTCGAAGGAGCAGAGTCCCCGTACACTTTTGTCAACTTCGGATGAATTTCCATAGGGGTTAAACCATCCAAAACAAAGAATTTTATAACAGCACGATATTCAAGTTTATCCATTTAAAAAAATAACACGCACGACGTCTACTACAAAAATTCTTGCAAACAAACTACTTGAGAGAACAAGTTAAAAGTTTTCATATGAACGAAAGACACATGCAGCCACGTAGGAAACATAAATTTCTGTTAATTCTAACGCCATCTCTGTGTCAGGGCCGAGAACTTTTCACCTTGCCCACGTAATCTAAGGATTCAGATAAAAGTTCGAAAGTGCTAGTCATTTTGGAAAATTAAAACTTGCGTTGGCAACTGAATAGCTTCACTTTTTTCTCAAGCCATGAAGATAGGATTGATAACTATGAGAATTTTCTTAAATTAATTTTCACCAGCATATTTTACCAGGATTTGGTCTTATATTGCCTGTCGCTTTTGGTGTTTTGATATCAAACCTTTCGTCATGCCAAAAGATTCAGAAAATGGAAAGGCAATACATTTTAATTTTAAAAAATGTATTTTGCTGTAATACCCTATTCTATGGCATATCATTGCTTCATCACCCATCTATTTTCAACTCAGAATGATCTCTTCCTTCCTTAAGCCTTGAAAATAAGGACGATAACAACGGCAATTCCCTGAATTTAAGTATCTTTTCGTCAGTATATTTTACCTGAATTTGGTTGTACATTTTTCGCTATCCTTTGGATTCTCGATGTTTTGGTACTACCGAAATAGTCTATCTCCACAACTGTTAAGTTTCTTTTATCTTCCTCTTTCGGTGTCCATACTTTACTGCCATAGAATAATACCGATTCCACCTTTGATTACAAATTAATAATAATAATTACAAAATACCGTTACGTTCCACGTACCCATTGTAGGAAATGCAGATTTAAAATTGGAGCCAAACACGACAAAGATTAGCGAAGACACACGTCATATTTTCGGCGATTTTTTCCGGAAATCGAAGACGAATGGTCACTTTAATTTATAATCAAACATTTTTTACCAATCATCTACATAGGAATAATGGATTTTGAGACGAACAAAAAGAAAACTTAAAACAAAGCATTTGAAGCCAAATTTCTCAAGAAAAAGTGTCAAAATTATGCAAAATTTTTATATATTTCACGTCAATTAAATTTAATGTATTGATTCATAGATTCTAGAAGATGGATTAAATTCATTTTCACAAATATTCTAAAACACATCTTGGAATTGTTTTTTCAAGAAAAAAACTACGTATCTCTTGCGGTATATTCCGTGGGGAATCCCCAACACTATTATGATAGGGAATCCCGACTAGAGGCTATTAAAGTGTAATTAATCATAGTTTCTTATGATGATTATTCACGCTTTAATAGTCTCTGTTCAAAGACGTGTTTAGAAGCCAGCTTCCGATAACATCAAGTACTTAAAATTAGGAGTAGTCAATACTTTTGTCATGAAAGATATTGTTCACATTTCTAGTTCTAATTTAATGACGGAATTTTCTACAGTATTTAACTAAGTTGTCGTTTAGGAAACGACACGTTAACCAACTCTAAATTACACGCGACAAATTCAAGCTGTTTGACGTAAATCAAAATAAATAATTTTGAAAAGTATATAAAATAAAATGTTAGCAATTTGCCACCCCTGCAGTTCTGGACGTTGTTTGCCCTTTTTATTTAAAATTAATTAAGATTATTATTTTTTCTTTCGTTTTTTTTTTAATTATACGTTTGTTCTTTGTTATTTTATACATTAATTTAATCCATACATACATTCATGTGTGTTTAGTTTTGTACGAATGAGAGAAAGGAAATTGTTATATGATTATTATTTTACTAACATATAAGAGTTTATAAAAATTCATGAAATAAATAAATATATAAATATATTCCATGTTTTGTAGATTTATTGTCACGAAATGTGAAATTACATAAAATAAATATATTAAAGTATAACGCTTTGTGTCATTAACGTTATTACGTTCTTGATAAAAAAATTACGTACAATACATCTAGTAATTATTTATAAAGGCTGTCCCAAAATTAACGCAAGATTTGAATTAAATAGAAAACACAGTTTTGAGTCTTTTGATTGTTATTTTTTTATTGAATCATAAAGTACTGTGTTGGCAACTAAGTACTTTCGGTTTTGTGGTATAAAATAAAACACTTTTCTTTTAAACAAAGAATAGTTTTTAATCAGTTATATATTTTCCATTTTGCTCAATGACCTTTTGCCATCTTTCTTTCAGCTGCACGATTCCGCGCTCATAAAATTTCTGGTCCTTATCAGCAAAAAAACTGAACCAGGTGCGAGTGAAGGTCATCGTCATTTGTGAAAGTTTTACCATTCAAAGAATTCTGCAAACTTCGAAATAAATGGTAATCAGATGGTGCTAGATCAGGGCTGTATGGGGGATGTGGCATCACTTCCCATCCAAGCTCCAATAGTTTCCCACGAGTTGCTAAAGATGTGTGAGACCTTGCATTATCTTGGTGGAAAACTACACCTTTCCGATTTGACAATTCTGGCCGTTTTTCTTTGATTGCTTCATCCAGTTTTATTAATTGTTGACAGTAAACATCAGAATTGATCGTTTGGTTCCTTGGAAGCAGCTCAAAAAATACAACACCTTTGTAATCCCACCAAACTGACAGCATGATCTTTTTTGGATGCAATTCAGCTTTCGATGTGGTTTGAGCTGGTTTATCGTGTTTGCTCCATGATCGTTTTCGAACTATGTTACTGTATAGGACCCATTTTTCATCACCAGTAATGATTCTTTTTAAGAAAGGGTCGGTTTCATTTCGTCTAAGGTGCATATCG
The DNA here is from genome assembly GCA_031893035.1 of Dermolepida albohirtum. Classification (NCBI taxonomy): domain Eukaryota; kingdom Metazoa; phylum Arthropoda; class Insecta; order Coleoptera; family Scarabaeidae; genus Dermolepida; species Dermolepida albohirtum. The sequence continues at coordinate 24,300 of JAVIWB010005404.1, forward strand.
CAAAAGTTGATTCTTTGTGTTAAATGAATTTCTTTCAATTCGTGAGATACCCAAATATCAAGCCTCTTAACTAGCCCAAGACATTTTAAATGTTTTTCAATTGTTGTGTGCGATACATGTAGCCTCTCCACAACATCTCGAACTGTTATATGACGATCCTCTTCAATTATGACTTTGATTTGGTCATCATCAACTTCAGTAGGGCGACCAGAACGTTGCTCATCTTTGAGGGAAAAATCTCCAGAACGGAATTTTTTATACCAATTCTGACACGTGCGCTCTGTTAAGCAATTAGCACCATAAACTTCACATATCTTCTTGTGAGCCGCAGCAGCTTTCTTTCCTTTACGGAAATAAAATAGTAAAATATGTCGAAAATGTTCGTTTCTGCACTCCATTTAAAATTAACCCACAACTAATAGCTTTAATAAAAATCACGCACTACTTGCTTCTGAAGTTACGTCAATGTGACTAGTATCACGCGAGAAACGGTAAAGTACAGCACTAACATACGTTATACAAAAAATAAAGCAACGCTCTCTATCAGTAAAAACCGAAAGTACTTAGTTGCCAACCCAAAACATAGGATAGGGTTACTTATGGAATAACAGATCGGGCAAATGGCCTCCATGGCTTTGCATGCACATACGCACTCGTTTGTCGAAATTTTCCATGACCACGCATAAATGTGGCTGAATTTCGTTGATGCAGCGTTGAATTTCCTTCTTTAACGCACGGGTGGTTGTGGGCTTCTTGACATAGACTTGTGATTTTAAATAACCCCATAAAAAGCAATCTAATGGTGTTAAATCACACGATCTAGGAGGCCAATTCTGATCATCGAAACGAGAGAGTACACGACCTGGACGTGTCTCATGCAGGAATTGAATTATTTCACGGGTTGCATGGCATGTGGCACTGTCTTGTTGAAACCGCATATTGGCCACATCAATATCATCCAGTTTCGACACAAAGAACTATGTTATCATGTCGCGATATCGAGCACCAGTAACAGTCACTGCTTGACCAGTCTCGTTTTCAAAAAAGTATGGTCCAATTATGCCTCCAGCCCAAAATTCATGCCAAACAGTGACACGTTGTGGATGCATTTGTTTTCCGACAATCACATGTGGGTTCTCAGAACCCCAAAAGCGGCAATTTTGGCGATTAACAAAGCCATCAAGGTGAAAATGTGCTTCATCGCTTAGGATGATTTTGCTCGAAAAATCAGCATCCATTTGTTGATGTTCAATAATCCATTCAACGAACTTTCTTCGCTGTGCTTAGTTATTAGGCTTCAGTTGTTGTGTTGCAACCTATACAAGTTTACCAGAGTGGAAATCCAAGAGAACATGGTTTTGTTTTTGCTTTGTGTAGTGTTGTTAATTCGTACATATTACCAGGCGCTGTCTACTTTTAGACTCATCTTTGCGCAAACATCAAACGTGTATTTTTCACAAATACGCAGTACTATGAGGATGATTTGACTGAATTCGTTCGAAATTTATGGCTTTCGAATCCTGCAGAGGGGTAAGTTGACGTTCCCTGTAGACTATATTTAATTTCAAAGTGATTGATGACTATACAAAATAGTTTTTCAAATTACGTAAATAATGATGTCGATGATTATTCAAAATGAACAAGATGTAATTTTTAAATCTAATTTAAATATACTGAATATTTATATTTAAAAAGGTAAAAGTATTGGTTATGTTTACACAAAGAAAAAATACATTTCTAAACCAGACCAGGATTATACCGTCGCAGAGAAAATCGAACTTTTTTAAAATAGTAATGCATAGTGGCGCCATCTATCGAAAAAATAAGCGTCGGTAAGGTAGATCTTTCACCAATGTTATGTCAAAATATCATGATATTTGCATCACTAGAAGCAGAGAAATTGCCCATAAAGTAACCGTATTTGGTATTGGTCGAAAAATGAATTTTGAACAAAGAGCAAATATCAAGTTCTGTTTTAAACTCGGTAAATCGTTTACTGAAACGTTTAATTTGATGAAACAAGTGTATGGTGATGCGTGCTTATTAAGTACAAATGTGTATAAGTGGTATAAACGATGTAAAAACGATCGTACGGACATAAATGACGACGAACATCCTGGTGCAAAAAAAATCTGTGGTTACGGAAAGTAAAGTCGAACTTGTGCATGAATTTATCAGAAATAATCCGAAATTCCTATTGCGATACTTGGGAATGGATTTAAATATTTCCAGAGATTCAATTCATCGCATTTTGACACTCCATTTGGGACTGAGAAAGATTTGTTCAAGGTTTGTATCACATTTCCTAACTGAATTCAACTTTCTACAGACTTAAAGACTCAAAAAAGGTCGAATACTTCAGGTATTCTATTGTAACTTGCGATGAGACGTGGTGTCTTCAATATGTTTCAGAGACCAAGCGTCAAAGCTCTGAATGGAAGCATCCAAGCGACGAAAGACCGAAAAAAAAGTCGTTTGTAGAAGTCAAAAGTGAAGACAATATCGAGTTGTTTCTATGATTCGAAAGTAAGTTTGCACCAACTAGTCAAACAGTCAATGCTGTATATTATCCTGGTGTTATGAAGCGTCTTTTGTTGCATATTCGTCGTGTGCGCACTCAATATCGAGAAAATGGTAGCTGGAGTTTGTTACATGATAAGACACCATAGCATTGCTCGACGCTTGCTCACTGATTTTCTAATTACAAATGGCATTTTAACCATCAACCATTCACCGTATTCATCGGATTTGGCCCCCTGTGATTTCTATCTATTCTCCAAACTACATTTGCCGATAAAAGGACAGCGTTATGCCGACGTCGAAGCCATTAATAAAGCGTCGACAGCGATCTTGAAGGACATCATTAAAGATGAACTTAAAAATTCATTCGACATGTTAAATGACCGTGCAAAACGTTCTATTGAAGCCGAAGGTCGACTACTTTGAATAAAATAAATGAATTTTACCAAAATAGCAACCTTTTGTTTTTATTATAAAAAAGGTCGGTTTTCTCTGCGACAGACTGTATATACTTGGATGTATTTCAAGAACTCACATTCTAACAAAATATGTAAATATTGTACGGTGAATATATAATTATAAATTTCCAAGAAAGAGAATGTAATTTATTTATGCAAAATATCCAGCTAATATTTCAACGTTAAAAATATCTATTGAATCAAATTTGCATGAAATTTATTGTAGTTTTGTTGTTAGTTTGCACTTCTGTACACTTACACTACGAAACTATCCATGAATTTTATTTTTTTTTTATGTAATATGGAATTATCTAATTCAAATGCGAATTGAGATGAATAATGATATTCTACGAAATTATATGATTAGTCAGATCACAATGTACAACGTACATATTTACATCTAATCAGATTATTAAATAGCTATCGACACTAATTATCACCTCGTTAGCTTGTATCTGCTCCTGTTTTAATTGCGTAAGAATGTATTATAATTTTTCCTATGCTGTCAACTTTCTGGCACTGTGTATTCAAGTAAATATGTACCGAAAGTATTGATCCAACAGTAATATGTTGCAAGATTACCTGTACGTAATTAATGGTGTTAATCCGTACGCATGTAATATCTAACATTTACAAATTTAATATTGCTCTCTATCTGTTGAATTATTCTAATTGATAATACCAAGAATAATTTGTTTACGAAGTCACACTGTGATGTTACCAACTTCTAAACTCTGAAAGGCTTTTAATTTATCAAGAGAACTGTTTTTTTTTTATTTTGTTCGGAGAGCAAATTTATATAAAGGGTTTTCCAATAAGGACTTGACAACTTTTTTTCAAGATAAAATGCAGACCATTTGAGATATTTCAAAAACTTTATTATCGGGTTGAAGTACAATCAAAACATTTATTAATGGAACTCGACTTCGTTCATATGGCCACCGCGGGCACGTTTGCAGCGGTCGATTCGTTGGACCCAATTTTCGAAGACTCGGCCACACAATTCGGCCGAAACGGCTGCTATTTCGCGTTCAATGTTGGCCTGAGCTCATCCAACGTTGTCGACTTGTTGGCATAGACCAATGACTTGACGTAGCTCCAAAGAAAAAAGTCTAGAGGCGTTAAATCGCACGAACGAGGCGGCTAATCGACTGGTCCATTTCTTGAGATAACACGCTCGTCAAACTTACTCTTCAATAAATCGATTGTAACGTGTGCTGTGTGGCTTGTGGCACCGTCCTGCTGAAACCACATGTCCAAGTCCATATCTTCCAATTCGGGCTGAAAATAATCGGTAATCATGGCGCGATAACGATTACCATTCACAGTAACGTGACGATCATTATCGTCGACGAAAAAATATGGCCCTATGACGCCGCCGGCATGCAAACCGCACCAAACAGTTATTTTTTGTAGATGAAGTGGTGTTTCATGAAGCACATGTGGATTTTCACCCGACCAATAATGCATATTTTGCTTATTGACGAACCTATTGAGCCAAAAATGAGCTTCGTCACTGAAAATGATTTTGCGATGAAATTGATCATCTTGGCGCATCTTTTCCAGAGCCAAGATCCTTACGCAAAATTGGCCATAAAGTGGTCTGGGCGATGCCCAACTCTTGAGAACGCCGTGGAATTGACTGATTTGGATCGATATTTTCGACACTTCGACCAACCTGTTGTCTCACTGGCATGGCAACATCACACAACGAATATGTAGACTCAAATTTTTGCACTAAACTTGTTACTGCCTGTCTACTAGGGCGAGAATTACGACCGAAAATCGGAGTTAACACTCTTAAAGTAGCGGTCACCGACTCCGAATTTCTGTAGTAAATTTTTATAATTTGCAGACGTTCGTTCGTGTACTTTACCATGATGAAAATGTTAAGTTTACTGAATAAATTGACAGTGACAGTTCGATGATTAGTGAAAGGGTGCGTTCACAAATTGAATTAAAAGTTATCAAGTCCCTATTGGAAAACCCTTTAACTTCGTGTTACAAATCGACTAAGGTCTTTCTTTTTGAAAAAAAAATTGAGAGTAGTGTTAATAAGCGTACATTAATTTACCGTTTTACGAAGTGCACAGTCTGTGGCAGCTTTATTTAATTATATTTGATTAGATGTCAAACTTTGTAATAAATATTAACTTCAATGCAAATAAATACTTAGACATGGCAAATATTTTCTGGAATTCTTTATAAAACATAATATGCACTTAATGATTACAACACACGTTAGCCTATAATGTGTTTTTTTTAAATTTGCCGCTAATAACCACGATATTAAAGCATCAAAAACAGTGCGTTTATGGATTATAAACGTACTGTTTTAGTCTAGTGCATTTTAGTTTTTCAAGAGTGGTAAACTGAAATTTCACATCTAATAGTAACTTCAAAAGCTGTTAAATATATGTACTCAAATAAAATAATCACTGTTTAACAGATTAATTTTTCCATGGAGTAAATGATATACACTGTCTGTCTCAACATGCAGCAAAGAGCAGCTTACTACGATTCATTGTTGATTTATATTGTGAAACTCTACTAGTAGCCTTTGTACACAGTCTGTCGCAGAGAAAGTGGAACTTTTTTAAAATAAAATCAAAAGCTTACTATTTTGGTAAAATTCATTTATTTTGTTCAAAGTAGCCGCCCTCGGGTTCAATACAACGTTTTGCACGGTCAATTAACGTGTCGAATGAATTTTTAAGTTCATCTTTAGAGACGTCCTTCAAGATCTCTGTCGACGCCTTTTTAATGGCTTCGACGTCAGCATAACGCTGTCTTTTCATCGGCAAATGTAGTATAGAGAGTAGATAGAAATCATAATCTAAATAATAATAAATCTTAAAATACCATTTGTAGTTAGAAAATCAGTGATGAACGTCGAGTGATGAGATGGTGCCCTACCATGTAACAAACACCAGCTACTATTTTCACGATATTCAGGGCGCACACGACGAATACGCACCAAAAGACGCTTCATAACTCCAAGATTCACAGCACAAAGATATCATTGACTAGTTGGTACAAACTCTTTGTGCACTATGCCTTTCGAATCATAAAAACAAATCAACATTGTCTTCACTTTTGACTTCTCCAAACAGCTTTTTTTCGGCCCTCCTTCGTTTGGATGCTTCCATTCAGAGTTTTGACGCATATTGAAACCACCATATCTCATCGCTAGTTACAATACAGTACCAAAAGTTTTCGTCCTTTTTTGAATCTTTAATCAAGTCCGTACAATGTTGAATTCAGTTAGTTTGTGTGGTACAAACCATGCACAAATCTTTCTCAGTCCCAAATGGAGTGTCAAAATGCGATGAATTGAATCTCTGGAAATATTTAATTCCATTCCCACGTATCGCAATAGGAATTTCGGATTATTTCTGATAAATTCACGCACAAGTTCGACTTTACTTTCCGTAACCATAAATTTTTTTGCACCAGGATGTTCATCGTCATTTATGTCTATACGACCATCTTTAAATCGTTTATACTACTCATACACTCTTGCACGTGATAAACACACATCACAATACACTTGTTTCATCAAATTAAACGTTTCAGTAAACGATTTACCAAGTTTAAAATAAAACTTGACATTTGCTCTTCGTTCGTAATTCATTTTTCGACCGATGCCAAATACAAAGTTACTTTATGCGCAATTTCTCCGATTCTAATGATGCAAATGTCATGATATTTTGACATAACATTGGTGAAAGGTCTACCTTATCGACGTATATTTTTTTTAGTAGATGGCGCCACTAATTACTATTTTAAAAAAGTTGGGTTTTCTCTGGAACAGACTGTGTATGAAAGTAAAACACATGTAATTTCTTCAAAAGATTGGTAATTTTAATAGTATAGCTAGTTTGAGATTAGTTCAAAATACCTGGAAAATGTTCTAATTCTTACGAAAAATTACATCTTAAAAGTTATGTGATGGAATTAAAAATTATAATTCTTCAATTCTTATGGTATCTCTTTTGTAATTTGTTCTTAGTGCCACAGAATATGATTTAAGAATAAAAAGTACTTAAGTTAGGTTTTTTTGACAATTTTTTTTTTAAATTTATACTTTGTAGAAGCGAATAATGTAGGTCAGAACGATAATGAAAATCACAAACTTATCTAAAATGTTACATTAGAAGAAGTGTTAACTTTAATTGAAAATAACTGGACGTTTTAATCATGAAACACTTAAATTAAAATAAAGTGTCGATTGAAAAACTTTCAAAGATTGTGCAATACGTTGGGATATGATTCATGAACAACACGACGATCAGACGTATTCCCTAAAGAAACACAGTCGACAACACATAACTAGATTCTACGTATTATTTTACATATTTTTTTACATTACACAAATACACGTCCGTAAACCGGCAGCACAAGACACGTCTATAATCTGGCAACTACGTATAACCACAAAATATTCATCGAATTTGTCAGTCTTCGTTCATTCACTTTTAGATTGTTTATTTGTTTCAACGTTAACTCTGATCATTTTCTATTGTTTCTACATCACATAAGTTGTGAGTCATTTATAATATGTTTGCAATTTTATGTTGAATTCCAACTTGTGGATTATATAACTAAATTTACTTGTTTTTTATTAAATTAGACTTGTTTATTTCATAAATTTAACAGTACATAAAGTACCTACAGTACCTGGCAATAGGGTATTTGACTACATTGAAAATATACCACAATATGTGGTCATCCTATCGGGTAATATCGTAAAAGAACATATTTCACTTTATTTTATACTAAATTATGTTTATCTTTGACAAATTACACAAAAAACAATCTCATAATTTTTGAAATTTTATCTGTAACGGGAACACTATGTCATTGGTGGCAACTCTGGTGACGTCATAGGCTAGCATACACGGCGATACTGGCGAAACGTTAGCTATTTTCTGGAAAACAAATATATATCCTATTTTGTATAGTAACACCAGTTTGTGATAAATAAAAAACCATTCTGTATTTCTTGTTTTATTATTTTATTTTACATTATTTAATAAGAGAATCCTGCAAATTTATTAGAGCACATGCAATAATAACGACATGATCAAGTACACGGAGAATGTTATTATTTATAACTGAATTTTGCTTTAGCATATGGAATTCTCTTAATCGCCTTATCACCCTCTCAATATGAATTCGCAGGCTAGCAATTATTTTAGTTTGTCGAACTTCTGTTTTTGATAGTTTTGCACCAGCGTTTACACTGGGTGGCCTTAATAATTGCATGCCTTTTTGATGAAGTGCCTGTTCAAGGTGCTTAAAGCCTCTGTCAGCTAAGATACAAGTTCCCTGTTCTAACCCATCTAGAAAGTTACAGTTTTCTAGTATGGTAACATCACTTGTTCTACCCCCAAACCCTTCTGAAATATAATTAACCAAAGCATTCGGAGTGCAGGATATTAAATACTTCACCGTATTCCCTTTTTGTACTCTGACCATGTCAGTGCCTGATGAAGAGCCTTTGATGGTATTTGTACATCGATTTCTAAACAATCAATGATGCAGCTCACATTGTGATAGTTATGTCTAAATGCAATTGGGAGATTCTTTTTAATTAATTTTTTGTCTAAGTTTATGATAAAGGGTTTTAAAAAACAACTTATTATAGGTATATTTCGCAAAAACAATTTACTAGCATAAGATAGTGATAGTTCAAAATTATCCTCTAATTCAGAAAATGTGTTATTCAATCTAATTTTTTTCAAGCATAACAAAATGTGTTCTACTTTTATATTTGTATGTTTATGCAACAACTGGATTAAAAAATAACATGCTTTGGGAATTCTTTGGAACAGAAACAAACAGTTTGTGTGGACTCTTTATAGATGTATTTGTACATTGTGGCACTACACACCATTTATACCCCATTCTATCCAATAAATTTGAAGAAAACATGAAATTAACTTCAGCGACGCTGTTTTATTCAGGTTTACTTCTTGATTTACTAGATTTACTTATCCCGTCCTAGCCTGTGACGTCACGCATGCCATATGACCAGCGCCATTACACAAACAGCGTTTTTGGCGCGGTCTTGGACGTTTAAACTTCAACATTGATTTTTATTGATAATACAATAGATATGTCGGAAATATCAATGATATGTCCTTATTATGTAATAAACAATAATTTAAAACAATTTCCCAAAATTAGTCAAATAGCCTATTGGCAATTGAAACAGAGCCACCTTTTGATTTTTATATTTTTCCAAATTATCAGATATATAAGAAACAGGCAAAATATAAAACACTAATATAAAATTTAATCACTAAGGTTGATACATAACCCCTTTCCACATTAACTTTTGTCATTCTGTATACGCATTTCGACAACTAAGTCGTCATCATCAGCAGACAATTGCAAAGTGTCGCACCTGGTTAAACACGGCGAAAGAATTTATTCAAAGGATTAAAGATTGTAAATTAGAAAAAGGGGAAATTTTAGTATCATTCGACGTAACGTCATTGTTTCTCTCGGTATCGATTCCAGAATCTTTAAAATATTTAGAAGAACTTCTTCACAAAAATAAGATCGAAACAGAGAAAATAAAGGAATACATGAGATTAACAAACCTTTGCATGTCCCAAAATTGTTTTCAATTCGAAGGGAGGTTTTATGAACAAAAACAGGGAACAGCAATGGGAAATTGTCTTTCTCTATTCATAGCGGACCTATTTATGAGTAACTTTGAAATTGACTAAAAAATAAAGCTAAATATTTTCCAAGAATTTGGGTCAGGTATGTCGATGATATTTTCGCGATTTTCAATACACATAAATGCAACTTGGATGATTTCGTTAAACAGTTAAATTTACAGTAGAAAAAGAAAACAATGACAAGTTGCCTTTTTTGGATACCTTAGTTATTAGGAATAATCTCAAAATAGAAATTGATATTTTCCGAAAAGAAACCAATGTCAATAGATTCATCACGGCGGACTCAAATCATAGCATGCGACAAAAGATGACTTCATTCAACTTTCTTATTAATCATTTGATCAATTTCCCACTAACAAATGTAAGATATGAAAGAGAATTGAACGTCATTAAGAATATCGCGAGATACAATGGTTTTGATTCGGAAATAATCAATGGATTAATTAGAAAGGCCAACATAAGAAAAACAATCCGTGACACCACATGTCTACTACCACAGAGCAATCGGGATAAGCAGTTTGTTTGTTTACCTTATCATCGTATGACAAAAAATCTAAATAGTATTTTTAAAGAGCGCGGGTTTCAAGTTTGTTTTCGCTCCAATAATTCAATTAAAACGCTTTTAGGAAATGCAAAAGACAAAATCGAAGAAAATAAAAAATCGGGAATCTACTGAATTGAATGTTTCGCACATAAAATTCAACCGACCAGAAAAGTCGGGTATAGCAAGACATGTATTAGAAAATAACCACAGTGTTAATATGGATTGTTTACATTTGATAAAGAACGTGTATAATTATCGAGAATTAGACACGTATGAAAGCATGCACATCTTAAAGAATTTAAGCCATGTGGTGAATAACAATGACACCGGACCTTTACAATCGACTCTTTTCTGTCTGCTTAATGTCAGAGAAGGAGGAATACTATAATAAATCACATGCAGGTACTTATCGGTCGTGTCCGTGTTCCCCTTTTTTCAATGTCGTTCATAAGTTTCTAAATCATGAACACTTTACATTTGATATAATATATTTAATGATAACATCTAGCGTCAGATCCACTACCCTCTATTTTGAATGTATATTTATATAAATAAATCTAGATCACGTTATCTTCCTGGCGTGTAAAGCTAAATACAAAGGGGTTGTGGATATGCTACCTTACACGTTAGTTTAGGCTTAGCTTGGGTTCTTCTGGAGGGCTAGACACATTAACTGTGAGCCTCTGAGGTATATGGAGGTGAATGTATCGAAGATTAAATGAAAAACTCATCAAAAAATTGTATCTTACTTATGCCACGTGGCATGAATATTTCTTTCATGAATTGTTTTCTTAGGAATGAACTTTTGGATAGACTTATTTTGTTATAAGGATTCGAAGTTGCATTCACAAAAATTTGGGATATGTAGGGTGATGTACAAAGACTTTTGGGGCTGATTGTATATTATATGTGCATAAAAGTTGTGTTTGAAATAATGTCTTCCCTCTAAATTGAATAATAAAATTTCGTTAATTTTTATAAAATGTATATAAATGACGTAACTAGAGAAGTAACCTCTATCTTATCTATTAGATTCTGCATTATCTCAATAACATCAAGGTTACCAAATATTCTATTTCATAGCATTGTGAAATACATATAGTCGAACAAGAACTAAAAGAAAATATATTGAATATCCTGTTCTTGTTGAGGAAAAAAAACACACAAATATTAAAAAAAGTTTTGCTAAAGACACGTTTTGTAATTCTTACGATTATAATTAATTGATTGACCAGAACTAAAATTTATTGGGATGAGTCGAAATCTCAAGGATTGCATCAGATTTTGTCAGAATCACGTGTTCCTCGTGATCCCTGAAACCAATCGTAGAACGTCGCGCTGTTCGTGGCAAAACGACGTGGTCTTATCAACGAATTAAATTAATTCTACTACAGTATAGTTTCAGACAGTTCGCAAGTACTTGTATTAATACCTGATCGCTGGTGATTAATTTTCTTAACAGGTTCACAAAGGAATACTTCCTTTCCCTCTTAAACATTCAAATCTATGTATGTATATTTACCATAACCTAATTTCTGGTAGCTATCCGATTAATAACATCGAAAATCTGGAACTTTTTTAATTATAATATGACCTTTGATTCGACACTTGCTATGAGCCTTGCCTATACAAATACTACAACACCTGAGATCTTCGTTTGCAGTCGTAGAACAATTTGTGATTGGTGTAATAATAAAACAGTGTTTTGTTGTTGTTGTTGGAACTCAAAACTGATTCATTGTTCCTTGTTTAGAGTTCGTGATCGGATGTGTGACTTCAGCAAGATGTAAGTAGATTATTTTGCATAAAAATGTCTTTAAAAATTGATTTTGAACAGGTACCAGAATTAAACAATTATCAGAACGTTTTCTCCTTTTTAAATATTTGCACTTCACTAATCTATGACGCAAATTTGCGATTAACATGGCACGTTGGTTGCCTACGTAAATAATATACTATTGTACACCTTAAATCTATCTAGATTATCTATTTTACATACATTGCATTCCAGGATAGAGATCTGGATGAGGGATTTGTAATTACTTCATGATCTAGGTGTTACAAACTATTTTTTTTAGTAGAATATCTAGCATATGCGTGCTATAATATGTACATGGAATATTACTGTATCCTGTTGTGTTATCTGATTTTTTTGCTGTGTAATGTTGGACCATGGCCAATATATTTTGCAATTATTGTAATGTAAATTATAATTATCACGTTACAAGCGTGCTAAAAATAAAACAATGTAATCTAAAAGTTGCTCTATCAGATTTATAAGTGGTTTCGTTTTCTATTTTGTTTTGAATTGTTTCAAATTTAATTCGAAATATTTTTTTTCCGTCTTTGGGAATCGAGGTTCTTTTGATGTGAGATTCTGTATTTTATCGATGGGTTTCGTTAATAGATTCTTAACAAGTAAAAAAAAGAACTAAATTATATTATTTTGAAACATTTCAATTTTTTTTACTTAGGAAGTAATAATAAATACTTTTTTTTACTCACACTATTATGTAGACTTAACAAAAACGTTTCCTTAATCTCTGAAGATTGATATATTGTATAACCCCTTTCCATATTAATTTTCGTATTTTCTCTTTCGTATTCGGATTGTTTGCATTTGATAAGGAACGTGTGTAATTCTCGCGAATTAGATACGTATGAAAGCATGTACATTTTGAAGAACAAAGGCCATGTGTTGAACACTGACCTGGGGCCCAATCATAACTCATCTCTCTTCGGTCCCTTAAATGACTTACAAAGGAGAGTGCAATAAATCACATGCGGGTGTTTGTCTTTCCCTGTTTCCTTTTTTTTCTATTAGTGTTTTAGTTTAGTTTAGACTAGAACACAATTTTTAAAAATCATGTGAAACGAATATACCGTACCGCTGGAAGCCAAAATGCACGCTGTTTTGGCTTTCAACGGTTCGTGTGTGGAATATATTTCCGTACGGGTATTTTGCCGTAGTTTTCCAGGTGCGTTTCATTATCTGCTGATGATGACAACTTAGTTGTCGAAATACAAAATTAAAGTGGAAAGGGGTTATATATCAACCTTGAGTGATCAAGTTAATCAACCACAGGCTCCATCAAAATTACGTTCAAAAACGTTTCCAATTTTAAAATAATTATAAATTATAAAGAATTATTTTCACATATAATCAAAATTATGTTTCTGACACTCTAGAAATTAGTGTGAAGTAGGTCGCTTAATGTTAACAACAACAATACTAAGTAGTACTTGTGTAATTAACAATGAAGTAATAAGTAAAATTATGAATGAAATTAAGATCTACGATGCAAAATTGAAAGATTCCCTCTCTTCTCGCAAGAGGACGCGTCGAATAGGTTGGGATCTTTGATGAATTTATAAAATTCAGAATTTAATCTTTAAGAGTCATTTTAAAATAATCGAGTGGGTAAAAGACCATGCAGACCGCATTTTCAATAATTCGCTAGAATTATAAAAGACGCAGTTCCAGCTCGGAAGCTAAGATGAAGAAAGTATAGACAGAGACCGTGGAACTCTACGAGACAAGCATTACAAGCATTACTTTCTGCTTTAATACTCAAACTTTTAAGACTTATGTATAAAGTAATTAGAAAGCAGTTATGCTCATTCTTATTGTGTAACAAAGTGATTATATTGGGTCTGGGAAAAAGTTCGTGGCGTTTTTTAGTAAAATTCAACTGGTCCCCGCATGGCGCGTGGACGAATTCATTTAAACCGAATATGCTCCATTATTATCGACAATGTTTCGCCATTTTTTTGGTAGATCCATGATCCCATCGGTGAAAAACTTCTGTGGTTTCTGGTCGAAAAACTGAATCAAGTAGTTTTCACAGGCTTCTTTTGAAACCAACTTAATTCCATTGAGAGAGTTCTGCAGAGATCGAAACAGATGATAGTCAGAGGGTGCTATATCCGGACTGTAAGGTGGGTGCATCAAAACTTCCCAACCAAACTCTCTCAATTTTTGACGGGTCATCAAAGAAGTGCGTGGTCGGGCGTTGTCATGATGGAAGACAACACCTTTCCTATTAATCAATTCGGGCCGTTTTCTTTCAATCGCCTGGCGTAATCTCTCTAGTTGTGCACAGTAGAGTTGAGAATCAATCGTCTGACCAGTTGGAAGTAGCTCGTAGTGGACGATTCCCCTCCAGTCCCACCATACACACAGCATCACTTTTTTTGGCGTCAATGTTGGCTTAGCGAACGCTTGTGACGGCTCACCATCCTTTATCCACGATCTTTTACGCTTCCGATTATCGTACGTAATCCATTTTTCATCTCCGGTTATTAAACGTTTCAGAAACGGCTCGATTTCATTCCGTTTCAGCAGCGCATCGCAGATGTTAATTCGGTCCATCATGTTTTTCACGCTCAACTCATGAGGAACCCATACGTCAAGCTTTTTTTTGTAACCAGCTTTGTGTAAATGGTTCAAAACAGTTTTGTGGTCAATGCCTAGCTCCATGCCAATATCGACACTGCTGATATGCTTATCTTGTTGGACTTTTTCAAGAATTTCATCAGATTTTTCAGTGATTGGACGACCGGAGCGTGACTCATCTTTCACATTGAAATTTCCAGAACGAAAGCGAGCGAACCATTTCCGCGCAACAGATTTCGATAAAGTACCTTCACCGTACACAGCACAAATTTTATCACAAGCCTGCGCAGCGTTCTTCCCCTTATCATAATAATATTGCAGAATATAGCGAAATTTCTCATTATTCTTCTCCATTTTCAAGTGCGAATAACTTTCCAACCACTGCACCGATTACAATGTTTCTACGCTCAAACTAACGTTCGGAAGGTCATCTAAAAAACGAGCCCTCGGTGGTGTCGCTGTGACTTGTTGTTCTTTAGTTATCGGCAACCAATGCCATCTATCGGGAAAAACGCCACGAACTTTTTCCCAGACCCAATATAAGATATAAAGTGATTAATAATGTTAATATAAATGATGTAACTCCTCGGTAATGCTCGAGATATACCCAGCGAGGTAGTTTTTACCGAAGCCTATAACTGATAAAGTTTTACCAACTTAAAATTGTATTCTATATTCAAGCTCAAACGTTCATATTTAAATAACCTTCGGACAGTAACATGATTACAACATATTAGCGGATGACTTTACTTTTTTGTACTGCCTTTTATTGGTAATACAAATTAACTGCAGAATGTTGCACATATTCGGCAATGATGTCAGAGACGTATCAATAGGATGAAGTTCTTGATTAAAAGATGATACACCTAAGAGAAAATTGATGAATTTTTACAAAGTCTGAGAAAGAAAATTATACAAGATATACACACCTTCTGGCGCAGAGACAGAGAAAACCAAACTTTTTAAAAATAAAAACAAAAGCTTACTATGTTAGTAAAATTCATTTATTTTTTTCAAAGTAGTCGCCTTCGGCTTCAATACAACGTTTTGCACGGTCAATTAACATGTCGAATGAATTTTTTAAGTTCATCTTTGGAGATGTCCTTCAAGATCGGTGTCGACGCCTTTTTAACGACTTCGACATCGGCATAACGCTGTCCTTTCATCGGAAAATGTAGTTTGGAGAATAGATAGAAATCACAGGGGGCCAAATCCGGTGAATGGTTGATGATTAAAAGGCTTTTATAGCTAGAAAATCAGTGATAAGCGTCGCGCGATGAGATGGTGCATTATCATGTAACAAACGCCAGCTACCATTTTCACGATATTGAGAGCGCACACGACGAATACGCAATATACAATATACAGCGTTGACTGTTTGACAAGTTGGTACAAATTCTTCGCTCAGCTTCGAAAAACCAACCCCCGAACGACGAATCATCCTCCACCAAGACAATGCAAGTTCGCACACAGCACACAAGACAATTGAATTTTTAACCCAACGAAATGCCGAATTATTGGACCATCCTCCGTACATTCCGGACCTAAATCCCAACGATTTCTTTACTTCTCCGAAACCAACAAACATGTGGAACAACTGCTTCCAGAGTTGGTTCATGTGCTTGAAAATTGCGATCTTCGTGAGGAATACTTCGAAAAACAATGATGTCTTTAAAAGCTATCTGCTGTTTTATTCCAGTTTTATATGCAAAACTTAAAAGACAACCCACGTATACCGAAAAAATCGTTTGATCATGTTAATATGTTTCATATTTTCTGATACGACCACCAAAGCTATATAAATGTAGTTTCCTCGTCAAAATTATCGAAAAGAATAACAGAGAATGAAACAAGAAGTCTTTTATGTTTTTGCAAATTCCAATTAAAAATGACAGTTAATATGTATCAGTTCTTCCTTACCAACTTTAAGTTTGTCTATTTTAAAAAGTATTTGTAATACCAGGTCGGCTGCAAAGTCCCCGGTCTGACACATAGATGGCGTTACTGTTATTAAATCTATATGTTTTTTAGATAGTACTTACCTTCAAACGAAACGTGTCAAAATTTGACAGCAATCCGACCATTAGTTACTGAGATATTGCGTTAAGAGTGAAACTACTTTTGTTATTTAAAAAAATGGAAAAAAAAGAATTTCGTGTGCTGATAAAGTACTGCTTTTTGAAGGGAAAAAATACCGTTGAAGCAAAAGCATGGCTTGATGAGGAGTTTCCGGACTCTGCGCCAGGAAAATCAACCATAATTGATTGGTATGCTAAGTTTAAACGTGGTGAAATGAGCACCGAAGACGGCGAACGCAGTGGACGACCAAGAGAGGCTGTCACCGACGAAAACATCAAAAAAGTTCGCAAAATCATTTTAAGTGACCGTAAAGTAAAGTTGATCGAGATAGCTGACATCCTAAAGATATCAAAAGAACGTGTTGGACACATCGTGCATGAATATTTGGGCATGCGGAAGCTCTGTGCAAAATGGGGGCCGCGCGAGCTCACATTCGATCGAAAACAACGAGTTGATGATTCTGAGCTGTGTTTGAAGCTGTTAAATCGTAATAAAACCGAGTTTTTGCGTCGATATATGACAATGGATGAAACATGGATTCATCACTACACTCCAGAGTTCAATCGACAGTCAGCCGAGTGGACTGCACGCGATGAACCGGCTCCAAAGCGTGGAAAGACGCAACAGTCAGCTGGAAAAGTTATGGCATCAGTTTTTTGGGATGCGCATGAAATAATTTTCATAGATTATCTTAAAAAGGGCGAGTCCATCAACAGCGACTATTATACAGCGTTATTGGACCGTTTGAAGAACGAAATCGCAAAAAAAAACGGCCCCATATGAAGAAGAAGAAAGTGCTGTTTCACCAAGACAATGCACCGTGTCACAAATCAATGAAAACAATGGCCAAATTAAGTTAATTGGGTTTCGAATTACTTCCCTATCCACCGTACTCTCCAGATGTGGCCCCCAGCGACTATTTCCTGTTTGCAGACCTAAAGAGAATGCTCGCCGGGAAGAAATTTAGCAGGGATGAGGAGGTGATCGCCGAAACTGAGGCCTATTTCGAGACTAAAGACAATTCGTACTACAAAAATGGTATCGAAAAGTTGGAAGAACGCTATAATCGGTGTATCGCCCTCGAATGCAACTATGTTGAATAATAAAATCGAATTTTGCCAAAAAACTGTGTTTTACTATGGTAGACCGGGAACTTTTCAGTTCGACTGTTATAACGAGTTTTTAAAAGCATATCACAATCTATAAAAAGATTGTATTACATTTATTTTTATCATAAATACTTTTTTTTCCGTGTTTGTTACCAAGGGAATAAGTACCATGAAACAAATTTCATACCTGACAGTGATATAATCATAAATATTTTGTTAATTTGTTTTTTCTAATACTGTTTGAGATTAAAATTATTGTTAGCTTTACTTAATTATATTTGATTAGATGTCAAACTTTGTAATAAATATTAACTTCAATGCAAATAAATACTTAGACATGGCAAATATTTTCTGGAATTCTTTATAAAACATAATACGCATTTAATGATTACAACACACGTTAGCCTATAATTCGTTTCTTTAAATTTGCCGCTAATAACCACGATATTAAAGCATCAAAAACAGTGCGTTTATGGATTATAAACGTACTGTTTTAGTCTAGTGCAATTTAGTTTTTCAAGAGTGGTCAACTGAAATTTCACATCTAATAGTAACGTCAAAAGCTGTTAAATATACCTATGTATGTACTAAAATAAAATAATCACTGTTTAACAGATTAATTTTTCCATGAAGTAAATGATATACACAGTCTGTCGCAGCGAAATCCGAACTTTTTTAAAATAAAAACAAAAGCTTACTATTTTCGTAAAATTTATTTATTTTATTCAAAGTAGTCGCCTTCGGCTTCAATACAATGTTTTGCACGGTCAATTAACATGTCGAACGAATTTTTAAGTTTATCTTTAGAGATGTACTTCAAGATCGCTGTTGACGTCTTTTTAATGGCTTCGACGTCGGCATAACGCTGTATTTTCATCCGCAAATGTAGTTTGGAGAATAGACAGTAATCACAGTGGGCCAAATCCGGTGAATATAGTAAATGGTTGATGGTTAAAATGCCGTTTTTAGTTAGAAAATCAGTGATAAGCGTCGAGCGATGAGATGGTGCTTTATCATTTAACGCCAGCTACCATTTTCACGATATTGAAGGCGCACACGGCGAATATGCGCCAAAACACGCTTCATAACACCAAGATAATATACCGTGAATATATTTTATAATGCAACATGCACATACATACACTGGTTGCTAGAGTAACGTAATAATGAAATGACAGCAATGTATTTTAGCGTGTATTTTATTTTGCAACATAGGATGTCAAAATAAGTTACTCTATTTTTGAGGTATGTATAGTGTAGAAGAAAAACTGTTATTAGTGAACTGGTATAACTCGAATATGAGTTTGAGGAGAGTAGCAGATTTGTTTCAAATTACATATCCTGACCGTCCAAGACCGAGTCCAACTACAATAAGTAGGTTAGTACAGAAGTATAAAAATAATGGATGCATCGTTCCTAATCATAAAAAAAGAATAGGCCAAGATATGTTATTACTGACGCCAAAAGAGATGAAATTCTACAAACAATCGAAAATAATGATATGCTCTCCACAAGAGCTTTAGCACAAACTACAAATGTAACCAAATCTTCCGTGCATAAACTACTAAAACGCGAACATTTTAAGTCGTATCATTTTCAAAACCATCAGGAACTAATTGCGAATGATGCAGAAAGAAGAAGTAACTTTTGTGAAATCATGTTGGATAAGCTTCATAATGATGATACTTTACTACGCAGAATTTGCTTTACAGATGAAGCAACATTTTATGTAAATGGTGAAGTAAATTCACAGAACTGCCGCTACTGGAGTAGACAAAATTTGCATAGATATCATATCACAAGGACTCAGCGGCCACAGAAAGTCAATGTTTGGACTGGGTTGATTGGACACCATATTGTAGGACCGTTTTTTATTGAGGGTACTCTTACATGAGAAAAATATTTAGAATTGCTTGAGTACAGAGTTATGCCAGCCCTCCACGCTTTAAATATTGATGGTGAGATTTGGTACCAGCATGATGGCGCGCCGGCACATAATTCTCATATGGTTAGAATATTTTTCAACCAAAGATTTCCAAACCGTTGGATAGGCCGTGGAGGAGAACTAGAATGGTCCGCAAGGTCACCAGACCTGTCTCCAAACGATTTCTTTCTTTGGTCATGTATCAAAAATAAAGTTTTTCATGGAGAACCTCTAAACAATATTGACCAATTAAAAAATAGAATACGAGTTGCTGCAAGAGAAATAACTCCAGAGCAGATACAAAATACAATAAATGAATTCTACAATCGCTTAGGATACTGTCTGGCCGTCAATGGTGACATTTTTGAAAATTTGTTAAATTAGTTTTTAAATTTTGTTCAACTACTGTATTTCACATCCTATGTTGCAAAATAAAATACACGCTAAAATACATTGCTGTCATTTCATTATTACGTTACTCTAGCAACTAGTGTATGTATGTGCATGTTGCATTATAAAATATATTCACGGTATAGCATTGACTGTTTGACTAGTTGGTACAAACTCTTTGTGCACTATGCCTTCTCTCGATGCCATGGTAGAAAACGACGTTTTGAGAGGTTCAGGTTTCAAGTATACGTATTTCTAAGAAATGGAGATATGGTCGTATATGATCTTTGCATAACAATTAATAACATTTAAGATAATGAATAATCATAGCCTCCCTCTCCCCTCAAACGACGAGAGAGGGAGGCTATGATTATTCATTATTTTTCTGTATCGAAATGATATGATATGAAACTCTACGAAGGAATCGTTCGTTAATAACATAAGTCTGCCTGATGATCAGTGATACCTGTGAAACATACTACTGTGGGCAAAAAATACTAAGACTTTGTTCATAATTTTTAAATTCTTCATTTATTCTTCCAAATCTATTTCGTCCCCCTCAAAGTAATCCCCCCTGGCCCCAATACACTTGTGCCAACGTTTCTTCCAATTCTCGAAACAGTTGTTAAAGTCAATTTCAGGAATAGCCTTCAATGCGCGTAGCGATTCACGTTTAATGTCGGCTGATTGATCGTCTGTTTCCGGGTCATAAGCGTAGATCCAAGTCTCAGCTCCAGTTATGATGCCTTTCATTTTGTCTTGATAGTCTGAAAGCATTGTTTCACAGACGTCAACGCGACGCTGTTTTTCGAAAAAATTGAGTGATTTTGGAACAAATCGTGCTTTCACTTTTCTTAGGCCTAAATGATCTTTCAAAATGGTTTTCACTGATCCTTCCGATATTCCAACGATGCCAGTAAGATCTCTGACTGTTAATCGTCGATTCTCAAGCACCAATTCCTTGATTCTATTGACGTGTTGATCATCAGTTGATGTTGATGGCCGTCCTGGACGTGGTTCGTCATCAACGTGTTCTCGACCCTCTTTGAATAATTTGTACCAATCAAAAACACTTGCTCGCGACAAACAATTATCACCGAAGGCCTTTTGCAACATTCTGAACGTTTCGGCACCAGAAATTTGATTCCGTACACAAAATTTAATGGAACTTCTTTGTTGAATAATTTCACTCATTGTAAAAATCGTCGAATGCACTTTTTGTACTTCAGAAAGACAAGCGTATACTAAACACTATGATTATTTTGATGTGACATTTGACACAGATGTCACTGACAGTCATACCAACCTAGAAAAAAAGAAAAAATTTCGACGAATGGGTTTTCGCGCGAAATTTAAATTAAAAAGTCTTACTATTTTTTGCCCACAGTAGTATGTAGTAGAGAGGGTGTTATTAATATTAGAATGATCCCTTTTAACAACATTTAAGATATTTTAACACCAAATAAGATTGCCAGATATAAACTGGGTACAGAACAATTTATCATTAGAATATTTCTAAAAAATAACGTTAAAATACATTTCATGGACGTTATATAAATTTTGATCAATCGTCCATACTTCCGTGACTGGTAGTTCATGCGTAGTTACAATCTTATGTTCACGACATACATACATTCTATGTGTAAAGAAATTAAAGCAAGTTACATGATTGCTTAACCTAGTTCGGCAATTATTTGGCAATTTTAAAAGATTGACGACGACAAAACAGGTTTTAACCTGTTCGGCGCCTCGCTCGCACATACAGCACCGTTTAGTTACTTTATCTATTCAAAAAATTCCGTCAAATTATGTACACAAACAATCCTGTCGGCGACTAGAATGATTAGCGAGAAACGATGTTGAAAAAATTCCTAGAATTACGTTTCGCTCTTTTAAATATTTTAAATATGCCGATGATTATCTCTCTGTTAAATAGTTATTTCTGTTAAGTACGCAATGATGAATGAGTTAAGAGTTGTACGTATGTACACTACCGTCCACATTATTTCGGACACTCAAATTTAAAAAAAAGGGAGTTCTTAATTTATGTAAAAATTAGAAAATTTTTATTGCATTACTGCTTATAGATGTTTATAAAGTATAATAATAAAAATTAAAGTAATTCTAACGTTAAATAAACAAAGACTTCTTCGTTCCGCTCATCGAAGAAATTCCCTTTTACGCGAAGAACGGTCCTTACAATTCGAGGCATCCATTTCGCGAGTTTTTTAAGGACTCTATTTAGTATACAATTCCATTCTTCTTACAACGTGATCCACAAGTGGTTTGTTGAGGTAGGACACACTTTTCGGACCCTCCAATTCATCCCATACCAATTCTATGGGGTTTAGGTGGGGGCTTTGCGGTGGCCATGTCGTTATTTGTAAGGTATTATTGTTTTGTTCGCTATTTAAGAAATTCTTACATATTACTGTTGAGTGTTTGGGGTCGTTGTCGTGAATAAACACAAAATTTTCTCCGATTAAACGCAGCCTGTTTATTGCAGTTTCTTGCAATATTTCTAAATAACCCTCTTTTCGCAAAATACCCTCGATTCACTTCAAGTTCCCTGTGCCGTGGCAAAAACAACCTCAAAGAAGCACGGGACTTGTTCCTTGTTTGACGGACTATACAATCTCGCAGCATTCTTTGACCACTCGCTCTTGATTATCCAAACGCTTCAAACTGTGATTCATCAGACACAAGACCCTTTTCAAGTCATCCAGTGTCCAGTCTCTATGTATTTCTACCCATTGTTGTCGTTTTTGCCTGTTTCCCCGTCGAAGTAAGGCTTTTTTTTACAGCAATGCGGTGAAGATTTACAGCTTTTAATCTTCCTTTCACCGTAGTAACAGAAATTTTTCTTGCACGGTCGCGATTCATTTCTGCAGCGATTTCCGGAACTGTCAGTCTCCTATTACGTTTACTCAGCAATTTTATACGCACATGGTCGGCGTGAGATATTATTCGTTTACAACCTCTTAAACTGTTCGTGCGTTGATGTCGCCGAATGATATTACTAACAGTCGATTTATTAACATGTGTCTTTTCGGAAATTTGAACCACTGAATAACATTCTTGATGAAAAGCAATAATTACAGAACGTTTTTCTAAACTTGTTGGTCTTCCTCTCGGCAAGAAGTTCACATAAAAAATACGGTTTTATCAGTGTCGCGCAGGCTAGCAAGTTTATTTGAAAACTAATGTATATTTCGGTACACAAGAGTCTTTGGGGTGAGGGCAGGTAAGTTTCACAAGCTTTTGGCTTGCAATATTACCTCGAAAATAATCGTATTTATGGCGGTACGGATTATTCCAGGAATTACCACAGTGAGTCATATAATAAATATTATATATATTTGCCTACAATTGGTTATAGATAAAGGACCTAATGTAAATATATTATTTATATTTAAACACACCCTATGTTATTTTTTAGAAGAGTTTACTGAATTTCGTAAGCTGTCCGAACTGATATGGACGGTAATGTTCATCAGAGACATATTTTTCCTTCCGCGATCGTGAAAAATCGACTTAGTAGGTCACTCACCAAAAAAACGACTTTCCTAGTTGTCCCCGTACATTCACGATATAATGTAGAAAAAATAAAGAACGGCCTGTATATACATACTAGCAAAAAACATTATATTTAAACCTAATTAAAACAAACAGTTTTTTTAATAGAGCTTGGCTCGCGTGTGTGAAGACTCCCGGCTTTTACAAGGCCACGTTAAGCATTTAATATAATTTAAGGTCATGTGTCGTTTGTTTCGGAACAATAATGTTTGAATATATTCATATTTTATTCTAATGCTTTTTCCTGGAAGATAATTATTTATAAAGATCAAAACATGTGAGTTGTATTTGATATTTTGTTACGTAAAAGAAAATAATGTTATTTTAAGAATCGTTTTTAATGTGAACAAAATACAATGAGATTCAAAATGATTGTCGCAAAAAATATTATTTTCCGTAAGCTATATTACAAAATTGTATTTCAATTTAGGGCATGAAAATTACGTACAAGATTTTAGGAAATATAATATACGGGGAGTCGTTTATATGTCGGGAATATCAAACAAAAAAAAATTTTTTATTATCGAAAATAGTTTTATTGATTTTCAAAATATTCTCTTTGAAAATCAATGCACCTTTACATTCGTTTAAACCAATCCGAAAAGCATTGCTACCACTGTGAAGGCGGTATATCCAAAAGATGAGTTTTGAATGCCTCAACTGCCTCTTCCGGCGTAGAAAGCCGTTGACCACGAAGTTTATTCTTCACGTGTGGAAACTAAAAGAAATTACAGGGTGCTAGAGCAGAGCTGTACAGCGGATGGCTCGTCAATTTAATGTTTTGCCCGGTCAAATATTCAATTGTTTGAACCGATCTGTGAGAGCTCGCATTGTCATGGTGGAGAATGATCTGTTGTTTTCGGATTGTTTTCTCTATTTCTTCAAAAACTTTTGGCAAACAAATAGTTGTGTACTATTCGGAATTGAACGTTCTACAACTATCTAAAGGCACGGTTGCAACGTGACCGGTTTTTCCGAAAAAATAGGCTAATATTTGCTTTGATGTGCTTCGAGCGCGAACAACTTTTGTTGGTTTTGGCTCACTTGGAATACCCACACAGTCGACTGCTGTTTACTATCGGGCTCGTGCGTATAGATCCAAGATTCATCACCTGTGACGTCTTTATAAATGTTCATTGAAGCACCGGCATTTTATTTTTTTTTTTTGCATTTCTTGGCATCAATCGACGCGAGTCGTTTTTGAGCGGTTGTCAAATTATGTGGTACCCAACGTGAACATAGCTTCTTAACTGCTAAATGTTCATGCAGGATCTTATGCGCGCATTTTTAAATAAAAATAATATTCGTTTTTTATATTAAATAAAAATTTCTTAAAAATAATATATATCGTCCTATTTTCGTGTTACCGTACGCTCAATTTTGCGAGTCACCGTATATTTTACAATATTTTTTATCCACGTTTTCACCGCATACACTATCGGTCATATTTACTTGCCCGCCTTTAGTTTTAGCCAAAATTATTAAACTATCAAATGTGTACTGAAAATTTATTTATTGTACCAATACAATAGTGTAAAATAAACATAAAATAGTTACATTTTTCTTATATAAAAACTTTATCATTAATTATTATTAAATTTTGCTCTCATCAATGTGCCCACCTTTATTTTTGATAATTGCGGCACATAACCGCGGCATCCTTCAATTAATTTTTGCAGTGTATCTTCTGTAATTTGTGCCCAGGCTTCTTGAAGTTGTTCCCACAGTAGAGAGGTGGATGATAGAGCACGTTCTCGAACCTTCCTGTCCAATTCTTCCCAAAGAAACTCTATTGGGTTCAGATCAGGACTTTGAGCTGGCCATACAATTATAGAGATTTGCCCTTGCTCTTCTAGTTGACGCAAGTTATTGCCACACAATCTAGAAGTGTGTTTCGGATCGTTGTCCTGTTGAAATACAAAGTTTTCGCCAAGAATCCTTAGTCCTTAAGGAACAGCGGTATTTTCTAAAATTTCCTTGTAGCCATCTTTTCTTAGGATTCCCTCAATTTTGACGAGATCGCCTACAGATCTTTCACCAAAACACCCCCAAATCATTACTGAACCTCCTCCATGTTTTACGGTAGGCGCAATACATTCTGGCAGTACTTTTTTCTGCGGATCTTCTTACGAATATTCGCATTTACTACCGAAAAGTTCAAACTTTGATTCGTCTGTCCACAACACATTATTCCACTAATCAATCGTCCAATTCTTATGTTCTTTAGCCCAATTTAGTCGTTTTATCTTATTTTGCTTTCGTAGTAGTGGTTTTCGCAGAGCAATTCTTCCGTATAAACCCGCTTGCCTTAACCTTCCCTGTACCGTGGAAACACTAATTGGTTTAGAACGGGCTCTATTCATTTCAGCAGCAATTTCTGGTGCTGTTTTTCGTCTATTGCGTCTACTTATCCGCATTCGATGCCGGTCATCTGCAGATGTCGTCGCTTTGCGTCGTCCAGATCTTCTTTTGTTGGAAAATGTACCACTTTCTTAAAATTTTTTAACGTTATAATCAACGGTTCTGCGATTTAATCGTAATTCTTTTGCAATTTCGCGATTACTTTTACCCGTACGATGATAAGCAATTATCATAGCACGCACTTCAACAGATAATTCCTTCGTCTTCGGCATTGCATTAAAATATTCACAATAACTCTCTATTTCACTGTTTTTGCAACAAAAGATGAACGATGACTGACATAAAATTTATTTTCCTTTTTGAATAACACATCCTAATATTGTAATTAGTTAGTACAATAACACAATATTGGATAATACCTTTCGGAAATGCAGGTAAAACTGTTAATACCGTAGGGATTAGCCTATATAATATTTATGGTATTTTTCCAATTTATGACACCTTTACGATATATTATAAACAATTTAAGATTTTCGTAGAAATTCTTATAGAATTACTTCCACTAATAATATTGTTGAATAATTATAATACAGATTTTTCGAAAGATAATCCGTATTTCAGGAAACACATAAAATTGGGGTGGGTAAATAAATATGACCGGTAGTGTATATGCTTTTTTTAAATGTCCCATTCGAAGGGTACGTTTGAATTAGGTGCTACTTTGTTTGAATTAAAAAAATTCAAATTAATTTTACATTAAATTTGTATTTTTTTTTAAATTATACACCATTTCAAAATCAAATGCTTGCAATAATTTATTAACTTAAATTAATACAGAATAAAGGTTAATTGTGTAAAAATAAGATAAGAAATTATCTTTAATATTAAGCTGACGTTCAAATTCCTTTGTTCGCGAATTACTTTCAATTAAAACCCATGCAACGTTATTGGCAATGTAATATTCGACGGGTGAAACAGCGAAGCTTTTCATGTGACTTGCTATTTTTAAGCCCATTCAAATACACCTAATCTTATCTAATTTCAATACGTATATACGTTATGTATGAATTATATATTTGTCATGCATTGAATATAAAGGCGCCGATTTAAAATGTGGTAACACCTCGAAAGTTACAATAATTCCTAAATCCACTCAATGTTGTATATTAATAATACATAATACTTTATGTATGTATGTACATACACATTTCTGTCCCCCTTAACGAAACGAAATCGCTTTTCTGGGAAAAAGCCCCGTTTCCAGTGATTCACCTTGCGTCATGTGATTGTGTGTAATTCCATTGGCGAAACGTGACTCAATCTCGACCAATGACAACCTATCGTATACTCGAGCTCATTTCAAAGCTCCCTAATAAAAAAGGATAGCTCATAGGAGAAGGGGGCGAGCTGGAGATGGGAAGCCATTGTCGATACGATTTCTTTCCCAAAATTTCCACATTCATGTTCGAAGACGCGATATACTTGGATGTGTGACGTTCTCTGTACAAAAAAAAACATCCAATTTGGAAAAAAATATTAGTGCGATTTTGTTGAAACTTCGTGATTAAAACTAATAAAGCGATTTCAAAGTGTTTTAAAATTTCTTTAAAATATATTTTGAAGAAAAAAAACAGCACACAGAGGGCGATCGAAAAAAGCACATTCGAGTAAGTTTTTATATTAGGCATGTTTTAAAAAAATAAATTTTTTTTTTTAATAAATATTTAAAGTTAATTTCTGTCTATTTTATATATTTTTTTAACATATAAATTTCGCTTGGCAACAGCTAGAAATTATTGCGCAATAATATGCAATAAATTAAAAATAATCGAAATTCCTTCGAAAACCCCCTTACAACAATTCCAAAACTTCATTTATTAATTTTAAAAAAAAATTGTTTTCCCCAGACTCGGTTTTTCTTGTACTTTTTCGCGTTGGAAATTCCACTCTGACGTCTCACCCTGTGACGTATACGTTGACCTTTGTATCCGTCATCCATGCAAGTTCAGACATGTTCCAAGGCCAACTTTCAACTATTTTTTTTTCTCGTTTACTTATTACGCGAATTTATATTTAATTTAAACGGTAATTGGTTTATTTTTAGGCGAAGCCGGTGTTTATTTTGCTATTAAGCATTGACCTTTTACCTAGTTCAAGTTTAGAGTTGGATAAATTTAATTCGGCATTGTAAATGCATTCTTTTGTTTTGCAGATATTTTTTTCATTTATTGATAAGAGAAACAAATGCAAGCTACTGATCAAATCTGATATTTTGAAGTATTTTTTACATTTTTTATTATAGCATTTCATATTATTGTGAAATACTTTTATTTCAATTACAATTAGTCTTTTAGAAAGTTTATTCGAATTCCATGTATTTTTTTTTATATTTAATGACTAATTATATAATTTTTTATGCCTTTCATACAATATGCAATGATTGCATAATTTATATTAATTAAAATAATTAATTTTAATTTTTTTATAAATTTTATAAAAATTATTTCATTAATTTTTTTTAATACAAATCTTTCAGACATACAGTGGATTAATATAGAATTTGAACATTCATTTTTAAACGTATAAACTCAAAATTTATTATCGAAAGCATATATATAATTGTGTGCAAATTAAAAGATATACGACCAAAGTTTCATTTATAGATGGAGAATAAAAGATATATTAGAATATCGAGTATATATAGGGGGTTTTGCGATTTTTTATCCTGTTAATTTATAAATCGTATTTTCAGATAATGTTTGTAAAATCTTTTTTTTTTTTGTTAACACACTGTATGCTAAATAAGAAAGAAAGCTTCAAATTAATGTTTGTAAAAATGTTTATCTTTTTTTGTTAACACACTGTATACTAAATAAGAAAGAAAGCTTCAAAATACGTTTGCTGATTAATTCTTGTGTTAGGTAATTCGGAATACTTTTTTTTTATGTAATCGTATTTCATGTTATTGCGAAATACTTTAATCTGTTTGTAATTCTTAGTAAACCATTTGGAAATCATTGTTAGATTTGATTATATAAAATTAAAAAAAAAATATTTACTTATGTACACTTGTAATCATTTTAATTATATAATTTTTAAGTATTTTTTATATAATCTAGAATGCATACATAGATGTATGTATACAATTTTTATTTTTTAAATTTTTACGCATTTGAAATCTAAATAAATAAATTAGTTTTTAAATTATTTACTCAATATTATTTAAATATTTTCTTTATATTAAATTATTTAATTTTACTATTTTTTTTTAAATTTTTCTTGAAATTTCAAATCTTAAATTTGTCTTCAATAACGCGAATATATGTAGAATGAATTTAACGTTGAATATATTACTTTTTTTCAAAAACTTTGTGTCTTCATTAATTTTACAATTTTTAATTTAAGCTCAAAATTGTATATTTTCAAATTTCATATTACTAAATGAGGTTTGGGGATACAGTTAATATACCTTATATTTTTAAAATTTATTTACTTTGAAATAATTTTAAAATGATTCCCAGTTTTTAATTTTTGATATCTTAGGTTTGGAAACAAGTTTTTTTTTAGATTCGGGGATCATATTTTCTTATAACTTCCTTTTTATTATACTTCCCTATTAGAAAATACATTGCCCCTTTATATTATTTCCATATTTTTTTAAATATACCAATTCAAGCATTTAATATAATAATAAATGCTCTTTATATGTAACATCGACAGATATCGTTTAATTGCAATACTTATTGGGTGTTCAGACTCATAGACACAAATCCGATATCATTCTTGTAACTTTTATCTTCAACAACCCTACTTACAGTATAATATACTTGTATTTATAATCTTTTGGAGTTAGGTTGGTAGGTTACGTACAATCTTATCAAAGATTTAAATCAGATTTTAAACCGTTATATCAATATAAAGTAAAATTTGAATCAATAATTAGAATTTTTTAAAAAATCCTGTTCAAAATTAGGTTTGGAAATAGTTTTTAGGTTTGGCAACTTGACTTAAGTAAAATTTCTAAATTTATATAAGGCTTTTCCAATGCATTTAATAATAAATAAAAATAATTTTTTCGTCTGGGATAGTAAACTGGATTTTCTATATTTAATTCCTAATTTAGGTTGAGAGATTTGGGTTTAATCCAATATCTGGAAGGGTATTTAATGCACTAACTATTTAGAATGAAGTATCGTCTCAATATATTATATAAAATAGTTTTCAGCTATTTTTTTTTCCAATATATTCCAATATATTCGTTTTTAACTTAGGTTTGTGGACATTTTGATTTGGTGCCCGTGTATATACAATAATAAATTGCGTTGCTTATTTCTTACGTTTACAGATTTGAAACAATATATTGCATTCCGTTCTGAATTTGTTTATCACTCAAATAAAACGTGGATATTCCTAATTTAGGTTTAGAATTTAATTTTTTTAGGCTAATCATACTTTGTAATATTTAATTGCATAAATATTGATCAATACTTATTTCCCAATAATATAAGTGTTTTCATTTGATAAAATCTCCAAGTTTTACATCTTAAATTTAGGTTTGGGTATGATATTCTAGGTTTGGCAAATCATATTTGACAATGATTAACGTTAATTTTTTCATTTGATAGTCTTCGTTTTAGATTTAGGTTTGGATATGATCTTCTAGGTTTGCTAATCGTATTTAGCAATATTTAACGGCACAATCCCCCCTCCCCATAATATGAATGTTTTTGTATGGAAAAATCTTCAGTTTATACATTGATGATTTTAGGTGTAGGGTAACTAATTAGAATAGTCTAATGTGTATATAAATTATTATTATTTATATTTATGATTTCAATATTTTTTCTTTTTATTTCTAGGTTGGGCGTCCAAGACAACCAACTCTTTCATTGCTGAACACACCAACGGTTCACAATTTTTAGAGAAGCCGACGGTCATCTTAAAGTAGGTGTCTTTATTCCCGCCCCCTTCAAGAAAAAAAAAACGAAAACCCAGAAGAACGGCGGATCTTAATGCTTTTGTTTTTGCAGAACCGTTCGAAATGGAACAGAGTTGCAGGTCCCCTGCCCCAAGAGCATCATGGCGAGAAACCAGTGCAAAACACAATTATGCTATCGTACCAGAACACACTAAATCCAGATCCTACCGAGAGATCCCAATCCAGGTTGGATTGGATAAGTATAGAAGAAATAGATTCCCTGCTCCAGGGAAAATCTATGTTGTCACAGACAAACTTTTCAAAGAATTTATTTCCCAATCTGGTAAGTTATTTTTTGTACTCATTAAAAGTATAGGTCTTCGAAAATTTTTGTTAAAGAGGGGGCGAATACTTTGAGCATTTTGAAGATTTTAAAAAATAAAAAAATTCAAGTATTTAGAGGTAGGGCATTTTTTTATCGTTGAATATTAACTTTCAAAGTAATTGATGAAAATTAACATATTTAATTATAACAGACATTTTTCAAAAGCCAATTTTATTGAAGAAAGTTTCTTAAAAAATCATTTCTTTAAATTTCTTCAATACGTACAATTTTTTTTGCATTTTCAAAATTTATTCCTAACCACTTGTTTTTAGACCAACCGAATGTAAACGAATAATATGTCTTGAAAAAAAAATGCAATTTTCATAAATTATTTTAAAAATTAATATACAACGACAAAGAAATGTTCCCCCCTAAATATTTATAATTTAGTTTGATGCACCATTTTTAGGAATTATATTTTATTATTTCTCTTCGATTTTTGCCTTTGAGATATTTTACAATATTGTTAGATAGTTTATATTGTATAATAATCTATATATATTTTTTTAATAATTATAAGCTAAAATTTTGATTTCTTAGAAAAAGTTTTAATAATTATTGCTTATATAATTTGGTACGTAGACTTCCCCGGTCGTGGTCCATG
This sequence comes from Dermolepida albohirtum, assembly GCA_031893035.1. Taxonomy (NCBI): domain Eukaryota; kingdom Metazoa; phylum Arthropoda; class Insecta; order Coleoptera; family Scarabaeidae; genus Dermolepida; species Dermolepida albohirtum. The sequence continues at coordinate 56,259 of JAVIWB010005404.1, forward strand.
CTATATGCTTCTGCGTTTCCGGGCTGGAACCGCGTCACTAGTATATCTGCCGACGTTTCTTACCCATTTGTAAGGGACATCTTCAGGGCTGAACTACTGCACTGAAACAGTTTCAGTGCAGTAGTTATGATACTGATTAGTTATGGCACTGAAACAGTTTCAGTGCAGTAGTTCAGCTCTGAAGATGTCCTACACAAATGGGTACGAAACGTCGGCAGATATACTAGTGACGCGGTTCCAGCCTGGAAACCCAGAAGCAGATAGCATGTTTAAGTATCAATTAAATGATTAAGTTGGCATTTCGGAAGCAGAGAAGCTTCATTTACAAAGTTTACAACCGTTTTACGCCCTACGACTAGCTAGTAGACATTCACTTTCGTAACATCCAGAGCTAAAACAAATTTGAATTTTATCGGAGACTGTGGTTAAATCGATCAAAAAAAGTACAAACCCCTTACCACATTAATGCTCGTATTTTGTATACGTCTTTCGACAACTAAACTACTGCACTGAAATAGTTTCAGTGCTGTAGTTATGATACTGATTAGTTATGGCACTGAAACAGTTTCAGTGCAGTAGTTCAGCCCTGAAGATGTCCCACACAAATGGGTACGAAACGTCGGCAGATATACTAGTGACACGGTTCTAGCCCGGAAACCCAGAAGCATATTGCATATTGCTTATATATTTTGCGACTTGTTTAACGACCTTGGTTCAACACCCCCCCACACTTAATCTTTTTTAATTTTTAAAATTTATGCTCAACAAACACTTGTTTTTAGACCAAAAGTTAATAAAAATGTGCCCTGAAAAAAATGTAATTTCGTTTATATTTTAATTAATGGAAAAATATAGGTACAAGTCCTGATGCATATCCTATGAAGCTGTAGAAAATTGCCAGAAATTTATTCTTTTTTTTTAGAGATAAGATTATTGAAACCTATAAAAGTATGAAAACTAAAACTTCAAAATTTAAAAAATATATTCAAAAGTATTAGTAAAATGTTTTGAAAATAAAATTGAATAAATTGACAAAATATCCTGCAAGTGGTTTATCACATACAAACGGCTAATTAAGAAATAAGTTATAAATGCAGCTTACAATTTTTAGAACTGTAGGGGGGTGTGGTTTGGGTCCCTTTTAATTACGAATCTATTAGAATAAAAGAACACCAATTCTAATTCGGTCTCTTTCTGTTTTAATTTATTATTTTAATTACAAAATATTGCAACGCCATAATTCATATGTGGATTTTTTTTTCCTTTTTAAAATTAATTTTAATTTGAAAAAATATCGTGTTTCGGAATTCAATTTCTTTAATTTTTATTCGATTTTATTAAAATATTTTTTAACGTATAATTCCTCTTATGGCCCCTATTTTCGTTTTTTAATTTTTAGCATTAAAATTTGATAATGTATATGTAGATAATATTCTCAAAAAATAATGAAAATAAATTTATAAAATTATTTTTGGACTTCTACTAATAGTTTTGTAAAAAATAAAGAAATTGGTTTAATAATTATTTAAATATTTTTTAAACAGTCTAAAAATGGAAAAAAAATAAGTTTTGGACTCGTTCAAAGTTAGAAAATATATAAAAAACATTGCAAATTCTAGAAATACAGTTTATAAAGTTCCGCAGGGTTTTAACGGCCGCTTTCGCTTTAACACGTGTTTTGTCTTGGCGCAGTTTCAAGCACCGTCCACACTGCCAGTTCTTTCACAATATACTATCAGATACTTTGATAGCAGTATGGACAGGAAAAAGTTAATAAAAACTACAACACTGTAAAAACCATAGTTTCTCTTTCGATACAAAATATTTTTTTCCGAACTTATGCGAAATTTAATGATTTATTGTTTTCTTAACGCTGGCACAAATTTATCGTTCTGACCTTGATGTAGATATATTGTATTATTGAATTACGAATTGCCAAAGAATTGCAAACATAAAAAATTATCGTAAAATTAAATATAAATAATTCAAAATTATCTATGTATACGATAGGAATATAAACGAATATATAAAATACCGTGGATTTTTTGAAAAATTTATTTAAATTACTATAACCCAAGCTCCAGTAGTAATAATTATAATTTAAATCAGTATACAAATATACATACATTTAATACTTTTAAGTTCATATGAATATTTTTATTATTCATTCAGATTGAGTAATTAACAAAAATAATAAAATTAAAACAAGAGGATAAGCATTTTGTATTCAATAACGCAAATTTTTTATTTGTAGGGGATTCCCTTTCATAATTTATTTATAAATTTAAATATATTTGCATAAATATGTGGAGATTCATATTAAAAAATCAAACAAGTACAAATTTGCATATTTAATATGATTAGGTTCATCCAATATATTTATTATTAATTTAGACTGAATAATAGGAGTAATGTAGAACGCAAGTTTTTGTTGGGAACCCCCCCACCACCACCACCACATACACACCCAAATTATTTATAAATTAAATTGTTGATGGAAAAGCAGATCAGATTAATTCGCAGCTTTTTTTGTATAAAAATAAATTTGAATATTTTTTTTATAAAGCAATTAACTTTTTTTTACAATTTATTTTCTTTAATTTTAAAAATCTTTTTTGATATATATTTATTTATTCAAATACAGACCAAAGGATATAATATGCTAATTTATTCTATATTTAAATAAAAATGCGTTGCTTGATGTTTTTAATTACTTAAATTGTTTTAGAAAAGCTTGTTTGTTATGAAAATATTTTCTTTAATTTTTCCAATTAAGAAATACATTAAATATATAAAAAGAGGGGGGAAGAAGTATGTAAAATCACATTAATCACTTGGATACTACCCATAATGATTATTAATAATAATTGCATATTATTCTTTAAAAGTATATGAAATATTTAATTTTATTTCTTCAATAAGTGATTGGAAAGAAACATATAAAAATAAACTAAAAAAGTTCAAGACTTACAGGTTTGAATAAAATATAATTGTTGTTTTTTTTTTTTTGAGGGTACAAAAAGATTTTAAATAAAAAATTATACAATGTAGTTAAAGGAAATTCAAAGAAAAGATTGTAAAACCATTACTGAAAATTTTGAAACAAAAATCAATTTCAAATTCAATAAACTTCTTTTCGTTTTCTTCCATTCTCTTCATTGTCTTCTTTTTCCCCTATTCTTATTTTATTTTTATTTTCTATCCTTTCTTTTTATCTATTTCTTCCTTTTTCCTGTTTTTATTTTTTCTTTTTCTTCTCTATCTTTTTACCCATTTCAATTTTCTTTTCCCCCTCTTCTGTTATGTTTCTTGTTTCAATTTTTATTTTATATTTTTATTTTTCTCATTTTGTCAAGTCAATTTTCTTTCGAAACCCTTATTTTTTTTAAATATAAAATTGTAAAAAAAAAAAAAATTTGTTAACATAGTAAAAACCTTTGAGTGTTCTGCATTTCTTTATTGTTACTGACAATTTTGAAACAAAAATCAATTTCAATAACTTCTTTTCGTTTTTCCTCCATTCTCTTCACTATCTTCTTTTTCACCCATTCTTATTTTATTTTTATTTTTTTCTATCCTTTCTTTTTGTTTATTTCTTTCGTCTTTTTCCCCTGTTTTTATTTTTTCTTTTTCTTCCCTATCTTTTCTTTTTTTTACCCATTTCATTCTTCTTTTTCCCTCTTTTATGTTTCTTGTTTTAATTTTTATATTATATTTTTCTGTTTCTCATCTTTTCAAGTAATTTTTTTTCAAAACCCTTATTCTTTTTAATATAAAATTGTAAAAAAAAAACAAATTTGTTAACGTATTAAAAAAACTTGAGTGTTTGCATTTCTTTATTTTTGTTCAAAAAGTAATATGTAATTGATCAAAGAATAATAATAAAATAACGATGTATTCCTTTGTTTTTTGGTGTTGATTTTTATTGTAACTATACAATATATATAAATTTTCTTTTACGTTTGTATTTTCAACCATTAGAAATAATAACATACTTAATTCATGTTGACGAGTTGACACAGTTTTTTCTTCCTCTTTATTAAATTTTTTTAAGTTCTTATAATTTATTATAAACTAAAAATTTTCACTTTTTATAAATATAAAACTTTTTTATATAAAAAAATTAAAATTTCTTTCCAACAAACACTAACAGTCGAACTGAAAAGTCCCCGGTCTACCATAGTAAAACACAGTTTTTTTGCAAAATTCGATTTTATTATTCAACATAGTTGCCTTCGCTAACTTGAAAAGGGGGGGAGAAATACCCCTTCTAGTAGTAGAGACTAAAATACTTTATATTAACGAGGTTTGGGGATTCTCCCTTCTTCAAATTATTTATATTTTTTCTTTTTTAACCCTGCAATAAATAGATTTTATATATACGTACTTTTATTCATCGGATTTTTTTTGATAGTTTTTAAAAATATGTTACTATTTGTAAGTACGTACATTGGAATATTGTAAGTCTTGTTGGGCAAATAAATATATTATTATTTAATGAATTTGTTTAAAAATATGTTAATATTGGGTCTGGGAAAAAGTTCGTGGCGTTTTTCCCGATAGATGGCATTGGTTGCCGATAACTAAAGAACAACAAGTCACAGCGACACCACCGACGGCTCGTTTTTTAGATGACCTTCCGAACGTTAGTTTGAGCGTAGAAACATTGTAATCGGTGCAGTGGTTGGAAAGTTATTCGCACTTGAAAATGGAGAAGAATAATGAGAAATTTCGCTATATTCTGCAATATTATTATGATAAGGGGAAGAACGCTGCGCAGGCTTGTGATAAAATTTGTGCTGTGTACGGTGAAGGTACTTTATCGAAATCTGTTGCGCGGAAATGGTTCGCTCGCTTTCGTTCTGGAAATTTCAATGTGAAAGATGAGTCACGCTCCGGTCGTCCAATCACTGAAAAATCTGATGAAATTCTTGAAAAAGTCCAACAAGATAAGCATATCAGCAGTGTCGATATTGGCATGGAGCTAGGCATTGACCACAAAACTTTTGTACCATTTACACAAAGCTGGTTACAAAAAAAAGCTTGACGTATGGGTTCCTCATGAGTTGAGCGTGAAAAACATGATGGACCGAATTAACATCTGCGATGCGCTGCTGAAACGGAATGAAATCGAGCCGTTTCTGAAACGTTTAATAACCGGAGATGAAAAATGGATTACGTACGATAATCGGAAGCGTAAAAGATCGTGGATAAAGGATGGTGAGCCGTCACAAGCGTTCGCTAAGCCAACATTGACGCCAAAAAAAGTGATGCTGTGTGTATGGTGGGACTGGAGGGGAATCGTCCACTACGAGCTACTTCCAACTGGTCAGACGATTGATTCTCAACTCTACTGTGCACAACTAGAGAGATTACGCCAGGCGATTGAAAGAAAACGGCCCGAATTGATTAATAGGAAAGGTGTTGTCTTCCATCATGACAACGCCCGACCACACACTTCTTTGATGACCCGTCAAAAATTGAGAGAGTTTGGTTGGGAAGTTTTGATGCACCCACCTTACAGTCCGGATATAGCACCCTCTGACTATCATCTGTTTCGATCTCTGCAGAACTCTCTCAATGGAATTAAGTTGGTTTCAAAAGAAGCCTGTGAAAACTACTTGATTCAGTTTTTCGACCAGAAACCACAGAAGTTTTTCACCGATAGGATCATGGATCTACCAAAAAAATGGCGAAACATTGTCGATAATAATGGAGCATATTCGGTTTAAATGAATTCGTCCACGCGCCATGCGGGGACCAGTTGAATTTTACTGAAAAAACGCCACGAACTTTTTCCCAGACCCAATACTTATAAGAACGCACATTCTTTTTTGTTCTGAATTTTGGAAATTAACAAAAAACATTTTAAATTAACAAATTTAATATGTTTATGGTGTTGCAAATTTACAATATTCAACAAGAGAAAAAAATTGCACATAGAAAATTTTAAAATTGCTTTCTTAAAGGAATTAAAACTCGAAAAGTTAACATCGGTAGTTCGACATTTTATTAAAGTTATTACATATTACGTATAGCGATGAGTCAAAATATGTTAGTTTGTGGACACGTGACACAAGGACGAGATAGAAATTGTGGTAAAAAGAAAAGTTTAATTAGTTCAAATAAAAATATGTGTATATAAAATTATATTTCAGGTTAAAAGAGAAAAAAAGCAATATATAACTTGTAAGAAAATAATATTAAAGAAATGTGTTAACACTGTAGAAAAACTGTGTTGCATTTCTTTATTTTTGATCTAAAAGTAACAATAATGTTCCTTTCTTTTGCAACATGTTGATTATTATACATATACCCAATGACATTAGAAGTGTTACACCTAGAAGGAATAGTTTCCTGGACGTGATTTTTTGGTAATGTGATAAGCTTAAGTCAAGAATGAAACGATCAGATTTCCAAGAAATTTTATTAACATTAATTTGAAAAAAAATCAATAATGTATTTGGCGACCCCGTAGCTGTAGACACTCCTGTACACGTCTAGGCATCGACAAAATAAGATGGTCGATGTCTGCTTGTGGCACCTCGTTCCAAGCAACTTGAACTTGGTGGATTAACTGTGCCAGAGTTTGTGGAGGATGGTTCAAATTGGTCAGTCTTCTCCCCATTATGTCCCACACATGTTCGATTTTATTATATATATATATATAAAATAAAATTTAAATTTTTGAATGTAAAAAAGTATATTTACTAAAACAAGTGAAAATTTGTAATTTACAATTAATAATAATAACTTAAAACTGGATATATATAAAATTTTAAATTATTAATTATTATTAATTATAAATTAAAAATTTTTACTTTTTTTTTTAGTAAATATTAAAACTTTTTTTATATACAAAAATTAAAATTTCCCGATACTATATAAAGAGAAGAACGATATAGAAATTGTGGGAAAGAAAAGTGTAATAAATCCAAATAAATATATATATATATATAAAGTTATATTTCAGGCTAAAAGAGGAAAAAACAAAAAACTTCAGGAAGGGGGAATAACCCTCCGAAACCTCGTTAATATAATCTAAATATATTATCCCTTATTGGTCGAAAAATAAAAAAAACAAAAGAATAAAATTCATGGTTAGAGTGAAACTAATGAAATGTAATAAAAAACAAAAGAATACGTTATGAAAATATTGTTTTATCAAAAAATTGATAATTGTAAATTATAAATAAATAATAATCAATTGATGGTTAAAAAAAACAATTAATTATATAAAAGAAAATGTTGGGTTTTAGTTTAACGAAAAAAAAAAACTACAACTAAATAAAATAACTTTAGAAAAGAGGGGGGGGAAAACACTCGAAACAATTAATTACGAACGAAGTGTTATGTTTCCCCTTATGGTCGAAAACAGCATAAAAGAATAAAATTCATAATTATTATTATTGCGTAACGTGGCGAAAATATTATCTTGGCTTTCTTCAAATGTAATTGTTTTATTACAAATAAAAAAATAAAAATTGTATTTAAAAAAAATCAAATTAACATTTAAAAAATATTACAATTATTGACAAAAAAAGTTAAGCTTACCATACTCCTTCCAAAATTGAACTACACTTCCCGAATCTTATCCGATCACACAACTAAAACTTCTGATTCAATTTTCGCGGGCTTATATAGAGCAAGAGCTCATCTGACAGTTCCATCTTGCCGTGCCGCCGGTGGCACACAAGTTGGGGAATGGCCAGTGATTCATGTGTTGAAGCGGAGATCTCTGCGCGGTATATATATTTCGCGAACGCGACTAAACTTGTTTTGTTCATTTGTACGCGTCGGAGTGTGCATCGAAGGTGTTCAGCGGATGACGGAAACTCAAGATTTTTTCACTTGCATAAATCAGTTCCTCCATGACGTAAATTATCTGAAGTGTGGCAGCTTATCATTTCGGACTTTTATTTTCAATTTTACAAATCCGGCGTTATTGGAAAAATATGTACGGACGAGAGCCAAGTATATATTTTATGCCTCTGCAACAACTACCTGTCAATGAGGTCTGTTAGCATGTTTACGATATCTATTACTCGGAATTTGATGATAAAAAAATAGTTCAGATACTTAATATATTTTAATGTATGTTGGTTATTTTATTTATATATTTTTTTAAGAATTTAAATCAAATTAAAAATATGATTGGGTTTTCGACCTGAATTAGGGATTTATTTTACTTCTTTTTTTATTTTCTAATTATTAAATCAAAGAAGCATGTGGTGTGAACAGTTATCATGTGTTTTATTTTAATTAAATAAAATTAAAAATCGTAACACTGCATATTTACGAATTTTCATCAGCTGAATTAGTTTTCAATGATGGACAATTTAGGGATTTATTTTATTTCTCTTTTATTTTCTAATTATTAATAAATACACCATGTTAATCAAAGAAGAAAATGTGTGGTGAAAATTAAAATGTATTTTACTTTAATAAAATAAAATTAACGATAATTGTAATACTGTGTGTATTTATGAATTCTCATTAGCTAAAGGCTGAATGAAATCAGTATTTTTATTGCAATTACAGATGTTAAAAATATTAATAAAATTTAATTTATGAGTTTATAGATTAGGGAATACCTTTTTTTTTGCATTTTCTGTTCTTTTATATTCAATACAAAACTGTTAAAAAACTATTGCATTTATAAGGGGTGTATAAATTAGGGAATACTTCTTTTTGCATTTTCTTTTTTTTATATTCAATACAAAACTGTTAAAAAAACTATTGCATTTATAAGGGGTTTATAAAATAGGGAATACTTTTTTGCATTTTTTTTATATTTAATATACAAAACTGTTAAAAACTATTTTAAATATTGATTGCACAATGTTGCTATATTATAAACATTGAAGCAATTTGTACATTACAACAAACTATTAAATTATTTTCAATTTTTTAGTATTGGAAATATTTAAAAAACAAAAATTATGCTGACCGAGTTTGTAGGGGACAAAAAATTTAAATAAAAATGTGTTGAACAAATTTAAATATTATTTTTGAATTTATACAATGTATAATGCGAATATTTTTATGTAATTAAAACCATTTAATATTTTTAATCGAATTAAAATAACATAGTAATATAATAGACAAAACTGAAATGAATTACAATTTGGTCGAAATTACCGCTAAAAGATATGATCTAAACTATTTCTCATTTTTAACTTCCTTTGAATCTAAATCTTATTTTTTTTAAAATTTTAAATACAAAATTTTGTATTTTTTTTTAAATAAAATATATTAAAAATATTATAAACTCGAAATATAACCTATTCCTTTTTCAATTGTAGTTGCATACTAAAAAGAATGTTGAGAACACAATTTTTAAAATAGTAATAATTAAATTGTGTTTATAAGATTTTAAATTAATGTTTTAAGGTATTACTTGGTATCATGTCATTTATGAGTCGACCAGTTTGTCGATTACGTACATAGATAAGTGATATCTACGTTATGTAGTTGTAAATAAAATATATGATTTATTTTTTAAAAAAAAACGATGTATAATGTTTTTAAATTTTTATGTTTTCGTTTTTCTTTTATTTTTCTAGAGAATTGTTATTAAAATATAAAAAATATATAATATATAAAAATATTTAAAAAAATAAAATTAAGATATATTAAATCGATGTATTGTAGGTTAAAGAAGAATAAAAAGGAAACTAGTAAATAACTTGAAAAAGAGGGGAAGAAAAAACTCCTAGGAGTACGTTAATATGAACCAAGTGTTTTATTATTATTATTATTTATTGCATTATTACAAAAGAATAAAATTTATAATGACTATAAATTGAAGCAAAATGAATGACAAATTTGGTCAAGATCATTGCCAAAATATCTGATTTAAATCGAATTATTTCTAAACTTTTTTGTATCTAAATCTTTTTTTTTTTTAATTTGAAATATAAAATTTTATATTTTTTAAAAATAAATTATATTAAAGATACTATAACCTATTTCTTTTTTTGATAATATAATTTTGTTAAGGTACAACTTGGTATCATGTCATTTATGGGTCGACCATTTTGTCGATAGCCTGCATAGATAAGTAATAACTACAACGTTATGTAGTTGTAAATAAAATATATGATTTATTTTAAAAAAAAACGATGTATAATGTTTTTAAATTTTTATGTTTTCGTTTTTCTTTTATTTTTCTAGAGAATTGTTATTAAAATATAAAAAAATATATAATATATAAAAATATTTAAAAAAATAAAATTAATATATATTAAATCGATGTATTGTAGGTTAAAGAAGAATAAAAAAGAAACAAGTAAATAACTTGAAAAGAGGGGGGGATCCTAGGAGCACGTTAATATGAACCAAGTGTTTTATTATTATTATTTATTGCATTATTACAAAAGAATAAAATTTATAATGACTATAAATTTAAGCAAAATGAATGACAAATTTGGTCAAGATCATTGCCAAAATATCTGATTTAAATCGAATTATTTCTAAACTTTCTTGTATCTAAATCTTTTTTTTTTTAATTCGAAATATAAAATTTTATATTTTTTGAAAACAAATTATATTAAAGATACTATAACCTATTCCTTTTTTGATAAATATAATATTTTTGAGGTATAACTTGGTATCATGTCATTTATGGGTCGACCATTTTTGTCGATAGCCTGCATAGATAAGTAATAACTACAACGTTATGTCGTTGTAAATAAAATATATGATTTATTTAAAGAAAAACGATGTATATATTTTTAAATGTTTATATTTTCAAGGTCATTGCCAAAGTATATGATCTAAATCGAATTATTTCTAAATTTCTTTGTATCTCAATCTAATTTTCTTTAATTTGAAATATAAAATTTTATAGTTTTTGAAAATAAAATCTATTAAAGATATTATAAACTCTAAATGTAACCTATTCTTTTTTCGATAATATAACTTTTTTAAGGAATAAGTTGGTATCATTGTCATTTATGGGTCGACCATTTTGACGATAGCGTCCATAGATAAGTGATATCTAGAATATTATGCAGTTGTGAATAAAATATTTAATTTACCTAAAATTTATTTTTATATTTTTTTTAATTCTATTTATTTTCATTTTTCATTTAGTTATTTTTAGTTGTTTTTCTACTTGTGATATTCATCTTTCAATTACTTTTTCAATTTTCAGTATTTCTTATTTCAGTTATTTTTAAAATTTTTTACATTCGCGACATATTAATTTTTTAAATTCTCCTCTTACGTTTATGAGAATCTAATTTTTTAGTTGTATTTGGTGATTTTGATGGAGCCTGTAGTTGATTAACTTAATCATTTAAGGTTGATATATAACCCCTTTCCACATTAATTTGCGTATTCTGTGTACGTACGAAAAGGGTTATAACGGGTGTTTTTTTTAGAGGTATAGAACTTTAAGTTGGCAACACTTTTTTAACTGGCGGCCATTTTGTCAGCTGTTAAGTGATTTATATTTAGTTTGTCATTTCAATATGAATAGACTGACGCCTGAACAACGCTTGCAAATTGTGCAAATTTATTTTGAAAATCATGGTTCTGTTCGAAATACGTATCGCGCACTACGTCAATATTACGGTCAACATAATTGTCCATCAGAGCAATTAATTCGATTAACTATGGAACGTTTTCGCACCACGTATACTCTAAATGATAATACGCATCCAGAGAGACGTCGTACAGTGCGTACAGAAGAAGTCATTGCTGCTGTAGAACGTAGCGTAGAGGAAGACCCGAATCAGTCTATCCGCCATCGTGCACAGGAATTGGATATGTGACCATCCACTTTATGGAAGATTTTGCGGAAAGATCTAGGTTTGCGTGCTTACAAAATCCAACTCGTGCAAGAATTGAAGCCACACGATCACCTAGCAAGGCGTAAATTCGGTGAATGGCCCAAAACAAGATTGCCGTTGATCCCAATATTCATAATCGAATTTTGTTTAGCGATGAAGCTCACTTTTGGTTGAATGGATACGTCAATAAACAAAACTGCCGTATTTGGAGTGATGATAATCCTTAAGTGTATGTTGAGACACCGTTACATCCAGAAAAACTGACTGTTTGGTGTGCTTTATGGGCTGGTGGAATAATTGGTCCGTACTTCTTTAAAAACGAAGCTGGCCAAAACGTTACAGTCAATGGTGACTGATTACTGACTTTTTCGTTCTTCAATTGAACAATCATGATGTGCAGGAGTTGTGGTTTCAACAAGACGGCGCTACATGTCACACAGCTCGTGCCACAATTGATTTATTGAAGGAAACGTTTGGTAACCGCATAGTTTCACGTTTCGGACCCGTGAATTGGCCTCCAAGATCGTGCGATTCAACGCCGCTTGACTATTTTCTGCGGGGATATGTGAAGTCGCTAGTCTACGCCGATAAGCCCGAAACGATTGACCACTTGGAGGACAACATTCGCCGCGTTATTGCCGATATACGGCCACAAATGTTGGAAAAAGTCATCGAAAATTGGCCCTCCAGATTAGACTATGTCCGAACCAGCCGTGGCGGTCATATGCCAGAAGTCATATTTAAATTATAATGCCAGAAGATTATCTTTCGAATAAAGTAAATTTCATGTCAATTTAAAAAAATCATATTTGTTTTATTCCATTTCAAAGTTCTATACCTCTAAAAAAAAACACCCGTTATATCAACCATCAATGGTTTAGTTGTATTTGAATTAATTTCAATAATTGTTATGAAAAATTAGTCACAAGGTCACTGCTAAAATATGTGGTTTTAATCGAATTATTTCACATTTTCATGTCCTTTCGGGGCATAAATTCTATTGTTTTTTTAATTTGAAATATAAAATTTTGTTTTTCAAAAATTTTGTATGTACTTAAAAATTATTATGGACTCCGAGTAATATTTATTCTTTTTAAGATTGTAACTACATATCAGAAAGAATATTCAGATACCATTTTTTATTAAATTACACGTATACGATAATATAAAATGGTTAATAAATAATTTGATAATCCGTCATTTATGAGTCGGCCATTTTGTCGATAGCCTGCATATATAAGTAATATCTAGAAACTCCCCCGCCCACCCACGGTGTTGCTAACAGTTTTTCTAAGCTCAAATTTGTCAGTTCGTAGCTGTTTATAACATATTTAGAACATACTGCTTTTCAGCTATTGATAAATGCCCTTAATCTTCGCGTATCTTTGAAGGCGGACCAATTATACATTTTTTTCAAACATTTTTTATTGCAAAAACGAAGAAGTGTACAAAAAATTTTTCACCACATTGTTCCTAGGGCCACGAAGAAGACGTTTACTCAATATATCCCCCGTTTGCTTGAATGACTACCTCCATTCTCGGTCTGAAACGTGCGCAAGCGCGTTTTAATATGTCCATATCAGTGAACGAAGCTTCAATAGCGGCTCTCAATGATGCGATGTTTGAATGTCTGGACTTGTTCATGACTTTCAACTACGCTCCATACATAAAAGTCCAAAGGATTCAAATCTTGGACTGTTGGGTGGTCAGAATTCTTTCGACCGAAACATATCGACGTTGTCCGTCAACTAATGACTTGTGTGGGCGGGTGCACCGTCCTGTCCTGCTGGGAACATGCGGGTTTCCAGACGACACAGTTTCCATCCATGACTTCACCACACTTGTCAGAACACGCAAATAAACTTCTTTCGTGACATTTTCCTCGTTGTTAAAGAAATGTGGTGGCATGATATCATCACCCTCACTGGGCACAACACAACTAGTACGTGAATAGTCGCCGGAAATTTCGTTCTTGCAATAGTGGAGACGTGTTTAGGGTCGTGGGCGAGCCAGCGATCATTCTTTCCATTGATTTTCACATCTACTGTAAAAATTTTCCCTATAGGAAAAAAAAAACCTGTGTCGTCTGGCAGCATTGTTTCTTAAGGAACGCAAAAGAAAGTTGCAACTTTCAACTCATTTTCTCCTGGCAGCTTTGGAAAGTATCTGTCTCACTTTAATTGTGAGACTTGGAGCAGAGGTTCTTCTCGACGATTCAACCCATAGTTTTCCCACCCACACCAACAACCAACGATAATTTTCCGATCGACTGTCCTGGATTCCCAAAAATCATCTCCTAAGCCCATTGGCTGGTGTCGGGCGTCCTGACAACGCGCTCCTTCGAGTGGATTTTCTTCGCTGGTGTTACAAAAACCTTCATTGGACTTCTCAGACTTATTGTACTTTGCGATGGCATCATACATAATCGATCTCGGGTACTCGAAGAACTAAATGATTTCTGTCGTCGAGCGGTCAGCGCGAACGTTTTCGATGATCCCGGCCTCTCGGTAATACTCCGTGCTTGTTTTCGACATTGCGACTCTTTCGAAGTTATGATACATGCGTCAAGCTATTTGAACGCCAGTCGTGACATCTACCAGTGGCATAGAACGGTGGGAATTTCAAGTTGTATTTTGACCAGATTTTGGCACCGCACCCTGTAGTCCTTGTGGGTATAGTAGTCATATTAAGAAAAATAAGGTAATACATTAAATGCTCTGCAAATTCTAAAAAAAAAGCGGGTTTGTTTAGGTGCAATTGAAATTGCGCATTTTGCCTGTATAAACGTGTCTGCGGAACCACAATCACAGATGCAGGTTTTGGCACAGATAACTTGAAACGCTTTTCTCGGTTTAAAAATAGATAATAATTTATGTACCTCGCAGAATATTTACTAAATCTACTTCTCTTCTTGTTGCAGACGTCCAGCAACGACAAATTTGCGAAGTGCGCAGAGACCGCGCCAAAAAGTGGCGTGTTTTACGACCTCAACGTACATGCATCGGAAGGGCACATCAAAAGCGAAGACTGTGTCGATCTAGAGCAGTTGCTTTACGGCAATTCAGATGAATCGGTTAATGTCCAATCGAATGCTTTAGCCGCTATCGCGGACGATATTGGTCTATCTAATAATTTTACCGAACAACACCGTAATAAAGGTGTCATCACGGATACGACAAATCCATTTATATTTAATAAGAATAATAATAATAGCATCAGCAGCAGCAGCAGCAGCAGCAGCAGCAGCAGCAACAACAACAGCAAAAATTGCGATAGTAACGACTGTTACAACACTAATAAATATAGTAATAATACTGTAAAGAGTGGGTGTCAATCCACCAGTACATCAGCCAGTCAGTCTCCGACAAACGTGTTCAGCATGGCAGCCAGTCCCAGCAACGAATATTACATATTAGCAGATACGGAAATGGCACCCGAAGGCATCAACTTTTTCGATACGTTCTTATACGATACCATACTGCCCGAAGAAAACAATCTCTTATATACACCGGATAACAGTTGCGGACCGGTAATACAACCAAACGAAATTAAAATCAAAAGACAGCTGCCACTGACTTTGAACTTGAAGGGGACGTTTGTTAATGAAGAAGAAATTAATACACCAAATATTATCGACTGCATTATGGAAGCCAGCGAACATCCACTGCAATTTCCGAAAAAAGAAGAATCTTTGAACGAGGTAGCTATTCCTTAATTTCTATGAACGCAAGGGAGATTGTCGTGTATATAAAAATTACGCAAAAGGTTGGTCCCAATAACACGACCCCACGGAACACTTGTATTATGTTTCGTAAATTTGTTAAATTACTTAATTTTTTTTTAAATTTCCAATGCGTTATAAAATAATTTGAATTCATTTAAAAATTTTGAAGCAAAATTAATTTTTTCCTGTTGAATTTTCTTACAAAATCGAAATTTCATTTCTTGCAGGAATCACAATTCTTTCAATCGCTACAAGATTTCACACCATGCCCGTCCACCTCATCCCCAGCAGCGGTTTCTGATACAACCGACAGCTTCTCCACCACAATTACAGAACCGCTAGTTCGAGAACCACGAAGGAGACCCGGACGGCCGCGCAAGCGACGCTACAATTCCGACGACGAAAGATGTGAGGACGATGACGAAACGTATGTACCGCCGTCGCATGTCAGGAGGAAAATCCGAGAATCTCGCGCCATACCCAAGAAGCAGATAATTTACGAAGACATTTCCGAAGACGAAGATTTCGATTACAAGCCGGCGAGGAGGAGAAGTGCGCTCGCCAGCAGTGCGGAGGAAGAAAGTCGACTGAAACCGGTAATCCTTTTCGATGACGACTCGATCAGAATTGCGGGCAAACGCGGTAGACCCCCGAAGCACGCACGGTCGATATCCTCCGATGATTACAGTCTGCTGGATCCGGAGGAGGCTAAATACAGAGAAATGCGAGATAGAAATAATGAAGCGTCGCGGAAATCGAGATACAAGAGGAAGCAGAAAGAAATGGAAATGACAGACGAGTTGGAAGATTTGGAAATGGAGAACGTCAAATTGAAAGCGCAAGTGGAAGAATTGCAAAAGACTGTCGATAGGTATAGAGACAATTTGATGAAAGTTATGTTGCATAAAAGTTAAAACGAAGAAATTTTAGTGAGTGGAATGCATACTACTTATTTGTGTAGTTTCTTTATTTTACAAAGGAACTTTATTTTTAAAATAATTTCTTTATTTATAAGTTTTACGATTGGAAAATAAGTCATCGATTGAAAATCGATTGTTAATTGAATATTTGGTGTATTAATTCTTCTTGACATATTTTTTTATACTCTTAATATCTTTTTTTTTTACAACTGTTATCTTTAATGTGAACTGTTTCTTATATATAATATACCATGTCATATATACTATGACTTATGTTTATGTTTTAAGCATATACGTTTATAAAAATACTTCAAGAACGAAGTATTCTATGTTAATAGATCTTTTTAAAGGTACTAAAACGTATTTTAAAACATGACTAACTAAGAATAACGAAAATGTTTCTTAAAGTATTTTTTTTTGTATTGTTACTCCAAAACATAAAACTGGAGGATTGATTGTATAGAATATTTAAAGTTTGTTATACAATAAGTAAATCTAAGATAAATCGGTGGGAGTAAAATCGTCTGCAGAAGAACCTTTTCTCTCGACAGACGTTAAAAAAAATATAAGAGGTCCCCCAATACACAATATGAAATTGTTTTTGTATATCTACCATATATATTTTTAATACTACTTAGTAATCTGTTAGGAACATGTTATATCCAAATATATGTTATCTACTGTCTATCTCTTCCCTGTTTTTTTTATTATTGAATAATTATAAAATTTCTATTCTGTAATATTTGTTAAATTGGTTCTGAAATATCTTTTTTTATTTTTCAATGATTATGAAATACTTAGCTGAATTAAATTCAGAAAATATAGATTGAAAAGATACAATTTTGTTTTTGTTCATCCCTTGCGCCCCCGCGGACGCTTTTAACTTGTGTGTATTATTAGGTTTAAAAAATAAAGAATTGAAAAAAATTTTATTTTCGTTGATTCTGTTTTTTTTTGCAAAGAGTTGGGAAGCGGAAAACCTTACACGTCGGAGCAACGTTTGCAAATTGTTCAAATTTATTTTAAAAACGCGGTTCAGTTCGAGAAACAGCTGGCATTACGTGTCTATCTCAACAAGCCCACGACAACTCGTGCATTGAAGGAAAAGATTCAACGCTGCATCAACGAAATTCAGCCACATTTATGCATGATGGTCATGGAAAATTTCGACAAACGAGTGGGTATGTGCATGCTTTATGATTCAATAAAAAAATAATCAGAAAACTACAAACTGTGTTTTCTATTTAATTCAAATCTTACGTTAATTTTGGGACACCTTTATAAACCTGTTGTCCTGTACTTTTTTTTGATAATTTATGCACATATTGGGTCTGGGAAAAAGTTCGTGGCGTTTTTTCAGTAAAATTCAACTGGTCCCCGGTGGTTTTCACAGGCTTCTTTTGAAACCAACTTAATTCCATTGAGAGAGTTCTGCAGAGATCGAAACAGATGATAGTCAGAGGGTGCTATATCCGGACTGTAAGGTGGGTGCATCAAAACTTCCCAACCAAACTCTCTCAATTTTTGACGGGTCATCAAAGAAGTGTGTGGTCGGGCGTTGTCATGATGGAAGACAACACCTTTCCTATTAATCAATTCGGGCCGTTTTCTTTCAATCGCCTGGCGTAATCTCTCTAGTTGTGCACAGTAGAGTTGAGAATCAATCGTCTGACCAGTTGGAAGTAGCTCGTAGTGGACGATTCCCCTCCAGTCCCACCATACACACAGCATCACTTTTTTTGGCGTCAATGTTGGCTTAGCGAACGCTTGTGACGGCTCACCATCCTTTATCCACGATCTTTTACGCTTCCGATTATCGTACGTAATCCATTTTTCATCTTCGGTTATTAAACGTTTCAGAAACGGCTCGATTTCATTCCGTTTCGGCAGCGCATCGCAGATGTTAATTCGGTCCATCATGTTTTTCACGCTCAACTCATGAGGAACCCATACGTCAAGCTTTTTTTTGTAACCAGCTTTGTGTAAATGGTTCGAAACAGTTTTGTGGTCAATGCCTAGCTCCATGCCAATATCGACACTGCTGATATGCTTATCTTGTTGGACTTTTTCAAGAATTTCATCAGATTTTTCAGTGATTGGACGACCGGAGCGTGACTCATCTTTCACATTGAAATTTCCAGAACGAAAGCGAGCGAACCATTTCCGCGCAACAGATTTCGATAAAGTACCTTCACCGTACACAGCACAAATTTTATCACAAGCCTGCGCAGCGTTCTTCCCCTTATCATAATAATATTGCAGAATATAGCGAAATTTCTCATTATTCTTCTCCATTTTCAAGTGCGAATAACTTTCCAACCACTGCACCGATTACAATGTTTCTACGCTCAAACTAACGTTCGGAAGGTCATCTAAAAAACGGGCCGTCGGTGGTGTCGCTGTGACTTGTTGTTCTTTAGTTATCGGCAACCAATGCCATCTATCGGGAAAAACGCCACGAACTTTTTCCCAGACCCAATATTATTCATTCTTTGCTTACAAGAGTTTAAGAATTTGAATACATTATGTAAAAATATATATAAAGGTACCACGGTATAGCCGTTGACGTCGCAATAAATAGTACGTAACAAGTTATACATGTTGAATTTAATGGAGCCTGTGGTTGATTAACTTAATCACTAAGGTTGATATACGTGGGCAAGGTGAAAAGTTCTCGGCCTGATAATGAAAGACTGCGATTTAAATTTAAAGAATGATTTTATTTTTCTACATAATCTCCCTTGAGTTCAACACACTTGGTCTAGCGTTTTTCTAACATCAATATTCCTTCCCGGAAGTGAGAGTCTGGAAGGCTGTCAAAATATTCTTCTACGGTCCTTTCAACTTCTTCGTTGGATGCGAATCGCTTCCCAGAAATAAATTTTTTCAAATTTGGGAATAGATGGAAGTATGAGGGTGCCAAATCAGGAGAATAGGGAGGATGGCTGAGCAAATCGTACCCCAAATCCAGCAATTTTCCCATCGCCAACGCATCCTTGTGTGCGGGTGCGTTGTCCTGATGAAAAATGATTTTTTTCTTCTTCAAACCAGGCCTCTTCTCGCGAATTTTGGCATCCAGCTGGTCAAAAAGGTTAGAGTAATATGCACCTGTAATTGTCCTGCCTTTTTCAAGGAAATCAATTAACAAGATTGCTTTTGAATCCCAAAACACGCTGGCCATAACTTTTCCGGCAGATGCGATCGACTTCGCTTTCTTTTCGCTGAACCACCGGCTTCCACCCACTGCTTCGACTGTTGTTTCATTTCTGGCGTGTAGTGGTGGACCCATGTCTCATCCATGGTGACAAATCGCCGCACAATATCGGTCAGATTCTTGTTAAATCGGTCCAAAGAATGCTCCGAAAATCGTTTGCGCATTTGCTTTTGATCGACATTCAGCAAACGCGGCACCCATCTTGCGCAGAGCTTTCTCATCTCTAATTCTTTGTGCAAAATGTTTCGCACCCTTTCTTCCGATATCGCCAGAGCCTCAGCTATCTCACTCGCCTATCGTCCAACACAATATCATCTACTTTTTCGATGATTTCTGGTGTGGTTGCGGTTTTTAGCCGTCCTTCACGTGGGTCATCTTCGAGGGACGTACAACCACGTTTAAATTCAGCTGCCTACTTTTTAACGGTTGACATCGAAGGAGCAGAATCCCCGTACATTTTTGTCAACTTCGGATGAATTTCCATAGGGGTTAAACCATCCAAAACAAAGAATTTTATAACAGCAGGATATTCAAGTTTATCCATTTAAAAAAATAACGCGCACGACGTCTACTACAAAAATTCTTGCAAACAAACTACTTAAAAGAACAAGTTGAAAGTTTTCATATTAACTAGAGACACATGCAGCTACGCAGGAAACATAAATTTCTGTTAATTGTAACCCCTTTCCACATTAACTTTTGTAATTCTGTATACGCATTTCGACAACTAAGTTGTCATCATCAGCAGATAATTGCAAAGTGTCGCACCTGGTAAACCACGGCCAACCACCAGTGTACATCTTGGTTCTCAACGGTATAGATCGCGTACGGAGTTTGTTTTTCGTACAGGTGTTTTTCGACGTGGTTTACCAGGTGCGACACAGTCCAATTATCTGCTGATGATGACAACTTAGTTGTCGAAATGCGTATACAGAACTACAAAAATTAATGTGGAAAGGGATTATGTATCAACCTTAGTGATTAAGTTATACATAATTATCGAAAACTTGGTTTAAGACTTTGTGTAATTCAAATTATTGATAAGTAAACAACTATTTTAATATGTCGAAATGACGAACACCTGAACCTTGTGCATAAGGATCGCCAAATTTCCAGCGAAACAGTTTAAATAAGCATATTATTACGTTTAATGATCACTAAATGAAATTAAAAAATGTTAAAAAACTTTTCGGCGAATCAGTCTCAATGGCCTTGGATATACGTTTCCATTAACAAACGAAAACGATCATTCCGAATCCGGTGATTCAACATTTGTATAGGTAAAATAATGCATTGAAGTTATGTAAGGAATTCTGAGAAGCACTCATTTGAATCTATAATTTGTCTTACTCTGGTAAAATCTTGAATCTTTGTTTAAAAGAGTAACTCTTCTATAGATAGATGGTTAGTGTATATATTGAGAATATTTACATATGATACATAGTTGTAAATTAATGTCAAAATTGAGCTCTCTAAAGAAGTCAATAACTAGCAACAAATATTTTAGATCCATTAAAATTATAAAACTTTCGAACTATTTCTGCTAAGGGGAGGAGCGTTTTAGCCTCGACATTGAAGAAGTGTAAGATACAGACAAACATCAGCTTCCATTCTGGATCTGGGATCTGGAGGAGCACTATTAGTATCATTACATATTTGGTTTAATCTGATATAGTCTGAATCTTTGTTTAAAACGCTAACTTCTATATAAGCGGACGATTTTGAATAAATTAAGAAACTTTACACCGAATATTACAGTTTAAACAATAGTTATAATGTTCCTTGCTCATGCGGCAGTGTATATATTGGTAAAACAAAGCGGTCTGTTGGCACTCGTGTTTCTGAACATGAGCGTTGTACTAGGTTGCTGCGTATAGTTGGTTCTGTACTTGCCGAGCATAGGCTGGAAACCGGGCACCATATCCAATTTAATTCGACCAAGATCCTATCCCGTACTAACCATTACTATGGTCGCAAAATCCGTGAAACTATAGAGATCTCTAAGCATCCCAATAACCTTAACCGCGATGATGGCTACCCCCGCCACAACGCCTGGCAATCTTGCATCTCCAAATTACCCAACCGTAACCGTAAGGCTCCACTGACCCATGGCCCACAACCCATATATAAACCCGTCCACCATCGACTTACACCAGTGCAGTAGTTGAGCCCTGAAGATGTCCCATACAAATGGGTACGAAACGTCGACAAGTGACGCGGTTCCTACCCGGAAGCCCAGAAGCAGAAAGAAATATGAAATAGTAATAGATGGCACTAACTCTGACGATATTTGAACTTCTTTCAATGCTATTCACCGTTAAAGTAGTCATCTAAAGTTCGAATAATGGTTATTAGATAGCGTCACAGATAACAAAAAAAATCTCCTATAAGTTGCAAAAATTACAATTTATTTTTAAACCGAATTATGATTATAATAAAGAATAATGATTAAAAATTATTTTCCACAATATATTCTAAATGTATAGCATAATACATCTAGACAATTACATATATGTGTCGTCTTATAATGTACCAAAAAAAAAATTGTCAAAACATCCTTTGGAATATAAACGGCCAGGTTGGAGACGGCGACTATAAATTTGTACAATGGCAATTATAATGACGACACCACCAGCAATAAAGCTATTTTGAGAATATAAATAGCAAGGAAAATTGTTCGTTTTTGCAATTTGTTGCGAAATATGTAGCAAAGAGTTTTTATGCCAAAAACTGCAGCAGAGAGAATTTTTATTTGCAAAAACTACGAAGAAAAAAAAACAAATTAATAACAAATATTTTTTGTCAGTATCTTTTGACAAGATGTGAATTTGAAACTAGACTCTTTTTTTTTAATGCAATATAATAAATCATATGGTAAAGTGAATATATTAAAAAGCAACTAAATAATTTATAAATACTGGAGCGTCATCTCTAATGACTTTTGAATTTTATTCAGTTCCAGTCGATAATAAAATTCTCTAGTTTTGAAGCTAGAAGTAAAATCTGCAAGAATATGTACAGTAGTTACTAGATGGCGCCACACGCAAAATAAATTGTAAAATATAAAAAAATTTATATTTATACTAATTTAATAATAATGATAAAACTAAAATTATTTTCTATACATTTTCAAGATTTAGTGGAGTAGTAGCAAGCAGTCAATCCAAGTAAAATTTTATAATTGCTTTCATAAGATTTTAGGGGAACAATACTTATTTTCGATACGTTCCTAGTGGACAAAAATTTCTAACCGATGGCCGCACTGATGCAATCATCTCAGTTACTTTTTGTTGTTGATTTATGTTTGGTAAGATTTATTTCTTTTATCCACATTTGGAAAACTCTAATATCGGTATTTAAACACATAACACTTTCTAAATAAGCGCTTAAGTATTACAAATAGTTCATTAAAAATAATACAAGAAAATTGTAAACATACATAACCTCAATTTCAGATTTTTCTTAAAATAATTTGAATTAACTAAAGACATTGTCTTATTATTTTCCAGAATATATCGAAATATAATGGCAGATGAAGAATATGATGGAGACGATGTCGGAGATGACTTCGATGATGATGTCGACGAAGAAAATATGGATGATTTGGAACAGCATGAGGAAGAGGGTGATAACATAGATATTTTAGCACCAGGTCAAGCTGGTGGAGGTGTCCCAAAAAATAAACGCATCACCACAAAGTACATGACGAAATACGAAAGAGCAAGAGTATTAGGGACGAGAGCTTTACAAATTGCCATGTGTGCCCCGGTTATGGTGGAGTTGGAAGGTGAAACAGATCCCTTACAAATAGCAATGAAAGAACTCAAACAACGTAAAATACCTATTATTATAAGGAGATATTTACCTGACCATTCATATGAAGATTGGGGTATAGACGAATTAATTATCATAGATCATTAAGTTTTATTATGTAATATTGCAATTTTATATGTTTTAAATTATATTATTTTTTTTAAAGAGCATGCGTTTTAATTCTTTCCAATGTACTGTAAGTAAGTTGTGTTTAATATGGATATAATTTGGTCTTGGATTTAGATATATTGTTTGGATTACAATCTTCATTGTGAAAGGCTTTAATTTATTTACGAAGGTGATGTTCTGGAATTACATTGAACATGGGGACAGGTTGAGCTGCACTAAATATGTTATTTATATTTTAATTTTACTGTTGATGATAAAAAAATGGAATTTCTTAAAACATACTTTCTACAGCTTGTAACCTCAAGTAATATATAAATATAAGTATTATTAGATGTTTAATATGTGTTTTAATAACTTACGAAGTATACATAACAATTTAAAGTATTACTATTATAAATAATTTAGAATATGTATCAATGTTACATCTTCAAGACGTATTGCTATTTAATAAATAAAGATTGCAGTTTAAATTAGAAATGATATACGTATTTGCCAATATTATAACATATGATGTTCAAAATGTTTCTCATTTTGTGTACACACATTAACGGGTTTCTTTAAGAATTAAATATATTTGTATTATTGCAGACAAAAAGACAAAGCCAAAAACTTTCTTAAAAATGAAGAGGCACAAATTTAATAGACCCCAGGCTTCTGTGCTGGTATCGTATCTCTGGCTCTTTTGCAAGACATATTCCCAGAGTAACTGTTGAAGTTGTTATTACATATATAATTATATTGTCTATAACAACTTAGAAACTACAGTTTATAGTTTTTCCTGGGTTGCTCTGTTTCTATGACAAAATCCTCCAGTCATCAGATGTATATTCACTTTTACACTGGATACAAACTTATTTCTAGTTAAATAAGAAATATATATTCAATTTTAGCTTTCTTAATAAACATACATACAAATACAATTTATTTTTTTAATCACGTAAATCATATTTTGATTTAAATATCCACAATTTCTACATGTTGTAAATTAGGAATTATTTTAATTGTGAAAAATCATAATAAATGCATAACTTATGTCCTTTCTCAGCGTGCGATGAGTTGATCGCTTATATATTTTATTTTCATATATCATAGAGTATTTGCGTTATCAATAATAAATGTTCACTTACCTTGTTTCTTACTTCTTCATTCCAAATAGCATTTTGAAATTATATAAACTCTGTCGTTGCAATCAATGTTGAACAAACCTCCGGATACGCAGTAGCTCCTAGAAGGCTGGATAGATGTAATTATTGCAAATAACACATTTAATTATAGTTCTTGTATATTCTAAAGTAGGAAACAATTGAAAAATTTATTTAGAACCGCCACAATTTAAAATTCACCTTCGCGATTAATCTACGCGTCGCCCACCATAATGTTTGCACGCTTTCGATTTCCATCGGTTCCTGTCGCTGATTTTCCGGACGACTGTACAACCTTAACTCTAACAAAAACAATGATGAGATCATTAGATAAAAATAACTACAAACCACTAGAGTGAACTGTAATTTTGTCTATTTTATATATATATTAAATGTATATAATAGAAAATCTGATTCCTATTTGCTTAGTATTAAATAAATTCAGCGATTTACTGCAATATTTAAAGAACGTTTAAGGACTTATCGCTAGAGTTAGGATTTTTTTTCCGTGGGCCAGGACCGTAACAAGTAAAAGTGCACGGACGCAGCAATTATTATATTGACACGCTAAAATATTTCAACTTTCAGCTGACCAACTGTTGATGTTTGTGAGTGATGGTGCAGCGGCAATATGTAGTGTAGGTCCTTGCCTTAGAGGCAAGTGTGAGGGGTTTTTATATGCGACGTGTAAAGTTCATGCTTTACATTTTGTAGCACAAAGTATTTGACAATGTTATCCAGAGGTGTATGTATTAATTTCAAATATTAAAAGAGTGTTTTTGAAATCTCCCAAACGAATTCGAGAATTCCATAGACGATGCTTTGGTATTCGCGAGCTACCAAAGCCAACCACACGTTGGGAACACAATTGAAAGCGGCTTTTTATTATTGTAAGACAATAAAGAAAATCCGTGGTTCTGCGATTCAAACCTGACGAAGCTACAGCAATTAAGGAAAGCCAGAAGAGATTTTAAACCGATCTGGGTTGTCCTTGGTGGAGTCAATGCAAATTGAGAACAATGCTCACCGCTAAGTGCTACAAGTGACATAAAAAATATGTGTGTTGTAGAAAAGTTCGAGAGTGTTATAAACAAAGATTAAGATAAATTTGTGATGCTGCGTGTATAGATCCGTTGTCTATACCATTTTTTATATATATAAGAACATCTTTTCAGCACAATGTACGTTGCTATCCGAGACAAATGTGGAAACTTACGTAATGCTGCAGACATTTCGTCAGTCTTATCCATTTTACGCTACGCAACAAGAGCTGTGAATAATGCTAAGTATGTTATTTACATAACAAAATGCATGCATCGTAAGGGCACACGTTTGTTCGTATCGCCTTGATACGATCCTGACCCGTGAGAAAAATATTCCAACTCTAGTTATTTAGTCTAAAAAAATCACGTGGGGATCATTAAAGGCAACCCTAAGTTCTTGCGATCCTTTACTTGTAGATATTCCAGTTTCGTAACTCCCTATTAATTCTACTGTAAGTTGTAATACAATAAACAAATTACCAATAAAAATATGTTAGTAGAAAAATAAAAAAACAGCAAAATTTTTACTTTCATATTTATTTTAAATACATCACCACCAAATATACATTTTTAAGTATATATATTAACCAACATTGCAAATTAATTGTTTTTCAAATTCTGAACGAATTTTACCCGATTAAAGATTACAAACATTTACAATTTAAGGTAAACACACACATAAATTTACATTTAATTTAATAATAGCAGTAACGTGTATCTCGTTTCAAAATATCGATGTAATAAATTGGATAAATACAGTTTAATTATACAAAAAAAAAGGAAAAATATGTGTAACTTAAGAAACTAGATTATATTTCCTTGTATTGTCGATTGTGTAACGATTTGTACCGGTTATAACAGGAAGTTAACAACTGACAGATACGTAAAGTTGTTCATTTATTTCGCTTATTATTTTTGATTTAGTTTAGAATAAATTTCGTTTGTTTTACACAGGCAATGTTGTAGCAATTGTGGTATTAATATTTTTCGTGAATATACTTATATAAACATATATTTATAAACAATATAACAAAGATTAACAATAATATGTTTGTATATAGGTTATGGATATACAGGGTGCGGTTAACAAATCGATTTGAGATTAAGTATGATTAGTAGACAGATTTATTGAAGGTAGTATTGAAGTATTTTTAATTTTATTATTATACAATGGAGTAATATAAGAACTATTGAAAATAAACCAGTTTAATTCGCGTGTATCACCCTGTATAATGTATTGTTACAACTAAAATATATGCTATTTGTATATAATTTTTATTATTTCATGGTAACTGTGCTCGAAAAAATATGCTTAACGTACAGGATATGGATAAACTCAAACGAATTTTGACTCAAACTGTTCCTTTGTTTAAAAACTACTGTTCCATATTTTCTATGCACCCTGCCACCTTTTTTAATATTATTTTTCCATCATTTTTTTGGGTCGTTCTCTGGACTTTCTTTATTAGTCTTGTTTCATTATTATTTTCGCTATATTTGTCTCAATCACACTTCTAACAAATCTGTAACATTCTAGTTGGCTTTCTTCTATTTTCCATAAAAATTCTCATGGCAGTAGCTTGTATTTTTTTCCTGCAAGCTTTCGTGGATCTTTGAGAATCTTTGAGAATCATATTAATAGGGTGACTATTTTTATAGGGATTTGCACTCTTGTTTTTTTGATATGCTTTCAATTCCTAAGAACATTGCTTCTATGCTGTAAAAAACTCCATTTTATAATCTCTCATCATCCAATATTTCATTCAAATTTTTCCCCATTTTTTTTTTATTTAAAGATACGTTTAAAACGGGATTTAAACTCAATATTTTGGTTTAATATTTTGTAAAACAATTATAGAACGCAAGTTATTGTATTTTCGTTTCCAGTGGATCTTTTGGTCTATTCTATCGAGATTACAAAAGTGCAAGCAGCCATATAAACTCAAATTATTACAAATTTCTGTGGAAATCTTATTATGGGTTTTTACTTCTTTAATCATCTTTAATTTTTGGAATATTTTTCAAGTTCCAACTTCGACACATAAACAAGGTGACGTTTGAGTCAAAAATAAAATTATAAATCGTGATTTTTTTAAATTGGAGATTGCATATAAATACCAGGATCGTTCAATGCATATTTGTAATGTTCCAGGTAAAATCTCAAAGATGTAGGTCCATTGACTACTTTAGTTCAAAAATAAATTCGTTAAAATATATTTATGGTGATGAAAATGTTCTGATCGACGTCCTATTGATGTAGAAATGCTTGTCTCTTATCTATTGCTTTTAAAAACAATGTGATAACTAAGACAGTGCTTTGTAGTAAGATATGAACTTGCTGTTACAATCCAGAAACAGTAGATTCAGTAATAGTCAAAACACAAGAGCTGTAACCGATCAGAAGTTTTGATCATATATAGAAAAAAGAGAAACACCCATGATATCAATTAGCGAATAAAATCTTCTAAGAGAAAAGTCCAAAGTAAAACTTAACTAAGATGGGGGGACTCGACAGAGATCGACGTAATAATTCTAAGAATTTAAGAAATGGCCAAGATTTATTAATGGAAGTATGAAGGAAAGTGATGCAGAAGGTTAAGATACATTAATGTTTGTATAGAATTGAAGAAATGTGATGTTGTCTTCTTGTCTTCAATGGAAAATGGACGTCCGAAGTCCTACAGACTTCCACTTTCTATGAAACCGTATGGTTTCTATGTATATTACCAATCAGAGATAATTATTGCTATTAAATGAATGGAGTCTTGCGAAATCAAAGTCTAAATGAAGATTTAAAGCAACATGGAGCAAATAAAGAAGGATGTAAAAACTAAGGATTGGAAAACTTTAGAAGAATGATTGATGGCAGAATTGTGAAGAGTGATTTAGTAGGCTGAAGTACACCAATAATGATATGGAATTGAGGACAAGTGGTATTGTCCTCCATGAAAAATGGAAACTCCCGTACTATATATAGCTTCCACATATATTATGAACCATATTCTATTGAAATGTGGATGCAATGTCCGAATGAAATGATTAGAAAAGAATAAATGAAATTAAGACAATTATTGCCGTTGGAATATGAATACACTCTTATGAACCAGGAACGAAAAACATTAGAAAGGATTGGGTGGAATTATGAAAATTTCCGGTAAAACAGACACTTCTTAATTGTCAAAGGATGTGGTTTAACATTTTTGCAAGCGATTCCAGTAATTTGTTCACAAGAAATTCAAAAATTACATACAATTATTTGATATATCCATGGACATTTTAGTTTATTTTGTTTGGGACGAGTACCCAACTGAATCATAAGTCTTTTCGACTTGCTACGATCACCTGTGTTCCAACAAAGTATTCTGTGGCTTGGCCACTAACCCACCCCGCCTTTAGAAGGGAAGTGTTGATTATTTTTCCACAACATTGAAGAGCAATCGAGAAAAGTGCCGACCACCTTCGTGACAAGAAACGATATCTTAAAAATTGAACTGTCCGGAGAGAATTCGAACCGTCGATTTCTCTAGATACATTATCTAAAATCTATTTTTTACAATATGCGATATCCCAGCGTTTATACTTTCCTTTTTTATATTAAAAGAAAGCAACACGACAAAGAATGAAACCCTCGTTATTTACTTATTAATTTTGATTCTTTTTTCTATTTCGTGCGCAACATGTTGATGGTCTTACTGACTTTTGTATAACTCGCGTATCATCTCCAACGTTTGTAAATGATTTAGAACTTTTTGTTGACCTTTCAGTGTTGTGCTTTCGTTTTTGCAGTTGTATTTCGCCCCTCTCTATATATATATATATCAAGCTTTTGCTGTGACAATAAAATTTAGTTTTCTTCAAGATTATATGTCGGGATATATTGTTTTGTTAGACTCGAAGAGGTTAACGCCACAATCTTCAAAAAACTGTTACTATTTCAATATTGTATATTTGCTGTGTCTTGTGTTGAAAGATTGCATTCGGAAAAAGATGAATTACTTATTAAAGCATCATCACTGCAAATTCTCTTTTGTTGAAATATAGGACGTCGTTTTAATGAGAAATAAACACTCACAGTTATTTTGGGGAAATTTGGAAACACTTGTCAAAGAAAGTCTTGTTTAATATAATTAAAATTAGCTAGTATCGGTTTGAGTTTTACTGAACGATCCTCGTAGATACATACTTCATATTAAAATTAAAAGTACGCTTTCATATTAACTTAGTTATTTAATAATTTATACAGTTTTATTATTATATGCTTTTCATTAATTCTTTTAATTTGTATTCTTGTATGAAGCAAATGATTCTCAACAATTTCTTTTGTTTGTTTTTAGTTGTAACACAGAAACAAAATAAAGATAAAATATCAATAACAATAGTGATAATAATAATAATAACAATACTAATAAGGAACGATGGTTTTTACAGCTACAAAAAAACAATATTATTGACTATCAGTGTACAGGCACATCCAAAAGAAAGGAACCGCTAAATTACGATTTCACACAACTCGAAAAGTTATAGAGTGACAGCAAATTCGTACTTCGACAATTCTTTTATTTAATCAATTCACACTTTAACGCCTTTGGATGTGTCCGGTACATACTTATTTGGTAGGTACAGATTTTATGTTTGAAATAGATATGAATAGATATGCAGGTCAAGTAAGGTGTTCCAATATATTCAATAGCAGATTAGAATAGGTATAAAGTAAATAGAATTGGATAATAGAAAGTCGAGGTTGGGTGTTTAGAAGGAAGTCTTTCCGAATATGAAGTTGCCCGGTTCGGATGGGTTTTCCGACATGAAGAACTGCTTCCACAGGTCCTGGAATTGACTGAAGGACACCTCTTTGTTGCCCTAGAAACACAACAAACGATTTATTCATTTATTTAATTATTAATTAGGTAAATATGTCTCACGCATAACGTTCGCAATACTTTTGAGGGAGATTCAACGAGATTAATGGAAATTATCCAGTGTCTACCACGTTTTCCCCCCATTTTTGCATTTGATGTCATTTAAATATAAACGTAAATGTAAAATAAATTATTAGGCCAATATCCGATGAAGGGAAAGCTAATAGGGGGGGGGGGTAGGATTGGAAGAGCAAGAAGGAACACATTCCCTTTAATACCCCTAGTCAGTTTTAGATCAGTTATCCGTTATTTATGGCGCAGATAACAGTTTTTTTAATTAGTGCAGCGTATGTAAAACGTTTCGAAATAGTTTTTTTATGTGAGTACCGTAAGGGGCTTAAAATTACAATTGGAGTGATAGCTAGGTACTTAGATAAGTTGAAAGACTTCGTCAGACGATCTGTAGAGCGTTGACAACAAACTCAAAGTATAGACGATCTTCCAGGACAATGGGATTGAAAGAGCAAGTAGAAACATCTTCCCTCTAATGCGCCTAGTCAGTTTTAAATCAGTTATCCGTTGTTTATGACGCAGATAACAGTTTTTTTTAATTAGTGCAGCGTATGTAAAACGTTTCGAAACAGTCTATTTATGTGAGCAATTATACAATTATAGTGGGAAATAGATACTTAGACAAGTCGAAAGATTTCATTAGACGGTCTGTAAGGTGTTGTCAGCAAATTCAAAGTGTGGATGATCTTCTATGTATGGCGTTATCAACAAATTCGAAGTAGAAAGCTGCAACTACAACAATATGACAAGATGCCACTTTTCTTTTTACACGAATGAAGATGGACATGAAAGGACATTGTTTTAAGAGCATGGGAGAGGTGAAGAAAAGAACGACACAGCAGCACGCAGCTATACAGGGTTCGAGCAATGTTTCCAACAATGGAATCATCGATTAGACAAGTGTATAAAGTTAAATGGAGGGTATATTAAAGGTGTGAAAGTTGTTTTGTATAAAAAATAAAATACAGATTTTCATATAGAACTTTTGGTATTTTTGGGCACTCCTTCGTATATACATCTATATATAGTTTGATAGATCACATTTTGAAATAGTCCTGTAGAATATTTTTAAATTAAAAAAAAAATTAAATAAATATTTTGCATACCGAAGACATTTTTTGGAATGCCTCCTTGCACTCGGACACCTGCAATCCATAACAGGAACAGACGCTGGTGAACTCGTCCACGTCAATGCTCCCATCACCGCTGGCATCCTCCAAGTCGAACATGAATCTCATGTACTGTGTCTGCCATTCCAGAGCATTCTCCGGATTCTTCGCATATTCATCCCACATCGATGACCATTCATCGACGCTGACCTATTGAAAATTTGTGTCAGCTTTGAGATATTCTAAAGATGCAATTCGAAAAGAGCAGTTTTTTTTTTTTGTAATAATGCGATAGAAGTTGAAAATAAAAAGTTGAATACCTGACCGTCCTTGTTGGAGTCAGCTCGTTGTCTGAGACCATCCCAAATTTGTATCATTGAATCGAAAGTTTTCTTGTACTGTTGAGTTCCTGAAGACCATCCTCTGAGCGTGCAAATTTTCTGGAATACGTTTTAATAATGTTAAAATCATTAAATTGTCAAGCTTTTTTTATATATATAGTTTGAGACAAAACGCAGGTTAGAACTGATATTTCTCGTATTTTTATAAATATTGTTAAAATTAAGTATTTCTTCGTAAGTTATATTTAATTTTATTAATTTGGTATACTCATATTTTCCTATATTTATTTTATCAATTTATTGTAATGTACAGACGCTACCACAAAAAGTTTTACGATCTACTAAAAAGAGAGTTCACATTCACAAATTAATTAGCTGTGTTAAGCCCTCTTATCTATTAGGCAACATTGATTTATTCCAAGTAGATCTATTGTTATCAACTTGGTTATGTGCATTATAATGGGTCCTCATCTAATCTCTTCGATATTTCCCCTGGAGTTCCACAGGGTTCCCATCTAGGACCCCTTTTTTTCAATATCTATATTAACTATCTCTTGGAACGTCTTGACTGCAGAGTGTTAACTTATGCCGACGATCTTAAAATTTTTAGCAGTATTAATTCAACTGAGCACAGCACTGATCTTCAAACAAATCTATGCATTACTGATGAATGGTGTACCCATAACCAGATACAGCTAAACATCGACAAATGCGCTGCCCTCTCTTTTAGTAGAAGTAACACTCCGCTTTACTATGATGCTCGTCAATCTACTATACCTGGAGTATACGACTTCAAGGATCTTGGAGTTTTGATCGACTCACATCTTAGCTTTTCTAAGTATATAAGTAGCATAACTACATCATTTTCCAGAAGTCTTGGGTTCCTTATTCGGTCTTGCAAGGGTTTTAGTAGCCTGCACACTTTGAAGGTTCTTTACTGTCCTCTTGTCCGGTCCAGAATGGAATACGCTTCACTAGTTTGGTACCGTAGTATGGTACCCACATTACCATTACCAGCAGTTACTCCTGGAGCGTATTCAAAAGAGATTTCCGAAATATTTATCTTATAGGATTGATGCACATCCTACCTTTGGTGCGGCATATGAGGGTCTACTTGCCAGACCAAATTTCGAATCCCTTTGTATACGCAGGGGGAAAGCTAGTGGTGGTTTTCTTTTTAAATTAATTAATAATTTTATTGATTCTACTGAAATATTATCTCGAATTGATTTCCTCGTACCTAGGTTTGATACTAGATCGGCTTGGATCGGCTACTTCTGGGACCACCCTCGTATGTGCAGTGCAAATGAAATGTACTGTTTTTTTAAATTAAAACATATTTTGTTAAAAAGTAAGGTGTTTCAATAATTTAGTGTTTTTTCATAAGTCTTCAACTATTATACAATATAATATTTGGAATTTTATTTCGATGTAATCTAATCAAGAATATTTACATAAAAGTATATTATTTTTGCTGAACTTGTATATTTATATACACTGGGTTCCATCAATTATAGCCTTAGTATTTTTAAATTTGTTTCACTGTATATTCTTAATATTATATTTTAAAACATATATCACTCTGTAGAATCATCTAAGAGTAGCCTTTTATAAATATTATAACGCCTTTTATAAATATTATAACGCCAATATCTAATATGAATGTATATAATTTATCTATAAGCCCAGTGTAAACGTGTTCGTCCTTAAAATTCGGTAGTTTCCCCAATAAACGTGGTAAAACGGTGTAATATACATATTACACCTTCGGCAATATTTAACCCGCACACGTTCCCGTTGAAAGGATATACCTACTGCACACACTTGCAATAAATATTCCACAATATTCTCTATCATGACTAATGACTCCATTTCGGAGCTCGAAGGTGACGATAATTCAACTTTAAAGCGGTTTATTACAGTAGAATACAGTTCCGATCGGGCAGAAAATGTTATAAACCCGGTAAAGTTATAGTAGTTCGAAGTCGATTCTCTTTAACGGTAAGAATAAGGTATCGTATGTAACGGTGTGACCGTAAGTAATCGATATCGGAGACATTTTGAGGCGTTAATATATTGCTGTGGATGTTGCCCTTTATTATCCCCGTCTGCGAATTGGGGTTTACCCGAAGAAAGTAAAACAAATTAAAACTTATAATGATGTGTTTCCTCTTACCTCAATGGCCAGTTCGAAGTCTTTCCTGTCGATGGTACCACTTTGATTTACATCTGTAAAAGAAAGAAGTATTGTTTAAATTTGGGGTGGGGGAGCAGGGTAGTAATAAAATAAATTCAATGATATTTTGCTTTAGGAATAAATTTTAAAGTTTTTTGTTACTGCGAATGTAGTTTAGTTAAAATAGTCTTCCTAGGAAATCTCTCAATATGAAACCACGGATTTGTATGAATCTTGGTGATTATGTAAAGTTAGAAGGACCGTGTAAAAAAACTGTTTTTTGCTTTTATTCTTAAAACTATCGCTTCTTATTAAGCATAAGCTATTTATTGATTAACAGTAGTGAAAAGTTTCGAATTTTGTACCGTAACTACCGCATAAAGGTTAACGATGTACACGAAAATATATCTGGCAGTCGGACCACGTCTATTATTCATAGCACAATAGTACAAAAACACTTTATTTTCCAAAGATATGATGATATTCGAGCAGATATAGTAATACGTGTAGTGTACGAATAATTATTTCTTTATTACTTATATATATATATATATATATTTGTGTGTTCGAACGAAGGTTTTCTATGTTGTAGGTATGAGTAATATTAGATTTTCGGGCTCTCCGTGATGTTGTACAGAAGTTCTCGAAAGAATCGGCGTCTCGACGTTTCAGTGACATTTCAATCATCTTCTTCAGGAGTTGTTTCGTAGTGAAGCGTCAACCTGAAACTGTTTCAAGTTGACGCCTCTGTCCAACATCACGGAGAGCCCGAGAATCTAATATTACTCATATATATTTATATGTATGCCGTCGAAACTTTAAACATTAAATCTGGAAATTAAAATTACATTAACAAAATTAAATATTTTATAGAAAACAGTACACAAAACCACGTGTGAAGATTCATTTCCCACGTTTTCTAATTCTGTTTACGAGTGAAGTAAATATGTACATTTTTTTAAATATTGCCCAATCGGCGAGATAGATGATGCAGTTGTTTGAAGCTTTTGGTTATCAAGTCGAAAACGTAAACAAACTCGCGTATGCCATTATTCGTTTTTTTTTTCAACGAAACACACAAGAGCTATCTTTCTAGTTTGATATCGTTACGGCCCGACTTAAAAATATACAGCAAAAATTGGAACACAGATCGGCAGCCTTTCTGTGGTAGTAATTGCACCATTTGTTTTGAACTAACAGAATATGCATTCACTATCTTTTTATGGCAAACTCACTCAAACTTTAACGATAAACCATTTCAATCCTGACATGATTTTTCAAGTTTTTATTCTCTGAGAACGAACCGATAGAGAGGTCACTGTTGTGATTGAAATATTTATATATTGGGGTGTCAAAAAATTTTTACAAATGAATCATTCAAAATATTGCCCATCGGTAGCGACAACTTTTTCCCATCTTTCTGGCAGAGCTCGAATACCGTCACGGTAGAAGTGTTCGTCTTTTGAGGCTATCCACGAATCAAGCCATTTTGAGATGTCTTCATATGTGCGGAACTGCTAATTAGCCAGACCATGTGCCATCGAACGGAACAAGTGATAATCGGACGGCGCAATATCTGGGGAATATGGCGGGTGGGTAGGGCTTCCCATTTGAGCGTTCCTAAGTAGGTTTTAACGGGTTTGGCAACGTGAGGCCGAGCGCTGTCATGCTGTAAAATCGCTTTTTCGTGCCTCTGCTCGTATTGTGGTCGCTTTTCGCGCAGTGCTCGGCTCAATCGCATCAATTGAGTTCGATACCGTTCCCTAGTGATGGTTTCGTTCGATTTCAACAGCTCATTATAAATAACACCGCCCTAGTCCCACCAAATACACAGCAAAAACTTAGCAGCGTGAATATTCGGTCGAACCGACGACGTAGAAGCATGACCGGGCAGTTCCCATGATTTTGTCCTCTTTGGGTTGCTGTAATGAATCCATTTTTCATCACTCGTAACGATGCGATGAAGAGAACCCTTCCTTTTTTGCCGCTGGAGCAGTTGTTCACAGGTGAAAAAACGACGTTCAACGTCTCTTGGCTTCAAATCATAGCGAAGCCAAGTTCCTTGTTTTTGAATCATTCCTAACGCATGCAAACGCTGAGAAATGGCTTGGCGGCTAACTACTAATGCTGAAGCAAGCTCTTTTTGCGTTTGGCACGGATCTTCATCGAACAATGCCTCCAATTCAGTGTCTTCGAAGGTTTTTGGTCTTCCTTCACGCGAACGGTCGTCAATATCGAAATCACCGTCTTTGAAGCGACGGAACCAATCACGGCACGTTGTTTCACTTAGAGCAGCATCTCCGTAAACTTTTTGGAGTTCTCGATGCGCTTCAGCCGCCGTTTTCTTCGAATGAAAGAAGAAAAGCAACACTTCCCGCAAATGACGATTATTTGGCACAAAATCACATATTTTCACGCAACCAAAAGGATATGACGCAAAAACAAAATCACTAATGTGTCAAAGCGGTTTATTTACCATATGTCTAAGCTTCGTTTATGACGTTTTGGTTATGTCACAATCGACCAGCATTTACTACTGGAGTCATCTCTTGAAAAACAGCGAGAACTTAGTTGCGCACCGAATACGTTTTTTGTCAAGGTCTCACATTGGCGTAGTACGTGGATTCTCTTCTTCTTTCACTTGTCAAAATCTATACGTAGTTTATGTTAGCTCACCCACTATCATTCCAACGGACTTTCTGTCTTTGCTCAGTAATCCCGCTATAAATTTAGGTGACTGATAGGTAAGACTTGAAATTTCGGAAATTTTCAATTTTTTTTTTCTTAACACCTTAAAACGTTGAAAATAACAAATCTAAAAAGGTTATCAAAGACGTCTCCAACTTCTGAGCAATTTTTCTAATTAAATTAACTTGTAGCTTTCTAAGAAAGTTATCTATATACGGAGATATGAAATCAACACCGGGTGTATGTACCACAGGTATATGAAGCCTGTATATACAGGTTACACAAAAAAACGCGATGCCATTTCTCCAATATGCACTCAGAATAACTATAATCGCATAAAATAATAATAATAGAATGCGGGTGGATTTTCGGTCCGTCACCCATAAAATACTAATAGGAAAAACGGAGATGGTATCTGAGGGAGTCGAGTTTATGAAACTTTTATGAGATCATATGTGTTGTGGTGATATCAAAATGTTATTGCACGATAAAAAACGTATAGCATTTTTTTTGTCTGCTTCATTTTTGATTAGTTCAGCGGAGTCCATGTGCTGCGTTACATGTAATATTTATGTTTATAAAAAATTTCATAAGCTACTATTTTGTATTGTTCGATTTCGTGTTGGTTATGATATATACGCAGGCTTTGGGGATTTTATAAAATACATTCGCATTTTAAACATTAGTTTTCATATTAAGCTAATTGAGACCGCATGGATTCATAAAGCTTGTAAATCCAAAAACGTTTGATAAATTAACAAAATGATTTTTTCAATAAATTTATATAACAACGGTAATTTTCGATGTTTCTCCAATTCAAACATATCCGAAGCAAAATTACAATCAATTGATTCTGCCTGCAGATACTCTCCCTTCTTCGAATGAACATAAATGATTTTTTACAGGAAGTTGTTATTTGTATGTGATTGTATGACGACTGCTGAGATGATCCAATATTTTGCATACAATTTTTTCTGCGAAAAAACAAAAATGACTTTTGTTACTGATATTTTCTTTATATACGAGGATAGTTTGACAAGTAGTGAGAATGACACATAGGTGGCGCTCTAATTGGTAAAACAAATGCACTGTAATTTAGGGTGCCTATTTATATGTTTACATTCCGACATTTAGATAAATCGGTTGACTAGTTTATTTTTGACAGCTAATTGAAAAAGAAGCAACACGTCGTTTTGTTAAAATGGAAAAAGCAGAGTATCGTGCGGTGATTAAATACTTCGTAATTAAGGGTATGAAAGCTACCGAAATAAAAGATGAGTTACGGGAAACATTAGGTGAATCTGCTCCATCATCCGCCACAATAAGTAGATGGGTAAATGAATTTAAACGTGGTAGAATAAGCTGTGTTGATGAAGCGCGCTCTGGAGCACCCAAAATCGTGACTTCTAAGGAAATGATTATAAAAATCCATAATATTATTACGCAAGATCGACGACTCAAAGTGAGAGAGATAGCAAACATGGTAAACATTTCAACAGAACGCGTACACCACATTTTAACGAAAAAATTGGGCCTTTTCGAGCTTTTGGGCAAGATGGGTGCCGCGATTGCTTACGACTGATCAAAAGTTCACTCGTTTGCACATTTCCAATTAGTATTTGGACCTTTATAAACGGAATCCGATTGACTTTTGTAGGCGATTTGTTACTTGCGATGAAACTTGGATACACTACAGTACACCCGAAACTAAACAACAGTCGTAACAATGGTTAGAACGTGGCTCTGTATCTCCAAAGAAAGCGAAAACCACTTTATCGGCAAACAAGGTGATGGCATCAATTTTTTGAGATTCAAAGGGCATTCTGCTCATTGATTACCTTCAAAAAGGTGCCGCAATAAACGGACAATATTATGCAGAACTTCTACAAAAATTAAATGTTGAGATTCGTGCTGAACGGCCAGGAATGGCAAAGAAAAAGATTCTTTTCACCAAAACAACGCTCCCTCGCATACCAGCACAGTTGCGATGTCCAAAATCCACGAGTTGCATTTCCAATTAGTACCGTATGCGCCTTATTCGCCGGAATTAGCCCCTTCCGCCTTCCACTTTTTCCAAAATTGAAAACGGCATTAGGTGGAAAGAAATTTTCGTCTAACGACCAGCTTATCATCTTCGTAAATGAGTATTTGGCACGCCTTCCGGAATCTCATTTTAGAGATGGCATAAGGGCATTGGAGCACCGTTGGAATAAATGTATTGCTCTTTTAGGAGAATATATTGAAAAATAAAAATTGTTTTGTATTTAAGAAATTTGTTTTTCTTTTCCATTCTCACTACTTGTCAAACTACCCTCGCACATCTTTATATTTTGTTGAGCATCTTAAATAATAATAATAGAATTAATAATTATAAAAATACAAGCACCTGGGTTGATATAGCAATTTATTATATTTTATTACAATGCATTGGCTAGCAAACTGAATTAAAAATATGACCTTGCAATTACATAAAGATACTTCTTTTATAAATAATAATCCTCAGGTAATTTTGATGGAGCTTATGGTTGATTAATTTAATCACGTAAGATTGGGTTGGGTTATAACCCCTTTCTACACTAATTTTAAAGATCGTGTACAAAATTTGATCCTGTTTACTTATCTGGTGATGATGACAATGTAATTGTCAAAATACGTATACGGAATACGAAAATTAATGTGGAAAGGGGTTATATATCAACAATGAGTGATTAAAATAATTTTCAGGACGATTCAGGTTACGAAGAGGATGCATATATATAAACACCCTCTTTTATTTAAATAGCGGAAAGATAAAATATTTACGCGTGAAACGAGAATCGCAATCGCTTTAGAAGAGCTTTCTTAAAAATAATAAGAAAGAAAACAGAACAAAATTAACATTGCACATACAATTTTTTAGCTTATTATATTGTCTGTTGATAAGTACAATATATGCACTTATCTTGTTAAACTGCAGGTAGTTTCCGCTTTGGATACTCTTTTCCACAATGCGTTGATTCGCATTTCAAATTATTCGTTCTCAAATGGTTTTAAACGATGCTTTTCGATCCCCACTTGTAGGAACCGGTACATATATATATATATATATACACTTTACTTTTTGGCAAATAATTGACAGATATTTCGTATCAGACGACTCACACACACACTAAGTAAAATAGCCTACAAGCAAGTATAACTCTACCTCTCTCTCTTCTCTATCTGCTCTGAAGCTCAACTATCTTCTTGAGGTCTTAGACCCAACTCTCTCTTGTGAGCTTTCAGATAATTGACAAATACTTCGTATCAGACGACTCACACACACACTCTGGGTAGAATGGCCTGCAAGCAGGTCTAATACTACCTCTTGAATGTCTCTTTTCTATCTGTTCTGAAGCTCAACTATCTTCTTGAACTATTAAACCTAACTCTCTCTTGTGAACTTTCAGGACCCAGTAACTTTTGTTAAAATTGCCGGGCCGTTTAAAAATTACTAATTTGTGTCAGGCATTCTAAATACAATGGGATTATCCTCTTCCGCCCACCTAGGTTGTAACTTCTAAATGTATATCATAAATTTAGATAATATACATAATACATCCAATTAACTAAACTGTAAAATTAAAACCATTCTGGGAATATATTAAAGAAAATACATAATAGATTCAATACCTAATATTAGGACGAAACGTCGGTATCAGAGTTATCGAAGACGCGGTTCCGCTCGGAAGCCAAGTTAAAGAAAAACGACGACCACGGAAGTCTACGAGCCAGTTCAAAGGTAACTTGCTTACGTAAAAATGCTCGTAAGTTGATTATCTATTATTTGTAAATTAATTGTAAGAGAAATAAAGACTTTCAGCTATATGATTCTTGACTTTTAGTTATTTGTTTATATCTTGACTTGATAAATCATATCTTGACATAATAAAATCCAGCTGATGACGGTGAAATGCTTTCTCAGCATTTACACATTCACAAAAAGAAAATGCATGTTCAACTTTACAAACAAGATTGAGGGAGTTCTCTTTTCATTTTTATCACACAAAGCATTCTATTCAAATCGAAAATATACGGTATACGTATGTATATATATACGTACATAAATACAGAACTGATGGTCCCCTTGTAGGATTCCGAATTCGAATCTCCCCGAGCAACAAAGGATCAAATCTCCGAAGGAGGAAGACAGAATTCCGACGGCGTCTCCGCGTTTCCCATTTTTAAAGTGCTTCCAGCGGGGCCATGGCTGCGTGCGAGTGAGTGGACGTGTGTACGTGTACGTGTGTATGTCTGTGAGGGAAGGGAAGGAAATCTATTAGCCACGTCAGCTTGATTCAACAAATTTCGCTTTTCTTTCTTGTTTCTTTTTCTTTGCGGTTGCACTGTTAACGCAAATTTTATGGCTTCATAAATATTAGTATAGAAAAATTGTTGTTTAAACAGGGGTGAATGCATGGGATTCCCCGTTCAAACAAATGGAAGAAAATAAAGGTAAATACAGCGACATCAAAAATGATTAAGTTGGCATTTCGGAAGCAGAAAATTTTCAGTTATTAAGTTTACAACAACTTTAACTTGGTTCTAGACGAAGCAATTAAGCAGAGTAGAGATAGACTGGAAGTATATCCAGTGGGATACTGGAGATTAAAAGGCGTACGCTTGACGGAGCTATGTTATGCGGATGACGTGGTGATAATAGGGGGAAGAGAGAAACAGCTGCAAAGAAATGTTACTATTATTAACGAAGAACTGACGAAACTAAATATGAAAATAAATAAACGGAAAACTAAAACAATGACAATTGGAGCGAAGGAGAAACACAGGATACAGATAGATAGCGAGATAATAGAGCAGGTGGATAGATTCACATACTTAGGCGTGATAATAAACAAGGAAGGAACCCTGGACGAAGAAATAAATGAAAGAATAGCAAAGACCGGTAGGTTATATAACAGCATAAAGAACAGCTTCCTAAGCAAGAAGGAAATACCAAGACAGGTAAAGACGGAAATAATTAGAAAAGTTGTAAAGTCGACAATGACATACGCGTGCGAATCTTGGACAACAACGCAGAGGCAGAGGAGTAGACTTACAAGCACAGAGATGAGATTCCTGAGAAAAATAGAGGGGAAAACGAGAATGGATAAAATTAGGAACCAGGTATTTAGGGAAAATTTAAACATAATCCCAATAGAAACGACGATAGAACAGGGTCAGCTAAGGTGGTTGGGTCATACAATGAGAAGGGGCGAGAAGAGGTTGATTAGGCAGGTGTTTGAGGCCAAGGAGATTGGAAAGAGGAAGTGAGGTAGACCGAGAAGAACGTGGAGGGATGAAGTGCGGGCCGCGGCGGAGAAGAGGGGAGTAGGATGGGAGAACGTAAAGGCTTTGGCGAGCAACAGAGGAAAGTGAAGGGAGATATGGAGAGGGGAAGCGGAGAACTCGACTCCAGCATGACTCGACACCGAAAGGTATAAGAGTCTATAGGATTAAGTAAGTAAGTAAGTAAGTAAGTTTACAACGTTTCTATTATCAAAATTATTTATATTATTTTTGTTACTTATCTAGACGGCTGTGAGAGCATCTCTATAGCGAAAAATTAAAATCGTGTGTTGCTGGTAGAGATCTGATACCATATTCTGGTCTCTATGAGTTCTTGAAAGATACGACCAATCAAAAAGGCCATTTACATGAATAATTTCTACTGATGATGACAACTTATATGTCGAAATACGTATGGTGTGGCAAGGGGTTTCTACCTGCCCTTTTGAGTGATCTAACTTCGTCGACTTTTATTTATTTGTATTCTTAGAAAATAAAATTTATTATAATAGTGAAAAACTTTATACAACAATTGACAATGAAATTGGTCCTCAAATATTATGGAATATTTTTAAAAATTTGAAAAGAACAGCACGTATCTGTTTGCAAAATGATGGACGTTACTTTGAATACAATTTATAGTCATTAATAATTGTTTTACAAAAATTGCATGTAATTAGTAAAATTCCTGTTTAAATTTGTCCACTTCAGTTATTCTAAATATTTCGAAAAATATTAAATATACAAAGGGTACTGGGAAAATTTTGCAATATGACGCAAATGAATCGTAGGAAGCTGCTTGTTGCTGCATGTTGAGACAAGTTCATACGTGCACAGTAGCCGCCGCGCCATGTCAATGGGCTCAGTTATTCATTAGCAGTGAGAGTGTAAAGTGCTTGCGATAGCATCGTGATCACGAAATGAGATAGGGGCAGTTTTGCGTTATAATTTCGTGCGTGGTTTAAAGATAGACCAGTGCTTCGAAGAAATGACTCCTTGCACTTGGCGATGTTTGTCTACATCGCACAACGATATTCAGGTGGTATAGAGAATTCCAAAGGGGAAATTTAACTGTGGAGGATGCTGAGAGGCCGGGAAGGCCACGGACTTCGGTTACGGAGGCAAACGTTACTACCGTAAGGAAAATGCTTGGCTAGAACAGGCGAGTGACGTACCAATAGATAGAGGGTACTTCAGGCCTAAATGCACCAGCAATTCGTTCGATTCTGCATGATCATTTGCACGTGAAGAAACTTTGTTCTCTCTGGGTGTTACATCGACTGACCGAAGAGCAGGTGACACAACGTGTGACTTGGTGCCGGGAGATGCTAAAAAAGTTTAATAAGGGACAATCTCGGTATGTGAACAATATCGTGACAGGTGACGAGACTTGGCTGTACTATTACGATATGCCGACCAAAGCTCAAAACAAAGTTTGGGTCTTTGATGATGAGGGCACACCCATAGTTGTCAGAAAATCTCGATCGTAAGAAGAAAATGATGATCTGTATTTTTCAAATGGAGTGGAATTGTGGAACGCGTCGTTGTGGACACACAGAAGACAGCCACAGCTAAATGGTATACTGAACAGTGCCTGCCTAAAGTCATTGAATCTATGAAGAACCTGCGGCCAAAGTCAACAATGGACACCTGGTTCCTCCATCACGATAATGCTCCAGCTCATCGCGCCAAAGCCTGCACCGAGTATTTGACCACGACAGGATCGAAACTTCTCGAGCACCCTCCCTACAGTCCAGGGTCCAGATCTTGCTCCCTGCGATTTTGCACTGTTCCCACATGT
Organism: Dermolepida albohirtum; assembly: GCA_031893035.1. Classification (NCBI taxonomy): domain Eukaryota; kingdom Metazoa; phylum Arthropoda; class Insecta; order Coleoptera; family Scarabaeidae; genus Dermolepida; species Dermolepida albohirtum. Next base: position 100,392 of record JAVIWB010005404.1, read on the forward strand.
GAAAATGAAGCTAAAAGGCAGGCGGTTTTTCAGTGATGAGGATCTTCTGCGGGCTTGGGACAACGACTGTGCTTTACTCCCTAGTGAAACTTGGCAGAACTGGTTTAAAGATTGGTTTCGGAGGATGGAGAGGTGTATTGAGTGTAGGGGAAATTACTTTGAAAAAATTAAATAAACGAAACTGTATTGCAAAACTTTCCTAGTACCCTTTGTAAATAAAGTCAATTAGTAGTAAATAAATTAAATATAAATTCGAATTAGTTTTTCTATAATACATCACAAATACCAATAAGCCACGCCACTGGAAAATCCTAAGTAGACATGAAATTAAAACGTGTTAATACAAATTTTTCAGGCGTGCCAAGAATTTTACCGATCGCGCCGTATGCCAAGTTGATAGGGATTGTTAGTTAGACGATGTCATTCTTTTTATAAAATAAAAAGTAGCGTGTTATTAGAGAAGGAACTTGAAATTGCACTTAAAAGAATGTGGAGCAAGGTCGTATAATAAAATTGCAAAGAGAATAGGTCGACGAGTATTCATGTAATGTAAACAATAGCTTAAATTTCATCGTCGTATGTGCTTTCGACTTTCTCTCTCAGCTAAATAACTTTGAATTAAATAACAAGCAGCGAAATGTGATGCAATTATAAGTCAGTCAGCGGTCGATAGGTTTTTTTGTCATATTATAAGTTAACATAAATAATTTCTATTCTTGGGAACAAATTGTAATGACGCCTTTATCATCTTACTCACACATAGGGATTAAATAATAAATTTATCAGCTCTGAAATAGAGGAATTGAAATAAATATTCGACAGGTAATGTTTTGTGAGTTTAAACTACCTACGAGGATGGATAAATAATTTCTGACCTTGAACAAAGAAGCACAAACTTGCAAAAAGCTGTTTTTTTGGACGTATTCATATTGTAACTCATTACATTTAATCCACTGATATTTAAGTCTTCTTAATGTGAATCCTTCAAAAACGAAACTTTATCAAACTGCTCGAAATATGCGTTAGTTTTAACGATGCAGCGGCAAGAGATTTTGATTGAATAAACAGGTAAATTCAATCAAAATCTTTTGCTACTGAGTCAAGTTTCTAAGTTGACAATGAGCAAAAATCTTAGAGGGCCAAATATGCTACTGAATCAAATTTCTAGCTTGACAAAGAGAAGAAGTCTTAGAGGGCTAAATATGGCGAACAATCAATCTGGATGCTGAAACTGTGCTAAAATGTAATTCACGAATTTTTGCCAATGATGTAGGAGTGTCAACACGTACATTATTATGAAAAAAAAGTACTTGTGTCTTCTTTAAGTTGGACCTCTTGCGTTGTAATGCATCGTGTAGTTCATCTAAAAGAAATGCATAGTACTTGTTAAGAAGAATTCTACTGGAGTCCCAAAGGAAACCATAACCTCTTCCGTCGAATGTAAAATTTTTGACTTCTTCCGAATACTTGTATCAGCATCAGTTCAGTGCTTCGATTATTGTTTTATTTCGGGTAATATAATAGAGCATCCCCAACTTATTTCAAGATGACACGCGATGTCTAAGAAATTTTAAAATGGAACATTCCATTGCCAGGTGACCAAAATTGTCTTTACTACAGTAAAGAGACTTGGCCGATTCTAGAACGTCTTCATTAATCTTAACCACACTGCACGTTGTAATGGCCAAAGTTAATGAAGAGATTCCAGAATCGGTCGTTACTGAGACCTGAAGAAGGTGAATTTAGGAATGTTTAGTGTTGAAAAAAATAAGACATTGATAATATTACAGTATGTCTTTGGACAGAAGCATCTTTTCCTGAAACGAATGAGATGAATCAGTCTTGGAATAAAGCAATACGTCTGCAGAGAAATTTGTTTGAAGAACATCATGCAATGTATGCTTAGTCAACTGCTAGATCAGTGGTAAGTTCTGGCCAATCACGCCAAGGGTCTTGGCTTCGACTCCGATGGCCTACTGTGGACGAAGGTTTCCAGTTTTCCTACTCTGCTTAAGGCAATGCCGATAGTCACAGATCTTAAGTCTGCCAAAGGTCTTTGTAATTGAGGTTAAGCTGTTAGGGAATCTAATGGTATCGACTCTGATAGCCTACTCTCTAAGAAAGTTTTTCTGGTTTTTCTTTTCCGTTTCCCTTGTAATTGTGGTTGAGCCGTTGGGAGATGTAATGGCATGGATTATTATTTAGGGAGAAAAACATATTTTTTGAATAAAAGCCATTCGAAGTGGATGTGTTTGGTTGTCACCAGACTTTAATTTTGAATCAGAGTTTAAACAATACTTACCAAAGAAGACATTGAACACGTACAAAAGTTTCTTCCTACGGAATTCTGAGATAGGCATGTTGTATTTTAAAATCTGAAACAGAAAAATAATCTTGATTAGTAATTGTTTTGAATATTTCCAGAATTTTCTATTATAAGATAAGAAATATTATAAATTGAAAGAGTATTATCTTCTTTAAGTGCAAGAAAAGTATTTTAAAAACTATTAAATAAGGGATAATGAGGTATTATAGGTCGAAACAAGTATTTTCATTAACACAAATGATCCAATTTTACTGCAACTCTTCCTTTTATATAAAATTGTCGGTCAAAATTAACAAATTCCAAGTGGATACAATGTATTCGCCATTCACAAATGGGTTTAAACAATAAAACGATCTCTTCGTAGGGGGACGGGGGTTATAAATATCGCGTTTGACTGTTATGAGAGCATTCGGAGAACAGTTAAACGGACGATAAGAACACGAAACGATGGTTCCTTATCCCGTGAAGGGATGAATTTACAACCAGTTTGGATCATCAATTTCCAGATTTTTAGCGAGTAGACGTTTTCGAGATCCCTATTCGTCTATTGGGGGCGCTTCGTTGTTCGTCGCTATTAATCTATCCTAGACGATCTAAATTGATGATAGAGTCGTAAATGGCGCAGCACTATGATGGTCCAATAAGTGCCGGTCGGTGCAGTGATGGAAGTCTTACAGAAAATAAAAAATGAGGAAGTTTATGATATCGGTTCGTCTCTCTTTTAAAGAACTTTTTCTTTAAAAATTAAGATTCTATCTACATTTGATTCGCAATATTTTTATTCTAGTGAAAATGGTGGAAAACAGCTTACTATTTTGGTGAAATTCATTTATTTTATTCAAAGTAGTCGCCTTCGGCTGAAATACAACGTTTTGCACGGTCAATTAACATGTCGAATGAATTTTTAAGTACATTTTTAGAGATGTCCTTCAAGATCGCTGTCGACGCCTTTTTAAAGGCTACGACGTCGACATCACGCTGTCCTTTCATCGGCAAATGTAGTTTGAAGAATAGATAGAAATCACAGGGGGTGATCCGGTGGATGGTTGATGGTTAAAATGCCATTTGTAGTTAGAAAATCAGTGACAAGTGTCTAGCGATGAAATGGTGCATTATCAAGTAACAAACAGCAGCTACCATTTTCACGATATTGAAGGCGTACACACAAGATGTCTGTTTGACTAGTTGGCACGGACTTTTTGTGTACTATGCCTTTAGAATCATATAAACAAATCAATATTGTCTTCACTTTTGACTTCTCCAAACGGATTTTTTTTCGGTTTTTCTTCGCTTGGATGCTTCCATTCAGAGCATTGACGCTTGGTCTCTGGATCATACTGAAAGCACCACGTCTCATCGCCAGTTACAATAGAATACCTGAAGTTTCGTCCTTTTTTGAGTCTTTAATCATGTCTGTACAATGTTGAATTCAATTAACTTGTGTAGTACAAACCTTGCACAAATCTTTTTCAGTCTCAAAGGCTGTATTAAAATGTGATGAATTGAATCTTTGAAAATATTTAATTCCATTCACACATATCGCAATGACTCTTTCTACGCCTTAAAATAAATAAATTCACGTACGACGTTACTTTCCGTAACCACAGATTTTTTTGCACCAGAATGTTCGTCATCATTTGTGTCCATGCGACCGTCTTTAAATCGTTTATACCACTCATACACACTCGTACGTTATAAACATGCGTTACCATACACTTGTTTGATCAAATTAAACGTTTTAGTAAACGATTTAGCGAGTTTAGAGAGAACTTGATATTTGGTCTTTGTTGAAAATTCATTTTTCGACAAGTGCCAAATACACGCTGTTTCTTTATGCGCAATTTCTCTGCTTTCAGTAATGCAAACGTCATGATATTTTGACATAACATTCGTTTTTTAAATAGATGGCGCCACCAAGAATTACTGTTTTAAAAAAAGTTCGATTTTCTTTGCGACAGACTGTGTATATTTATGTTTGTTTTATAAATTTACCAATTTTATTTTGTTTTTATTATCATATTATTGCAGTTTTTTATTATAATAATTAAATTACGTGTCTATGTACTTATTTAATTTTTTCTACATTGTTTTTGTCACTATTTTTTCGAATTTATTACCTTTAAAGTATTTTAAAACGTTCTCAATAAGATATCCGGTAGTATACATATTACTTGGAGTGTGCAGTCTGAGATAAGGCAAAAAGTGTATTACGTGTTTTTATTTAAAAAAAGAACACCGAAACAAAATCCTTACTTCTAAAGACTTCTTTCGTACATCCTTGTTTGCAGTTTACATTGTACTTTCAGCAAACTAGGAGAATTATTTCTGTCAATTACCGTTAAATCTACTTCATCGTTATATACACAAAACAAAACATTGGTGAAAGCACTTAGTAGTTCCTTAATATGTGTTACGTTTCTGATTTTAACCCATCTCTTGGGAAACTCTTAAACTAATTAATTTCTAGCTGATTAAATTTGACTAACACTTGATGAAATCGAAAGAGATGATTGGCTCTCGTTGAGGTGCTCAGGTCTGGGTTTCGTAAGAAACAGTGTTTACTGAAGAACTAATTAATGGTTTGTAGAGAGGGCGAAGCGATTGGATTTAATGAATTCGAATTTGGATTCAAATAATTGTATTTATTTTGGCAGGTTTGTATTATATTTTTATTTTTATTAAAGTTCTGATTTAAATTTGAATTTTAAATTTATATTTTAAATAAATAATAATAGACTTTAGTTGAAGGATGTCAAAATGTAGTTCTAACATTTCGAAGGTTGACCTAATTGGGCATTTTAGCGTATTAATTTTCCATTCGTGGAAACCGTATTCGTACCAAAACCTCACAATAGCATAACACGTGGATTCTCTTCTTCTTGGCAGAATCTATTATTTTATTTAACTTATATTATTCACATGTTTTATTGGTCTTACAATGTTAGAAATTTAATTATCGAACAGACGTTTTGTCTCTATCCAATAACTTTGTTGTGAATTTGGACGACTTTTTGGGCTTGTCCACCCTTTCGCAATCTATTTTCAGCCCACTTTCCACGACTGTTTTGATGTTTCTTTTTGCAATGCCATAGGAAGGCTTTGGTCTTGTGATAGTCATCGGTGAAATTTATTAGTTGGTCTGCTCTTTATGTTAGCTCTGCAATCTTTGTGCTCGGGGATGCTCTAGAGTGATCATTATCACCTTTTGCGGTTACTACGTTCTTTCGAGAGTCGCTCATAATTTTATATAAAGCAGAGTTTACCCGCGCTGAATTTACTGTCTTTGGTATTGCTTGGTTGTCAGGGAGGAAAGCCCCTGTACGATTTTCACATCATATCCATTAATTTCTTCAACACAGTGATGTAACACTACTTCCTCTTGATATGCCCAGTGTCTTTGTTTTCAACTCACCTTTGTCATCGTTCATTTTTCGAGTCATTTCTTCAACACAGTGATGTAACATTGTTACTTTCACTTAATATGCTGAGTGTCTTCGTTCCGACTCACTTTGACCATCGATCATTCTTCGAGTCTATAAATTAAAGTCATTTATACTGGCAATATATAAAGCTGCCTTTTTTGATAGATCTTCCCACTGTTTCTGCCGAAACGATTGTGTTTAATAATAATAATAATTCATACCTTTACATTCCCCAATAGTTTAACGCCAATTACAGTACACACTAGGAGAGTTGGCGAGCGTCCCATCGCTCGCCAACTCTCCTAGCGTGTTCGCGGTCTTGCAATAGATTTAACATGTTTCAAGGTGGTCATAGGCGGCACAGACTACACTGAGTGTGTAAGTTTCTAAAAGCGACTACGGCGCAACCCCACAACTCGCCATCTCTCCTAGCGATTATAGTACAGGGGGTTTTTATAGAACGAGAATTATTATTACGTTCGCGTTCGTCAGGCAACTAAGTACTTTATTTGTTAGCATTCACTTAAACGGGAAGGGAAAACGATGAAAAACGAGACACCCAGCGTGATAATCCAGTGACTTACCACTGAGCTATCAGCTAGCTTTTTGAATACATTTCAAGAACGACAGCTGTCTTTGGGGCACTTTCAACAAATTTTTTTTCTATGGCTCGTCTAATAACGGGTTTATCTCTTTCACTTAACTCCCGAGGGCGTTCAGATCGGTTGTTTATTTCATCTTTGAGTCGGTTTATGATTTTTTGTATATTAGCCTTACTTTCTGCTTGTTCAAGTTGACTTTTCCATTCATACCTATTTGGTAACTTTGGTATTAAGTGAAATTTAATTTTGTAGTCGTTTTGATTGCTTTACAGAGGATTATATGCGGGGTCATATAAGAAAAAATAATAGACGCACAAGGAAATAAGGTTAATGCAATTTTAGTGTTTACATAAGATCAGTTTTTGTTCAAATATCAATAAAACTTTAAATTTTACATTCTAGTATAATAGAAATAGCTCAGGTACTTTATTCTATTAAATAATTTTATTTAAATTACCTTCTGTTTCGTCTCTTGCCAACGTGACATCTTATATAATCAGTCTAGAAGGTAATTTATATTTGCCTATTCGTTTGGTTGGTAACGATGGTTCTGACATGTAAAAGAAAACGTATCGGTAACAATAATACATCATCCGTCCCGTAAATAACCGAATGGCTTTATTTTAAACGAAATTAGTGGCGCCATCTATTAATGGGAGATTAATTTAATCTTCCCATAAACATTAAATAATATTTCGTTGAATTTTATGTGAAAAGAACATGATCGTAAATTAAATTAAAAGTTTGTTCTGCATCAATTGATAGTTGATCAAAAAATGAATCGAAGTGGTCGTAAAAACAATCAGAAAAGCTGGAAGAGACGAACACTTTTTAGAAACAATCACAACTGATGATTAAATGTGGTGTTTCCAACACGATTCAGAAAACAAGCGTTAGAATGCTTGTTGGTGATCACCAAATGAAGTAAATTCAAAAAAATCAAGTCAGAAATGAAATTCTTTTTTGTGATTCCAGGGGGACTATCAACAAAGAATTTGTGCCAGGTTGTATAAAGGCTAATGCTGAGTATTACTTTCGTTAGCAGGTCGTTGGCGTTTATTGTGTTTTGTTATCTTATTGATTTCTTTTTAACATTTTTCTAAAATCTACAATGCAATCATATTGCATTTCCTACGCTGTATTTGGTGATGAAAGGTAAATGTCTTATTTCAATTCAAGACATTTCGGCGGTCAAGAGCAGGTACCTCAACATTATTAAAATCATCGACATAAGTTATACTTCTTAAAGGCATAAACCATTATATTTCTGTTGAAGGAGAAAACTTTGAATAAATATAATTAATCACAAAGAAGGCAAATAAAACCCCTTTCCACATTAATGTATACTTATTTCGTTAACTAAGTTGTCATCATTAGCAGAAATAAATATAATTTCTTTGTTTTTTTAAGACATTCTGGTTATTCTTTGAGACAGACGCGTATATTGTTAAAATGTGTAAAATAACCTAAAAAGAAAAATAAAGTATTAAAAATACAAGTTAATAGATAAAAAATAAATAAAATACTAATGATAAGTTAAAACGCATTTTATTTTTAGGGATTTTTTACTATAAAACATTGTTTCAATACTTTTAAAATATACAGTGAGATCAAAAATGTGTAAGTATCAATTTGGTACGTTCCGCGGTCGTGGTCCATGCTATCTGCTTCTGGGTTTCCGGGCTGAAACCGCGTCACTGGTATATCTGCCGGTTTCAGTGCAGTAGTTCAGCCCTGAAAATGTCCCATACAAATGGGTACAAAACGTCGGTAGATATACTAGTGACGCGGTTCGAGCCCGGAAACCCAGAAGCAGATAGCATGTTTAAGTATCAATTAAATGATTAAGTTGGCATTTCGGAAGCAGAAAAGTTTCATTTACTAAGTTTACAACCGTTTTACGCCCTACGACTAGCTAGTAGACATTCACTTTCGTAACACCCAGAGCTAAAACAAATTTGAATTTTATCAGAGACTGTGGTTAAATCGATCAAAAAAAGTACAAACCCCTTACCACATTAATGCTCGTATTTTGTATACGTCTTTCGACAACTAAATCGTCATCATCAGCAGACATTAATCACAGTGTCGTGCCTGGACTCGCACGGAAAAATCCGCGTATTATTTTACATGAAAACCAAACACACGCTGTCTTTTACAAGAAAGACTTAGGTCATGTAGTCCCTACATAGTCTGGATTTGGCCCTGAGGAACTATCATCTCTTTGAACCACTCAAAATGTTCTTGAGAGGCAAGCGATCTTACGGTGAACTTCTTGGAAAAGTTAAGCGGGGCATATGAACGAAAAAACGCGGTCTCTTCAGTGAGGGCGTTGTTCATTTATGCGATAGCGCTCAGCCATATGCAGCCTATCTAACGAAGAATATATTGGCTAAATTGTTGGGAAGTTCTGTCTTATATCCTATATAGTCCGGTTTTAACCCCAACTGACTATAATCTCTTTGGTCCATTCAAAAAGTTTTTGAGAAGCAAGCAACTTGCCTCTAAAGAGGAAGTGAAGATGCAAATTGGCTACGTCGTCAAACAAAAGAGTTTTTTCGGTGGAAATACACTTTCAAGTATATTTTAAAAGGCGGATTGTTATTTATAAAAAATGATGTACGTACTATACTAATTTGTATTGTATTGACCGGAAATTTAAAGGGGGATTTGAAGGTAATTTTGACGGAGCCCGTGGTTGATTAACTTAATCACTTAAGATTGATGTATAACCCTTTTCCATAATAATTTTTGTGTTCTGTATACGTATTTCGACAACTAAGTTGTCATCGTCAGCAGATAATTAAACAGTGTAGCACCTGGAAAACTATGGCAAAAACACGCACGAAACAAATTCCGTACACGATCTGTACTGTCGAAAGCCAAAACGCACAAAACCACGAATAATTTAGGTCAGAATGATAGTGAAAATTAGGAACTTATCCAAAATGTTACATTAAAAAAAAGTCTCAACTTTCATTTTGAAAATAACTGGACATTTTAGTAAAAAAAAGCCAAAACGCACACTCTGTGCGTTTCCGATTTCGACGGTACAAATCGAATTTGTTTCGTGCGGGTTTTTGCCGTAGTTTTTCAGGTGTGACGCTGTTTAATTATCTGCTGAACATGACAACTTAGTTGTGGAAATACATATACAAAATACGAAAATTAATGTGGAAAGGGATTATATACCTTAAGTGATAAAGGGGGATTATTACTTATGTACATACATATAATATTTGTTTGTAAAATGTGTAATTTGTAGTTTGTATTGACTAGAAAAAAATAAAGTTCAGGTCAAATTTCAATTAGTCTCGTACACAATAATCTACGATACCCATAATCAACGTCGTTGAGAAATGCCAATAGTCCATATACTCGTAGATGTGAAATTGAAACATTGTATTTCTAGTTTTTCAGGTGCACCAACAATTTTTAATCGCACTGTATATTTTGTTATAATAAAGTAACATATTACACTAAACAAGTAGTGCCAACCTAAATAGAAATTTACTTTAATTAACTATATTTCCATTTCAGCTATGCAACGAAAAAAGCGGGATATTTAAATTAGAATTTACGATTACAACAAACAGTATACTATTTTGGTATAAAGAAAAAAATTTAGATTTTTTAATTATACGCATTTTTAAGTAAAAACACACTCCACCGTTAAATTAAAGCGATTAAAACGTAGTTCAATATTTATAAGGGTTTCGTTTTTGCGGTCGGTTTTCGAAATGACAATTTAATCTCTGGAGTTTCTTGGGATTCGCATTTGTCTTTGTCAATACCCAGGACTTGCGTTAAAACCGGATGTCGTCCACCCAACACCTTAAATATTCATTTAGCATGCCCGAAATTCACCCAAATTTACACCGTCTAGCAGTTCGGGAAAAAGCTGAGTTATTTTTCCCAATGTTTCGATCAATATTTAACAATTTTATATTTTGTTTCGTTTCTATGTGAAATACTATGTGTTACTACAGGTAAATAGCTGCAGTTTATACGCAATGCTTTGCTCGTGTGTCAATCTACTGATAAAATATATCGTTTAACAACTACATCGCCATGTGCAGATCCTCCTACTGGATTAAAACCAAATATCGAAACGTTTTGAAATCACGTAATAGCTGGACTTTTTAAGCCGATTGCGTTCGTTAATCGTTCGAACTCTGACATCGATGCGTATTTTTGAAGAGAGTTAGGGTCATTGATTGTTTTTGTTCAATTTAATCCATTAACGAAAAAGCAGAAATTGGGGAATATGTGGGCAATAACTTTTGTTTTATTTGCTTTATAAGTGTGCTAAAAGAGTTACGTACGTTTTTTTTTAAAAAAGAAATTTTATTTATAAATTCGGAGTTCATTGTGAACTATATACAGTGTGATTGAAAGTAATTAAGTTAGTGTTTCCGAAAATTCTTAAGTTTACTATGTATTAATATTGAAACCAATAAAATGTATGTCGATAAAGGCAATGATAGGTACGCGTTTCTCGTAATTCAAAAATTTGTCAGCCTACTTTATCAGATAGGCTGGCATACACAAAATCAATCAACTAAAGTTAGTTCGCTGGTTGTTACATTACATTGATTAATTTTCTATACATTTGGCAAAGTCAGGTAGACTGAGGACGCACACGAAACGCATATCTACCATTTCTTTCGTGGACATATGTATGTATGAGGTTAGTTCGGTGGTTGTTACGTTAGATGTTACGGCAATGGTGTGTTCGCTGTGTTTTGTTATATTCTTTTTGATCACCCCAATAACCTTAACCGTGATGATGGCTACCCCCGAAAGCCCAGAAGCAGATAGTATGGACCAAGACCGCGGAAATCTACGTACCAGATTCCTTGATGTTGTTAACATAATTCTAAATAATAAACAGTAATTTTGCTACAATGAATAATATTATGGGCAAGTGAAGCAAAGTTGGATTGTTAACTGCAACGGGTGTAAATAAATTTCTAAATCATTTTCATACGTTAGAATGTTGTGAAAGTTTTTTGATATTCTTCGAGATATTTCTGAATATTAAACAATAATTTTGCTAATGTAAATAAGCAAATGGAGTTTGAAGTGAAGTTTAGCAACCCATAGAATCTGATTTTGCTGAAATTGGTGGATTTTAACCACATAGATTATCATCCGACCCATATCAAAAATAGACGTCGATTATTTTCGATCTCTTCGATAGTTAATAAAGTTTCATCAAAATCGGAGTATTCTAGTTCCTGAATTTCTTTTTGTATATCCTGTCATTATGGATTGCTCGATCGACAGCATTTTTAAATAAATTTTTACAAGTTTTCTTATAAAATATTCTATTATCATTCCAGCGTTACCCGAAGTTGTTCTTTCGAAGCAAAACAACTTTATTTACATCATCAATCGCTTTCGTCTCTTCTAATCTTCCCCGTTACAGTACTCCGTGTGTTCTACGCCGTGTATTTAGGATCTTTTCCGTATACAAACACGAAATTGTTTCCGATTAGCCCAGAACCTGGGCGGAATGTAACACCACTTGAGGCGAAATATTTTTCATCGCAGCTTTTCAACAAGGCCAACTTCGTGTTTCAAAATACATCGGAAAAAGTCGAACGTTCGCTCGAGAATTACTTTCCGTACTGACATAAACATTTTACGGCACCATCCAACCCGAATATAGAATGTAAAATTGGAGTCGGATGTCAGTATACGGATCGTAGAGGGCCTCTCAGAGACTCTCGACAATATTAAGTAACAAGTAAGTGTTAAGCGAGGGCAAATGTGTGAGAATTCAAGAGGCGAATGTCAGGGAATAATAAGATTTTGTCAGGCAGTGCTTACGAGGTGTACTTAATTCATTAATGAAATTCGAACGTTTCAATCCCGCGGTGTATAGCCACGTGCGTCCTTAATATGATTAAGTTGTAGTCGCTTTTATATTTCGTAATACTTTTCTTTAAAAGGAATGGCGATAAGGCTTCAAGAGATGCTTTAATTTGATTAAAAATTTTAGATGAATAACAAAACAACAATAGAATATTTGACAATCAAATTAATAATAATAATAATCTTTATAGTCCAACGGCATACAGTTAGTAGTTACATACATAAAAATCGGAAAGTCATTACCGGTTTTTTTAACAGATGTCGCTAAGTTTAAGTATGCAGTGTTCTGATTTGATGTGTCATTTTATTCCACTGACATCAAGCTTCAAAGCCATACATTTTATATTTTGCGAAAGTAACACCGTCATAGATTTATACCTCTTTGAAAATGTCGAGTTTCGTGCCTGAAAAATTGCATTCGCGTCACGCATTACTTTTCTTATTTAATCAAAAGAAAAAAGCCGTTCAAAGCCATCATTTGCTGATAGAAACTTACGGTGAGCATGCTTCAAACATAAAAACATGTGAGGCGTGATTTCTACAATTCAAAAGTAGCGATTTCGATGTGCAAGACGAAGAACGTTCTGGTAGACCGGAAAAGTTCGAATATGCGAAACTGCAGGAGTTATTGATTGAAGACCCAACCCAAACTCAAAAACAATTGGCAGGAGCGTTAAATGTGGTCCAAGGGACGATTAGCGACCGACTACAAGCAATGGGAAAAAATTCAAAAGTTGGGAAAATGGGTGCCACATCAATTGAATGTTGCCTGCCCCATTTTCCCATATTTTGGATTTTTCCCATTGCACGTAATCGGTCGCTAATCATCTCCTGGGTCACGTTTAACGCTTTTTCCAATCGTTTTTGGAATTTGGATTGGGTCTTCATCCAATAACTCCTGGAAAATCGAAAAATCATCTGTGTAATGCTACTTCAATGGTATATTTCAAGAACGTCCAAATAAAACTGACATACGATGCTATTTTCAAAATTGGCAGCACTTTTCAATAGGGTGATATTGCTCCACCTGTTGCCTAAAAGAGTACGTGAACAAAAACCCATGAGAAATAACATAGGGGTCCGCTGTTAGATTTTTATCCCCTCCACTATCTTTTTCATGTGACCACGTAATAGCACACGCGAAATTCAAACGCTGAGGAGCTTACGAACAGTTCTGAACTGACATTGAACAGATAAAGAAACAACTTTAACTGATAATGAATGGATTTTGACTGAAAAAGGACAGCTTTTCAGAATAGTAGTAGCTGAATATCAGTTCAAAGCTGTTTTTTACCGGTTAAAAGATGTTCTTTATCAGTCGAAAGCGTTTTATTATCAGTTAAAAGTCTTTCTGTATCTGTTCAATATTAGTTTAGAACTGTTTATAAGGCCCTCAGCGTTTGAATTTCGCGCGTACTATAACGTCGTCACACGAAAGAGGTAGTAGAGGGGCTAAAATCTCACAGCGCACACCTGTTATTTTTATTTATGGGTTTTTGCACCCGTACCCTCTTAGCTATACTACTCTTATTAGTAATTCTTATTGAACCTTTTACGTTCTTTACAACCAAATTGGTAGATAACTGCGAGTTTTAAAAGAACTTGTAATCTATAGGACACAAGATTGTTTACGACAAAAGTGGAAAATTTTGAATCCGGTTTCGTAGTTGTACCTCTACCTTTCGTGGTTTTCATGGTGGTCCACTGAATTGATATCAAGTAAGCAGTACCACGTAGGTAAATTTTAATGAAGGCTGTGGTTTACTAAATTAATCAATTAAGTTGATCCCTGAAGGTTGATATATAACTCCTTGCCACATCAATTTTCGTATTCTGAATACGAAAATTAATGTGGCAAGGGGTTATATATCAACTCTCAGTGATCAAGTTAATCAACCACAGGCTCCATCAAAATTACCATAATCAATTAAGGTTAAGATAACCTCTTTCCACAATCATTGTCATATTCCATTATCATCATCAGTAGATAATTAATCACAATTTGGCACGTGGAATCACGTCAAAATCCGCACTAAGATATAGTCCGTACTAGACTTAGATCGTTGAGTGTGTGATTGGCCTTCGATGGTATAAATCTACTAAGGACCATGTCGGGTTTTATAAAAAAAAACGTGTTGATTCATTCATCTTGCTATCTTTATAGAGGTGTCGATTATTACTTTGTCTTTTTCCTGAACTTTCTGAAATTTTGAAGACGTAACTATGATGATATGCTGATTTGAAAGATCATTTTTTTCATTAGTTAAATCAGCTATTTCTGAACTGCATAATGCTTTCCCTTAAGCTGAAAATTACTGGAATTCTCCCCATCTTCCCTCCTTCTCCTAGGATCTGGAATCCCCGAACTATTCAATAAAGTAGCGATTTGTTAGGAGTCAAGTGAACTAGTTACAAGCACACACACTTCATACGCCGTCAAAATTGAACAGTTTCTAAAAAAAAGAAAACTCTTTTGTTGTCGATGTGCGCTGTGATTTTTACAACGGTCGCGACACCGGTTTATAGCTCACCATCCACTTCATGTATTTACGACCATTCGACATCTGACCAGACAGAAAAATAATAAATAGGGCGTCGTAAATGGGGAGGGACGGGGTACATTTTAAGTACAGTTAATCAAAGCCCTCGACGTCTGACGTTGATGATACAGGTTATGTGATGTCGTCGCTGTTGCAGGGGCGAGGAGGGGGAGGGGAGGCTGGGCTGACGCCGGGTGGCAGTGGTGGTGCGGCGATTGTGTTCGGGAAATTATTATTTACGCCGAGAGGAGAGCGACGATAAAAATGTAAATAAACACGTTAATGTCGGGCTCGGCAAACTTTGAAATTTACTCAGATATAATGTCTGGCCTATATAATAAATATGTGTATATAATGATAGCAATAAACGTTGATTTAATGTGGTTTTATTAACATTTTTTAGCGTTATTTCTCCGCGAAGGAATAAATTGAATACGGCCTAAATTAAATTGCGCCAGCGGCATCATGGGGAATTATTAATTTTTTTCTTTTGTAAACGTACAGATAATGTCAATCGAGTTGATATATTACTAGTAAAGGGACGGCGTATTTTGAGATATGCTTAATATTATTGCACACCTTCAGTTTTCAGTTTGGAGTAGGTATAGACATTCGCTGTAGGAATTGTTACGCCGCTCTCTCCACTAGACTCTAGTGTGTGATTAATTTACCGCTTCTGTTAGTTATTTCTAAGCCTTAATTACTGAAGGTTGATATATGGGATTTTCCAATAAGGACTTGACAAATTTTTTTCAAAATAAAATGCAGACCATTTGAGATATTTCAAAAACTTTATTGTCGGGTTGAAGTACAATCAAAACATTTATGAATGGAACTCGACTCCGTTCATATGGCCACCGCGGGCACGTTTGCAGCGGTCACTTCTTGGACCCAATTTTCGATGACTCGGCCACACAATTCGGCCGAAACGGCTGCTATTTCGCGTTCAATGTTGGCTTTGAGCTCTTCCAACGTTGTCGGCTTGTTGGCATAGACCAATGACTTGACGTAGCCCCAAAGAAAAAAGTCTGCAGGCGTTAAATTGCACGAACGAGGCGGCCAATCGACTGGTCCATTTCTTGAGATAACACGCTCATCAAACTTACTCTTCAATAAATCGATTGTGACGTGTGCTGTGTGGCTTGTGGCACTATCCTGCTGAAACCACATATTGTCCAAGTCCATATCTTCCAATTCGGGACAAAAATAATCGGTAATCATGGCGCGATAACGATTACCATTCACAGTAACGTGACGATCATTATCGTCGATGAAAAAATATGGCCCTCTGACGCCGCCGGCATGCAAACCGCACCAAACAGTTATTTTTTGTGGATGAAGTGGTGTTTCATGAAGCACATGTGGATTTTCGCCAGACCAATAACGCATATTTTGCTTATTGACGAACCCATTGAGCCAAAAATGAGCTTCGTCACTGAAAATGATTTTGCGATGAAATTGATCATCTTGGCACATCTTCTCCAGAGCCCAATCGGAGAACGTACGTCGCTTCAAATGGTCCATCGGCTTCAATTCTTGAGTCAGCTTGATCTTGTATGGGTGTAAACCAAGATCCTTACGCAAAATTCGCCATAAAGTGGTTTGGGCGATGCCCAACTCTTGAGAACGCCGTGGAATTGACTGATTTGGATCATTTGCTACGGACGTTTCAACGGCAGCGATACTTTCGACACTTCGACCAACCCGTTGTCTCACTGGCACGGCAACATCACACAACGAATATGTAGACTCAAATTTTTGCACTAAACTTGTTACTGCCTGTCTACTAGGGCGAGAATTACTACCGAAAATCGGAGTTAACGCTCTTAAAGTAGCGGTCACCGACTCCGAATTTCTGTAGTAAATTTTTATAATTTGCAGACGTTGTTCGTTCGTGTATTTTACCATGATGAAAATGTTAAGTTTACTGAATAAATTGACAGTGACAGTTCGATGATTAGTGAAAGGGTGCGTTCACAAATTGAATTAAAATTTGTCAAGTCCCTATTGGAAAACCCTTTATTTGTAGAAACTTTGGTATGAAAAGTTACATACATACTTTTCAAATGTATGTACTTTTACTAAGTGATTGGCTTTATTGTCACATACTATGTAAACGATTGATCTTTTTTAAAATTAATGTGCGATCTATAAAAAACACAAAAATACACGATGACATTACCTATAACCCAATATACTCCGAGTTCCGAAGTCAACAGTAACTTAAATTTTTACAAGCAATAAATTAAGTAATAAATGAAACAATTAAATACTTTAACGACCGATACAATTATACCTTTCGCTTTGATAACAAGTTCAGTTGAATAACATTAAAGCAAGATCTTTAATTAAAATGTTTAAGTGCACAAGTAGATACAGTTTTTTGAATTTTATAATCACATTAGTCGTTTTAATAGTGCAAATTGAAATAGCAAAATCTAGTAGCAAAGACGAGAATGATGACACATTTTGTCGACATGGTAAGACGACTCATTATATAATTGATTATTAGTTTTTTATGGGTTACATATGTAAAGGTAGAAAATAGACATTCGTTAAAGTCTTTTAAAGACTGTATTGACATATTAAAAGCCTAATGATAACCTCTGTGGCAAGTAAGGCTGCAGAAACGAATGCTTTCGCAGTAGCGTACGGTTCAGTTACTATCAATATTAAAAATAATGAATGTAATTACTTACTATTTTAGTTTTTTTTTGTGTTGTTGATGTAGAGTGACGCAAAAATTCGCCGTAGTATTGTGTCATTAGTATGCCTTTCAGTGCTGACTCAGTCATACTCCTACGGCGAGGTGAAAATATGTTGGTGGTTATTTGGAAAAGGAGCGCTCTGCGTCTAATGATGTGATGTTCGCGATTTTAAAAAGGACGTTCGCATCACATTCGCACTCTTAGTTTTTAGTTTAACTCTTATCTATACTCACTATAGTTGAAAAATCGGGATTCTTATTTATAACCGCACACAATTTATCGGTTGAATTTGATGGAGCCTGCGGTTGATTAACTTAATCACTAAGGTTGATATATAACCTCTTTCCACATTATCTTTTGTAATTGTGTATACGCATTTCGACAACCAAGTTGTCATCATCAGCAGATAACCGCAAAGTGTCGCACCTGGTAAACCACGGCGCAAAATACCTGTACGAAAACAAACTCCGTACGCGATACACACCGTTGAGAACCTAAATGTACACTCTCAACGGTGTGTATCGCGTACGGAGTTTGTTTGAGAACCTAAATGTACACTCTCAACGGTGTGTATCGCGTACGGAGTTTGTTTGAGAACCTAAATGTACACTCTCAACGGTGTGTATCGCGTACGGAGTTTGTTTTCGTACAGGTATTTTTCGCCGTGTTTTACCAGGTGTGACACTTTGCGGTTATCTGCTGATGATGACAACTTGGTTGTCGAAATGCGTGTACAGAATTACAAAAGTTAATGTGGAAAGGGGTTATATATCAACCTTAGTGATTAAATTTATCGGTTGTTAATTTTCCTATACTATCTGTTAGATTTCCTAACGAGGCTTTGAGGTAATATACTATATTTAACGCTTCATGTAATAACAAGTTGGGAAAACATGGGAATTAAGGGAAATTTTAATAAATAGCGAAAAATCTATGTAGTTAACCTTGGTCGGTGCATAAACAAAGTATTGCGATGCTATGACAACGAGTAATATTTTAGAAATGTATTGTATTGTTAGAATTATCCTCAAAACTTATTTAAAAGAAAACGATCTTAATTGAAATTGTGAAAATTCGAATGTAGAATCGTTATTAAACATCGTACTTTAAAGAAATTAAAACGCAAGTATATTTACGAAGGTATGATTAGTATTTTTGATCATTCATCTTTGCATGTGAAAAAATTGATTTCAAGTTTCAAAAGTGGTAAATTCTCCATTGAAAGTGAAGAGACGACATGACAAATATTGCTAGACCGTCGAATTTCTCGTAATAGCAAGTAATTATAATTATTTGTTTTTAATATTGATAGTAACTGATCCGTACGCTACTGTAAAAGCACTCGTTTCTGCGGTCTTAATACATATATGCTCTGTATCTGAAATAAGCTACAGAAACATATAAAATTAAATTTTACATTTAACTACATCTAACACCTCTTGCACATACTCTAAATATAGAGGTTAAAACACCCTTTTGGCAGACATAATTCAAAATATTATTTTCATTAATATTGTATAAAATATTTGGCACAACGATTAACTTCTTCAGAGATCTTAATTTTGACATTGATTTCTTCGACTTTATAACTATTGTTTAAACTGTAATATTTATCATTTGGTACGTAGACTTCCGTGGTCGTAGTCCATGCTATCTGCTCCTGAGCTTGCGGACTGGAACCGCGTCATTCGTATATCTGCCGACGTTTCGTACCTATTTGTATGGGACATATTCAGGGCTGCACTGCACTGAAACTGTAGTTTCCGTGCAGTAGTTGACAGGTTGTGCAGCCCTGAAGATGTCCCATACATTTGTATTGGACATATTCATGGCTGCACTGCACTGAAACTGTAGTTTCCGTGCAGTAGTTGACAGGTTATGCAGCCCTGAAGATGTCCCATATAACGAAACGTCGGCAGATATATAACTGACGCGGTTCCAGCCCGGAAGCTCAGAAGCAGATAGCATGTAATATTCATCGTAAATTAATAAAATAATATTTAATGAAACATTATTTTTAGGTGTCGAACATCCGACCGATATAGAATTGATCCAAAGTCTTGGTAGAACAGTGGTAGCTTGGAACAGACCTGAAGATGCCAAAGCTTGTGATATTAAATACCACGTTATAATTCTTATAGATGGATCATTGGTGCTGGAAACGACAAATTACAAAACCAACCATGAACTGCAATACGAATTCGAAGATGACTATTGTACAATGATTAACGTTACCTTGCGTTCCATAGCCCCCAATAAAGTTGTATCGACAGCAGTGGTCGGGGAATTTTTGATAGGTATGTATAAACAATATTTCCTTCTCTTTTAAGAAGGATTTATTAAAAAACAAACATGAGTGTCACGTGTAAAATTAAATAAATAAGAATAATTCATCTCACTTCTGGATTAGAACATCTTTAATGTTCGTATGAGACAAAAATCTAATAATTAACTTAATGAAACACACTTGATGAAAATCTAAAATTGAACGCAAAAACCTTCGATGCGTGACTTTCATAAAATATCTCCAAAAATAGTAACAATTGTTTCGCTAACACCGTGGCTTCGTCAGAGTTTGAAATAAAAACACCGCCTTCTTCAGATAGTCTGAAGAAGTCGCAGTGCTGACCAAACAATTGTTACTATTTTCCAATAATTACATTTTGTGCAAATCACACAACTTCGTTTTTGTGTTTAATAAAATCTATGGCTAATAATAATTTGCTCACGACGCGTTTCGATTTATCAAACCTCATCAGGTAAACTATGGTATTATTAACGATTTTATTCTCGAAGTGTAACGGCAAAGAATGAAGAAACATTAGTTTCCTCTTCCTTTTTTCATTCTTTGCTGTGTCGCTAAATGATACAAGTCACACTCCGAGAATAAAATCTTTAATAATACCATAGATTAACTGGTGAGACTTGATAAATCGAAACGCGTCGTAAACAAGGTATTATTAACGTTAGAATTTTTTGCATGCGACACCTATGGCGGGCTTGCTAAGTTAAAGTATTCATCCCATTGTAATAACTTATCCTTTTGAAAGGACACACACTTCACTCTTTCGTTCCTTTTTTGAGGTAATGTTCTTTCATCCTTAATACTACATCTTCGTTTCCTAACATTTATTTTTACAAAGGACATCTTTCTGGTTGTTATGACTATAACTATAACTTAGTTATCCCTTTGAAACGACACACACCTCATTCTTTCGTTCGCTTGAACAAAAGAGAGAGGTAATGTATTTTCATCCTTGTTACTACATCTTCATTTCCTAACATCTAATTTATTTTTACAAAAGACATCTTTAGGATTGTTATATCACTAAACTATAACTTAGTTGTCCTTTTGAAACAACACACACCTCCTTCTTTCTTTCGCTTGAACGAAAGAGAGAAGTAATGTATTTTCATCCTTGTTACTACATCTTCATTTCCTAACATCTAATTTATTTTTACAAAAGATATCTTTAGGATTGTTATATCACTAAACTATAACTTAGTTATCCTTTTGGAACAACACACACCTCCTTCTTTCTTTCGCTTGAACGAAAGAGAGAAGTAATGCATTTTCATCCTTGTTACTACATCTTCATTTCCTTACCTTTCGTTTATTTTTGCAAAGGACATCGTTAATATTGTTATTTGTATTTAAGTTGTCTTACTGAAGATGATCCTTGTAAACGAAACGTCGGAATACATAAACCTTGTCAAAAACGTAGTTTAAGCTTGAAAATTGTGGTGAATAACTTAATCTAATAATATCTGGGACTCACCTAAATGTTACAGGCACAGAAGAGAGTTGCGAAATAGATGAAAATAATAATGTTCCTGAATATTTACCATTGGCTAGTCCGGGACAAGCCGATCTAAATAACAGAATTGACGAAGAAGCGGAGATATCGCAAAGAAGTTTGTTCGAATTTGATTACAATGATGATGATGATGATAGAATTGCTTAAAGAATTGTAAATTATTCTTGTTCTTGATATTTATGTACTTTGGTTTATACATTATTAAAGTATTTTGTTTTTAGTATACGCCGTGTTGGAAGTTAACCTTAATAAGTATTCTATTGTAGGACTTACTGCAACGTCAGACTGTTTTTATTTTAATACCTAATATGATTTCATTCGTAAGCATTTAACTTTGAGAAATTCGTCATCATCTTTCAACTCGACTAAGTAATGCTTTGGATAGGCTTATGAGTATTGAGGTTCTACAAAAAGTAATTACATAGTCTTTAGAAATTTATGAACCTTCTTAAACAATATTTTTGAAATAATGACGAAAAAGAAATTGCGAAATTTACTAATCCACACATTAAATGAAATAGTAACGTCAAGTGTTCGTGTTGTATGTGTGTTTGTGTGCATATGCGTGAATGCATTTATGCATATATGTACATACATGTAGGTGTAACTAACAGATTTCCCAATATAGACATAACATCTTCTTCTGGGCTTCCGGGCTGGAACCGCGTCACTAATATAAACTGGTTTCAGTGGGACAGATAGTAGCAATAGTTGAACCTTAAAGATGTCCCTTACGAGTGGGTACGAAACGTCGGCAGTTATACCAGTGACGCGGTTCCGGAAACCCAGAAGAAAATAGTATGGACCACGACTGCGGAAGTCTACGTACCAGATTAGACATAATAATTTTTCCTTTTGATACGAACGCACCCTTGAACGTTTTTCATGATCAGTTAATGTCAAAACGTCAGTTTTCAAGGTTTCAAAGTTAACATTCTTATCATAGTGAAATTCACGAACGAGCAACATTTGGAAATTAGTAAAAATTACTACCACAATTTTTTAGTTGGTGATCGCAACTTTAAAAGCGCTTTCTCCAATTTTCGGTCGTAATAATCGTCCCACCAGACAGGTCGTGCGTGCTATCGTCGATAAATTCGAGTCAAAATATTCACTATTAGTGTTCCTGTGCCAGTGTGACAACGCACCAGTCGAGGTACCGAAAATGTCGCAGCCAGAAGTGTTTCAGTTCAAAATGAGCCGAATCATTCGATTCCACACCATTCACAGGAATTGGAAATCTCTCAAACCACATTGTGGCGAATTTTGGGTAAAGATCTTGGCTTACACCCTTATAGGGTGTAAGCCAATGTTAATTTGATCCTTACAGGATCAAATTAACTCAAGAACTGAAGCCTTTTGATCATTTGAAGAGCCGAAACTTCTCCCATTGGACACGTGTGAGAGAGTGGTGGAAAATTGACTCCAAAGAATTGATAGCTGCAAACGTACTCGCGGTAGTCGTATGAACGAAATAGAATTAGTTAAATGTAATATGTGTACTGTACCTGAAATAAATTCAAGCCCAATGTCCCAATTATTTTGAGTTTTATCTAAATACAAAATTATGTCCTTATTGAAAAAGCCGATATGTATTCTGGAACTTTAAGTATATACATACATATATATTGCATATGTTATACTTGTACATTAAAAATTTTTCGTGTATTCTATGATTCCTTAACTGAATAAAAGCAATTCTGCAAAAGGAACAGCTTCAATTGTTTTTTAAAATCCAAAACTTTTCCCACAATCAATTCCAAGGATAGTATATTTACTAATTGTAAATATCTATGGTGAGCAGCGGTAGTTATAATCTTATGGTCTTATGGGTAGGGATTTGAACGTTTTCATATGATCTCAATGCTAATTTCATCACTGTTTTTCTTCTCTTAACTTAAAAAATAGCAATTCTAACGTGGTTCGAAATAATTGTTCATATACGTATGTAGCTGGAAGGGATATTCTGTTTTTTTTTTATAAATATGTGGGCAACAACAACAGCGCGACTGTTAAGGTCTGGAGATGTTCCATACATGTAGTGACGAAGCGTCAGTACCAGAATTGTTAAAGACACGGTTTTAGACTGGAAGCCAAAATGAAGAGAGTTTATACATACTTTGTCAAAGGTAGAACTGCAAAGTAAGCTTCTGTAGCAATGAACTCTTTTTATTCAATGCCTCGTATACAAAGGCTTGATATAATTTTTTTGTTTCACTTCTTTTTTTTACTTTATTATTTATTATTATTATGCATTGCCTAATTCTAATATTAAAATAACCGTACTATCAAAGCATGGCATTTTTTTGAGGGTACAGTTCTAAATTACGTATACGCATTTTTGTCCACACCTTGTATATTACATTCCAACACGTATAATATAATTTAAAATACTAAACGTTTAGTTACCCCGGAAACAAATCTCTTTACGAAGTAGAATACGAAATTTTATTAGTGAAGGCATTTAGGAGGTAGTACTTCGTCTTAAATCAGTGTTGCCAACCAATATTAAGGGCATTAAATACATCTCGCCCGGAAAATACATTAAATTGTTTGCTGAAGATGGTAGGGACTTTACGTCTGTTCTATCTTAAACAACACCATTTCAGAGGTATATAACCTCAATTATATAAAACAGGTTCATATATTATGTCGAGTGGAGGAGGCGTATTATTCGCAGCGCCTTTTTCTAGGCATAAATCTAACCCAGTTTGGATGCTATATTACATGTTCCAGACGTTTAAGTTCATTGTAAAACTATTTTCTGGGCTGTTAATTTTCAATTATTCGTATGTATTGTCGAAATTGTCTATGTAAATTATACGTAATTATATTACATTATTTGTATTTATGCTTCTATTGTCGGTTGTGTTGTTTTAAAAGCTACTATATATTACGTAGTACACATGAAAACTTTGACATTGGAATTGTTTTTAGGACCTTCGAATATACATAGAAGCAATTATTAGTGACGAAAAAGTTGTGTTGTTTTAAAAGCTATATTACGTAGTACACATTTAAACTTTGACATTGGAATGGTTTTTTGGACCTTCGAATATGCATAGAAGCAATTATTAGTAAAGAAAAGATCTCGAAAAATACTAATTTTTGCAAATACACGACCTTGAAAAAATTGAGTTTCTCATCAAGATGGAAAATTTTGAATTTAACGCAGAACAAAAGTTCTGATTTTTTTGAAAACTAAAATTTAACAAAAATCTTATAAATTAAGTTTAAGTACTTCTTATATGACCAATTTTTGTTCTTCCTACCAATTAATAAATAAAAAATACCTTGGAGCACAAGTATATGCGAGGCTCGTTTTTTAAGTAAGGGCCGTTTTGTTGTATACGCTAATAGGTGGTGCGCGCGTCGCAACAAGTGCTTGCGTCGTGCCCCAGCATTCCTTGGGAACAACTGTGCTCAGTTGCAGCTGTGTAGGTAACCTGTACGGCCTGCTCTGTGTCTTTAAATTTTTCAAGAATATCGAATCGGCCGTTCCGTGCGAGGCGTGGAAGCCTACGGCCGAATCCTGCGAAAGCTACGCGAAGCGACTCAAAACAAAGGACGCGGCAAGCTGACAGAGTGAATTTTGCTACACCATGAGAATGCAAGACCTCACACCGCAGTTCAGATCTGAGCTTTATTGGACTCTTTTGACTGGGAAGTTTTGGACGACACCACTACAGCCGCAACCTTGCGCCGAGCGATTTCCATCTTTTCCGCTCTCTCAAACACCATCTCGGCGGTAACTACTACAACGATGATGAAGACGTGAAAACGGCGGTGACCTCTTGGTTATCGGAGCAGTCGGCAAGTTTCTATGAAGAGGGTATTCAAAATCTAGTTGTAAGGTTTGATAAGTGTTTATACAGACTTGGCAGCTATGTTGAAAAATAGACAAATGTATGTAGAATCCGAAAATTGGGTTTTTGAAAATTCTCTTTCGTTTGGTTTTTATTTTCAAACGGCCATTACTTAAAAAACACGCCTCGTAGTTTGATAATATTGTTATCGAACTGAATCTCAAGATATAAAAAATGCATGGTGTTTTATTACACACCTCTTTCCAAAATTGAAAACATCACTAGGTGGAAAGAAATTTTCGTCTAACGACGAGCTTATCATCCTCGTAAATGAGTATTTTGCAAGCCTTCCGGAATCGCATTTTAGGGATGGCATAAGGGCATTGAAGCACCGTTGGAATAAATGTATTGCTCTTTTAGGAGAATATATTGACAAATAAAAATTATTTTGTATTTAAAAAATTCGTTTTTCTTTTCCATTATCACTACTTGTCAAACTACCCTCGTATAGTCATTAGAGGGCCCTCCACCACATTTAATTATATATGAATTGCGACATCCCTCATGGAAAATTTAGTAGCAAATTCGAACTTTTAAATCCTTAAACTCGTAGTCAAGCCATCTTCCCACAAGGCGACCGACCCAGGAAATAAAAAGAAATATACACATTGTAGAATTACGTACCATTAGATTAATTTACCCCACATTTCAAAAGTGTAATTATGGATTTTTCCCTTGTGTTACATATTGCAGCAAAAACGCATGTAGCCCTGTTCTGCTACTAAAATTGATGAAATCCTTCCCAGACGTCGGATGGATCTTTCTCATCGTTTACTGTCAGTATTTTTGATTATCTTCCCATCTGATCGCACGGAAAAAAAGCGAAAAAAAAGACCGCAACATCAGCAGGCCGTCGGTCTGGGTCGTTGACAATTTCCCAAAATTTATCTCGAACCATTCGAAGGACGCCTAAACCGAACAACTCGTCAAATTTATCCCTTAATGTGATAAAGTGGAAAGAGGTCAGTGCCTTTTGTTAAGGGGAAGAAAAGGAAATCGTATTTTTGCAGGGAAACTGAAAATTAATAAACACGTTTTCGATACTCTGCAATATATCAGAGCAATTCAAATTTGGTAATATTTAATGGAGGCCGTGGTTAATCGCCAGGTGTTAATAAAACCCCTTTCCACAATAATTTCCGTATTCTGTATACGTATTTCGGCAACTATTGGGTTGGCAACTAAGTACTTTCGGTTTTGTAGTATAAAATAAAACACTTTTTTTTAAACAAAGAATAGTTTTTAATCAATTATATATTTTCCATTTTGCTCAATGACCTTTTGCCATCTTTCTTTCAGCTGCATGATTCCGCGCTCATAAAATTTCTGGTCCTTATCAGCAAAAAACTGAACTAGGTGCGAGTGAAGGTCATCGTCATTTGTGAAAGTTTTACCATTCAAAGAATTCTGCATACTATAAGTTTTTCTGAAACATTTACTTTTCTTTAAACATACAATTTTTGAGATGTATTTAAACTTTAGTCTCTGACTGTACATAAATTTCGAATTTGTAAAGAAGTAATTTATTTTTTTTTCAAGATTGTTTTAATCCGCACACATATGGGTCACGAAAATTTACTATTAAAGTCATAAATAATATTTAAATCTGTACATAGCCACCCTATATACATATATACGAAAAAAGAAGACAAATATTAAACCTTCGCTTCCATCAGTGTTGTGTTATTCTTAGAGCCCACCATATTGGATTGCGAACAAGTTAGCGTGGGCTCATATTGAAAGGGAGTCCAAACACGTTATACGGGAAAAAAAACTTTACTTCGGGGAATAGTAAATTTCCAGCTCTTAAATGTACTGCAAACATTGGCAAACGTTACAAAATCCCGCCAGCTAGACAACGAGTTCTGGTTAGTGTTGCCCGTTCTCTTATAATTCCCGGATGGCCTTTCAAAATAATAGCCATAATCTAGTTATAAATTAGTTGCAGAGGGGCGTTTTTTCCTCAATACAAAGCGTACGTTTATAACTTCCCTTCGGTGCTGAGTTGAAAGGATGAAAATGCCTTGAAAAATATTAAAATTCACCTCTTCTATATCCCTCTATAAATTATTAAAACGTACATTTATTTAAAAGTTTCAGTTTTAAGTAAAATCTGTTACGTTTTCTAAAAAAACAAATGATTTACAGTTACAATTATAGTTAGTGGTTCGTTATACGCAGACAATTGCACGCGTTCATCGCAATTTACACGTCAAAAATTGTCAGCAAGATGAGTAGAGTAAATCTTGAACTGCGTGAAGAATTTGAAGTTGTTTAATAAGGCAGAAGCAGCTATTTGCTACCTTATTTTTAAGGAAGGCAAAATATTTTGATTTGAAACACATTTTCGCCGTACGAAGGTTCCTTTACAGCTCGTCCACTTGCATATTTCCATCTCAGGTTGAACAAAATTCTGATCTTGTAACTGGACAAGTTGAGACAGTTACAGTGTGAATTTTATACGCATTGAATCGTTCGAATCAAATTACTCTGCAGCCCCAGCAGTGTGAAGTACCCTATCAGACTCTAATGTAACAGAGTCCTTTGATCTCAGGATTGTTGTATCGTATGGATAAAGGTAAATTCTATCACAATCTATACATTTTGGCAAGTCGTTTATAGAGATTACAAAGAGGATCGGTCTCAGAATCGATTCTTGTGGGACGTTCTTGTTTATTTCTTTTACACAAGAGTACACAAGAATTTAGTGTTTCATTCTACTTATTGTGCGCGGTCTTCAAATGCTTTATAAGTTTTATACATTGACATAGCATTCCATATTCTCCATCTTCCCAAACACAGTCGAAAACTTGAGATAGTTTGCAACAAACTATTTACAGTACAAGTTCACATTTTGACGTGGTTTTTCAAGTCTTTTATTCTCTCAGGAATAAGCCAAGGGAGTATTTATCGGTTTTAGCTTGTTCCGGGTCCTTTTAAAAACTACGAAAAGGGAAATAACTCTGGGGCAACAATAAGTAGTTGATACGTTGCATATTGTTGTCGTCGTGGAGTACACAAGGACTGTAGTCAAACTAGGTCTACGCTTTATAAATCTTTGACATCGCATTTTATGTTCTCCAGTTTCCCCAACACGTTACAATGATTTACACAGTCGAAAGCTTTGTATAGATTGTAACATACCATTTACAGTAAAATGTTCATATTTTGATATCGTTTTTAAGTCTTTTATTCTCTCAGGAATAAGCCAAGGGAGTTTTTGTCGGTTTTAGCTCGTTTCAGGTCTTTTTAAAAACTACGAAAATGGGAAATAACTCTGGGGCAACAATAAGTAGTTGATACGTTGCATATTGTTGTCGTCGTGGAGTACACAAGGACTGTAGTCAAACTAGGTCTACGCTTTATAAGTCTTTGAAATCGCATTTTATATTCTGCAGTTTTCCCAACATGCTGCAATGATTTACACAGTCGATGGTTTTGGACAGATTGCAACATACCATTTACAGTAAAATGTTCACATTTTGATATCGTTTTTAAGTCTTTTATTCTCTCAGGAATAAGCCAAGGGAGTTTTTGTCGGTTTTAGCTTGATTCAGGTCCTTTCAAAAACTACGAAAATGGGAAATAACTCTGGGGCAACAATAAGTAGTTGATACGTTGCACATTGTTGTCGTCGAGGAGTACACAAGGACTGTAGTCAAACTAGGTCTACACTTTTATAAGTCTTTGACATCGCATTTCATATTCTCCAGTTTCCCCAACACGTTACAATGATTTACACAGTTGAAAGCTTTGGATAGATTGCAACATACCATTTACAGTAAAATGTTCACATTTTGATATCGTTTTTAAGTCTTTTATTCTCTCAGGAATAAGCCAAGGGGGTTTTTGTCGGTCTTAGCTTGATTCAAGTCCTTCTAAAAACTACAAAAAGGGAAATAACTCTGGGGCAGCAATAAGTAGTTGATACCTTGCACATTGTCGTCATCATGGAGTACACAAGGACTGTAATCAAACTAGGTCTACCCTGTTACAAACTCTTGTGCCTTCTAGGCCCGTTACGCATTCTTCCCCTTGTTATTTATTGTATTCAATCAATTAAATTATTACAGTACTGACATTGATTAATGTATAAAATGATACATGCCTGTATAAATAGAGGAACGCGTAGTAATTCAAGGAAATTTCCAGGCGATTATTATTCCAAAAATTAATTGCATAACTTTCCGCAACCTTCTAAAAGGCCTTCGACGGTATTTATTCAAATTTAATCACTGTTAGATAACTCGATGTTTTTTTATCTAAACTCAATAAATTGGATTACTAATTAGTTTTGCTACAATAATTATATCGGCGTTTGGGCGATGAAGGAAAAAGCATTTCGGAGTGGAACAAAATGCGCAATAGACTGTGCCACACCGTGGGCTTCCCCCTCACTACTTTCAGCCTCACTAATTGGCAATTATTGTAAAACGTAAACAATGTCGATGTGAGATTTTCGTATAATCTTTTGTGGGTTTTCACCAAATAATAACGCGGAAAAAGGTCGCGGTGTCTTGATTTTCTTTTCATTAATCACTTTTTCTGTAATTATTAATCGTAAAATTCAGCAAAGGGTATTTTCCATTCATTTCCTACGGTCTAAATGAAAAATTAAGTTTGTAAGAATATTTCGTTGGTTTAGTGAACAATATTTTTTCGACGTTCTACATATAAAGGGTTTTCCAATAGGGACTTGACAACTTTTAATTCAATTTGTGAACGCACCCTTTCACTAATCATCGAACTGTTACTGTCAATTTATTTAGTAAGCTTAAGATTTTCATCATGGTAAAGTACACGAACGAACAACGTCTGAAAATTATAAAAATTTACTACAGAAATTCGGAGTCGGTGACCGCTACTTTAAGAGCGTTAACTCCGATTTTCGGTCGTAATTCTCGCCCTAGTAGACAGGCAGTAACAAGTTTAGTGCAAAAATTTGAGTCTACATATTCGTTGTGTGATGTTGCCGTGCCAGTGAGACAACGGGTTGGTCGAAGTGTCGAAAATATCGCTGCCGTTGAAACGTCCGCAGCAAATGATCCAAATCAGTCAATTCCACGGCGTTCTCAAGAGTTGGGCATCGCCCAGACCATTTTATGGCGAATTTTGCGTAAGGATCTTGATTTACACCCATACAAGATCAAGCTGACTCAAGAATTGAAGCCGATGGACCATTTGAAGCGACGTACGTTCTCCGATTGGGCTCTGGAAAAGATGCGCTAAGATGATCAATTTCATCGCAAAATCATTTTCAGTGACGAAGCTCATTTTTTGCTCAATGGGTTCGTCAATAAGCAAAATATGCGTTATTGGTCGGGTGAAAATCCAAATGTGCTTCATGAAACACCACTTCTTCCACAAAAAATAACTGTTTGGTGCGGCTTGCATGCCGGCGGCGTCATAGGGCCATATTTTTTCGTCGACGATAATGATCGTCACGTTACTGTGAATAGTAATCGTTATCGCGCCATGATTACCGATTATTTTTGGCCCGAGTTGAAAGATATGGACTTGAACAACATGTGGTTTCAGCAGGACAGTGCCACAAGCCACATAGCACACGTTACAATCGATTTATTGAAGAGTAAGTTTGATGAGTTATCTCAAGAAATGGACCAGTCGATTGGCCGCCTCGTTCGTGCGCTTTAACGCCTCTAGACTTTTTTCTTTGGGGCTACGTCAAGTCATTGGTCTATGCCAACAAGCCGACAACGTTGGAAGAGCTCAGAGCCAACATTGAACGCGAAATAGCAGCCGTTTCGGCCGAATTGTGTGTCCGAGTCATCGAAAATTGGGTCCAACAAATCGACCGCTGCAAACGTGCCCGCGGTGGCCATATGAACGAAGTCGAGTTTCATTCATAAATGCTTTAATTGTACTTCAACCCGATAATAAAGTTTTTGAAATATCTCAAATGGTCTGCATTTTATTTTGAAAAAAATTAGTCAAGTCCTTATTGGAAAACCCTTTACTTATACGTAGTTCAAGAGTACAATAACCTTATCCCAATATAATTGTAATAGTTTGATGATGTAAAACCATATTTTGAAAGCCTCATTAAAATCTGTTCTAAAGTAGTGATGGGCAGGCTTAGAAAAGACTCGTCTTCCAAGATGCAGCTCTTTACAAAGAATCGCATATAATTACGAGCCATTACGATGCTAAACTGAAAAATTCTAATGAAAATTATTATTTTCTGCTGCGCCATCGTTAACTAAAATCGCAGAGATTAATTCAAAATTTCTACGTTGGAGAAAGACTCTAATCTCTATCTTCCTTACCAATTAAGCCATTAGACAGCATAACTAGTCATTTTCATTAATTTCCCACCGTAAAGAACCTAACTATATATTTATATACAATATAATTCTTGACATCTTAATAACCTAACTGCGAGTTATAAATGAATATTAGATTTCTCTCCGTAATGTCATTTATGGCATGTTAAATGAGTCGAGCTGGTGGCTAATTGGTAAGGCAGCCGTCAAGAAAACAGCAGATAGAGGTTCGAGGCCAACTCTAGTGTAGGAATTTTTAATTAATTTCAGTAGTAAATAATAATTTCCCAACGTAAAGAAAGGTAATTTTGATGGAGCCTGTGGTTGATTAACTCAATCACTTTTAAGGTTGATATATAACCCCTTTCCACGAAGTCTGTATACGTATTTCGGCAACTAAGTTGTCGTCATAAGTAGATAATTAAACAGTGACGCACCGGGAAAACTACGGAAAAAACCCGCACGAAACAAATTCCGTACACGATCTGTACCGTCGAAAGCCAAAACGTATACTGTATCATAAAGTGTGCCTTTTGGCTTTCCACGGTACAGATCGTGTATCACAAAGAACTTAATTATATGTTTATATATAATTATTAACATAAAAAATTCTAATTTGAACCGCTTTTCATATCGTTAAGTTAGGTTAAATATATTATTATTTAATACTTCTACAGAAGCTGTTAAAACTGTTCTAATTTCTATCACCAATTAGAATTTGGCGCGCTTCTGGCCGTTGCTTGAATGAGCATGAAACTAGTTAGAAATGATGCTCCATAATGGTTACAGCCTGTATATATTGTAAACGACTTTGAATAAAATGAAATGAAGCATCATAAACAAAGAATTTTATGCCAGAATTCTTTTGGCTATACTACTTAGAGTTTACGTAATTCATGGCTAATAAATTGTAGTAATTATTTTATTAACACCAATGAACATAATGCAAATACGCAGAAAAGTATGAAACTAATTTCAACAAAACTGTGCTCTCGTCACCAATTTGAATTTGGCGCGTTTCTGACCGTTGTTTAAATGAGCATGAAATTAGTTAGAAACGATGCATCATAAATTGTTACAACCTGTATATATTTTGAACGACATTGAATGAAATGAAATGAAGTATCATAATAAAACATAGAATTTCTAGTCAGGATTCTCATGGCTCTAGTACTTAGAGTTTACGTAATACTTGACCAATAAATTGCAGTAATAATTGTCACCAATGAAAATGTAAATACGCAAAAATTTCAACGAAGTTAATTACGGGATTAAATAGAAGTAAAAAAAGATTAAAAGCTTTTAAGAAGCACCACGTATCGTAAGAAAAAAAATTAGAAACTTTTCAGTAGCACCACGTATCTTCTATTTTTTATTTAGAAAATTACATTATCGTTTGACTAAGCTTCTCTGCTGTTATTGATGCCAGGAAACTTTTACACTCCGTCTAGTGGAAGTATTTGGTTCGTATAGAAACTTTTTAATAGATATTCACGATCTTCCAAAACCACAATCGACAAAGGCCTCCTCACCTGAGTTAATAAAACTTTCGTAGAAGGCTGTCGAAAATTCTAATTGCGATATAAATTTCATTTAGCAGAAGGGAAAATCACTAACCGCCTTGAAGATAAAAAGATGTCTATAGACAGGACCCTTTTTTTATTATCCGTGTGCTTATACATTATTTATTAAGAAAGTTTTGCGCGTTTTTTTACGAATGAATAAAAAACGCAATTTTTCTTCTGACGGAAGGATTTTATTTGTTCTTTGTAAACCGATTTTTTAAGTGCTACAATACTTTTTTAAAGTTTTTCGTTAATAATGTATCATACTTATTGTACGAGGGTGGTGCCAGAAGTACCCGATCCAACAAAGAAAACGCAAAAATTTTGAAAAGAAATTTATTTATTTTTCAACATAATCTCCTTTCTGCTCTCTACACTTTTCCCAGTGATGTTCAATAAGTTCGTTACCCTTTTTATAATCAGAACAGTCTTGCTCCTCAAAATAGCCATTAACTGCCGACATCACTTCTTCATCGTTGGAAAATCTTTGACCACTGAGCCATTTTTTCAAGTTTTGGAACAGAAAATAATCCGAGGGGGCTGAATCTGGAGAATAGGGTACACGAGATAGCAATTCAAATTTTAATTCATTAATTTTTGCCATTGTAATAACGGATTTGTGAGCTGGTGCATTGTTTTGATGAAACAACACTTTTTTCTTAACCAAATGCGGTCCTTTTTGCTTGATTTCTTCGCTCAAGCGTTGCAATAAGTTCGCATAATACTCGCCGCTGATAGTTTTTCCTTTTTCAAGATAGTCAATGAAAATTATTCCACGCGCATCCCAAAAAAACCGATGCCATGACCTTGCCCGCAGATGAAACGGTCTTCGCCTTCTTCGGAGCCGGTTCTCACTTTCGAGTCCATAGTTTTGATTGTTCTTTTGTCTCAGGTGTGAGGTGATGGACCCATGTTCCATGGTTATAAAACGGCGCAAAAATTCTGCTTTGTTGCTGTGAAACTTCGCTAAACACTCAATTGAAACATCTTCACGACACTGTTTTTGGTGCAGTGTTTTTAGTATCTTCAAAAAGACTGCTAAGAAACTGAAAGTCTTTTGCAGGTAAAGATATGTTCTGCCATGAACGAGGTATTATGAAGTTCACCGAAAGATGGCAAAAGGTTGTCGAAGAGAAGTGGCAATATATAATTGCTTGATCTTTTTTTAATATTATATACAGAATAGTAAGTTTTAAAATTACATCGGCGGGATACAAGTAATCTAAATATCACATGTCTTTACAATATTTTTAATTATTACATAAATATAGTAATAAGTAACATGAATAAAAATAATAATAATTGTTGAAATTTTGAATTTTACTTATTTTTAATATTATTAATCGTTATTCAAACTCCTACTGAATTTCTAAATTATTTCTTTTATAAACAATGTTTCAAGATGTACTCCATACAGTGAAAATGTAATAATTTCTATTTTTATTAAAAATTTCAGTGACACATTAAGGATATTTTCTCCGGGGTAAATGAAATATTAAAGTTAATATACGCTAGCGGCTTCAACGTGATGTGTACACATATAAAAACACCGTTATACGAACTTACGTAAAATTTTTAATGTTCACTTCCAACTCGCCCATCGTAAAACACAAAATTTCATCTTTTCATCTTTTCATCTCCAATATCTCCTCGTTATTGTGAAAATGTAATGGTGATAATCTCTTTTACAATGTTCCTACCTTTCATTCCTTTATTTTCTTTCCTTCTAGACAGGTAATTAAAATTCTTCGCGTAAATAAATTCGTTTCGGTTCTTTTAGTTCAGCTGAAGAATCGACCCCAACAGAAATTGTGTTCAAAATTGTTCCCCAGTGTTATTACTATTTTCTATTAGTAATAATAATTGAAATACAGACAGTAAAACTCTACTATAAGATCACCAATTTATTAAAAGCCAATGTAATATATACCAGGTATACAAGAAAGTCATTACCGTTTTTTTTCGTGAAAAAACTTCATAATTTTCAAGAAAATGGAAAGATTTATTTATTTAAAGTATTGGCCATTTGATTCTATACATCTTTCCAATCTTTCAGGCAATTTATGGATGTCATCCCCAAAAAACTGTTTGTCTTTTGAACAAAACATTTATCGAGCCATTTTCTAACTTCTTCGAAATTGGCGTAGTACTGCTCTGCAGACGCGTGTCCTATGGATGCGAAAAGGTGATAGTCGGACGGGGCAGTGTCTGGAGAGCATGGCAGGTGCAATATTATGTCCCATTCAAGTACTTTCAACGCTTTCTTTACCGGTTTTGCTGTATGAGACGGCGCTTATCATGCTGTAAAATCACTTTACCGTGTCTTTGGGCCCATTTGGGACGTTTTTCTATTAATGCAAGGTTCAAATTGATAATTTGTTGTAATACACCACGTCACACTGAGCCCACCAAACACAGAACATTGTCTTGCGGCCAAAACGATTTGGTCTTGGAGTTGATGATAACCATGACTTTTTGCGCTTAGGGTGTTCGAAATAAATCCATTTTTCATAACCCGTCACTATTCTATGCAGAAATGATTCTGATCATACCTTTACAGCAGGACTCCACAGATGATTTTCCAATTTTCCAGAAGTTATTGGATGAAGACCCAATCCAAACTCTAAAAACAATTGGCAGAAGTGTTAAATGTGGCCCAAGAGACGATTAGCGACCGATTACGAGCAATCCAAAAGATGGGGAAATAGGTGTCACATCAATTGAATGACAGGCAATATTCAATTGATGTGGTACCCATTTTCCCATCTTTTGGATTTTTTCCCATTGCTCGTAATCGGTCACCAATCGTCTCTTGGGCCACATTTAACGCTTCTGTCAATTGTTTTTGGAGTTTGGATTGGGTCTTCATCCAATAACTCCTGCAGTTTTGCATCTTCAAACTTTTTCGGACTACCAGAACGTTGTTTGAAATCACCATTTTTAATTGTCCAAATCACGCGTCACATGTTTTTATAGCTGACGCGTGCTCATCGTAAGTTTCTACCAGCAAACGATGACTTTCAGCGACTTTTTTCTTTTGATTAAATAAGAAAAGTAAGGCGTGGCGCAAATACACTTTTTCAGACACGAAACTCGACATTTTCAAAGAGGTTTAAATCTACAACTGTGTTAGTTTCGCAAAATATAACATATATGGCTTTGAAGCTTGACATCATTAGAATAAAATTACATATATGTCGAATCATAACATTGCATACTTAAGTCTAGCGACATCTGTTAGAAAAACCGGTAATGACTTTTCGGTACACCTGGTAAATTTAAATAATGTGTCCTTTTAACAAGTACCAACTTTTTAATATAGAAATTTTAACTCATTAACAGAATTGAATTATAAATTAAAAATTTCCATTGTTTTGTAATGTCTATTACATTTTTTTTACATTAAACGACATGAATCCATTGAATTATAAATGAATCCGATTCTATTTAAAAAGTATGTGAAATAAACAGATGTAAACGCATTTAATAGCTGTTCAAGGGTTGAGAAAATATAAAAAAAAGCGTTTACTGGTTTTGGGGGAAAGTTAATTTATGAAACAATCGGTGAAAAGCCGTGCCTTTTACGGAGTAGTGTGGAAAATTTATTCCCCCATAGAAACAACTGAAAACGTTAGATACTATCGACTTTCGTGATATTTGGATTTATTAGTTGATATCTTGAATTTAATAGTAAAACTCATGTGAATATTTTCTATCGCATGAATTTCTGTGGTTTAATTTTTTTTATAATAGGGATGGGAGCTCTCTTTTAGTGTAATTATTAACTCTGTTGTAGTATTTAATAATACAAATAACAAATTTTAACTTACACTACAAGAATTTAGATCATTTTTGAATCATGCTAATGCCTATGTTATACGCCAACAATGTACTTGTTGGTGGTTCTTCATTTTGCACCAACTCCAAATAAACACAATTTAAGAAATGTTGATACGAAATATAAAGCAGAAGCATGTGTACCTTTTCAGAGAATATTTAATTTAAGGGTTTATGTAATTACCTTAAGATAAAAAACGCTATAAGAAATAATATATTAAAAAATCGGCAGACTTTTCGAAAATATATATACCGTGTATTCATTTTACCTCGCTACGAAAACTGTACCACATTATATTCGGGTCTAGCTGCCGAATACCAATCAGAATATAAAGTGGTGGGGCGTGAGTAATTTGAATCACGACTATAACTGACTACTGATCGTACTAGCTGCAGCCCCACCACTAATTTGACTGTAGGCGACACGAACAACTACTTAATCTGTAATGTGTAGTCAGTGGTTGTTGTGATTCGATTGACTCGCGCCCCACCACTTTACATTCTAATCTGCATTCAGTATCTAGACCCGAATATAATCTGATACGGTGTTTGTAGCATTTTAATATGAAAGCACGGTATATATATATATATATATATATATATATATATATATATATATATATATAAATATATGTACATATTAATAAGTGATCAAAAAAAATACGTCGTAACTTTTCGGAAAACCCAATATTATGAACTGTGACTTCAAAGAGACTACAGTATTGACAAAATCTAATAATGATCCTATATAAACAATATTCTTTTCAACTCATTTGACAGCAATGCCTACCTTTTTACAAGAAGCTGTACCTTTATTAGAGCTTTCTCAATATTCTAATGTTGTAATCTTTTTGGAAAAGTACCATAAAAACTGAGGATGTTCTTAAAGACATCAACAATGATATACATTTATCTAAATAAGCAATCAAAATTTAAACGTCTTTCTAATTGTTTCTGCTCAAATCTACGATTGATTAATTTGAATTCAACTTATTCTTTCAGCAGGTTATTGGTGGTACTATTGCTATTGTTGAAGACGTGATAAATGACAGATTTAAACAAGCATTAAAAACTGAAACCTCTTCATAGTTATTTCTGCTCAAATGTACGGTTGATTGACTTGAATTCAACTTATTCTTACAATAGGTTATTGATGATAGAATTGATTTTGTTGAAGACGTAATTGGAAGATTTAAACAAGGATTAAAAATTCAAACCTCTTTCTAGTTATTTTTGCTCAAATGTACCATTGATTGACTTGAATTCAACTTATTCTTACAATAGGTTATTGATGATAGAATTGCTTTTGTTGAAGACGTGATAAATGATATAGATTTAAACAAACATTAAAAACTGAAACCTCTTCTTAGTTATTTCTGCTCAAATCTACGGTTGATTAACTTGAATTCAACTTATTCTTTCAGCAGGTTATTGATGATAAAATTGCTGTTGTTGAAGACGTGATAAATGACATAGATCATAACAAGCATTAACAATTGAAACCTCTTCCAAATTATTTCTGCTCTGTTTTGAATTCTACTGCTATTTTTGCAGCATGTTATTGATGGTAGAATTGCCCGGTTATATTTTTCCTATGATTTAATTTCAGAGCAGCTGCTTACAAGTTTTTTGACTGGTTGACTTTTCAATTTCAAAAATTTTATATCACCGAGGACTTCGACATCTTATGAAACGAATAATTCTGATCATATTGTCCTCGATATACTTCTTGTTTTATAATGTAATTCTATTGATTTATGAAAATAGCATCCAAATTATAAAAAGTGCGAGGAATTGTGAATGAATTTAAATCAACATCTTTCTTTTAATCTGATAAATGTGCAGAACCCAAGTTATTCACTTTCGAACTGCCCAAGAAGTACTCGATTAAAATCTTTTTTAAGTAGATCTTAATCGATATTGTAAGTCTTTCTTAAACGTAAAAAATTATATGATAATTATAATTATTTTATTTCAAATATCAAGAACTGTTTCCGTTTACAAAATAAGTAGTTTCAATCACTCTTCAAACTCAATTGAAATATGCTGAAAATGCTGTTTCTTTACTTTAATACCAATGCATTATTACAAAAGAAAGAAAATAATAGCACTTTTTTGCTTTCTCATTTCTACGTCTGTTCTTTTAGAAAAGTAAATAATGATATGATACTGTATTTTCAGAGTAAGTGGAAGAAAGTATTAACGTGTTTGTTCCATAATAAAGATGAATTATGATGAAGCGACGACATACGCAAAAAAGAGTTTCTAATTGTATATTACGAGTTGCTATTCGTTATATAAGTTGAAATAATGTATTAGGTGGGTGTTTCTTGCAAAAATATTAGGTAATATTGTGCGATATGTGATAAAAATAGAAATATTTAATGTAATTCAACACACGTTATTCAAACTTCATTGTATTAAGAAAATAAAATTAACACAGGAAACTATTCTCTAACCGTAAAGTCAGTCAATTCTATTATTCGATTCTAATTCACTTGTGAATTTCGGAAATGAAGAATATATTAGTCAAATACAATTAACACCCTATTGTTCAAAAATACGTTATCCTTGGTTTAATTGAGAGTGTGAATGTCTCGTATTTTTTTACTGTTACAATTTGGATAAATTAATTTATTCTGTTCCTTTCATTAAACAATTATTTCAAAGAACCGTCACTAGAATTCTCTGATGTATGCAAATATTTCCAAATTCAAACCCGGCTTTAATTAGTTAA
Source organism: Dermolepida albohirtum (assembly GCA_031893035.1). Taxonomy (NCBI): domain Eukaryota; kingdom Metazoa; phylum Arthropoda; class Insecta; order Coleoptera; family Scarabaeidae; genus Dermolepida; species Dermolepida albohirtum. The sequence goes on from JAVIWB010005404.1 coordinate 139,977, forward strand.
TTTTAAGTTTGTTACCTTGTCAATGTTACGTAATAAACTTCGTTAAAATGAAATATATTTATTTTGGTTTGTTAAATAGTTATTGTTACGTACACTTTTGTATTTGGCGTTCAAAAAAGAAATCGTTATATTGACAACCTAAAATACGCATGTGTTGTGAAGTTGCCCACAAGCAACGGCTGTTGGCAAGCCGGAGAGCAGCTAATATTGCAGTACCGGTATTTCGCTAACGTCAAATGGCTCAATTTCTGTAAGAATAATAATTTCATTGAATATTACCTAAACGAGCATCATAATAGAAGCCGTATGTTTAAAATAGACGACGACTTTCCAGGTAATATCGTAATCATATTTATTACTTTCATGATTCATATAATTCATTGCAAGATATATTTTCATAAACATAACCTCCAATTTTTAAGTTATTAATTCAACATTTTTTCTTCAGATTTTAAAATGGATGATGAAGCAGTAATTGCAACGAATGACGATGCGAGTGAATGTAAAAGAGGTGCAGTACAGTTAGGCTATTGGCAAGACAATTACATCCCATATTTTATAAAGCAAAGTCAACGAAGAGCACCAGAAATCAACAGGGGATATTATGCTCGCGTCAAGGGCGTCGAGAAAATTATACACAAGTTCTTAAGTAAAGCAGGTGGCAATGCTCAGATTATAAATTTAGGATCTGGTTTCGATACATTATACTGGAGATTAAAAGATCAAGAAATAAAGCTTTATAACTTCGTCGAAATTGATTTTCCATCTGTGACTTCCAAAAAATGTTACTTAATCAAACGAAACAAGCAATTATTGCAAAGAATTCACGAAAAAGATCAGGAAGTTAAACTGAGCCCGACTGATTTACATGCTGGCCCATACCACTGCATTGGAGCTGATCTCAGAAACATCACAGAATTAGAAAACAAACTGCATCAAGCTGAAATAAACTTTTCCTATCCCACTTTATTTATTGCCGAATGTGTTTTAGTGTACATAGAGAATGATTGTGTGAATCGCCTGTTAACTTGGATAGCTTCGAAATTTCCACACGCACAATTTATTGTGTATGAAATGTGTAATATGAATGACACCTTTGGGAATGTCATGTTGGAAAATTTAAGAGTTCGAGGTTGCAATCTCGCCGGAATATCGTGTTGCAAAAATTTAGAAACACAGCAGGCTCGATTTCAAAATAACAACTGGTTAGGTTCGAAGGCATGGGATATGGTTTCTGTTTATTATTCATTACCCACATCTGAGCGACAGAGGATCGAAAAATTAGAATTCCTGGACGAACAGGAGCTTCTTATACAGCTTTTTCAACATTATTGTATCTGTCTCGGTTGGACCGCCCCCCAATTCGCTGATTGTGATTTTGAATAAATTATATTTAATTAATAAAATTATATTTTTAAAATACGTATATTTGCATTAATATACATGAAGAAAGAGTAAAGGTTTATATTTCTGAAAATAAAAAATGTGAAAAAAAATTTTAAAAAAATCTTGGGTGAATATGTAGATGTACTGCAGCCAAAGTTTTAAAAAAACGAAAAAAATGTATTAACTGTAATTATGAGATTTAAAAACAGAAGGTTTTTATTGTTGTGTAAGACTGTATTGAACATTTTTGTGTAATTTTTTCCTACCTAACACAAAAAACTCTAAAATCTAGCTATGCAATTGTTAACACTATTATTTTGAAGTATTTTTATCCCTTCTTTATTTATAAAATGTTTAAAATGAATAAAGAGATAATATCAATTTGTCTTTTATTTAAAATACATAGTTAAGTATACAGTATGATTTACACTACCAGTCATATTTATTTGTCCACCCTTAGTTTTAGGCAAAACTATTAAACTATCAAATGTGTACTGAAAATTTATTTATTGTACCAATACAATAGTGTAAAATAAACATAAAATAGTTACATTTTTCTTATATAAAAACTTTATCATTAATTATTATTAAATTTTGCTCTCGTCAATGTGCCCACCTTTATTTTTGATAATTGCGGCATCCTTTCAATTAATTTTTGCAGTGTATCTTCTGTAATTTGTGCCCAGGCTTCTTGAAGTTGTTCCCACAGTACAGTGGTGGATAATAGAGCACGTTCTCGAATCTTCCGGTCCAATTCTTCCCAAAGAAGCTCTATTGGGTTCAGTTCAGGACTTTGAGCTGGCCATACCATTATAGAGATTTGCTCTTGCTCTTCTAGTTGACGCAAGTAATCGCCACACAATCTAGAAGTGTGTTTCGGATCGTTGTCCTGGTGAAATACAAAGTTTTCGCCAAGAATCCTTAGTTCTGAACGAACAGCGTTATTTTCTAAAATTTCCTTGTAGTCTTCTTTTCTTAGGATTCCCTTAATTTTGACGAGATCGCCTACAGATCTTCCACCAAAACACCCCCAAATCATTACTGAACCTCCTCCATGTGTTACGGTAGGCGCAATACATTCTGGCAGTACTCTTTCTCCTGCGGATCTTCTTACGAATATTCGTAGCTTTCGTAGTAGTGGTTTTCGCAGAGCAATTCTTCCGTAGAAACGCTTGCCTTAACCTTCTCTGTACCGTGGACACACTAATTGGTTTAGCATGCGCTCTATTCATTTCAGCAGCAATTTCTGGTGCTGTTTTTCGTCTATCGCGTCTACTTATCCACAGTTCACAGACCGAATTACCTACTAGTTCCTTGTTTATTACATATATATATATATATATATATATATATATATATATATATATTACTTTTCTATTGAAAAGAAAATTTCAGGAAATATTTATTTTAATAATATTTAATCCTAGTTTTGGACAGGTTGTACATATTAATCCAAAAACGTTTGTACAATTGTACTTCCACTAAAACGAATTTTTTTTCATTTATTTTTATATAATAAAGAAAAAGATTAATATTATTGACAAACTACTACAACCACAACTGTTTACGTTTCATTTTTGTGGTAAGTTACATTTTTAAGCTACGTGTTCCGTGTTTTAGCGGGATATTTGAATTACTCCTTATTCTGAGAGAAGGTATAAAATGGAGTACTATTTGTGGAAAATAAGGTAACATTTAATTTAAAAACAAACTCAATTAACCTAATATATATCAAATCTTGCATGTGATTTATCAAGATCTGAAGAAATTTGAAATTTATTTAGTTTTTGTTAAATCACTTAAAGTTGATAAATAACACCGCTCCAGCATATTAATTTTCGTATTCTGTATATGTATTTCGACAACTAAGTTGTCATAATCAGCAGATAATTAAACAGTGTCGCACCTGGAAAGCTACCTCAAAAATCCGCACGAAACAAATTCCGTACACGATCTGTACCGTCGAAACCCATAACACCAATGTGCATTTCTTTTTTTCAATATTTTTCTGTATCGATAAAGTACTATAAGTCCACAAAGAATCATTCGTTAATAATACAAGTTTACCTAATGATAGGTGAATCCATTGAAACGCGTAGTGAACAGGGCGTTATTAACATTTGAATGGTCCCTTTTAACATTTAGTACGTTTTGTATAAAGTCGGACACGCATATTGTTAAGAAAATAAGGGAAGGCTTATTTTTGCAAATGAATGGAAGGCAGACAGTTTACCAAATTTTAGGATTGTACCTTGATAATAGTCTAACTCGGGAGACAGTCTCCATCTTTGTAAGAAGTTTTCTTTATATTTCGAATCATTTATATCAAACATCATATAGCACACAACGAAGTTGTATTAAAATATTACCATATCAGTTTATAATTTTGGATTTTATATGGAATTTTGTTGGGAGAATAATTTTATTATATGTCCCCTGCAAATATCATCCCTCCTGTTCTAGAAGCACACGATTTCATATGCAAACAAGTGCTTTTATCAACAATATTATGAAATAAAGAAATAAAAGTAATTGAATCTTTAAACGACTTAAATTTCATCCTAAATATTAAATGTTGACTTTATACAAACACAGAATGCTGTATGGAGTCAATATTTAAACATGTAAATAGCATATAAAAGTAAAAGTGACACTAATTTTAGAGACATATGTTGTAAGTTCGTGTTTTGAAAACTAAATGCAAATAAATAATAAAAAGTGCAAATCTAATTTGTCAAATATTTATTAAAAGTGTGTCTACATTCAGAGAATATGCAATAAAGATAAATGCAATGTTAAACATGTATTTGTTGACTAAAATTGCGGCAGTGTATTTCTTTTGTAACGTCTATGCTTCTGGTAAAATTTACGTTTATTATTTAATCATAATTTCGAAGATACTTTTTACTGAAACAATTAAACAATAAAAATAATCGGAAAACACACAAAAATCAAATTCGTTTTATTGAAGACAAAATCATATTTATTTTGAATGCAGGAATTTGTTTGGATAATTTACTGTAACCTTAAAACTGCAGTTCACAATTAAATTAAGTAATTCTACAATTATATAACATTATTATATATAAAATTTAAACCACGAAAGTTTACCGGTGTATCAATAACGCTGCAAAATACGAACATATACCGGCATTTGTTTAATTCATCGGTAGTTGAAGAAACAAAGGACGCAAACGTTTTTTTAATAAAATTACGCGCAACGTCTTGTCAAGAAATCGTGAAAACATAGAAACAGATGTATCCAGAGCATGTACATTATGCACACATAGTGTTTTGACTTTTGAGTTATGAAATTTGTCTTGTCTACGGTCCCGATATTGTTATATTCCTAGTATTTTATCGCTGTCATTTGTTATTGTTCTAACAGCTAATTTATCATATTTATTTCACATCCTTGTAAGTTTGCACTTAGGTAACTTACGTAGGCAGATTTTACATTTGTTATTTACAGGATTACAGATGTATATAGTATTGGGTTGGCAACTAAGTACTTTCGGTTTTGTAGTATAAAATAAAACACGTTTTTTTAAACAAAGAATAGTTTTTAATCAATTATATATTTTCCATTTTGCTCAATGACCTTTTACCATCTTTCTTTCAGCTGCATGATGAACCAACATCGGCTCGCCTTCGTGACTGAATCACTTCATCTTTACGTAAATCGTGGAAATAATGAAAACCCATCCGGGCCATCTAAATTAAACCGCGCTCATAAAATTTCTGGTCCTTATCAGCAAAAAACTGAACCAGGTGCGAGTAAAGGTCATCGTCATTTGTGAAAGTTTTACCATTCAAAGAATTCTGCAAACTTTGAGATAAATGGTAATCAGATGGTGCTAGATCAGGGCTGTATGGGGGATGTGGCATCACTTCCCAGCCAAGCTCCAATAGTTTCCCACGAGTTGTCAAAAATGTGCGAGGCCTTACATTATCTTGATGGAAAACTACACCTTTCCGATTTGACAATTCTGGCCGTTTTTCTTTGATTGTTTCATCCAGTTTTATTAATTGTTGACAGTAAACATCAGAAATGATCGTTTGGTTCCTGGGAAGTAGCTCAAAAAACACAACACCTTTGTAATCCCACCAAACTGACAGCATGATCTTTTTTGGATGCAATTCAGCTTTCGATGTAGTTTGAGCTGGTTTTCGTCACCAGTGATGATTCTTTTTAAGAAAGATCGGTTTCATTTCGTCTAAGGTGCATATCGCAAAAGTTGATTCTTTGTGTTAAATGAATTTCTTTCAATGCGTGAGGTACCCAAATATCAAGCTTCTTAACTAGCCCAAGACATTTTAAATGTTTTTCAATTGTTGTGTGCGATACATGTAGCCTCTCCGCAACCTCTCGAACACTTATATGACGATCCTCTTCAATTATGACTTTGATTTGGTCATCATCAACTTCAGTAGGCCGACCAGAACGTTGCTCATCTTTGAGGGAAAAATCTCCAGAACGGAATTTTTTATACCAATTCTGACACGTGCGCTCTGTTAAGCAATTAGCACCATAAACTTCACATATTTTTTTATGAGCCGCAGCAGCTTTCTTTCCTTTACGGAAATAAAATAGTAAATATGTCGAAAATGTTCGTTTCTGCACTCCATTTAAAATTAACCCATAACTAATAGCTTTAATAAAAATCACGCACTACTTGCTTCTGAAGTTACGTCAATGTGGCTAGTATTACGCGACAAACGGTAAAGTACAGAACTAACATGCGTTATACAAAAAATAAAGCAACGCTCTCTATCAGTAAAAACCGAAAGTACTTAGTTGCCAACCCAATACATTATAGCATCTGACAGTAATATAAATACAGTATTTAATTTAACATCCCCACTTCCTGTCGACATCTTATCTCATATGACAGTGACCGCGCGATCGGAAAACATTCCTGATTTAAACTATAGAAAAACTAAATGTAAAAAATATTAAATGAATTTGAATAATCCAAAAAAATTGTATAATAAAAAAGTTTGCCTTTTTTAAGCTATGTTTACGAATAATTATTCAATACGTAGACACACGTGTTCGAATTTTAAAGTTACAACATACCACATGAACTAATATCTTATTTTTTTATGTAATTTGCGATTTCGGTCTTAAGTATTAGTTCCCAAGAGTTCAATGATTTTATAAGAAACATTGTTAGGCAAAATGTAATTTCTTTTTTATTGCTTTTCTGATTTTGAATAATAATATGTATTTTTTTAGTAAGTTCCCTTTCGATTTTTCACGCAAAATACAGTATATTAGGTTAGAAAATGTAATATCAACTACATATAACTTCCTATAAATATTTAAATGATAAATTCCCTGTTTATACGCGAGTAAGACAGATAATAAGCATATATAGTATGTATATAAACTTTCAAAGTTGGAGATGATGGATATTCAAATTAGATGATAGATGTGTCGACTAAGCGAAGGCGGTTATGCTAAGTGGATTTCAATTTTTTCTCACCTTGAATATATATAACGGGTGTTTCATTTTTTCAATTTCTTCTTGTTTTAACAATACCACTAGTTTACAATTTCTTTTATTAATTTTTATTAGATGGAATAGGTTTTATTATTAATGATGATGTGCGACTTTTGCAAGAGGCTTTGAGTTTTATCTCTGTCTGGTGTACCAACAATAATCTGTTCCTAAATATTGAAAAATGTTATTGAGTCTTTTATACACGAAAATTGAATAGGATTGAGTACCTATATCGTATTGATAACGTGTTAGTTTCGCATGTAGATTCTATGAGGGATTTGGGTGTTGTTTTCGATTGCAGGCTGTCCTTTTCTGACCATGTTTCGGGTATTCCCACGAATACAGACAAGGTTCTTGGCCTTATCATGCGGACTTGCAGGAGCTTTACAAACACGGGATGCATATCCTCTTTATTTCGTGCGTTAGTGCGTAGTAAGCTGGAGTATGCTGCAGTGGTGTGGTACCCTATTTACGATAATCAGATTGATGCCGTGGAACGAGTGCAGAGAAAGTTTTTGAAATACTTATCATTCAAAGAAAATGGTTTTTATCTGGGCCACGACACTGACTATGGGGAACTTCTACTTAGCCATGGCTTTGAGTCCTTGGCAGAACGGAGGCGGAATATCAGTGCTACGTTTATGTCTGGCTTGATATCGGGGAAAATCGATGCGCCAGAGCTATTGGCTGGCGTAGGTTTTGCGGTTCCCACGCCTGGAGTCGAAGTTCGGTTATCCTTTGGCAATGGGACCGCCAAGAACCAACATTCTGTTTAGGGCTTCACTTACGCGCGCGGCTAGGAATTTCAACCAACTGCATCGTCGCGGTGTTTGATTGGATTTAATTTGATTGATTTATTTAACTTACATTCAGTTCTATTAGTTTGTTATTCATTTTTTTCTTTTTCTTTTGTTTTTGATTTTTTTTGTATGTATTATCAATGTAATTGTAATTTTTGGTTTCTATACCCTATAGGAGTACTCTGTTGGGTGGTTAATAATTATTATTATTATTATTATTTTCTTTAATTTTATAATGGTTGTATTGCGCTGATCTATAAATTTTTTTTTAATCACTGAAAGTTAATTTTCGTAGCCAAAACCCATACTAAGTGTGCGTTTTGGCTTTCAACGGTACAGATCGTGTGCAGAATTTGTTTTCGTACGGGTATTTTGCCGTAGTTTTCCAGGTGCGACACTGTTTAATTATCTGCTGATGGTGACAACTTAGTTGTCGAAAAAAGTATACGGAATACGAAAATTAATGTGGAAAGGGGTTATATATCAAGTGGATACCAATGGAAATGCAACAAAAGCTATCAGATTCCTACTGGTTACAGAAGAGAGAAAATCCAACTGTAACTCACAGATGAGAAGCAATATACAGAAGTATGTTAAAATAGGTACGAGGGAGCGTTTTTATATTCGCGCAACGAGCGGGTTGTAGAGGGGTGAGTATGCGCATTGGGGGCGTGGCCTGTGCAGCGACTCATGATTAGTATAAATACGAAGTTTCATTGTTATTAGACAGTTAGTCTTTGAGCTATCGTCAACCAAGTAACATAATCAGGAGTGAAAAGTGAAATATGGAAAAAATCGAATATCGTGCCGTTATAAAGTTCCTTACCAGGCAAGGAAAATCAGTCGCGACCATAATGAATAAGATGTCATTGGTTTACGGCGCCTCTTGTCCAGGAAAAACCATGGTGTACAAATGGCATAGTTTATTTAAACAAGGAAGGGAATCCCTTGAAGACGACCCGAGGCCGGGCAGGAGCATTGAGGTGACCACGCCAGCACTTATCCAAAAAGTTAAACAAATTGTACTCGAAGATGCTCGACTAAAGAAGAAACAACTCGCAGAAATGGTTGGAGTATCCGATACAACAATTTTTAAAATCCTACACGATCATCTCGGCATGTCTAAGGTCAGCGCAAGATGGGTGCCGAGAATGCTCACGCCGCCGCAAAAACAACAGCGCGTAGAGTGTTCGCGTGCATTTTTGGACCTCTGTAATGAAGACAAGGATGGTGAATTGAGTGGAATTGTTACTGGAGACGAAACTCGGTTTCATCATTATGAACCTGAGTCCAAACAAGACTCCATGCAGTGGCATAAAAAGGGCACAGCACCTCCCAAGAAATTTAAAGTGTCATAATCAGCTGGGAAACTCATGGCAACGGTATTTTGGGACTCGGAAGGAATATTGTTGATCGATTATAAAGATAAAGGTGTTTCTATAACCGGAGAATATTACGCTTCAATATTAGAGCGACTAAAAGAAGCCATTAAAGAGAAAAGACGGGGAAAATTGACAAAAGGTGTTCTGCTTTTGCACGACAACGCGCCCGTCCACAAGAGCCGCGTTGCGTTAGCTGCCCTGCATAAGGTGGGCTTCGAAATTGTGAATCACCCACCCTACAGCCCAGACCTGGCCCAGAGTGATTATTACCTGTTTCCGAAAATGAAAAAAGAGCTGCGGGGTAAAAAATTTACTGCCGATGATAAAGTCAAGGAGGCAGTTTCGGCGTATTTTGCAGATAAAGAGAAATCATTTTTTTATGAGGGTATAAATAAATTAATTGAAAGATGTGAAAAATGTATCCGTCTTGCAGGTGAATATATTGAAAAAGAAAAATAATTTGGTTTTTTTATTTCCACCCCTTGTCCCCCATTCCGCGAATATAAAAACGCTCCCTCGTACATTTCTAATTCAATTAATTACAGTTTCCAACAAAATTTACTGAACTTTCTATCATCGTAATGCTAATCAAGGATTAGGTTAAAACGAGGTTAGATTTATTTTTTGAAATTCCCACGCATAATTAAGATGGCGCTGAAATAAATGAACGACATCCTTATAAAAAGAAAAATGACCGCCTTATAGACAGTTTCCCTTGTTATTAAGATAATTATATAATAATTAAACCCTAACAAAAAACAAACAAGGGACAACAATTAACAACTTTTTTATCACCCGTTTGAACCCTAACTTTAATGAACGATACCGTCCCTGTCGTTATGCCGCCTCATAATTAAAATTTGATCGACAATACCCAATGCTCCGCTTATTAAGGCCATTCAAACGGCGATAATAACTTATTTCATTTTATGTAATGATTGACAGGGGACGCAGTAAATTATGTGTCCCATTCATAAAGCGCATAGTTTACGAGTAAATCTACGTAATTCGGTGTGACCCTATTAATCACGTAACAACGGAGACGGCGGAATATAAGCAAGAAAATTTCTTGGTATAAATCAAATAAGAATGAATTATTGAAGTAGCGAAGATGAAGAATTAAGGCAAAAAATGCAATAATAAATTATAATACCGTCTAGACGGATTGTACAATGTTTTCCAATAAGAGTGATATGATTTCTTTAAAAAAAAAACACACTTATTGTTAAGAAAATTCAAAAGCTTTTATTTAATGTGAAGTACAATCGATACAATTAAGTTCTAAATAAAACGTCATTCAAATGGCCTCCACGATTTCTTCTGCAGGAACGAATTCGATGAACCCAATTTTCGAGCACTTTCTCCACTAAATCTAGTCGTATGTCATGAATGGCACGTTCAATATTGACTTGTAAACAGTCAACAGACCAATGACTTCAAATAACCCCACAAGAAATAGTCTAATGATGTTAAATCACAACTTCTTGGAGGCCATTCAATATCACAATTTCTTGAAATAATCGAATCTCCAAACTTTTCTCGCAATAATTCTATTGTTGAATTTGCTGTGTGGCACGTAGCCTCGCCTTGTTGGAACCAAATGTTGTCAAGATCAACTTCTTCCAGCGTCGGCCATAAAAAGTTGGTTATCATCAATCTATACCGCTCTCCATTGATAGTAACGGCGTTACCGGCTTCATTTTGAAAGAAGTACGGACCGATGATTTCACCATACCAAAAACCACACCAAACTGTCAATTTAGGTGAATGTAATGGTTTTTCATAAATAATTTGTGGATTTTCTTCGCACCAGAATCGACAGTTTTGTTTATTTACCACACCATCCAGATGAAAGTGAGCCTCATCAGAGAAGATGATTTTCTTAAAAAAATCGTTATCGTTTTCAAGTTGTTCCAAGGCAAAGTCAGTAAATTCACGACGTTTACGGTGGTCCAATGGCTTCAGTTCTTGAGTGAGAACAATTTTATAGGGATGCAAACCCAAATCCTTTCTCAAAATCCACCAGGTTGTGGTTTGAGAAGTCGCAATTGTTGAGAATGTCTTGGAATCGACAAATTACGGTCTTCAGTAACACTTGCCTGAACGGCAGCAATATTTGCATTACTTCGAGCGGTTCTTTGTCTTATTGGCACTTGAAAATTATATAAAGAAAATGTAACCTCAAAATTTTTAACAATTCGACGAATAGCGAGCACACTTGGACGATTATTACGACCATAAAATGGCAAAAGCGCACGAAAAGTTGCAATTGGAGAACGATTATTTTGATAATAAAACTGAATAATTTGTAAACGTCGTTCTTGCTTATATCTCTCCATGATGAAATTGTAAACACTACTGAATACAATGAAAACCAAATGACAGATCATGATGTATTACAAATGGCCGAAATATCACTTCAAAATCATATCATCCCTATTGGAAACCCTTATATTTGCAAATAGAAAACGTAGATGAATAGTATTTAGAATAAATTCACTTGGTTTTGTGTTAATGGATGTAATAATTATTTAAAAATGTTCGATAAATAAAAAAGTTTTTTGAATATTCAAAAGCAAGTATGGATGTGTTCATGATTAAGGTATAAAATATTGCAACTTTAGTGTACGAAAAATACAAAAATATTAAATTTTACAGAAGTTCTATTACAATAATTCTTAAATAATAATAATAAATGCTTTGTTAACCATTAAATATAAAAGCAGATTTGGCAGGTCGAAAACACATGTAACAGAAATGTGATAATATACACATGTACGTGCATATAAATAGTTTGAATCAGGAATGTTTTCCCATCACCTGATCATTGTTGTATGAAATAAGATGTCGACAGGAAATGGGGATGTCAATCTATTTAAATATTATATTTATCTTGTTGTCAGATGCGATAATAACTTACAAGGATGATGAAATAAATATGATAAATTCGCTGTTAGAACAATAACAAACAACAGCGGTAAAATAAAAAGAATGTAACAATATCGGAACCGCAGAAGAGACAAATTTACACGAAAATATACCTATATTTTCGTGTACGTCGTAAACCTTTTTGTGGTACTTACTGCACTTACAGAAATGAAGTAGTGACACCTATTATCAGTTGCAAAAATGCGCCACGACTTTCCCAACAACTCAATATTTAAATTGAAAATTCCCACTCTTTCACTTCCTTTAAATATCAAATCATAAAATTTTCAAACAACCGAAAAATTCCTCGTGAAAAACGGCCAATATTCACCGCTTTTAAGCATAATCTTTTACATAAAAATTCATATCCTCACCCATTTTTATGTACTCGAATACTAGACTGAATCGTGTGCTAATAAAATTTTGTTCCCTCACGGTTATATATGTGTATATATAAGTACGTGAAGAAGGTTATACGGTTAAAAAGAGAATAAAATGTCCATTTGGTATTATTCGCGTTATGGATATTGGGGCGAACGGGGCCCTGTATGCCGAAACCGCGGCGTAATAAAACTTATAAATAGAGCCACTAAACTCGACCTAATATAAAGTGATTTATGCAGTCAGTCAGTAGCGACGACACCGACAGGGGCCGCACCGTACCGTACCGCAAGGAATGATTGACGATTCGATAACACTTTTTGATCCCGGATAATGGACAAGAAAACAAATCGTTCGCCGCAAATGAGGTTGCGTGATGTTAGCCACGGTTTCCTTATTAGCAAGGGGCAAGATTTGTTTTGATTTAATATATAATATAACTGTCAGAAAACAAATAAAAAAAAGGAATAGAATTTTTAGAAACGCAGTGTTTTAAGTGTAATAAAAAAAACAAACAAAAATGTATTATAACTAAAGCAAGTGATTTTATAGGGAAACCAGTGACGTATACTGTTAACTCAATGTTATAATGTTGGTTTGGATTTTAATATATTCTTTACTAATAAATACCTCTTAACTAGTACGCTGAAAAGTAGAAAATTTGTCAATATCCATCATCTAAAAAAGAATTATCGTATTACATATATGATCACACACAACAACGTTTGAAAACAAACTTCTTGCTAACAAAGCGAGTCACCGATATTCACGATTACCCGAATACCCACTTTTCGGCTCTCATATTGGTTACTATTAAATGAAGTAGGCACCGCTTTTTCCTTGAAACTAAGTCAAGTGGTGACGGGGTGCGTGAGAACTCTTATTTGCTTGAATACCTTTGCCGAGACTAAAAGTGGCTGGGAGGAGTTACCGAAACCCCAGATATTTAAATACTTTTCCCGAAGTTAAAAGTAGATATGACGATATGCACGATTGGTTTCAATCGAAACTTTCAATTTTGTAGATATTGACAATACTAGCATTTCAGTCGTTTCTGGTAATATAATGCGTGTTTTTTAAGCTGCATGAGAACTATTGATATCGATAACTGTGGTTTGACAGCTGATAATGTCAAACTGTGTTGACATTTCTGTTCAGTAACGTTTGGCAAGTCATCATGAATCGTTTAACGCCAGAACAACGCTTCCAAATTGTGGGAATTTACTTTGAAAAAAATAAATCTGTTCGCGAAGTTCATAGAGCACTTCGTCCATTTTCGGTCAACATAATCGGCCTAGTGAGTAAGCAATTCGTGCAGTTTTTGATCGTTTTCGCACTAATTTTACTCTTCCCGATTCAAAACCATGAACAAGAAATGTGCGTACCGAAGAGAATATTGCTGCTGTATCGCGAAGTATTGAAGAAGACGCCAAAATATTGATTCGTCGTCGTTCTCAACTTGTTGGCCTTTGTCCTTCGACTACGTGGAAAATTTTACGTAAGGATCTTGGCTTACGTGTCTATAAAATACTCGTGCAAGAATTGAAGCCAAACGACCATCGTTTGCTGATTGGGCTCATTTGAAAGTGGCCGAAGATGAGCATTTTATCAAAGAATTGTTTTTAGTGATGAAGCTCATTTCTGGTTAAATGGCTACGTCAATAAGCAAAATTGTCGTATTTTGAGCGAAGGCAATCATCAAGCCGTTAACGAATCACCATTACATCCATTAAAATTGACTGTTTGGTGCGGTTTCTCTTGAAATGAGGAGCTGCCGTTACGGTGAATGGCGAGCGCTATCGAGCCATGCTGACTGAATTTTTGTTTCCAAAAATTAATCAGCTAAACATCGACGACATTTGGTTCCAACAAGGCGGCCCGGCAACTTGCCATACAGCTCGCATAACAATCGATTTATTGCAAAATCAATTTGGTGGCATCTCTATATCCAGAAGTGGTCCTGTCTACTGGCCCCCTCGTTCGTGTGATTTAACGCCTCCGAATTACTTTTTATGGGGCTGTGTTAAGTCATTGGTTTATGGCGACAAACCAGCAACTCTTGAAGCAATGGAAGCCAATATTCAAGCCACCATTGATGCCATACGGCCAGATTTATTGGAAAAAGTAGTCAAAAATTGAACTGATCAAATTGACCATGTAACTCGTAGCCGCGGCGGACATATGCCGGAAATCATATTTACAAAATAAATGCCATGAAATTATCTACAAGATTAAAATAAAAAAAAATTCATGACAACAATATTTCTCTTGTATTATCATATAAAGTTCTTAAGCCCTTAAAAAAACACCCGTTATTATCACAGATTCCTCGATAGCGTTTTCCTAGATCTTGCTTATCCATGTGATATTTTCGTAAGTTCATGTCTAATATATATATTATTCATTTTGAGTTATTCAAAGGGAATGAATAAGGTATTAATTTCATATAGTATGAAGATCTTACCATAAATTTCCTTCTCGCAAATATAGTATAATATTGCGCAATATATCTGACCAAAATAAAAAAAAATGATGTTTCACATACTTCAACAACACAAAAACAAACGAATGTTATTAACTTGCATTCAAATGTTACTTGTGTTCTTCAATGTGTTGTTATTGGATTGGCAACTAAGTACTTTCGGTTTTTACTGATAGAGAGCGTTGCTTTATTTTTTGTATAACGTATGTTAGTGTTGTACTTTACCGTTTGTCGCGTGATACTAGTCACATTGACGTAACTTTAGAAGCAAGTAATGCGTGATTTTTATTAAAGCTATTAGTTGTGGGTTAATTTTAAATGGAGTGCAGAAACAAACATTTTCGACATATTTTACTAATTTATTTCCGTAAAGGAACGAAAGCTGCTGCGGCTCACAAGAAGATATGTGAAATTTATGGTGCTAATTGCTTAACAGAGCGCACGTGTCAGAATTGTTATAAAAAATTCCGTTCTGGAGATTTTTCCCTCAAAGATGAGCAACGTTCTGGTCGGCCCCCTGAAGTTGATGATGACCAAATCAAAGTCGTAATTGAAGAGGATCGTCATATAACTGGAGAGAGGTTGCGGAGAGGCTACATGTATCGCACACAATAATTGAAAAACATTTAAAATGTCTTGGGCTAGTTAAGAAGCCTGATATTTGGGTACTTCACGAATTGAAAGAAATTCATTTAACGCAAAGAATCAACTTTTGCGATATGCACCTTAGACGAAATGAAACCGACCCTTTCTTAAAAAGAATCATCACTGGTGATGAAAAATGGGTCCTGTACAGTAACATAGTTCGAAAATGATCAGGGAGCAAACACGATAAACCAGCTGAAACCACATCGAAAGCTGAATTGCATCCAAAAAAGATCATGCTGTCAGTTTGGTGGGATTACAAAGGTGTTGTGTTTTTTGAGCTGCTTCCAAGGAACTAAACGATCAATTCTGATGTTTACTGTCAACAATTAATAAAACTGGATGAAGCAATCAAAGAAAAGCGGCCAGAATTGTCAAATCGTAAAGGTGTAGTTTTCCACCAAGATAATGCAAGGCCTCACACATCTTTGGCAACTCGTGGGAAACTATTGGAGCTTGGCTGGGAAGTGATGCCACATCCCCCATACAGCCCTGATCTAGCACCATCTCATTACCATTTATCTCGAAGTTTGCAGAATTCTTTGAATGGTAAAACTTTCACAAATGACGATGACCTTCACTCGCACCTGGTTCAGTTTTTTGCTGATAAGGACCAGAAATTTTATGAGCGCGGAATCATGCAGTTGAAAGAAAGATGGCAAAAGGTCATTGAGCAAAATGGAAAATATATAATTGATTAAAAACTATTCTTTGTTTAAAAAAAAAAGTGTTTTATTTTATACTACAAAACCGAAAATACTTAGTTGCCAACCCAACATTTAAACGAGGGTCACTAATTTAACTAAAATCTTTGGTATTAGATTTATAAAATGGCTTTGAATAACATAACATCTACCCCTCAAAATCACGGTTTATTCCAGTTTAAAGAAAACAGCCTTCATGGTTTAGCACAGAGGAAAATGTGCGCGTTAATGAATACATTTTTAAGAGCTCTCTAATTTTGCATTACCTGCAGGCAGTGGAAATTTTAAATCTGTTTTTTTCTACAATAAAAAAACCCGTAACACGGAAATTAATTAAATTGTTTATACCTCTTGATGTATCTGTTCGTGAAAGATTGCGAATCTACTTTCCACCTCTCTTTCTTTCCCTTTATGTCTCTTTCACTCTTTTAGTACGTGTACCTTCAGCTCGTTGCCTTGCGAATTGAAAAAGCCCAACGTTGACGAAGCACGGAGACCGAGAAGAATAACAAATCAGAGTTAGTGGCGGTGGGCTGGTTGAGCGCAGTAACTAACTATCTAGTGCCGAAATTAATGGATACCATTAATAACCGGCAACCTAGAAATATTGACTGAATGGAATCATTAATTTTTGGGATTAGCGAATGATTTCGACTGCCCCTAGGTTAAAAGCATTGTTGTCAACACATGAATCAACGTTCGAATACAAGGAATCTTTTAAAGAGAGCTATTGCTTAAGCTATAGCTCGAATTTCTTATTTTTTTAAACTTTTTGTTAGATAAATTATTTATTTAATGATTAATTAGTTTGGAAACGGCTAATCGTATTTTTGCAGGACTTTTTTTTAATTAAATGTAATTTACAATCTTTTCTAAAGCTGACACTCTGAATATTCGATCGTTTATCGACGTGTAAAGGATTTAGCAAGTAATAAATATAAATAATCGCCTACCATTTTAAGTAACGCTTTCAGTATATAGATATACGAGGGTGGTTCCAGAAGTACCCGACCCAAAAAAGAAAACACAAAAATTTTGGAAAGAAATTTATTTATTTTTCAACATAATCTCCTTTCAGCTTTATACACTTTTCTCAGCGATGTCCAATAAGTTCGATACCCTTTTTATACTAAGAACTGTCCTCCTCAAAATAGCCATTAACTGTCGAAATCACTTCTTCATCGCTGGAAAATCTGTGACCACTGAGCCATCTTTTCAAGTTTGAGAACAGATAATAATCCGAGGGGGCTAAATCTGGAGAATAGGGTGCATGAGGTAGCATCTCAATCTTTAATTCATTAATTTTGGCCATTGCAATAACGGATTTGTAAGCTGATGCATTGTCTCGATGAAATAACACTTTCTTCTTAGACAAATGCGGCCGTGTTTGTTTGATTTCTTCGATCGAACGCTGTGAAAGTTCACATAATACTCGCCGTTGATAGTTTGTCCTTTTTCAAGATAGCCAACGAAAATTATTCCACGCGCTTCCCAAAAAAACCGATGCCATGACATTGCCTGCAGATGAAACGGTCTTCGCCTTCTTTGAAGCCGGTTCGCACTTTTGGGTCCATTGTTTTATTTGTTCTTTCGTCTCGGGTATGAAGTGATGGGCACATGTTTCATCCATGGTTATGAAACGGCGCAAAAATTCTGCTTTGTTGCTGTGAAACTTCCCTAAACCCTCAATTGAAACATCTTCACGACACTTTTTGCTCGAGTGCTAGCAAACGCGGCCCCCATCCTGCACACAGCTTTCTCCAAATTTTCAGATAATATGCGACCTACCGCACTTTTTGAAATGCATAACAATGAAACAAAAAATTACAATTTCTTTTTGAGTAAAATGCAAAAAAATGCTTTACGCCATCAGAAAATAATGATTTTTGTTGGTCTCCAAAACAAGCATCAATGTTCTGTTTCAATAGGTTATTGTTTCGCAAAAAAGTTCGCAGAGATTCCTTTTCAAATTTCTAGATAAAAGAAAATCGGATAGAGGCATATCTAAACTATATTGTGAATGGTCTAAATCCAGTTGGAAGAAGATACACTCCGAGAGGCCCTCTTCCGGGAGTGTATCTAGCCTGGCTCCCATGTGAACTTATGGGATCCTAAAACACTCCCAGAGGATGAGTTAGCATTTGACTCCCATGTGAACTCACATAGGAGCTAAAGACCAATCCATCCTCTGAGAGTGTTTCTTCTATTAGCAGGATCTGGACCATTACATATATAGTAAAATAAAAAATGTAAGTATACAATTAATTATATGTATTATTAGGTGCGCAACTAAGTTCTCGCTGTTTTTTTGATAAAAATGCAACTTTATTGTGAAAAAATGTTTACAAATGAATCATTCAAAATATTGCCCATCGCTAGCGACAACTTTTTTCCATCTTTCTGGCAGAGCTCGAATACCGTCACGGTAGAAATGTTCGTCTTTTGAGGCTATCCACGAATCAAGCCATTTTGAGATGTCTTCATATGAGCGGAACTGCTGATTAGCCAGACCATGTGCCATCGAACGAAACAAGTAATAATCGGACCGCGCAATATCTGGGTAATATGGCGGGTGGGATAGGACCACCCATTCGAACGTTTCTAAGTAGGTTTTAACGGATTTGGCAACGTGAGGCGGAGCTTTGTCATGCTATAGAATCACTTTTTCGTGCCTCTGCTCGTATTGTGCTCGGCTCGATCGCATCAATTGAGTTCGATACCGTTCCCCAGTGATGGTTTCGTTCGGTTTCAACAGCTCATAATAAATAACACCGCCCTGGTCCCACCAAATACACATCAATACTTTCGCAGCGTGAATATTCGGCCGAACCGACGACGTAGAAGCATGCCCGGGCAGTCCCCATGATTTTGTTCTCTTTGGTTTGCTGTAATGAATCCATTTTCCATCACCCGTAACGATGCGATGAAGAAAACCCTTCCTTTTTTGCCGCTGGAGCAGTTGTTCACAGGCGACAAAACGACGTTCAACGTCTCTTGGCTTCAAATCATAAGGAACCCAAGTTCCTTGTTTTTGAATCATTCCCAACGCATGCAATCGCTGTGAATGGCTTGGCGGGTAATTCTTAATGCTGAAGCAAGCTCTTTTTGCATTTGGCACGGATCCTCATCAAGCAATGCCTCCAATTCAGCGTCTTCGAAGGTTTTTGGTTTTCCTTCACGCGAACGGTCATCAACATCGAAATCACCGTCTTTGAAGCAACGGAACCAATCACGGCACGTTGTTTCACTTAGAGCAGCATCTTCGTAAACTTTTTGGAGTTCTCGATGCGCTTCAGCCGCCTTTTTCTTCGAATCAAAGAAGAAAAGCAACACTCCCCGCAAATGACGATTATTTGGCACAAAATCAGACATTTTCACACAATCAAAACTATATGACGCAAAACAAAATCACTAATGTGTCAAAGCGGTTTGTTTACCATATGTCTAAGCTTGGTCCATGACGTTTTGGTTATGTCACAATCGACCAGCACTTACTACCGGAGCCATCTCTTGAAAAACAGCGAGGACTTAGTTGCGCACCTAATAAAAAAAAAATTATTCACAAAAAAAGAAACATCAAATAAAAATATTTAACTCTAAAATGTATTTCAGGTTAAAAAATAAATAACTTGAAAAAGGGGGAGCTCCCCTCCCTCGAAATATCGTTAGTAAAAATTAAATGTTTATAGAAGAATAAAGTTCATAGTTAGAACAAAATGATCAAGATATGTAAAAAGAAAAAAATACATATTATTATTATTAAATAAAATTCATCACGCGCATCTTTCTGGTTTGCAAACACAGCACGTATTAGTGGTTGTAATTATCAAGTTTGTATATATTATAAGTATATGTTTAGATAGTTTTATCCCCACTACGAAAATGTTTTAAAAACATTTTAACTATCGGCAATCATTTGCTATCTTTTATGACCTTATATTGGGTTGGCAACTAAGTACTTTCGGTTTTGTAGTATAAAATAAAAAACTTTTTTTTTAAACAAAGAATAGTTTTTAATCAATTATATATTTTCCATTTTGCTCAATTACCATTTGCCATCTTTCTTTCAGCTGCATGATTCCGCTCTCATAAAATTTCTGGTCCTTATCACCAAAAAAGTGAAGCAGGTGCTAGTGAAGGTCATCGTCATTTGTGAAAGTTTTACCATTGAAAGAATTCTGCAAACTTCGAATTAAATGGTAATCAGATGGTGCTAGATCAGGGCTGTATGGGGGATGTGGCATCACTTCCCAGCCAAGCTCCAATAGTTTCCCACGAGCTGCCAAAGATGTGTGAGGCCTTGCATTATCTTGGTGAAAAACTACACCTTTCCGATTTGACAATTCTGGCCGTTTTTCTTTGATTGCTTCATCCAGTTTTATTAATGGTTGACAGTAAACATCAGAATTGATCGTTTGGTTCCTTGGAAGCAGCTCAAAAAACACAACACCTTTGTAATCCCACCAAACTGACAGCATGATCTTCTTTGGATGCAATTCAGCTTTCGATGTGGTTTGAGCTGGTTTATCGTGTTTGCTCCATGATCGTTTTCGAACTATGTTACTGTACAGGACCCATTTTTCATCACCAGTGATGATTCTTTTTAAGAAAGGGTCGGTTTCATTTTGTCTAAGGTGCATATCGCAAAAGTTGATTCTTTGTGTTAAATGAATTTCTTTCAATTCGTGAGGTACCCAAATATCAAGCTTCTTAACTAGCCCAAGACATTTTAAATGTTTTTCAATTGTTGTGTGCGATACATGTAGCCTCTCCGCAACCTCTCGAACAGTTATATGACGATCCTCTTCAATTATGACTTTGATTTGGTCATCATCAACTTCAGTAGGCCGACCAGAACGTTGCTCATCTTTGAGGGAAAAATCTCCAGAACGGAATTTTTTATACCAATTCTGACACGTGCGCTCTGTTAAGCAATTAGCACCATAAACTTCACATATCTTTTTGTGAGCCGCAGCAGCTTTCTTTCCTTTACGGAAATAAAATAGTAAAATATGTCGAAAATGTTCGTTTCTGCACTCCATTTAAAATTAACCCACAACTAATAGCTTTAATAAAAATCACGCACTACTTGCTTCTGAAGTTACGTCAATGTGACTACTATCGCGCGACAAACGGTAAAGTACAGCACTAACATACGTTATACAAAAAATAAAGCAACGCTCTCTATCAGTAAAAACCGAAAGTACTTAGTTGCCAAACCAATAATTTACTAAATTTATAGTAAAACACATCTGGATGGATTTTCTGTTATTTTTTGTATCATATTGTATGAATACCGAAGAAAAATATATTGCGACAGTATGAAAGAAGTATATAAAGAGTAACACTTCATTTATAACATCCACGTTGGTGACGCACACACAATTCCACTCTCAAAGTAACTCACGACAAAAAAAAAACGACTGACAAAAAAAATTCAATTTTCATTTTTGCTAAATCATCAAATGCGCCGTCAAAAAAGAACGTCGGATGGACAGATCGGGAGAAAAAAAATTGGATGTTCGTTAATTGGTCATCAACCATTACATTCGTATCCCCGGGGGAAAGAGAAAAAGAATTGTGTATTGTTCGTGTTTGCTGGTCGACCGGCCCTGGAACTTTTATTATTTTTTAACAGTCGAGAATCTGGTGAGTAAATCAAATTTTCCCCCTGAAGTTCCCCCCTTTTGTTCTTCTTCAACGTAGAGAATGTGGCAGGATGTGGGTTAGTCGCCACAGAGTTCGAGATAGGTGGAATGCAGAAGTGGTTAAAGTTAATGTAAGTAGGTCAGTTCTCGAAAGTTGACGCCGCCATAAAATGCTCTGAAATTAATTCGTATTTAAGCTGGGAGATATTAAATTATTAATGGCGTTGTTAAGAGGTTCACTTTACTGAAACACTTCATCTTAGCGTTTCAGACGGAATAAAACAATGTAAAATAAGGTATTATTACTAAGATTTTACCTTTCACTTTGCGGAAACTAGATAGACGTATAAAAGAAAAACGAGGGCTTCATATTTTTACTTATAATGGAAGTTCAATTTTTTATGAACTTCCAGAGATGAAGTTAAAGCAAATCTAAAATTCGAAGCGCATTAAATGCTCTGCATAAAAAAATATATTGGTCGAATGATACACCCAATATTAACTCGTTATAAAGAATATGGTAGGGCTCCCAATCAACATAAGAACGGTAAATATTTTAGGAAACAGAACATAATGTGACACGAAAATGTATTAGGTGCGCAACTAAGTTATCGTTGTTTTTTTGATGAAAATGCAACTTTATTGTGAAAAAATGTTTACAAATGAATCATTCAAAATATTTCCCATCGCTAGCGATAACTTTTTCCCATTTTTCTAGCAGAGCTCGAATACCGTCACGGTAGAAGTGTTCGTATTTTGAGGCTATCCACAAATCAAGCCATTTTGAGATGTCTTCGTATGAGCGGAACTGCTGATTAGCCAGACGATGTGCCATCGAACGGAACAAGTAATAATCGGACGGCGCAATATCTGGGGAATATGGCGGGTGGGGTAAGACCTCCCATTTGAGCGTTTTTAAGTAGGTTTTAACGGGTTTGGCAACGTGAGGCCGAGCGTTGTCATGCCGTAGAATCACTTTTTCGTGGCTCTGCTCGTATTGTGGCCGCTTTTCGCGCAGTACTTGGCTCAATCGCATCAATTGAGTTCGATACCGTTCCCCAGTGATGGTTTCGTTGAGTTTCAACAGCTCACAATAAATAACACCGCCCTGGTCCCACCAAATAAACAGCAAAACCTTCGCAGCGTGAATATTCGGCCGAACCGACGACGTAGAATCATGACCGGGCAGTCCCCATGATTTTGTTCTCTTTGGGTTGCTGTAATGAATCCATTTTTCGTCACCCGTAACGATGCGATGAAGAAAACCCTTCCTTTTTTGCCGCTGGAGCAGTTGTTCACAGGCGAAAAAACGACGCTCAACGTCTCTTGGCTTCAAATCATAAGGAACCCAAATTCCTTGTTTTTGAATCATTCCCAATGCATGCAATCGCTGGGGAATGGCTTGGCGGGTAACTCCTAATACTGTAGCAAGCTCTTTTTGCGTTTGGCACGGATCCTCATCGAGCAATGCCTCCAATTCAGCGTCCTCGAAGGTTTTTGGTCTTCCGTCAACATCGAAATCACCATCTTTGAAACGACGGAACCAATAACGGCACGTTGTTTCACTTAGAGCAGCATCTCCGTAAACTTTCTGGAGTTCTCCATGCGCTTCAGCCGCCGTTTTCTTCGAATGAAAGAAGAAAAGCAACACTTCCCGCAAATGACGATTATTTGGCACAAAATCAAACATCTTTACACAACCAAAAGTATATGATGCAAAAACAAAATCACTAATGTGTCAAAGCGGTTTGTTTACCATGTGTCTAAGATTAATTCACGACGTTTTGGTTATGTCACAATTGACCAGCACTTACTACTGGAGCCATCTCTTGAAACAGCGAGAACTTAGTTGCGCACCTAATAATTAATACTAAATACTACTCAGTATTGAAATGCTATTCGTACGATTTCATACGTACTATTATATTACACATTATTGTTTACTGAAAACATTTTAGGCTAACATGAACAAAATAGTGGAATATTTCTTGTACTATTTGGCATTTATCCATGCTCAGCACTAGTTTTAATGAGGATAATGGCGCGGTTATTGAAATATGTACACATAACAGAACTAGTAGCCCCATCTGTTACTAAGAGATCGAAATATTAACATTCTTAAAAAATTTAATAGCATTTCATCTTGCACTGAAACTGAAACTATTTCGGTGCAAGATAAAGAGGAAATTCTACTACTTAAAGCTTATGGAGGTAATTGTTTATCATTATAGTTAGCATGCATCATATCAGTGATGGGAAGATGCTTCGCGAAGGTGGATTGTTAACTGCCACGGGTGTAAATCAATTTTTAAATCGCTTTCTTACATTAAAACGCATTACCGGGGTTGTTTTGGGGTTTTTCAAAATATAAAGGAAAGTAATAAGTCGTATAAATTTGGATCGCCGCGGCTAAAACGGTTCAACCCAGACAACAATACTGATTTGATTTTTTAGAAGTAATAAAATTATATGCGTACAATTGGGGATGTCTACTGTTTTAAGCTTGTTTCAGGTAGCTGCACAGGTGTTCGATGATTGCTAATGTATTATGCCGGTGTTTATATTAATCAGTACGCCACTGGATTATATTGCTGATGGCTTGCTGAGCAAGGAACCACTATTTGTTCTCTTCAGGGGTACTTGTATCTGGGTTATTATATTATCATTTATTGAAATTAATTGACAATAAAACTGTAAAAAGAACAAGTTTCAAGTACCACTGAAGAAAACAGGGGCCTAATGTTCATTAAATTTTTTTGTTTCTTTTGACTACTACATGTTGATAAAATACCAGAACTTTTTAAGCATCCTGTATTTATTTTTTTTGCACTTATGGTGTGTAAAATAAGACGATAGTCAACTTTAGCAAGTAACAGAGCAACTCCGGAAGATATAATATACTCCTTCCACAATAATGTTCGTACTCTGTATACACATTTCGACGACTAAGTTGTCATAATCACCAGGTAATTAATCACAATGTCGCACCTAGAATCGCACAGAAAAAATCCGTACCAGATATTCGCCAAAAAGCCAAACACATACTGATGATCGCAGAGTGTCTTTGGCTATCTGTTGATGATGACAATTTAGTTGCCGAAATGCGTATAGAGAATACGAACATTTGTGTGGAAAGGGGTTATATTAACCTTAATTGATTAATTCAGCCAACCATAGTCTCCATTGAAATATGACGACCGATACTTAGATGTGTCGTTGTAAAGGAAATCAATAAAACAGATGCGGTTCAACTATAATAAATTCACTTGAGATTCCCATCTTTACCCAATAAAATAAAAGACGATTTCGTCTTAAATAATTCATTCGGGAACTGAATTTTTATGTAAGTGCCTACACAAACCGTTTCGTATTCTTGCCAGGAACGTCTATAATTCAGTTGTAAAATAACAAAAGTAAGGGGCCTATAATCAAGAGTTAAATTGATCATTTTCGTCCTTTAATTGGATCAAACTGGACCGGAAATGACATCAGGTCGAGTACACAATTGGTCATCCATTATTGATGTGGAATTGTTCCTCCGTTAACGTTGCAGTGTCTGCGGAACGAACTTGGCGGGAGTAACCAATTTTCTTCGCCGTCAGGACAATCTAAAGTTTAGCGCTGAAATTGCATTTGTCAGCTTGTTCCTGGCCCGCGCGATTATTAACAATGGGCGGTGAATTTTCTCTCGTAGTCTTGGCGGATGTCGTCACAGCGGGTAAAGATGGATGTGTGTGTCATAAATTATGTCAGCGACATTTAGCATGCATTACGCCCCTGCAATCTTCTCAATGGAATTGAAAATATTACAGTTGATTTTTTCAGAAACGATTGGTAGGGGGGCAACTGGATAGTGTCTTGTCTGCTAATGAATTATCAATACTTTTGTAAGAAGGTTGTAGAGTGTTATTGCAACGTTGAATACGAGGATTGTTTTTTAAGTAAGGGCCGTTTTGTTGTATACACTAGTAAGTGGTGCGCACCGTAACGGGTGTTTGAGTCGTGTCCCGGCATTCCTTGGGAACAACTGTGCTCAATTGCAACTGTGTAGGTGACCTGTACGGTCTGTTCTGTGTCTTTAAAATGTTCAACATTATCGAATCGTCCACCCTGTACGAGGTACAGTAGCCTACGGCCAAACCTTGCGAAAGCTATGCAGAGAGATTCAAAACAGAGGAAGCGGCATGCTGACAGAGGGAATTTTTCTGTTTCATGACAATGCAAGATCTCACACCGGAGTTCAGATCCGAACTTCGTTATCCTCTTTTGGCTAAGAAGTTTTGCCCCGACCTCGCACCAAGCGCTTTCCATCCTTTCCGCTATCTCAAACATCATCGCGGCGACAACGACTACAACGACGACGAAGATATGAAAACGTTTTCTTGGTTATCGGAGCAGGCGGCAAGTTGCTATGAAGAGGGTATTCAAAATCTAATTGTAAGGTTTGATAAGTGTTTAAACAAACTTGGCAGCTGTGTTGAAAAATAGAGAATGTATGTAGAATCTGAAAATGAATTTGTTTTTTGAAAAGTTCCTTTCGTTTGGTTTTAATTTTCAAACGACCCCTACTTCAAAAACGAGTCTCATATTTTAGAAGTGCGAAATTTCATAACTCTTTCTAAAGGTTAGTAACGTATATTGAGCTAAAAAAAATTAAGAAAGTATTTATTAGTTGGTCAAGTAAAGACATTAAATATAGTACAAGTGAAATCTAATAGGATAGTGCGTACGCTGTAAATGAGTTTAATAGCCGTAAAGAGGTGATAACAACTTAAATCTTAGGCCACAAAGACTGTAGAAACTAAATGCTTCCATATGCTTCGTCTATTGCTTTCATAGAATTAAAATTTTCCTGCACCATTGGAAAAAGCAACATCAAAGCAGGAAAATTGATTGAAAATTGATCTCGAAAGAGGTGGAAAATCCAGAAGATAGGAAAACGGGTGCCACTGCATCGAATAGAGACGAGTGATGAAAAATGGATTTATTTAGAAAACTCTAAGCGGCAAAAATCACGGTTATCACCTGGCGAAGTCAACCCATCAACTCCAAGGCCAAATCGTTTTGATCGCAAGACAATGCTCTGTATTTTAGTGGGAGCAGAGTGGCGTGGTGTATTACGAACTGTTGAAACCTGAATTTAGAAATATATCTATCAAATCCATTATAGAATTTCGTAGCATTCATTCAGCAAGAAATCAACATCATTACGCTACTCAAGGAAGTCCTAATCAATATGAAGTAAGTATAGGAAAAGTTAGATCTACGGAAACTGTAAGTCCTTCGTTTGAAAGGAAATTCGGGTGATGTAGACTAAGTAAAGCAGTAACTTTTCGTACGTAATGCTGTATGAAGAGGATCTTCAGGTATAAACGGATGATCTTCATGTGTTACCGCCAGAGAAGTACCAGCATTAGTAAATATTAAATCCAAATTGTTGTTATTAGCATTCATTACATTATTAAATTGAGTCAAATCAAATAAGTGACAAAAAGAGTTTGTAAAGGGGAAACTTTAGGTAATAAAAAAGAAGTATTCACTAATGAATTATGGTACGTTGAAGTCTCCAAAAATATAAGGTTTTCCAATAGGGATGATATGATTTTGAAGTGACATTTCGGCCATTTGTAATATGTCATGATCTGTCATTTGTTTTTCATTGTATTCAGTAGTGTTTACAATTTCATCATGGAGAGATATACGCAAGAACAACGTTTACAAATTATTCAGTTTTATTATCAAAATAGTCGTTCCCCAATTGCTACTTTTCGTGTGCTTTTACCATTTTATGGTCGTAATAATCGTCCAAGTGTGCTCGCTATTCGAGACTGTCTCAAATCACAACCTGGCGGACTTCGAGAAAGGATATGGGTTTGCATCCCTATAAAATTGTTCTCCCTCAAGAACTGAAGCCATTGGACCACCGTAAACGTCGTGAATTTGTTGATTTTGCCTTGGAACAACTCGAAAACGATAACGATTTTTCTAAGAAAATCATCTTCTCTGATGAGGCTCACTTTCATCTGGATGGTGTGGTAAATAAATAAAACTGTCGATTCTGGTGCGAAGAAAATCCACAAATTATTTATGAAAAACCATTACATTCATCTAAATTGACAGTTTGGTGTGGTTTTTGGTATGGTGGAGTCATCGATCCGTACTTCTTTCAAAATGAAGCTGGTAACACGGTTACTCTCAATGGAGAGCGGTATAGATTGATGATAACCAACTTTTTATGGCCGACATTGGAAGAAGTTTATCTTGACAACATTTGGTTCTAACAAGACGGGGCTACGTGCCACACAGCAAATTCAACAATAGAATTATTGCGAGAAAAGTTTGGAGATTCGATTATTTCAAGAAATTGTGATATTGAATGGCCTCCAAGGAGTTGTGATTCAACACCATTAGACTATTTCTTGTGGGGTTATTTGAAGTCTTTGGTCTGTTGAAATAAACCAGACTCTCTTCAAGCTTTACAAGTCAATATTGAACGTGCCATTCATGACATACGACTAGATGTAGTGGAAAAAGTGCTCGAAAATTGGGTTCATCGAATTCGTTCCTGCAGAAGAAGTCGTGGAGGCCATTTGAATGACGTTTTATTTAGAACTTAATTGTATCGATTGTATTTCACATTAAATAAAAAACTTTTGAATTTTTTTGACAATAAGTGTGTTTTTTTTTAAAGAAATCATATCACTCGTATTGGAAAACTTTGTATAATTGAACTATTAATGAGATACTTTTCTAAAGCTTCAAGGCTTTAGGTGAAAGAACACCTAATTCCAAAGCGGGTGTCAAAAATCACTTGGTTCAATCTTTTGCAAATAAATATCATATTTTACAAGTGTGAAAAGGTGCTACCATCACAAAGATGGCAAAACATTTCGGAACAAAATGGTCAATTGAATATTTGCGTACATGAATTAAAGAATTATTGTTTATTTCTATAAAAAGGAAGAAAAACCAAATTACATTCCGAATAGACCGATGATTTAAATCCCTCAACATATTACACATTCCTTTTCACATACTCATTCAATTACAATGTGGTACTAACGCAATTTTTCGCGTCAAAATACGCCGCGACATCGACGTTCTATTAATAAAACAGAACGGCGACATCACCATTTCTCTTAATGATTTTTCGATTTCCCGAGACAAGTGGCGTAATAAATTAGAAATAAATTGATTGCTACTTAGACGAGCGGTCGTGTTAGCACGTTCCGAGGCGTATTTAACAAAAATCCAATCACAAATTCAATTATTACATTCTACCAACATGTAACTTTATGTGCCGCAATTTACTGTGTCGCTATTACATTTTCGAAAGGGTGTATGTTTTATGGTGTCTCATTAAGGGCTATTATCTTGTAAATAAACCGTAAAACTATGCTCAAATACAAATTAGTGGGGTTCCTTGCACTGGGTGAACTTATAACTTGATTTGAATTGACTGTTCATGTAATTAACAGTTTATTGTAAATGTCAATATATTGTTGCATAAATTCAATTAGTATCTTTATTTACAAATAGTTAAGAGTAATTTAATAGTAATATAATAATTTTTTTAGAGAAAGATAACACGGTCCTCCAAAAAATATTTTGTTTTAACTTTAGTCACTTCTTTTGTGTTTTTTCAGTACTGTACTCAAAAACGAAAATCGTTTTTTATCACGTAGGGTTTTATCACAAAAAAAACAGATGTATTTTAGGAATAGTAAGGCCACTACAATTTTAAGTAACAAAATATTTTTCATAGAAACAACATTAAATTATTAAAACTGTATGATCTTGTTTAAAGGTCCTTGTAGTATCGTTTCCACTTCCCAACAAAACTTCGTTTTGTGCTTCTTCTGCTGTACGATAGCTGGAGACCGCGATCATATTGACATTCCACCTTTCTTGATATTGCTTTTCCATTTCGTTTATGCCTTGGTGAAATCTTTCAACTAGTTTCTCGCTGACAGCACCAATATTGTCTAGAAAATGGGAACTTCCGAATGCATTATCTCCAAAATTCTAATGGTTTTACTATGAAAAGTGGTGAGTTTGTATTCTGCTGGTTCAGAACCACTATTTTACCTATTGCATAGGCCAAATTTAAAACTTTTTATTTTGATGAAAATCTCAATTTTTCCAAAGGGGTATACTCGCAAAAATTGGTATTTTTCCTAAGTGATTGTATATTAACAAATGTTCGTGTGCTGGCATTTCCGAAGGTCACAAAAACGATTCTGATGTCTAAATTTATCTAACTTTCTCGGATTGATCCACAGAGAACAGAACACTTGAGAAATCATGTCAAATTGGGAACTTCCGAATATGTAAATGGATTATCTCCAAAATTCTAATGGTTTTACTACAAAAATTAGTGAGTTTGTATTCTGCTACTACAGAACTACTATTTTACCAATTGCAAAGGAAAAATTTAAAACTTTTTATTTTGATGAAAATCTCAATTTTTCCAAAGGGGTATACTCGCAAAAATTGGTCTTTTCCGAAAGTTACTATATACTAACAAATGTTCGTGTGCTGGCATTTCCGAAGGTCCCAAAAACGATTCTGATGTCTAAATTGATCTAACTTTCTTGTTTTGATCCTCAGAGAACAGAAAACTTGAGAAATCATGTCAAAATGGAAACTTCTGAATGTGTAAATGGATTATCTCCAAGATTCTAATGGTTTTACGATAAAAAGTAGTGAGTTTGTATTCTGCTAGTTCAGAATTACTGTTTTACCTATTGCGAAAGCCAAATTTAAAACTTTTTATTTTCACGAAAATCTCAATTTTTCCAAAGGGGTATACTCGCAAAAATTGGTCTTTTTCGAAAGTTATTTTATATTAACAAATGCTCGTGTGCTAGCATTTCCGAAGGTCCCAAAAACGATTCTGATGTCTAAATTTATCTATCTTTTTTGGGTTGATCCTCAGAGAACAGAAAACTTGAAACATCATGTCAAAATGGCAACTTCTGGATGTGGAAATGGATTATCTCCAAAATTCTAATGGTTTTACTACAAAAAGTAGTGAGTTTGTATTCTACTAGTTCAGAGCTACTATTTTACCTATTGCGAAAATCAAATTTAAAACTTTTTATTTTGAAGAAATAGCTACTGTTTAAGCATTAAATGAAAATCTTTGTTTTGATTATTTGAGTGGCAAAGAAAACTACGAAACTTAACATTAAAAAACAGTTTCTGCAATTATTTTTATTAGGCAAAAATTATGGCAATTTTGTGACAAAGGCAGAAGTATAAATATCTCTTTTTTATATCTGATATAAATAAATAATTACTGCTATTAAGATGACAACCTTTCTATAATAAAAAAATATATCTTAGGTGAAAGTTATTGTTGAATATTTTACAAAATTCTGAGCAAAAATTTTTAAAACTATTATAAAAATTAATATCATAAGTACGACGTATCAAAAGCACGAGGAACAAAACTACGCTGAACATTGTAATTAAAGTAAAAATATAACAAGTGATAGATTTCAGCTAATATCTAATAGATATGCCTCATTAAATATTAATTATTAATTTAGTTTCTACACAAATCGTTTTGTGTATTATAATAATTTATTTAAAAGATGTTTAGTCTTTGTTGTGGTAATCAATATTATTTACATATATTAATAAATCATAGGCACACATATTGTTCGTATTATTTGAATTATTAACGATTTTTTTTAGTAGGCGAAAGGTAAAATATGCAGTAGTTGTGAAATAAAATCAATGAAATTAATTATATTAATTAGAAATAATTCTTTGATTTTAGAATCTCCGAAATATTGGAATATAGTTGAAATGGACCGCTTTATTTGTCCTATATAATTTTTTCTGTTTTAATTTAATAAAGTTTTAATAGAGCTTGAGAAAATTGATAACTTGGGCAGTATTTGGTAATTAATTTAGCTTAGGTCGCAATTACGATGGATTATATATTTTAAATACATTTGTGAGTGAGAGTGTTAGATTATAATATACATATATTTATTTATTTCATTTATAGTATTAAGTTTCGAAATCTTATTGAACTCTTAATCTTTACCTGCGCTCACTAAATTCTAGGAAAAGGTGAAGGGGTGGTATAATGCCTTTGTACAAGTAAAATTAATTCAGAATTATTAGAGCTTCCGAAGAGTGTGTTAGTTTAGTGTCTTTTATTTAGATTAGTAGTGTACTACTTTTATTCTTTATATTTTTATATCGAACTTGTATATATGCACCATGAGCAAGACGAAAAATACTACGAACAGTGAAGAAATTAAAATAGAAACTTTATTATGGTCTTGTTTTTATTATCAAAGCGAAATTGCCAAAAAAGGAAAAATTTCAAGCAGAACAGTGGCGAGAATTGTAACACCTATTAAAGATAATTTGATAGGTGTTGAGACGAACATCTTCGTAACGTTATAGAAAGGAATATGTAGTGTAAAATGTCAAACGTCCTCTCCGCTCTTCTGCTGTGGGTTACGTATTACTGAGGCAGAAACAGGACCTCTGTCCTTTGCTGAAGGGACAATGAACCAGTATCAATACAAAAATATAATTGAAACTGTTCTGATACCCTTTATCACTTCACTATGACGGCGAATATCTCGGAAATAAAAAGATATAGAAAGTTTGAACAAGCGTAATAATCATGTAAAGATACATAAGTAGACACCAACAAACAACCACTTTTGAAAGTAAGTTTCGCAGTTACCAACCAAAAACTTGAAAATTTCATCCAAACGATGGCTAACATCTCGGGAATGAAAACAGGCAACTTTTCCAAACGAATGCGAATATCTCGAAAACGAAAAGAGATAGAATGTTCCGATTTGAAGTAGCGTAACGAGCGCGTCGTAATACATAAGTAGACACTAAAAAACAATTACTTTTAAAAGTAAATAATTTTGGAGTTACATAAAAATAGATAAAAAGTTCTGGTTCGAACGAGTATAACAATGATGTCATGATACATAAGTAGACACCAAAAAAGCATTCACTTTTGAGAATAAGTTTCGCAGTTACCAACCAAAAACTTGAAAATTTCATCCAAACGATGGCTAACATCTCGGGAATGAAAACAGGCAACTTTTCCAAACGAATGCGAATATCTCGAAAACGAAAAGAGATAGAATGTTCCGGTTTGAAGTAGCGTAACGAGCGCGCCATGATACATAAGTAAACACAAAAAAAAACAATTGCTTTAGAAAGTAAATAATTTTGGAGTTACAGACCAAAAAGGGCACGATGGCGAATATCGCAGGAATAAAAAGAGATAAAAGTTCCGGTTTGAACGAGTATAACAATCATGTCATGATACATAAGTAGACACCAAAAAACAATTACTTTTGAAAGTAAATAATATTGGAGTTATATAAAAAGAGATAAAAGTTCTGGTTTGAACGAGTATAACAATCATGTCATGATACATAAGTGGACACCAAAAAAAGCATCCACTTTTGAAAGTAAGTTTCGCAGTTACTTACCAAAAACTTGCAATTACGTCCAAACGATTACTAACATCTCGGGGATGAAAAGAGACAACTTCTGAGCCGAATTCAAGCTGTGATTCAAGCTAAGGGAGGTTTGACCAAATATTTAAACAAATATGTCCTATACTTGTAGATATGTGCTCAAATCTATAACTAGTATGTATAATATAGAAGAATACGTTCTATTGGGTTGGCAACTACGTACTTTCGGTTTTGTAGTATAAAATAAAACACCTTTTTTTAAAAAAAAGAATAGTTTTTAATCAATTATATATTTTCCATTTTGCTCAATGACCTTTTGCCATCTTTCTTTCAGCTGCATGATTCCGCGCTCATAAAATTTCTGGTCATTATCAGCAAAAAACTGAACCAGGTGCGAGTGAAGGTCATCGTCATTTGTGAAAGTTTTACCATTCAAAGAATTCTGCAAACTTCGAAATAAATGGTAATCAGATGGTGCTAGATCAGGGCTGTATGGGGGATGTGGCATCACTTCCCAGCCAAGCTCCAATAGTTTCTCACGAGTTGCCAAAGATGTGTGAGGCCTTGCATTATCTTGGTGGAAAACCACACCTTTCCGATTTGACAATTCTAGCCGTTTTTCTTTGATTGCTTCATCCAGTTTTATTAATTGTTGACAGTAAACATCAAAATTGATCGTTTGGTTCCTTGGAAGCAGCTCAAAAAAACACAACACCTTTGTAGTCCCACCAAACTGACAGCATGATCTTTTTTGGATGCAATTCAGCTTTCGATGTGGTTTGAGTTGGGTTATCGTGTTTGCTCCATGATCGTTTTCGAACTATGTTACTGTACAGGACCCATCTTTCATCACCAGTGATGATTGTTTTTAAGAAAGGGTCGGTTTCATTTCGTCTAAGGTGCATATCGCAAAAGTTGATTCTTTGTGTTAAATGAATTTCTTTCAATTCGTGAGGTACCCAAATATCAAGCTTCTTAACTAGCCCAAGACATTTTAAATGATTTTCAATTGTTGTGTGCGATACATGTAGCCTCTCCGCAAGCTCTCTCCAGTTATATGACGATCCTCTTCAATTATGACTTTGATTTGGTCATCATCAACTTCAGTAGGCCGACCAGAACGTTGCTCATCTTTGAGGGAAAAATCTCCAGAACGGAATTTTTTATACCAATTCTGACACGTGCGCTCTGTTAAGCAATTACCACATAAACTTCACATATCTTTTTGTGAGCCGCAGCAGCTTTCTTTCCTTTACGGAAATAAAATAGTAAAATATGTCGAAAATGTTCGTTTCTGCACTCCATTTAAAATTAACCCACAACTAATACCTTTAATGAAAATCACGCACACACTACTTGCTTCTGAAGTTACGTCAATGTGACAAGTATCACGCGACAAACAGTAAAGTACAGCACTAACATACGTTATACAAAAAATAAAGCAACGCTCTCTATCAGTAAAAACCGAAAGTACTTAGTTGCCAACCCAATAAATTTAATGCGTATGGTTTTTATTTCCTTAAAATTCTTAAATTATAAGGGAGGATAATTTAATTACCAAGTACTGTATACTTTGTGACTGAATTAATTAAATAAGATATCAAGCAGTCAAAAAAGTTCATTTCGGAAGGCAATAAGATGCTCTCATCCGTGAAAAGAACGTTCAATTCAAAAACGGGAAAAATTAACCAAACACCCAACCTACAGATATAATTTAATCTTCCTTCCTTGCTTCTAATTATATCGGATTTTGTTATTTGCATAATCACATACTTTCGCCAGCAATGTGAAATTTTCCACCGAGTGAATGTTACCTTAATTTATATTTAATTTGAAATTAAAATTAAGAAAACTTAATTAAGGATACACCTCCAAACGGTAATCTATTCCAAAATTCTATATAATTTAATTTTTCATCTGAGCTTTGTTGTAAAGTAGTAATATGAAGAGATTTAAATTGAATTTATTTTAATTTTTTTTGATCTTCTTCGAAAAGAATGAGAAAAAACAATAAAGGCCCCCCCCCCCCCCAAAGTTGAAGTTTCTACGAGTCGCCTCCGTAAATAAGCTTCATTCCCTAAAGTAAAATGTATTTCAAATTTATTTTATTGGCAAAGTTATCCTTTTAGGAGGCTTTGCTTTTTTTATATATAAAAAACTTTCGGTCATATAATTTATTATAAAAGTACGTTTAATATTATGAAAATACTTTACACACTATTGAAAAAAGAAGATTTAAGTCTCATAAATACTTTTTATGCTTTCAAGAAATGTTTTCTACCTTTATTGTAAAATGTATTCCAATAAGACATTTCATTTTCAATAGCCCGCCATTTTAACAGTTGTCATGATTCAACCTGTAACTACTTGACAGATAACAAGTAAAGACTACGTCATTAATAGAAATGGAACGATATATGCTTCAACAACGCATCGAAATTATTAAAATTCACTAAAAAATGGTGAAAATTTCGCAGTCGCAGTTCGCAAAACTAAAGCATTGTTGGATCGTCGTGAAGCACCTTCTCAGACAGCAATTGTGAAACTGGTGCAAAAAATTTGAGCTGTTGGGACAAATCGAAATCCTCGTCGCTCAAGAACAACTGACAACATTGCTGTTGCAGCCCATAGAGTTGAAGAAAACCCAGATTTGTCCATTTCTCGTCGATCTTTGGAATTGTGCACTCCACAAACGACATTACACCGTATTTTGCATAAAGACTTAGGTTTTAAGGCTTTTAAAGTTCAACTAACACAAGAACTCACGCCTACCGACCATTAACAACGTCGTGTCTTTGCTGATTGATCGTTATAACGACTTCGAGGAAATAAAATATAGTTCATCTCCGGATATCAAGTAGAAAGTCAAAGTCATAAGCATTCTCTCCTCGACTCGACTCTCTGATTTTCTTCATTCATTACTGGTGCGTCTATCATGTAGTTTAGCTATCATATAGGTCAGTGCTATCATAATTATTAGCTTTAAAAGTTAAGTTCATTGTAATAGGTTAGAATAAAATAATTCGTGACCAATTCCGATTTTTTTTTGTATATGATAAGATAGTACACGACCTTACATCCACATAGAGTGATGAAAAAATCTACGACTATATTTTCTACAACTTGAAAGTATGCCACGAATATTCCTTCAAATCGGGAGGAATCGACAGAAAGCTTTTAAAGAAGTTTGAAATAGATTTTTTGGGAAATTATAAACATCTGAATTTTGTGGATATTGTGGAACACACGCTGGATAAATTTAAGGCATTAGGTTGCAATTTGGGGCATAAAAATTCACATTTGGATTGTTCTTCTGCAAACCTGATGTCCACTATGACATTAAAGAAATACAGGTTGGCAAAATCATGGCGAATGGATGCTAAAAAGAAACAACAAAACAGAGTCTTTTGGACAAAAGGGAAACATTTTCTAAAAGGAGAATAGTTCTTGTAATTTTTGCTTTGCTTCCATAATTTTTTAATAAGATTTTATTTAATCAGTCGTTCTTATACCATAGGTGTTTGACTATTTATCATTTTATATTCTCAATTATTTCTAAATAACATCTTCCAGACTTTCCTGTCTTGCGTTATTATATCTATTTCCCTCCAGCTAACTCTTCTTCTGGATACATTTTTCTAACAGACAGAGAGACAGATAACTGGTAATTCTTTTTTTTATTAACATATTGATCTTTTTGATATTATTTATTTTAAAAGTATGATATTATAAAAATATGCCTTTCATGTTCATTATTATTTATGGTAGATTTTATGTTACATAATAAAAAAAAACTTAAAAACAAATTAAAAATCAGAGACACCAAATTACCCAAACTTCAGTTAAAAAAATAATTTACATTCAATAAGACGCAAAAAACACACGTACATACATGTAATCTATTCCCTACATAATTAAACGTAAATAGTCCACGTTTAAAGCAAAGAATCGAGTTGTCACTAATAAGTTTAAAAATCGTAGAAAAATAGAATTAACTTTCATCGTTTCTTATCACACATCCTTTTCGAAGAGGTAGACCGTCCATTTCCCCTTCCATTGTATTGTTCTTATTTCAAATTGAGTTCAATGCACTGAGGAAACCATCGATTGTGCTTCCTTCCGTTGGTGTCGGAATCTGTGAGAATTACGTATAGATACACTGGACAATCTCTTCAGAAAATTGTTAGGGTCGGTTCTCTTTTTAGTTTCAAAGCAATTTATGAAAAGCTACGCGAAAGGACTCAGACGTAAGGATTTCTTCTATTAGAATTACTTGCTAGAGTTACGTAGCAATTTACTATTATTTTTTTTACAAAATAGAATCAAATTTTGACGAAACTATAATAATTAATGTAATTTCGACAACTAATAACAATTAAAATAATTTGCCTTTATTGTCAAACAAGTATTACGAGGGTAGTCCCATAAGTACCCGGCCTGACCTAGAGATAGCGGTAGCTGTTTAAAAGATATCACTGTATTAGAAAGTACACAATCTATAAAGCATATGTTTCAAGTTTGGAGACGCCACGTTATTTAGTATTTGTTTGGCAGCCATCGATATTGAACGTTTTCAGTGAATTAGTAAAAATGGAGAAAATTGGTCATCGTTACGTGATGCAATACTTTTATTTGAAAGGCCTCAGCCCAACCGATATAAAAGCTGAACTGGATTCTGGTCTGGGTGAGTCTGCTCCTTCGTGAAATATTGGGTAGCAGAGTTTAAACGAGACCGTATGAGCTGCCAAGACGAGCACAGCAGTGGTCGACCAGATGAGGTGACGACTCCAAAAATGGTAAAGAAAATCCACAAAGCGGTACTGGATGGTCGTCAACTGCAAGCGCGCGAGCTAGCAGACATAGTAGGCATTTCAAAAAGTGCAGTACATCGCATATTATCTGAAAATTTGTACATGAGAAAGCTGTGTACAAGATGGGTGCCGCGTTTGCTCACACTCGAGCAAAAACAGTGTCGTGAAGATGTTTCAATTGAGTGTTTAGCGCAGTTTCACAGCAACGAAGCAGAGTTATTGCGCGGTTTCATAACCATGGATGAAACATGGGTTCGTCACTTCACACTCGAGACAAAAGAACAATTAAAACAATGGACTCGAAAGTGAGAACCGGCTCCAAAGAAGGCGAAGACTTTTTCATCTGCAAGCAAGATCTTGGCATCGGTTTTTTTTGGGATGCGCGTGGAATAACTTTCATTGACTATCTTGAAAAAGGAAAAACTATCAACGGCGAGTATTATGTGAACTTATTGCAACGTTTGAGCGAAGAAATCAAGCAAAAACTCCCGCATTTGGCTAAGAAGAAAGTGTTGTTTCATCAAAACAATGTACCAGCTCGCAAATCCGTTATCGCAACGGCTAAAATTAATGAATTAAAATTTGAATTGTTACCTCATGCACCCTATTCGCCAGATTACCCCCCTCGGATTATTTTCTTTTCCCAAACCTGAAAAAATGGCTCAATGGTCAAAGATTTCATCGCTGGGAAAAGTGTATGGAGCTGAAAGAAGAGTATGTTGAAAAATAAATATATTTCTTTCCAAAATTTTTGTGCTTTCTTCGTTGGGTCGGGTACTACTGGGACCATCTTCGTACATCCATGGCTTTAGGGTAAGATTGATGATTGGGCGTAATGGCAAAGCCAGGTCAAATCCGCACATACGCTGGTAATATGAATCGAATTTTGTGTCGATTGAATATTCAATGAATTTTGCTTTATTATTATTTAGTAAGAAATTATATGAGTTACTAAGGCTTCAAATAAAATAATTATTATAAATTCCTCATTTGTTTCCCCTCTAACAAGTACCTAACATACCCGAAATAAATTTATTCTACATGCTATATGAGCAGAATCGTGTTTTCCATTGTACATAACTTGCAAATTCGGCCACCAGCTTTTTCGTGTATTTTTTTCCGAAAACAAAAAACTAAGCCTATTATTTCGCATGAAAAGTCCTTCAATAAAAAAATTGTATTAAAAAGTAAGAGAGATGTGGCTATTTTTAAAATCAAGTAGCAGTCAGCCAAATCGACCGTTAACATTTGTTTAAATATATCAGTACTAGGGGTTGCGAAAAGAACGATCGAGTTAGGGTTCTAATAAAAGGAACGCGACCGTATGGACGTCGTCCAACCGTCTGGAATCATTGGATCTTGTCTGCGTGCGAAAGTAGGCCGTTCTAAATAAAAATCTTAACAATGGAGGTGGTCCATCTTGAAATTTGTAATGTTTATTCTGTCCTTTACGAAACTCTACGCGGTCTGGCCATAAATACTTTCAATGTTGCTAATAAATATATAACTAAGATTACGATGGGAAATTAATGTTATTTTCTCTGCTATGCCATTGTTATAAATACAGAAATTTATTAAAAATTTTTGCGCTGGTGTAGAATTCGAACCTGCGTCTGTCATTTGCTAGAGAGCTGCCTTACCAATTAAGTCATCAGGCAGTATATTTTCGAGTATCTTAATACGCTATAAATATCATTATGGAAACAGATGTAATAGTTAAAACCCACAGTCAGGTTTTGATTCTAATTGGTAAAGCAGCCGTCTACTAAACGACAGATACAGGTTCGTGTTCTGTTCCAACACAGAAATTTTTAATTAATTTCTGCGGTTATAATCAAACATCTAATCGTCTAATCAAACAAAAATTCATTACAGTGTAATAACAGCGGCGCTACGTAATACGTCAATATTTGTTTGGTAACTGCTCAGTGAGTTCCATTTATTTCGTGGCGTGCTATAAATACTATAATCCCACCCTTGTCATTGCATTGTACAAAGTAAAAAGAAATGCGCCATAGGCTTTAACTTTTTTTTCGCCTCTTCGTAGCACTGAAAACGTTGCTTCCCTTAATGCCAGTTGTTCTCGCTCTGCGCGCACTCTCGAGCACTCTGACAGGTGTTTGTACAAGAATGGGGAAAATTTAGACAATGTAATTGAAATCAACTTCAATAAACAATGGAAAGAGAATCAGAAGATTCCAGAAAGACACAGGGATCATAATAGATATGAAAAGTCGTTATCGTAGTTACTTTAAGCAATTCCTCTTGATCCGCGAAGCGTTTCCTCGTCAAAAATTCCTTAAAAGTTGGAATCCATACAAATTCCAAGGAGTTAAATCTGGATTATACGGAGGATAAAATAGGACATTTCAATTTCGCTATGCCAACCACAGTTTGGTTTGCTTTGAAGCGTGTGGTGTTTTGCACCAGAAAAGTTGAAGTTCTTGGCGTAATTGTCCCGTCTTTTTCCTTCTAATCGTTATGTACCATTCCCGGAGAGTTTCTCAGCATCTTCTGCTGTTCATGGTTGTGCGTGGTTCGGGAGATTCACACAGCAAATAGATTTTAAATTTTGTCATAACTGGGGAAGTCGAAAGATTCCATTTCATAGACGCCATCTCTAGTGTCGATGCTTTCAGTAAAGGATTCTCTTCCTGGTGGTATTGTGCAAATTGTTGAAGAGAAGCATTGATTCGATTGGGCTTTTGTTCATCGGAGAACATTTTCGACACCTAGCAAGACGAAACTTTCGTAAAGTTTCGGTCGCAAAAAAATTCACGAACATAACTCTTAGAAATGCCAGGGATTCCAGCAATTTCATGAACTTTAATCCTCTGATTTTTCCCAGTCAAACCTTCGACGCTCTTGCAATTGTGTATCTGTGTATGAGATCCTAGTTCTGTCTTCTTTCTTTTCCGGATCATCAGTCAGTTTCATTTATCTAACCCACAAATTTTTTGCAATAAAAACTGTTTTTTTATGAGTTATAATGTTCGGGTCAAACACGTCGTGTAATCTGTGATGAATTTCGCTTTGATTAACCTCTTCAGGTTACGGAAATCTGATAACTTAACGCACCTCGCAATTGTAATATTTTAATTACACACATCTTGAATGAAAATGTCTAGACACGTATATGGCGCCAATATTCCGCATGCGTAGTTTGTACAACACCCACCTGTATTTTAATACGCGACAACCCTCCTAGGTAAAATTTAAGCAGTTCTATGATACATCATGAATAATATTGACTGTATTTATATCTAATATCATGTGACTAAAATTACTTCCTCTCTTCGTAATCAATTTAATATCTTAATATACACCCCCCACACCCATATCCCTATGCAAACATTAAAGTCAAACGGCAGCAATAAAAAATTCGAATGTTAGCGCCACTCGAAGAGTATAAACAGATATAATCGTATAAACATCCTGAAGGATTTGCAGGCCATAAAGGTTCGGCCAATTAGCAAATTAGGTTTCGATAGAATTTCCGGTAATTTAGTGTTTAACTTCATAATAGAAACCGAAACCTTAAGTAGTTAATTTGATAAGCGCTTTATGTAGGACTGACGCTATTCGATTTCATTCTGGCGATAGGTAGAGGCACGTATCAAAAAGCACGTCTCTGGAAATCCCCTCAAAAGACAACAGAACAATGGAGGAAAAGCGTGGTAGTATTAGTTGTAGTGTTCCAGTCTTTTATTTTGTAAATCTGTGGTGAAACGGGAGTTCATCGAAATACATCCAATTCACCTGTGTTTCGTTTATCTTTTTTGTTTATTTTTTTTAAGTTAATTTGCTTGTTACGTTAATGTGCTTGTTACTGTTGGAAGTAAGGGATGTAGAGTAGAAGTTATCCCGCTTTTTTTGAGGGGCGTTAATTAGAATTTGAAATTAAAATGGCTTGCTTAATTTACATTAAGAGCTTTTAACTAATTTGTATCTAAAATGTACATTAAATTTATTAGGAAAAAAAAGGTAAAAGGATAAAGCGAATACTCATTATTGGAATAGTAATTATAACAAATATAAAACCAACACTACCTTGCTACTTTTATTTAGTTTAGTTTTTTGTATCGGGAAACAGATGGCGGTGTTATTAAAAAGATGTTAGTTTAAAAAGAGTATTCAGGCGAAACTAACAATTATTAGCTTATTTTTTCCAATTGTACAAGTGTACATTATAGTGTCTTTGTAGTCAGTGGATTATTGAAACCACAATACCTTGTGAGCAGAGTTGGGATGTCTTTCCGCGGGCCAGGTTCGTACTGAGTACGCAGCGCCCTCACCAGTGTAATGTAATAAAACAGATGAAGTGTAGAATTATAAGTTAGTACCGAGCAAATCTTTATATAAAGCGAACGTATAATTACTGAGTATAACTGACGTGCGCAAGGAAAAACGAGACAATAGGATGACGCATTGATGAATTTCCCAATTTATATTATAATAATGGTAAGATCAAAACAACATGCCACCAAAAAACGCAATTTGTGTTTAGTTTACTGTTCATGATAATCGCCTATAATTTGAGACTTCGTTTACTCGATAAGCCACCGTTTCATGACTTCTAGAGTAAATACGATCCCAACTGGAAGCTACTATTCCGGAGAGGGTTACAAAACCATATGCCAACTGTGTGTTACGACATCAAAAACATGATCACAGCTGTAGTAAAAGATAAACAGCTGTGGTTATGTATCGTTGAAACGACAGATCGAAAAAACAACATTTTATTTTAAATATTATAGTGCGTGTTCTAGATCCTGTGAAAAATCCAAGATTTGCTAGCTGATAAGTAGTGGATTTTCTCTGGTTCTGGCCCCACTGCCGCCACCGATAACGCTACAATATCTGGCCTACGACACCCTGATGTTACATGACACATTATATACGAGGCACGGTCATAAATTCCGATGAAATTAAATATATGAGTTTCACCCAAAAAAGAAAAATTTCGATATCAAGATGACGCTTTGCCAAAAGAACATTGATATAGATTTAAAGTTCAAGGTGGTGCTTCGCCTAAAGGGTGTTAATAACGATTTAAAAATTAGGATGGCTCTTCACCAAAGGAGCATTAATATCAATGATGGCCGCCAATAACTGTTAATAGAATTACTGATTGTATATCGATTTAAATTAATATAGAAAAGCCA
Organism: Dermolepida albohirtum; assembly: GCA_031893035.1. Taxonomy (NCBI): domain Eukaryota; kingdom Metazoa; phylum Arthropoda; class Insecta; order Coleoptera; family Scarabaeidae; genus Dermolepida; species Dermolepida albohirtum. The sequence goes on from JAVIWB010005404.1 coordinate 183,293, forward strand.
AGATGGCTGCCAATAAATTTCAAATTTTGATAGTCTTACTGGCTGTATATGTATTTAAATTAATATTAAAAATCTAAGATGGCTGTTAATAAATTTCAATAGTAATAAGAAGATTAAGCTCCATTATTAGATTTTTTAAGCTGTTTTTGAAATAACTTATTTTTTCTCATTTCGACAGGTTGTTATATTCTTTATTGGATTTAATAAAATAAAAACTTAAATTAAAATAATATATATTTATATATACATGGGTAATAGATTCTCGGGCTCCCCGCGATATTGGACAGAAATTCTCGAAGAATCGGCGTCTTGCTGTTTCGATGACATCTGAATCATATTCTTCAGGAGTTATTTCGTAGTGAAGCGTCAACCTGAAACTGGCTGTGACTGCTCCTCCCGCTGCTTTATATCTGGCTCCTCGTAACTCTTCGTAGTAGTTTTGTTTCATGGACGTACGAAACAAAACTACTACGTCGACACTAGCACGACATGTCATCACAACAGAACATCCAATATATTTCCAAAATACAAGGACAATAGCATCTATAGAAAATCCCCGAGCAAGAACATACAAAAAGGCAATAGAGATTGAAAAATGAGAAAACATCTTGAATACTAGGAACAACGGTTAGCGCATTTCTTCCACCTGAACACCTTATAAAACAATCCTGTCAAATATCCGCAAACAAACAACCCATTAACATTAATCCGTTGTTAATGACACCTAATTATTGTCCTATTAAACCTGAACCGAATATTCCAGAACGCATTAAATACTCATTAAAAATCCCATTACACCGAAGCCAAAACCGATGTAACCCGAAGAGTTACGAGGAGCCAGTGTATAAAGCAGCGGGAGAAGCAGTCACAGCCAATTTTAGGTTGACGCTTCACTACGAAACAACTCCTGAAGAAAATGATTGAGATGTCATAGAAACACCAAGACGCCAATTTTTTCGAGAACTTCTGTCCAATATTGCAGAGAGCCCGAGAATCTAATAATACTCATAGTTACAACCGCGAGAACCATCGTTCGAACACATGTATATATATATATATATATATATATATATATATAATTTTTATAATAATATGGCTGCTTTCCTTAAATGAGCATATTGTGACTGTGTCATTCAAGTGGAAGGTTAAATTATTGAAAATAAAATGTATAATAACGGTTCTTTTCATCATATCCAGCACCGAAATCTAAAAATTCATCAGCTTCTTTGTCTCGTCGTTGGTAAGTGCTTGAATAGACGGTGGTTTATGTGTTTTCGAATGTAGCCACCTTCTTAGCATATACTAGATATTGGGTTGAGGGATCTGAAATTTGCGACCATCTCGATTTGCTAACTGTCGTGGATTGTGCTCAAACGTAACACGGATTCTTTTCACTTGTTCTTATGAATCGCCTCGAAAAGCACGTTGCATCATAACAACCGAATTAGTTTTTTTATTCTTTTAAAATAATCCTGAAAATTTCATTGTAACAAAAACGTTTAACTATTACCATGGTAAAAAATTCAATACGAACGCCCTCTATAATGCCTGGAGTGAATCTCTGAAGATTCCCCACTTCAATTAGTGTACATCAATTTTACATCAACGTCAAAAGTTGAAATACGTGGCTCTGTATGTTTTCCAAAACTTATTGGAAAATTTTACGGACGCTTTATTACAAGAAAAAAATAATATATCATTATTAGCAGTGATGTGAAAAATTCAATACCACCAGGATTAATTCATCATAGCTTTCCAAATTTCACCCCTCATTCCCATTAATTCCAACCAAAAATATCGTAAAAACTCGTTATTTAATAAGCGATTACGTATCACCTGTCAATATTCGCGAGCGTAGCCATATTTTCCGAGATAAGTAAACAAAATCGAATTCGTTTATTTATATTTACCTGCTTTCCGTTAAAAAAAAAGAAACTACGTTTCAAACGTATATATTTGAAATCGTCCTTTGCAAGAGTTTATGAGTCTCGAAATGTTTGTCGTGGAACAAGAGCGGACGAAGGATAGATTGTAGAATTCGGGAGAAACCCCTGTAATCATACGAAGCGAACAAGTTAAATTGCCACAGGCAGCGACTTCAGAGACCGATTTTACAGCCTTCGCGATCGGCGGGCGTTGTAACGATTTCCCAGATATTCGATCTCGTTAGCTTGCATATTATCAGTTTGTTTCAAAGAAAGTAATTGGTGGGACTGGAAAAGATTTGGGGATGCGAAGGAAATTGTACGAATCGAATGGGGAGGAAAAATTTATAAGATTTATATAATTTCCAATTGTTACATGAACTTTTCTATAATACGATATTCAATTGTTGAGTGTTCGTTTTACTTCTTTTTAACTTCGTTACTTTTCACGGGTCTCATTTTGATATAATTTTGTACGGTTACAATCGTTGTAGGCACAATGTTCAGACTAGCACCCATTTTTTTGGATACCAACGCTTCTCTGTAAATCATACAATGTGTTCAGATACACTGTGAAGATTTTTGTTTCAAGTATTGCTCCAAACTTTGTTATCTTCCAGACACTGTACGGACGACTTGGGTGCATCTTCTGAAGCAATTTTCTCTTTCTATATACGTCTTGTTTACAAAACCATTTAATGTATTAAATAATGTTGTCGCTCTGAATTCTATAGGCTTGCTGATCAGACAAATCATCACAAAATCAGACATCAGTTATACGAGCCCAATGCTTAATCAAGCTGAATTGAAGACAATTTGTCACGAAAATTCCTGAAAAGCTGATGCTCTACACCTTCAGCTATACCACCAATTCGACGAGCAATAGTGCGTGTATCATTTGATAGAGGTATGGATTGCAATTGTTTGACAAAATTATCTCCAAATATAGCTTCTACAATCTCAATCGTAGCTTGCAGAATCAGTTTTTACGTGTGGCTATTTTAATGAAACTTTGTAAGAGGCAAGCAGAGCTGTTTTATTCACAAATAAAGCTTTTTAAAAGGTGATTTTTGCTTTTCACATGATTTTAATTTTAATTTGAAATATTTTCATTTTTTTTAAGGTACTTACTATGAAGTGTTTCCAAATGTTGTTAAGGTTTCATGCTGTTGTCAAAATTTTTGAGCAAATGACATACTGTGCCCCTCTTCTTCATTTATTTCAGTGCTGGTAAACCCAAAATTCAAGTATTTTTGAGAATATATTCTTGATTGTATCTCAGAACAACTTTCGTGTGTCCACTTGATACTTCGCTATTGTCTAATTCGTGCCCACACCTCCTTAAAAAACTTATCAATAATTCTGTGTAAACCTACCTCTATTCGAATACCAACAATTGCAGTCACACCTAAATTACAATATACACAATCGAGGATCGATTCGCCTGAGACTGGCTGGAGTTGAACGAAGTGCAGTATTTATATATTTTATGTACACATGCGTTGCGACCGCGTCAAGCGTTCGAAACAAATCGGAACTTCTCGGGAAACCGCGAGGGAATATATTGCTTTTTCATAAACATTTCTCATACATGTTAATGGAGAAAAAACGCAACACTTTGTTGTTAAAATTTAAAAAAATTTTCAATATTAATGTGTCGAAAACTCGACTTTTTTTCCAAGTATCATTCAAACCGTGACAAACCACCCATCCCTTCTTCTCAACAACTTTCTACTCGTATTTTAACACAATAAAAGGAAGCAGCCCCTTCTTCTTTAAGAGTACCAGATAAAACACATTCCAAACATCGACTATCAACTGTACATACACGCATTGTTTATTCCATGCCTTCCTATTACTCTTTCAAATAACAACTGATTACTTTATACAGGTAGTGACATCCGACAGGCGGGAACTTTGACTCATTTCAACTTCGCTTTCCCCGGTTATCTTGAACTCAGATTCGTTGTACAGTTGATATACTTGTCTATTCGTGTACAATGTATATTGTCTTATACCTTTGAAGTTATAAGACGTGTTAATTCCGAAAGCGCATCTTGATTAGAAGCTTCTTACAATTTTCGCTTTTGCAATACAAATTTTGAGGGAAATACGTGTCATTGATTATTTGAATTATGTTTCTAAAAATGACCGTCGGGTATGTTTGTTGTGTGGTAGTATAAAAAAAACAAATCCAAGACAAAAACTTATAGAGGCTTTTGTTTGTTGTCTTTAATATCATGTTAAATAAGTGATGGTTCTGTAGGAAATGGAAATTGGATAATTTAATATAAAAATTCGAAATGAAGAATTTATAAATAACAAAGTATTAAACGTATATCTTTATACTTCTTTTTCGAAATTTGGGAAAAGATTCCAAAGGCTCTCTATCCGCATTCACATCCGTTCAGTATCAGAACAAATCTTTATCACATTTTGTTATTACACAAAATTTACCTCATCGTACTTTCGTCATTTATAATTTCATCATCTGGATATTGAGTTGACAGGTTTGTTGAAAATACCAACTACTTATTTGTACATTTACTTCTGTTATTGGTGAAATAAGTTATTCATCTTTGAGGAACATATCAAAAGATCCAGGTCACAAGTGCTGGTTCTTTGAAAAGCATTGTAATTCCTTTACAGTCTCTGTAGAATATCAACGCAGACTTTCTTGGGGCGTATTTTTTGCTTCAGTTACGTGAAAACTAAGAACCATTTCGGCATAAATTTTGTTCACATTTTGTATTTACACAAAATTTTCCACATCGTATCTCCATTGTTATTTATAGTTTCATCATTCGGCTACTGAATCGACTGGTTTGTTGAAATATTCAACTACTTATTTATATATTTCTTTCAGTTATTGAAGGGAAAGATTCCTAGGGCGTTCTTCATCTTTTATGTCACCACGTTTTTTACTTAGAGCTTTAGATCATGGCCACACGACGGGTAAAAGACACGACATACAAGTATTTGAAAAGATTGCGTTAGTATTTTGTCTAATTTTAGTAGAAAATATAATTGGCGTTATTTGAATTTTTAGATTTGGTGTATTTATGGTATACGAGGGTAGTTTGACAAGTAGTGAGAATAGAAAAGAAAAACTAATTTTTTAAATACAAAATAATTTTTATTTTTCAATATATTCTCCTAAAAGAGCGATACATTTATTCCAACGGTGCTCCAATGCCCTTATACTATGTCAAAAATGCGATTCCGGATGGCTTGCAAAATAGTCATTTACGAAGATGATAAGCTCGTCGTTAGGCGAAAATTTCTTTCCACCTAGTGCCGTTTTCAATTTTGGAAAAAGGTGGACGTTGGAAGGGACTAGATCCGGCGAATAAGGCGCATGCGGTACTAATTGGAAATGCAGCTCGTGGATTTTGGACATCGCAACTGTGCTGGTATGCGAGGGAGCGTTGTATTGGTGAAACATAATCTTTTTTTTGCCATTCCTCCGTTTAGCACGAATCTCAAAATTTAATTTTTGTATAACTTCTGCATAATATTGTCCGTTTATTGTGACACCCTTCTGAATGTAACCAATGAGCAAAATGCCCTTTGAATCCCAAAAAATTGATGCCATCACCTTGTTTGCCATAAAGTGGTTTTCGCTTTCTTTGGAGGTGCAGAACCACGTTCTAACCATTGTTTCCATTGTTGTTTAGTTTCGGGTGTACTGTAATGTATTCAAGTTTCATCGCAAGTAACAAATCGCCTACAAAAATCAACCGGATTCCGCTCATAAAGGTCCAAACACTCATTGGTAATGCGCAAACGAGTGAACTTTTGATCAGCCGCAAGCAATCGCGGCACCCATCTTGCCGAAAGATTAGAAAGGCCCAATTCTTTCGTTAAAGTGTGGTGTACGCGTTCTGTTGAAATGTTTACCATGTCTGCTATTTCTTTCATTTTGAGTCGTCGAACTTGCGTAATAATATTATATAATATATATATTTATAATCATTTCCTTAGAAGTCACGATTTTGGGTACTCGAGAGCGCGCTTCATCAACACAGCTTGTTCTACCACGTTTAAATTCATTTACCCATCTACCTATTGTGGCGGATGATGGAGCAGATTCACCTAATATTTCCCGTAACTCATCTTTTATTTCGGTAGCTTTCGTACCCTTAATTACGAAGTATTTAATCACCGCACGATACTCTGCTTTTTCCATTTTAACAAAACGACGTGTTGCTTCTTCTTCAATCAGCTGGCAAAAATAAACTAATCAACCGATTTATCTAAATATCATAATGTAAACATATAAATAGGCAACCTAAATTACAGTGCATTTGTTTTACCAATTAGAGCGCCACCTATGTGCCATTCTCACTACTTGTCAAACTATCGTCGTAGATACGGTATAAGATTGGGGATATAAATACTAACTAAACGGTAACAATTATCGTGGCCTTTGACGCATCCATACCTGTATGACCAGTTCACACAAAAAGTCGTTACTAATTAATTAAAGAAATTAAAACGCGGTATTGTTATTTAATAGGTAGACCTCGTATATCGTTTACACATGTCTACTATTAACTTTTCATGTATTACAACCAACAAATTAATTACTAGATTTCGAACTAATAAACGGCTTAGTGTCAATAATGGTTAAACGTAAAACAAACTTAATAAAGACATGTAACTAGTTGAAACGTTTCATGTAATACGAAGTATGTTCATGTCCACTGCTTCATAATAATTTTATCAAAGTAACGTGATTATGTCACAAATGTAATTAAACGAAAGCAAGTTTATATGAACATACGTATTATTCATTTGTTTCATGAATAATACATTCTATCAAGATAATTTCGACTATTTGAGGTAACTCGATAAAATAAATTTATTGCGAACACTATGTACATATACACCTGCGTGTTTACATCACTTTATGATGTATTAATGCTCGTAGAATGTAAAGGCTGTTTCAAATTTCGCGTTTTTTTAAACAATAAACACATAATCTGCATTCACTTTCAAAAACTTTTTATTGGGAATTGAAGTATTAGTTATGACTTTTATATGCGAAAAATAATATATGCCGAATGGCCTCCTCTTGCAGCTCCACAGACGTCCATTCTTTTGTTAAAATTTTCAATGACATCTTGACATAATTGAGGGTCTATCTCACCAATGACACGAATAATTTCATCTTGCAAAGCAGGAATTGATTGTGGATTGTTTTTATAAACCTAACCTTTCTCATAACCGCAAAGAAAATAGTCTAACGCTGTCAAATCACCTTGGTGGCCAATTAACATCGCCGTGAGATTACACATCCAGCAAATTTTTCTCTCAATAAATCAATTGATTCGTGTGCAAAGTGAGGTGTAGCGCCATGCTGTTGAATCCACATATCCTCTAGATCAATATTCATTAATTCAGGCCACAAAAATTCGGTTATCGCCCAACGATATCGATCACCATTGACAGTTACAGCTTCACCAGCAGCATTTTCAAAGAAGTAAGGTCCAATTACAAAACCTGACCATAATGCACACCAAACAGTAACTCGTCTAGGATGCATAGGTTTCTCATAAATAATTCGTGGATTTTCCTCATCCCAGATACAGCAATTTTGTTTATTAACATAGCCACCAAGTTGAAAGTGTACCTCACCGGAAAACATTATTTTTTGAGAAAAATCAGCTGGTTGTTCATTGATGAAATTGATAAATGTGCGACGTTTTAAATGATCTAATGGCTTCAGTTCCTGTGTTGTTTGAACCGTATGTACCTTCGGAGCTAAATCCTTGTGTAAAATAAGCCATGTTGTTGATCCACTAAGTCCAAGTTGTTGTGAACGTCGTCCAATGGACATTTCAGGATCTTCAGTAACACTTTCACGAACCAAACCAATATTTTCTTGCGAATGAACACTACGACTGTATTTTTCACTTTTTTGATCTTCCACGGAACCGGTCTTTTGAAATTTTTTAATAACTCGAGCAATAGTGCTTTCAGATGGACGATTATGTAAACCATAAAATTCACGTAATTTACTAAAAACTCTTTTCATAGAACGCTGATTTTCATAAAATAATTCAACAGTTTGAACGCCTTGTTGTACCGTGTACAAAGCCATTTTTTAAATGTCATATATTACACTTTTTAAATGCCCACATACCCAGATAAATTCAGTGCGCCATCTATATTTTATTTATTCTTAAAAAAAACCGCGTAATTTGAAACACCTTTTATGATGGGTGAATATGTTTAATATTTCTTTCTTTTTTCTTTGATTTTGAAAGGAAGGATTATAATTTATTTCTATTGAATGTATAACACAAGCTCTAACTTGACGATTGTAAAGATTATTGGAGATATCGAACCTCTAAGGCGTTCCAAAAATAACAAAAAGAAAAAATTTGGAATTAAGGTAATTTAGGCGTTCTTCAAGATACGATTTTGTGACTTTTGTTTTTTATAATTAGCAAATAATGTCTGTTTAAGTTCATTTAACGTATTCAAGTAGTTTTTAAAATTAAAAGGTACGTAAAATTATTAATAATGAATCGTAAAATCCTTGTATCTTTTAAAGAGAGTACTTAAGAAAAAAAATTATTAGGAGACAGCGATGGAGTCCTAGTAAATTAAATGTCGAATATTTTTCACAGCCACACAATCGTTGTCATAAACGCCTTTCAAATGCTGGTAAATTTCGATGGGCAAGCAGCCTTCTAGGTTAAACATTCTACCGGAGATCGTTGCTTGGTATTCACTCCAAAAATCAAAACTGATAATTGACATTTACTCAACGACGGTACATAGGAGCATGAAACTTTGCATGCTAAGACGAGATATTCCAAATCATCGTTTCCAAGTTAGTGTTTCTGTTCCCATTACGAACACAAAGACGTTGGAGATTTCCCAACCCAATCCACCCTCATACCATGAATTTATAATATTTTCCCAACATTGATCCACCTGAGATGTGTTTCTGCGTATACTTTTCCAAAAACGATTTAAAAATAGTATTATTTAATTTCTTTAAGGGGCTATTTGTTACCAAAAATGCTTCGCGCAGTTCTTTGGAGAACAAATCTTTGGAAGACGATTCAAATTTTTCTCTTTATGGGCTCTTGTATTTACATATAGCATAAAATCGAATTTCTGCCTAGTAGATTACATCCAAACCTTACATAAGTCTATTTTTTGTTCCAAAAAAAGTTTCAAGGTTTCGGTTTACATTGGGTCATAGTGGAGTTCGTAATTTCCTTAGTTACTTTATATATGTCCTCTCTCCAAATTTTCTCCATTTAGTTTAGCTTATGCTTCATTACTTCTTTGCGCTCTTTTCTTTATAACTTTTCCCACATATTCCAAGCGTAATGCTTTGATGTATCTTACTAAATTTTCTTCACCCAATTTTTTTTCTATTACCGTTTCTTTTTGCTTTTCTCTCTTGTTTTTTCGCCGTATTTGGTCCAAAAATTATAATGTATTATTCTTCTTTCCAATAACTTTCCATCTTCTTCTTTTCTCTTGGTTTTATTGTCCTTACTACTTCATAAATAATGATGTGAAGTTTTGAAAATAAAAAAGTGTTTACTTTAGGAGTTCGCATTACGATCTTTCCAAATCTATTGCGGTTTTTATGCCTCTCTGGAGTTTCTTGACTTCATTACATACGCCTGTTGAATTTGGCGTTTATGTAAACGTATTCCTATCTCACTGGAACAATTGAGGAAGTCGAATTAATTCATGTGGCTCTGGAAAATATCAAGAATTTGTTCATGGGACTTGCACGCTGTTTGGAAGTAGTCATCATTTGGAAGACTTTGTTAGCTGATTTCGTTTTTATTTATACCTTTTTGTATTGACTTTTTGAACCAAACCTTATTATTATCGAACTTCCAAAGCGGAGCTGTATTCAAATTATCAAAAATATACAGGGTGTTTTGTTTAAAATAAAGTTAACTTAATTTCGATTTACATTAAAACTTTCTTCATCTTGGTTTTCTGGCTGGAATCGCGTCTTCGCCAATTCGAGTACTGCGTCTCGTCACCACTTCTAAAGAACATCTGCAGGGAATAAATGCGGAAGACACATTACTAACCCAGTAGGACAACAACGCAATTGGTCTACAAATTTTTAATTGGGTTTTGTCTCCCTTATTCTAAAGTGTAATTGTGGCTGTCTCATTCCAATTCAACGAGATCTCACTCTGTTGTAGACAGGTATTTAATTGAACATTCATAAATTACATAACACAAATACGTGTAAAGATTTTTAAATTTATATTTGCTATTGTTAACTAAGGTTAAAGACAGAAATAACTAGTTTCGTTGCAGTCCAATTATTTCGGAGTCTCGTAAAGTTATTAAAAGGATTCTTTCACTAAATCATCACCAATTTTGTACCCTCTGAGACGTATTCTCTTGGCTTTGATAAGAGAATACGTCTCAGAGGGTACAGAATCAACAAATTTAAAACTCTTCAACACTAATAAGACAGTTTGTCCTCTTCGGTACGTAAAATTGGCCAATAAATTCATCAAAAAATGTCACATTTAAATCGTAAATTAGAAGAGAATTCGTCCCGACGAAAGCAAAAGTGAGTTTCACGAACAAAATGAAAACGGATGAAGAACAACGGAATGGAAATAAACGCAGGGCAGGAATCATTAGACGAATAAGATTTCATTATTAATTCTATTTTAAAAACCCCTCGAACGTTTGATTAAATTTCGAAATGATCGGCCTTTTTCACTTTCTCATTTCTCAGCGACGGATCGGCGTAGACGGAATGAACGAGTGAAAAAAACTGCGCCAGAGTTTCGTAATTGCCTCGAGCAATTCTGGCGTTAGATTAAGAATGTACACTTTTATGTTATAACAAATGTTTTGCGATTCTTAACTTTAATCTTGTCTATTTGTTATTTGAGCGCTGGGATTTTTCAAGCAATTTTCCTTTTTTTCCCTGTTTTATAAAAAAAAATAGTCATTTCTTTGTGTATATACACTTTGTTCTTTAGGTCTGTTGTAACTTCCTACATGTTACGTGTAAAATACATGCTTTATATCTTGTGGCGGAAACTATTTGACACTGTTATCCAGAGGTAAATGGAAATGATAGTGCACACAAGAGAGGTGTTCCTCAAGTGCCCTAAACGACATCCACAAATCTTCACAGTCGATTTTTACACACTGGGGAACATGATTGAAGGCAGTATATTATTATTTTCCGCATTTACAAAAAAATAGAAATTAAGTTTTGCAATTCGACCCTAAAGAATCAACTGCCATGAAGTAAAATCGGACGAAATCTAAGATGTTGAGATTGAACCAGATTTACAAAATATTTATAGCACTTACAGAAGAGTGGAAGCAATCGATAAATTACAAAATCCTTCGTTGTCATTAGTGGATTTACTGCAGTTACTGGAGATTGTAAAAATACAGCTGCATACATATTAGCTGCAACAAAAGTATTAATAAACATTAATTATGCAAATATTACATTATTTGATGTCGAAAGATTGTCTGTGCTCTTCATATAAGAATATTTTTTTCTCAGGGCAATCTTGATTTGCTGAAAAATGGAAACATATTTGATGTTTCAAATATTTAACTAATCTTATCCTGTTTGTGATTACACTAAAGATAGTGCTTAAAGTGGTATTTCGCGTTTTATAAATTATGTATACATTTATTTTATTTTATTTATCCATTATCAAGGGCACGCCCTTGGTATGCCTACTACATTCCACACTCTATTTTAAGTGCAGTTCGATAAAGATTTGGAATAGATTTTCAAATTGTTTTAATACTTTTTTTTACCATTTAAGTGAATATATTTTATTATTTTAGATTTATAAACTCATTTCTATACTTCTTTTGCTTATTCTGTGTGTTTATTCAATGTATCGGGTGTTTCTTCAAGATCGAGAACTTTAAATGATAATACAAGACAGAAATATTGTTGTAATGAAATTTTTTTATTATAATCTGGTAGATAATTTAATGGCATATATTTTTTAAATATGATTTCCGGCATATGCTCGTCGCGGCTACGAGTTACATGGTTTGAATGGCTTGAATATTGGCTTCCATTGCTTCAAGAGTTGCTGGTTTGTCGGCATAACCAATGACTTAACATAACCCCATAAAAAGTAATCCAGAGGCGTTACATCGCAAGAACGAGGGGGCCAGTGAACAGGACCACTTCTGGAAATAAAGTTGTCGCCAAGTTGATTTCGCAATAAATTGATTGTTAAGCACGCTGTATGTCAAGTTGCGCCATCTTGTTGGAACCAAATGTCGTCGATGTTTAGTTGATTAATTTTTGGAAATAAAAATTCAGTCAACATGGCTCGATAGCGCTCGCCATTCACCGTAACGGCAGCTCCTTCCTCATTTCGAAAAAAATAAGGACCGATGATGCCGCCAGCGTGTAAACCGCACCAAACAGTCAATTTTAATGGATGTAATAGTGATTCGTTAACGGCTTGAGGATTGTCTTCGCTCCAAATACGGCAATTTTGCTTATTGATGTAGCCATTTAACCATGAATGAACTTCATCGCTGAACACAATTCTTTGATAAAAATGCTCATCTTCGGCCAGTTTCAAATGAGCCCAATCAGCAAAAATGCGACGCAAACGATGATCGTTTGGCTTCAATTCTTGCACGAGCTGTATTTTATAGGCACGTAAGCCAAGATCCTTACGTAAAATTTTCCACGTAGTCGAAGGACAAAGGTTGACAACGACGATGAATCGACATTTCGGCGTCTTCTTCAATACTTCACGCTACAGCAGCAATATTCTCTTCGGTACGCACATTTCTTTTTCTCGTTGATGGTTTTGAATCGAGAAGAGTAAAATTAGTTCGAAGCCGATCAATAACTGCACGAATTGCTTGCTCACTAGACCGATTATGTTGACCGTAAAATGGACGAAGTGCTCTATGAACTTCGTGAACAGATTTATTTTTTTTAAAATAAATTTCTACAATTTGGAAGCATTGTTCAAGCGTTAAACGATTCATGATGACTTGCCAAACTTTATTGAACAGAAATGTCAACACAGTTTGACATTATCAGCTGCAAACTATAGTTATCGATATCGATAGTTCTTATGCAGCTTAAAAAACACCCATTACATTTTATCTATGTCATTTCTTGCTTGTCTGTAGAGAACGGGGAACAATATAAAATAAAGGCTTTTTGTTTAATGAATTTTTTTAAATATTAAGCATTTTTTCTCATGGCAATCTTGATTGCCTGAAATATTGTGAAAGCATATCTAATGCTTCAAATATTTAACCAATCTTATCCTGTTTGCGATTACACTGAAGACGATGTTCCGCGTTCCATAAATTATATATAACTATTTTATTTACTCATCAAGCGCACGCCTATGGTACGCCTACCATATTCCGCACTCTAGTTTGAGTATTCTTCGAACTACAGTTCGATAAAGATTTGAGACAGGTTTTCGAATTGTTTTAATACTTTTTTGGCCTTTAAGTGAATATATTTTACTATTTTAAATGTGTAACTCATTTCTATACATCGTTTGCTTATTCCGTGTTAGCAATCTATATACATCTCAACTATATCATGCCTTGTTCATCTGTAGAGAACGGAGAACAATGTAAAATAAAGGCTTTAAGCATAATTCAAAGCGAATTGCTGCAAAAATTCTACAAAAATTACGATTCGGCATTTTAATATAAATTTCGATTAATATCGAAATAAAAATATCCTTGCACTACAATTAAAGATATTTTCACCTGTATATTTAACATATTTAAGTCTTTAAGTAGGTACACCCTAATATATTTTTCCTTATCAGTTTACTTTCGCTTTCCCAGGCTCGTAAAGCTTGCTTTTTCGATACGCCAGACAGACACGAGAACTAGTTCATTCATCCACGACAAAGGATTCACCTGATGCAGATGGTACCATTCCCGTTTAAATATGTAAAATGTATACAATTTATTGATCGAAATGAGCCAATTTATTCGTATTGAGGAGACGTATGCCGAACATTCGGATAATTTATCGGCATACACAGTCATAGTATATACATGACGTATGAAACGTACAAATATAGAAATTAAAAATAAGGACGAGCATGTGCTGGTTGGAAATTGTAAAAAATGCAACAACTAAATTTGATTTTTTGCATACAATTATGCGCTTTTACGATGCCAAAATGAAAAATTTTAATTCAAACCGTTGTTGCATCATATATAATGCAGAAATTATCGAAAAATGTCCGCGAAAGATCCGAACCCACGGTATCATTCTCACCAGAAATATGTCATCAGCTTTAGACGGATATAGTGAATTCGAGCCCTTATACTTTGCCATAAATTGCATTATGGAAAAATAATTATGCGATTTTACGACATGCTCTGTTGTAGTTTCTTATTGTGTAAAAATATAAATGTGTATGTTAATAGTTATTAATATCGAAGCCAAAAGTGCGCGGCGACTGATGAGACTTGCGTTCGAGAAATTTGTAGAGTGGACGAAGCAATGAAGTTCGATAATATCTCTCGTCCACGGCGTTAGTATATACGCTGTTATTCAATATTACGTTACGGACCGACGATCAGCGAAATGAAATAAATTGTTATAAATTCTTTAATATGTAAGAGGATAGAACGCAATATTTCCAGAAGGAACTAGAAGTTGGCGCTATGCGCGTGGATATTGATCATTTGTATTGAATTTCTAAAAAGATTATCAATGAACAACGTTACTATAGATTAAGATAAATTATTAGGGATCATGAATGAAAACGAATTGGTTGCGTGGAGTACTAAAACATTTCTTTTTGAAAGAATTAAGCGATAAAAAGGGGTTAGGTGAAGTTCACCTTAAATACGGTAGTACAAGCACAGACTATGGCATACCAAAAAGACCCCCTAATGTAGAAACAATTAAAGAAATAGCAGAGGAAACAGGTATTTCATATGAACTTGTACTTTGCGTCTTACTTCAACATTTAAACATGAATAAGGTTAATTCTAGATTCGTAATAAAAACGGTTCTTCGTGGCATTTTATAACGGTCAAAGAAACGTGGGCCTATCACCACATTTCAAAGACTAAAGAGCAAGCAAAGTAGTATACAAAACGTGGTGAGTCAACTCCAAAGAAAGCTAAGAGCATTCCATCTGCTGGTAAAGTGATGGTTGCTAATCTTTCGAGACTTACGAGTAACACTTTTTATTGATTACTTCCAGCAAAAGTACAAACAAAACTGTCGATAAAACGTGGACATGTTACTACATTCCGGAGACCAAAGAGCAATCAAAGCAGTGTACAAAACGTGGTGAGGTAACTCCAAGGAAGACTAAGAGCATTCCATCTGCTGGTAAGGTGATGGTTGCTATCTTTCGGGACTTCCTAGGAACACTTTTTATTGATTACTCCCAGCAGAAGTATAAACAAAACTGTGTATGAAACATAGATATATTACTACATTACGGAGACCAAAGAGCAATTAAAGCAGTATACGAAACGTGGTGAGTCAACTCCAAAGAAAAAGTAAGATAATTCCGTCTTCTGATAAAGTGATGACTACTTCGGGACTTCCGAGGAATACACTCCTGAGACCAAAGGGCAATTAAAAGTGAATAAAAGGTGGTAAGCCAACTCTAGAGAAAGTCAAGAACATTTTTTTATGCTGGTAAAGTTATGGCTACATCCATTTGGATTTCTGATGAATCCTTTTTATTGATTTCTTACAGCATCAATTCAGGCAATAACATGTGGGTGTTATTTGTTCTTAGTAGACAGGTCGAATGAAGAAGAAATCGAAGTTAGAAAGAATAATTTACCCAAAAAAGTTTCTATAATATTTTGGAACAACCCTGGTGCCGTTAGGTTAAGATTATTGTATTGTACTTTGGGACTATATAAAATATGGAAAAATATTGCCAAGAATAATAAATAAAGTTTTCGTGGTATTTGTGCTAGAATTTATTTAAAATACTTCTTATTAATTCGAATTGAATACTTTGTCTTTGTCGAGTATATAATAGTTGAACAGTAGTTACGTAACATTGTTTAAATTTCCTGTATTATTAGCTCCTCAATAAAATTAGATAGTATCGAAACGTTTTCCAAAAGATTAATTATTAGCAACATCGTCGTTCAATAGACTAGTTAGCGGTGTATAATCCGGAGATTCCAGATGTGCATAGCGTGAAACATATGTAAGCTATTTAAGCAATATATGTGTATATATATGTACATATATACATATAAGTATATATATATATATATATATATATATATATATATATATATATATATAATGTTCTAGCCTAGAGTGTATACATCCCATATTATTTGGTGAGAATTAATTTAGGGGTAATCAATAGTTTCAAATGGGTATATAGTCGGGTATTAGGACGACTTTAATAGAAATTTATTATTTAAAATGTAATTAGTATCAGCTTTTGTAAATGAAGCATTAATTTTTATAATACCACTATTACCAACCTTAGACAACTCGTGAAATTCAATTTTATAGAATAGCGTGTTGTTAAAGTACAGTGCAATCCATACATACTATGAAACAAAGATAGGATTCACCCAGTAAAGGTAACTACTTTGAAATAAAATTTTGTGCAAATGTTACTGTATTGAAAATAATGGTAAAAAATGTAGCAAGAAAGCAATAAAACGTGTATCTTTTGCAAGAACTTTAATAAAAAAAACTAGTTATTTTTCTTTTTTATTTCGAATCAATTTAGTTTGGTTATTCGATTGTAACAGTCTATAGTTGTGAATTAATGTATTGGAATGCCAAGAATTCGAAGACAGCCAAATCATCGTCATCTATGCGATTTTGAAGGAGTCGTATTCTTGCACTACACGAGGTGTGCATTGCATTTCGTGAAATCGATAAGTAAATGTACAGAAATATTGCTTCAGTGTTTCAATGGAGAGATTGGTTTTAATAAGGTAGGCAACATCGCAAACAAGGCTATGGACGACGATCAATTTTTATTGATTTAGACTTTTTTAAATTATAAAATTGTAATACTTTTTTCGTACCAATTTTCAATTTAAAAATTTTTCTTTTAACTTAATTTCCCTTTCCATATTCACCGTAGAAATGTTCTTGTTAAAGATTTACAATAGAATTTTTAAAGTATTTTACAAAATGAACCTGTAAATGACTTTTAAAGTGTAATATTTTCTATTTTTTATCACTTAATGTGTATTATCCTAAAATATAATGAATTAAATTTAATTTAAACTGCATTTCCCCCTATAAGTGAGATCTTCGCGCTGATAATATTATATGGAACGGTATATAAATATTAAGCAAAAGCTGTAATGGAGAAAAATGTTTCAAACCAACGTCCAAAATAAATCAGAAATTCAAAAACTTCGAGAAGGATATATTGCCTACACTTTGATTCACAACTTCTATACTTCTTTACTAAAATTCATAGCAGAAGTTAGGCGCGAGGGGTTTAACAAATATTAGACAATAAAAATTTATAAATATGCTTTTATATAAAATATTGTGCGTTTATTTTGACTTTTTTTTAAATTATATCCTTGTAATATTCGAAGTGATTCTTATCGATTTACAAATTAAAAATTCCCCCCCCCCCCCCCGTTCCCCAAATATCAATTTTTCCTTTTATATTTACTTTTGATATATTCTTGGGAATTTATAATAAAATCTTTAAAGTATTTTACAAAATAAACCCATAAATGACTTTTAAAGTGTAATAATTTTTATTTTTATTTTTTTTCTCACTTAATGTACAATATATTTTAGAATATTTAATTATTAGTTAATTAAATATAATTTAAATTATGTTTCCCGTAATAAATAGGATCTTCTTTCTGATAAGATTATATGGGACGCTCTATAAATATTTAGCAAAAACTGTAATAAAAAAAAATGTTTAAAACAAATAAGAAATAAGTCAGAAACTCCAAACTATTACCAGAAAAAAATTACGTTTGATTTAAATAATAATTTCTATGCTTCTTTATGAAAAATCAAAAAAGAAGTTGGCAATAGATGCGAGGGTTCCCAAATATTTAACAATAAAAATATATAAATAGGCTTTTCAAGAAAATAATTTCATTTATTTTGATTCTTTTTTTAATTGTACAGATGTAATATTCAAAATGAATCTTAATTTTTTTATTTCTTTTGCAAAATTTTATATTTTTCTTTTGATATTTACCTTAGATATTTGAAGGGGGATATATTACGTTCGATTTGGTTCTTAATTTCTATACTTCTTTACCAAAATTCATAGCGGAAGTTACTAAGGCGCGGGGGGGGTTGCTAAATACTACTAAAAAAATTTATAAATAATCTTTTCATTAGAACAATATGCAAAATTAATTTTTTGTATCGAAAACATTTAATTATTTATTAATAAACAAATAGTTCAATTTAATTAAGCAACTTACCTGTTAACTGTCCTTTAAACGGCCAACAAATTCGCGGTTAAAGTTTTAACTTTTTCAAATGTCCTTTCTTAAATAAATTCACTGTACAACGGTACGATTTTGTATTCAAATAATCACAAAAACACAAACCCAAAGTGTATATATCAAAAGTGGATGTATCTGGAATAGCTATGTATGTATGTATATATGCTGTACCAAAGGCTTCAGAGCAGTTCGGATAACTTACAAGGTGTGCGCTTCCACGAGAACTTGGACGTATTTTATATACCGAGAGAACGGAGTCAGCCTGCGCTTTAGTTCCCCAGTTAGGTGTATACGTGTGCATCGGACGTTATGGTACTGTATTCCAGTACATATCGTTGGACCGATCTTCGTAATAATACTCTCCACACGTTTTGTGGACGATACTCTCAGGAGGCGAGCCCACGTTAGTGGATACATTGCGATCCATAAGGCATGCTGAAAATCCACCCTCTGCGAGGGAATCTAAAAAATAAAATTATGTTAAAAGCTGTATTATTTATTTAGAAGGATCCAATACGTATTATGTTACGGAATGTTACGTGTATACACAAATTTCTTTATAAACGATCAATTTTTTCATCCTCTGGTGATTAAAAAATGAAAGTTTGATAAATTTTGATATCGAAATCGTTTTTGGGACCTTCTGAAGTAATGCAGACACGCAAGTATTTGTTATTTTGCAATAAATATTGTATAATTCTTTTACATATATAAAAGTTCACATTTTGTCATGGTTTTTCAAGTTTTACATTCTCTCAGAGTTAAGCCAAAAGAGCTAGATAAATTCTGACATCGAATCGTTTTTAGGACTTTCAAAAATTATAGTGCGGTAACATTTGTTAATGCACGGTCACTTTTGGAAAATGCTAATTTTTGAGAATTGCATTTTTCTGAATAAAATTGAGATATTCGTCAAAATAAAAAGTATTAAATCAAGTTTACGTAGCATGAAAAATAGTAATTCTGAACTAACAGAATACTGATTTTCTCTTGTTACAAGGAATATTATCCAAGCTTTAGAGATTGTCAATTTACACACACAAAAATTCGAATTTTGACATTTTTTTTAAAATTTTATATTCTTTCAGGGTTGAAACGAAAGAGCTAGATAAATTCTGACATCAACGTTGTTTCTATGAGGAAAAAAATGTCGGGATCATAATAAACAATACATCGGTCAAACAAAACGCTCAATGCCAAGCCGGTATATAAAATACAACTCTCATATCAATTTTAATAGACCTGAGAAATCAAGTTTAGCGTAACACGTGTTAGAAAATAATCGTAGTGTAATCCTGAATTATTTATATTTAATCAAAAATATAAGTAATTACCATGAATTAGACAGGTAATTTGGATGGAGCCTGTGGTTGATTAACTTAATTACCGAAGGTTGATATACTATATGTATAACTCCTTTCCACATTAATTTTCGTATTCTGTAAACGTATATACATATACAGTATTATGCAAATTAATGGAATCAAACACAATATAACTAAGAAAACCGATTATTTGTCATATAATCACGATGAGATGGTATAAAATTATAAATTACTAGTAATTTAATAAGAGATATGCCCTCCTTCGGCTGCGATGAGAGCCTGAAGTCTTTTCGGCATGGAATCTATTAATTTTTGACAGTTTTCCTTTATTTTCTCGTCCCGAAACCACACCTGCATTACTGCTTCTATCAATTTTGTCTTCGTTGTACAGTCCATTTTATGTAACCTAGCCTTACAAATGGCCCACAGATTTTCAATTGGGTTTAAGTCTGGAGAAATCCCAGGCCAGTCCAAGAGGGTTATTCTTTTTTCCTTGAAATATTTGACGATAACCTTCGATTTGTGGCATGGAGCTGAGTCCTGTTGGAAAATTGCACCTCCGTTAGGCTCACGTTTCTTTAGATCTTTTCCCAAATACTTATCTAGTAGCTCTTTATATTTCTGGCTATACATCATGCCTTCTATAGGCACCAGCGATCCAGTTCCCATGTACGAAAAACATCCCCAAAACATCTTCTTTACAGGATGTTTGACAGTCTGATCGATATGAGCTGCAGTGAGTTTTTCATCTCCACTTTTCTCATGATCGCTGCCCCTGCACCCAAAAATGGGACTCGTCTGAGAACAACACCTTTGTCCAGTCTTCCTCATTCCATCCGGCATATTTCTTGGCCTTAATAAGCCTCTGCTTTATCATTCGTTGAGTGAGGAGTTGCTTCTTCTGTGGTCGAATGGCCTTTCTTCCAGACTCTAAAAGTCTCCTACGAACTTTCGAGTCATGCACTTTCACTCCAGCGTCGACTAAGTCTTTTTATAGTTCAAAACAAGTTTTTCTTGGGTTCAGCTTGCTATTTCTGACCAAAAAAGTTACATCCCGGGGTGTCATCTTCCTCTTCTCCCACGCTTTCCCGCTCGTTTCACTTCAACTATTCCGGTATTCTTTTTTGCTTTAGGATCTTGCTTACTGCTCCTTGACTAACATCACATTCCTGAGCAATATCTTTGTGTGTCATTGAAGTGTGCTCACTTAATGTCACAATCTTCTCACGTTTTCTGGGCGTGATATCCATATCGCAAACAACCGGTAAAAGCATAATATAAATCAAATTTTGAACTTTGAAAGAGTATATGTGAACAAACTCTCTAAAACGCACTGAATAACTGTGTAATGCGTTCCCAGTTATATAGGTTATGTTTTTTTTGATATAAAACTACTGTCAGAACTGACCTAACAATGCTGCCACATGCAGAAAACTAAAAAAATAGTCATGATTCCATTCATTTGCATAATACTGTACGTATGTATACGTACATATACAGAATACGAAAATTAATATGGAAAGGGATTGTATACCAACCTTCAGTGATTAAATGAATTAGACAGTTACGGGAGCATATTTATTGTAAAAATGAAAGCACAATTTAATTTTTTAAAAGTGGTTAATTTTAACTATCTTCTTCTGGGCTTCTGGGCTGGAACCACGTCACTGGTATAACTGCCTACGTTTTAGTTTCAGTGCAACAAACAGTAGCAGTAATTGAGCCCTGAAGATGTCCCATACGAGTTCCAGCCCGGAAGCCCAGAAGAAGATAGTATGGACCACGACTGCGGAAGTCTACGTACTAGATTGGTTAATTTTAATTTATTAACAAATAACGTGTGATCAAACATGACGAAATCGTTGGTACAACTGAAAAATTTGTAATAAAATATATCGACTTAATACCTGGTTGATCCTTGATGATACAATGGCATAGCTTATGAGTATCCTAGATTGGTGTATTATGGAAAAACCAATTCAAGTTTGAACTATAAAGAAATGTACTTGGACTAAACATAGATAAAGATCCGATAACATATTCTTGCTTCTATGAGTTTCTGGAAGATACGACCGATAAAAAAGGTAACATAAATCAGCGCGTTTGGTTTTTAACGGGAAAAGTTGTGCGGAGTTGTTTTGTGCGAGTTTTACTGTCGAACCTGCAGTGCGTTTAATTATCTGCTACTGATGACAACTTAGTTGTTGAAATACGTATTCAAAATACGAAGATTGATGTATGTAGTAAGGGATATCATTTGTGTGAGATGTGTGTCAAAATAAAAACTTACTGCACGGCTCCATAATAACGAAGTACGTTTTCAAAGTTAATTGCTTCCACTATGCAGTTTTCTGCAGTAGAGGAATTAAACGATACACAGTTTGTACTTTTAATTCTTGCATTTTTAAATTCGTAACCATATCATGCGGTTACAAAACGGGAGGTTCTTGTAAAGGATATGTATTTGCATTTATTCAAACGTCTAAAATGTTATCTTTCAATTTGAAGCTCGAATGGGAACAGTCATTAACCCGGTACGAAACCTCTACCTACCCGAGCAACAATAGCAGTAATTAGTGGGTAAACAAATGGAGTAATACGGCAGTTAGTGCATCCTAGAGATAGAGCGCCAGCTCGCTAAGAAAATTAGGGCAAAAAAAAGGAAATTAATAAAGAAGCGCGAACAAACAAACTGAACGTACGAGCTCACGTTGTAAATAATGTTCCACGTTCTTTTTTTTGTATGTCAATGACTACCCATTCCAACTGACGTTTTCAGAGCAATTAGCTGAAATTTCGTGAAAGGGAGTTCACTGCGCGAGACAAGCTGGCATTGTTAAACTCTTTGATCCGAGCCCTAATACACTGGTGAAAGATACATAAGAACGCTTCGTTTTGTTATAAATTTAGTGTTTGTTAACAAAAGGAATGAAAATATGATGTTTTTATTAACGTTTCTTCTTTCATATCTTATGAGCGTGGTTCAGGAAAGTGTAAAAGACAGTAATACGAGGGTAGTTTGACAAGTAGTGAGAATGGAAAAGAAAAACGAATATTTTAAATACAAAATAATTTTTATTTTTCAATATATTCTCCTAAAAGAGCAATACATTTATTCCAACGGTGCTCCAATGTCCTTATGTCATCTCTAAAATGTGATTCCGGAAGGCTTGCAAAATACTCATTTACGAAGATGATAAGCTCGTCGTTAGAAGAAAATTTCTTTCCACCTAGAGCCGTTTTCAATTTTGGAAAAAGGTGTAAGTCGGAAGGGGCTAGATCCGGCGAATAAGGCGCATGCGATACTAATTGGAAATGCAACTCGTCGATTTTGGACATCGCGATTGTGCTGGTATGCGAGGGAGCGTTGTCTTGGTGAAACAGAGTCTTTTTCTTTGCCATTCCTGGCCGTTTAGCACGAATCTCAACATTTAATTTTTGTAGAAGTTCTGCATAATATTGTCCATTTATTGTGGCACCTTTCTGAAGGTAATCAATGAGCAAAATGCCCTTCGAATCCCAAAAAATTGATGCCATCACCTTGTTTGCCGATAAAGTGGTTTTCGCTTTCTTCGGAGGTTCAGAACCACGTTCTAACCATTGTTTCGACTGTTGTTTAGTTTCGGGTGTACTGTAGTGTATCCAAGTTTCATCTCAAGTAACAAATTGCCTACAAAAATCAACCGGATTCCGCTTATAAAGGTCCAAACGCTCATTGGAAATGCGCAAACGAGTGAACTTTTGATCAGTCGTAAGCAATCGCGGCACCCATCTTGTCGAAAGCTTGGAAAGGCCCAATTCTCTCGTTAAAATGTGGTGTACGCGATCTGTTGAAATGTTTACCATGTCTGCTATCTCTCTCACTTTGAGTAGTTGATCTTGCGTAATAATGTTACGGATTTTTATAATCATTTCCTTAGAAGTCACGATTTTGGGTGCTCCAGAGCGCGCTTCATCAACACAGCTTGTTCTACCACGTTTAAATTCATTTACCCATCTACTTATTGTGGCGGATGATGGAGCAGATTCACCTAATGTTTCCCGTAACTCATCTTTTATTTCGGTAGCTTTGATACCCTTAATTACGAAGTATTTAATCACTCTGCTTTTTCCATTTTAACAAAACCACGTGTTGCTTCTTTTTCAATCAGCTGTCAAAAATAAACTAACTGCACTGCAGTAGTTCAGCCGTACCCATTTATATGGGACATCTTCAGTCCCATACAAATGGATACGAAACGTCGGCAGATATACAATTGACGCGGTTCCAGCCCGGAAACCCAGAAGCAGATAGCATGGACCACGACCGCGGAAGCCTACGTACTCTTCTGTTCTCCTTGTATTTTTCTCCATGGTAATTGCGGTCTTTCTCTGCCTTTACACAGACTTAAATTCCATTTAATTGATGTCTTTGTATTATATTTTCTTCTGCTTTTTCTTAATGTATGGCCGATATATTAGATTTTCGAAAAAAATCGTTAATTAACATAAAAAAGATCAATCATTTATATGTATAGTGTCTGCTTTTTCGGTAATCTTCAGCCATCTGTCTTGAATTTTATAATTGTTTACCTCTATGAAGTTAGCAGGGCGCTTTAAATAAACAAAAAATGTAATTGATCTGCTAACGTAATATCCAGTTAGCAGACCACGTCCAACGTCCAATAGATATGTCGAATTATCTTCTAAAAATACTAAATAGCTCCAGTAACACGATTATGTAGCACAACCGGGCCACGTTAATAGTCAATCCATGCTGAAAGTTACTTTTCAGCATGGCGTGCGGATATTCATTTGACAAACGATGTTCGTTGTGGATCACCAGTGAAAGTATGGTTTATATTTAGTTTTTAAGTTCATAAGATTTAAGAAGGAAAGGATATTTCCTTAAAAAATTCAGAATTAAGATCAACTGCATAAAAAAAGGGGGACAAACGAATTACATGCTTTTAATCTTTAATACCCAGACACCTAAATTTATATTCGTTTCCATAGTAACCTAGCCCGGTTTAAGTTATGCGAAATAACCAGAACCAACCATGTCTGTACTCATCAACATCTAGTACCGGACAGAATTCTGTTTATGTATTACTTAACTCGACGGTCGAACGCTTCCAGAATATTCAACACGCTAAAATTTAGATTCCATCCTTTCACCCCTCCATAATACGCGTTAAAGTACGTATACACGATACCAATCCAAATTCATTTGTTTGTCTGGTTCCTGAGCTCGACCTTGGGCAATTTTGTACCCCATTTGAAACGCCAGCGACGCCCGGATTGCAAATATTCAAATTCAATTTCGCTGTTTCTCTTTTTAGTATTTTTTAATGTTTCGCAATAATTTACGGATATTTTCGCCTTCACTTTGCACCGGTGATTCTTTTAATTGAAATTTGTTATGTTAATTCGATTTTTTTAATGGATGTCCGAGAAAAAACCTCGTACGTTGAAATGTTTTAACGTAATTATTCTTTCGATTACACGTGATATCCATGCTAGATCAGGAACAAGTGAAATTAATGCGTATTTGAAATTAACGGTTCATTTTATTGTTAAACTCTAAGGAATCAGTAGCTACCAACGAAAGCCAATCAAAATATCAAGTTCCTCAAGTTGAAACAGGTTTACGAAATTATTTATATCATTTACAGTAGTAGTAGAGAATACCAAACAATGTATGCAGTATTTGGCCTAGCTATTGTGATTGTTCGAACTTCTTTCGTGGGTACATGTTTAATAACAATAATAATATAGAATATATTGTTCGAAAAGAAACACTTTTGAGTGAAGATGCTATTAAAATGTATACAAGTATGTACCAGAGAGCCCAACGACTTAGTTACAACGCTATATGTAGACTAACCGTGGTTAGAAAACTATAGAAAAGTGTCAAACAAAATACCCAAATTCTTAATTAATATTTTGTGGGGAATTGCTTGCTGGCGGGGAAGATAAACTGACGTAAATTCGAAATTAGGATTTTAAATTTCAATTTTATACATTAATAAAGGTATTGAATAGCAGAGGTCCTAATTTAGAGCCTTGAGGAACATCTACAGTCGAAGTGAAGTGTGTGGAATTGGAACAGTTGTAAGAGAAATAAGAATCAAAATTTTACAATATCGATATTCAATATCTGGCTCTTAGTACACCGCATGGGTATCATTCGTAAATTATTTTGGAGTAACATAACAGTTTGATAAGTTAGACGTATTATTAGTGGTGAGTTTGGCAAGAAACAGCAGGACGACGGACCTTATTGGGACTACCCCGAAGATCGCAGTAGAATAAGCTCCGAAACCTTGAAATACTTGAATTCCACAAACGATGGAACAGCCCAAACAACCACTCGAACCGTTAATGAATCCCATCCAAGAATGTTCTGAAATTATATTAATTCATCTTCTTGAACAGAGTTAAAATAAAATTCTTCACAGTCTAGTGCATTTAAAAGAATCATTAATAAAAACATTAAAGAATAAAGGTCTTAAATTAGAGCCCTGAGGGATACCTGAAGTTGAAGTGTTAATGCATCCCATCCAGGAACGTTCTGAAATTATATTGACTACTTCACTTTCTTGAACAGGTTTAATATCGAATTCAACACAGTCGAGCGAATTTAAAAGGTTCATTAATAAAAATATTAAAGAATGAAGGTCCTAAATTAGTGCCCTGAGGGATACTTGAAGTTGAAGCATTAATGTATTCCATCAGCAGCGTTCTGAAATTATATTGACTACTTCACTTTCTTGAACAGGTTTAAAATAAAATTCGTCACAGTCGAGTGAATTTAAAAGAATCAGTAATAAAAATATTAAAGAATAAAGGTCCTAAATTAGTGCCCTGAGGGATACTTGAAGTTGAAATAGGAAATAACTTTTATTAAAGATAGAGAATTTTTATTAAAATATTCTTAAAAGTTTGCGTTTTATTTGGCTTGAATCGACTCGTACGTGTTTACATTTTCGATTAAATTAAAGTTTAAAATCTGAACCTCCGAGATTGCATTTTAATTTCGCAACTTAATTCGATCCTTTTCGTAATAAACGAATCGTAGTTTCCAGTTTATTTCCTTAATTAAATCCTACAACGATATCTGCATCATTACGTAATATTTACGTAAAACCAAAAAACCAACGAAATAACAATTTAATCGAAATAAGTGCTTTCAACTCGACCTGGTCGAAAACATTACTCATTTTACCGCATGTTTCTACGTCAATTGCCACAAAAAAAAGACAGTCCCGGTTATTGTTTATCAAAAATACAATATAATAAGATTGCGCGGCACATCTCGCCCGTTACATCATCATCTGCACTGCAGTTTGATTTTATCTTAAAGTGTAGTAGACGTAGAACGAGCGTCTCTATTGTCATTGGTTATTGTTGCAGATTTCATCTAGCTGCTGCAATCTAAAACTCGCGCGCAAGATTTTTGGAGCATAATAGATAATTGTGCATCGTTATGGCGGCGCGCTATTGTGTTTAAATTTATTGAATAAGTTGATGCGTGCAAATTGCAAGCACAAAAGTTAATTTTAATAGTTCTTGAGACTTTAAACATTGATACTTTACAAATGCACTATTTTAGATTTTATTTAATGTTTAATGTTAAGTATATACCATGTTCAAAGTGTTCCATTGTTAACTTCCTTGTTTGGTGGCTGTTCAATTTTAAGCCGAATGTTCATTTATTTTGTTTTATTATAGTATTGATTTAATATATGTTTTAATATAAAAGTAATCATTAGTGTTATTGAAACTGAAATACTTCTATAGGGTGTTTTTTTAAGAGTTTGAGAACTTAAAATGATAATACAAGATAGAAATATTGTTGGAATAAATTTTTTTTTATTATAATCTGGTCGATAATTTCATGGTATTTATTTTTTAAATACGATTTCCGGCATATGTCCGCCGCGGCTACGAGTTACATGGTCCATTCGATCAGTCCAATTTTTCGACTAGTTTTTCCAATAAATCTGGCCGTATGGCGTCAATGGTGGCTTGAATGTTGGCTTCCAATGCTTCAAGAGTTGCTGGTTTGTCGGCATAACCAATGACTTAGCACAGCCCCATGAAAAGTAATCCAGAGGCGTTAAATCGCACGAACGGAGGGGGCCAGTGAACAGGACCACTTCTGGAAATAAAGTTGTCGCCGACTTTGCAATAAATCGACTGTTAGGCGCGCTGTATGGAAAGTTGCGCCGTCTTGTTGGAACCAAATGGCGTAGATGTTTAGCTGTTTAATTTTTGGAAACAAAGCCAACAGGGCTCGATAGCGCTCGCCATTCACCCTAATGGCAGCTCCTTCCTCATTTCGAAAGAAATAAGGACCGAAGATGCCGCCAGCGTGTAAACCGCACCAAACAGTCAATTTTAAAGGATGTAATGGTGATTCGTTAACGGCTTGAGGATTGTCTTCGCTCCAAATACGACAATTTTGCTTATCAACGTTGTCATTTAACCAGAAATGAGCTTCATCACTGAACATTAATAAAAATGCTCATCTTCGGCCAGAGTCAAATGAGCCCAATCAGCAAAAAATGCGACGCAAACGATGGTCGTTTGGCTTCAATTCTTGCACGAGCTGTATTTCATAGGCACATAAATCTTGGCTTACTTGCCTGTAAAATACAGCTCGTGCAAGAATTGAAGCCAAACGACCATCGTTTGCGTCGCATTTTTTGCTGATTGGACTCATTTGACTCTGGCCGAAGATGAGCATTTTTATTAATGTTCAGTGATGAAGCTCATTTTTGGTTAAATGACAACGTAAAATTTTCCACGTAGCCGAAGGACAAAGGTCAACAAGTTGAGAACGAAGACCAATCGACATTTCAGCGTCTTTTTCAATACTTCAGGCTACAGCAGCAATATTCTCTTCGGTACGCACATTTCATTGTCTTCTTGATGGTTTTGAATCGAAAAAAGTAAAATTAGTTCGAATACAATCAATAATTACACGAATTGCTTTCTCACTAGGCCGATTATGTTGACCGTTTGTGTTACAAAAGAACAGCTGTGAATAGTGTATGCTGTCTATAAAACAAAATATTTATAAGGAGCAGTCAGTATTAAATTTTTTAAATTTCAATTGTCTCATATTCTTAGCAAATCAATAAAAAAATTTCTAATTTTTAATAAATAAGCGATCTGTACATCTTTTCCAAAATTAGACAAACAATTGTTTTTCTTCCAAAATATAATAACACAAATAAAAAACGTGCTGTAACTTAAATAAACATTTATCCGTTGACATATTAAGTAAGAAAATCGGAAAGGAAATCTACCAACGTCCTGGGCACATCAAGATAAATATATGTCTCATTCGATCGTGAGATTTCCCTAATTTTTTTTTCATCCCTTTCTTTATTTGATTTTTTTCTTTTTTATTTTATGAGCCATCATAAAAAGAGAGAAAGACCAGACGAAAACGGTTAGAGAGGGATGCAGAAGTGTATTTGGGGAAAGAAGACAGAGACGCGCAAGCAAACTCAGACTAACAACACATGTTGAGGATAAGCCTCCGAAAAAGAAGTGACTTTCTGCTGGATTTGCATTTAGTACCTGGCGTAGAATCGCTCCTTTTTACTTTTAAATTTCTCCGTGTATTGCGACGGAGAGAAGCGAGGGGGGGGGGGGGGGGGGGACAGAACATTTTGTACGTCGGTATGTGTGTGTGTGTGTTGTGTTTCTGCGCCGGCTGTGCTTACTGTTTTTAATGCTATGGAAATTATTGCGTAATATTTAAATTTTAAATTCCGAATGGGGACGAATTTAAAACTTTGATTCCTATTTGAAATGCAAAAGCTAAGGTACCTGTATACGTAATACGCATATATGTACGCATTTTTAGAATATTTTGTTTCAAAAATATTTAAATATCAAATCTAAATTCGTTGTATACGAGGGTGGTCCCATAAGTACCCGGCCAGACCTAGAGATGGCGGTGGTTGTTTGAAAAATATCACTGTATTAGAAAGTGCACCATCTATAAAGCATACGTTTCAAGTTTGAAGACGTCGCGTTGTTTAGTATTTGTTTGGCAGCCATCAATAGTGAACGTTTTCAGTGAATTTGTAAAAATGGAGAAAATTGGTCATCGTTACGTGATACAATGCTTTTATTTGGAGGCCTCATCCCAACCGATATAAAAGCTGAACTGGATTCTACTCTGGGTGAGTCTGCTCCTTCGTTTACAATAGTGAAATATTGGGTAGCAGAGTTTAAACGAGGCTGTACGAGTTGCCAAGACGAGAATCGCAGTGGTCGATCAAATGAAGTGACGACTCCAGAAATAGTGAAGAAAATCCACAAAGCGGTACTGGATGATCGTCGACAGAAAGTGCGCGAGCTAGCAAACATAGTCAAAAAGTGCAGTACAGCGCATATTATCTGAAAATTTGGACATGAGAAAGCTGTGTGCAAGATGGGTACCGCATTTGCTTACACTCGAGCAAAAACAGTATCGTGAAGATGTTTCAATTGAGTGCTTAGCGGAGTTTCACAGCAACGAAGCAGAATTTTTGCACCGTTTCATAACCATGAATGAGGCATTGGTCCATCACTTCACACTCGGGATAAAAGAACAATCAAAACAATGGACACTCAAAAAGGAGAACCGGCTCCAAAGAAGGCGAAGATCGTTTCATCTGCAGGCAAGGTCATGGCATTGTTTTTTTGGGATGCGCGTGAAATAATTTTCATTGACTATCTTGAAAAAGGAAAAACTATCAGCGGCGAGTATTATGTAAACTTATTGCAACATTTGAGCGAAGAAATCAAGCAAAAACAACCGCATTTGGCTAAGAAGAAAGTGTTGTTTCATCAAGACAATGCACCAGCTCACAAATCCGTTATTGCGATGACCAAAATTAATGAATTAAAGTTTGAATTGCAACCTCATGAACCCTATTCGCCAAATTTAGCCCCCTCGGATTATTTTTTGTTCGGAAACTTGAAAAAATGGCTCAGTGGTCAATGATTTTCCAACAATGAAGGAGTGATGTCGACAGTTAATGGCTATTTTGAGGAGCAAGACAGTTCTTATTATAAAAAGGGTATCGAACTTGTTGAACATCGCTGGGAAAAGTGTATAGAGCTGAAAGGAGATTATGTTGAAAAATAAATATATTTCTCTCCAAAATGTTTGTGTTTTCTTTGTTGGGTCGGGTACTTCTGGGACCACCCTCATACAGATGATGTGAGAAGTACCCGTGTTTGGAGAGAGATAGCACTTTGTGTTAAAATCGGCATTACCGACTGTACCATTCTTAAGTTCACGTCTACTAGATCAGCTATAAAAGTTGGTGACGATGTCTTATGATGGTTAGTGCAAGAGCTTTGAAGAGGAATATATTTCAAAAATAAAAAAGTAAATGTTGTAACTCATCTGTTTCAATTCAAGACTTAACGATATACATTCATGATCAATCTTTCTTTACACTAGGACTTCAGATATTAAAATGCTTTGATGAAACAGTGACGATTAATTTTCAAATTTCTCGTAGAAAAATGTTTTACAGAACACCACTTCATCTCCAGTAAGCCCAGTATATACAATTAACGCCAATACTGTATATAAATAATTACAGCTCTTTCTCGCGAGATTTTTTTTACCGTAGATCATAAGCGAAGGACGTTGGACCCATTCTGATTGCCGCTGACGGGCGAGAGGGTTCGATTGATTGAGTTATAATCTTCTTGTTGGCAGTCGGTTCGACAAAAACCTGGCCTATATTACAGAGGAAATTGGATTCTGTTGGTTCCTAGGAGGACGACGTCAGGGTAATGGAGGGATTATAAATTAAATAACATTGTCGCCTTGTACTGGATATCGAATCGAATTTGTTATTAATAATGCAAAAGATACGCGCTAATTTTTTTTTCTCGAGGAAGGGGAAGGAGGAAGTATGGAATAAGATTAATCGTAGAAAAAGTATCTGATAAGAATTGATTTTAAGGAAAATTCTTTTGATTAGGTTTCGTTGCAGAAGTAATGCGAAATATTTTGGATATGAAAATACTGCGTGGGAGATTTTTATGCAATCTACTTACAGATGAATGAAAGGACGGAGTAACGAAAAAAAATTTTGTATTTATACACGTATATCAGCGTTTCTGCAGTAACGAAATCGCTTGAAAAGAAAAGATTCTTTGCGTAACATTACTGGTGGTTTTTGGATCACCACCATAGCTTCTCCAACTTAGAGAAGAATTATAATTGCTGGATGTTAAATCATTGGTTGATTAGTCTACGTATTATTTTCATTTTCGCAATTAACACGTTGAATTTTTGACGTATAACTTCTGAAAGACTTCGAATAGCATTAATAATAAACTAATGGGTTTTTGAGGAGATATCTGGCTTAAGGATCATAATGATTTAAGTCACTTTTCAAATGCTGGACAAGTGATTTGTCCATAGTAAAGTAATGTAGGTGAAGATTAAATTTTTATACCATTTTCCCGATAGTTTTTTAAAAAATTAAATTAAAACTATGTGCTTTTTTATATCAATAACTTTCATTATGACTTGTTTAACTTCTTTAGTTGTAAGTCTGCTGTGAGAACAATCAATTTGGAATGAGACATTTGAGAAGTCGGTTATTTTCTTTTCGCCATCTGTAGATAACTTTGAATTGTTGGAAGAGGTTCTCCAGGTGTTTAGAGAAAGCTGCGGCTATTTCTTTATCTTGCCCAAGATATAAGAAGCTGGAGAAGTAATTTGTCCATAGTAGAGCATTGAAGGTGAAGATTAAATTTTTATACCATTTTCCCGATAGTTCTTTAAGAAATTAAATCAAAACTAGGTCCTTTTTTATATCAATTTCTTTCATTATGACTTGTTTAACTTCTTCAGTTGTGAGTCTGCGATGAAAATAATCAATTTGGAATGAGGTATCTAAGAAGTCGGTTATTTTTTTTCGCCATCGGTAGATAACTCTGAATTGTTGGAATAGGTTCTCTAGGTGTTTAGAGAAAGCTGCGGCTATTTCTTTATCTTGCCCAAGATATAAAGGTACGCGCAATTTTTTGTTACATATAGAAAAGTAACTTTATGTTTATTTGTAAAGCCATATGTTTATTTCCGTTTGCTAGCCGGTGCATTCTATTGAATCTGATTTGTTCCCTGGTTTAAGGATAATAACGATTTGAGCTACTTTTTAGAAGCTCGAGAAATAATTTGTCCATAATAGGGTACTGAAGGTGAAAATTAAAAGTTTATACCATTTTCTAGATAGTTCTTTAAGAAATGAAATCAAAACTTTGTGCTTTTTTATATCAATAACTTTCATTATGACTTGTTTAACTTCTTTCGTTGTGACTCTGCGATGAAAACAATCAATTTGGAATGAGACATTTAAGAAGTCGGTTATTTTCTTTCGCCATCTGTAGATAACTCTGAATTGTTGGAATAGGTTCTCTAGGTATTTAGAGAGAGCTACGGCTTTTTCTTTATCTTGCCCAAGATATAAAGGCACGCGTAATTTTTTGTTGCATAGAGAATAGCAACTTTATGTTTATTTGTAAAGCCACATGTTTATTTCAGTTTGCTAGCCGGTGCATTCTATTGAATCTGTTTTTTTCCCCGGTTTAACGATCATAACGATTTCAGCCACTTTTTAGAAGCTAGAGAAGTGATTTGTCCATAGTATTGAAGGTGAAGATTAAAAGTTTATACCATTTTCTAGATAGTTCTTTAAGAAATTAAATCAAAACAATTTACTTTTTTATATCAATAACTTTCATTATGACTTTGCTATCTACTCCTGGACTTTCGGGCTGGAACCGCGTCACTGGTATAACTGCTGACGTTTCGTACCCATTTGTATGGGACATCTTCAGGGCTCAACTACTGCACTGAAACTGTTTCAGTTTCAGTTTCAATGCAGTAATTGAGCCCTGAAGATGTCCCATACAAATGGGTATGAAACGTCGGCAGATATACAAGTGACGCGGTTCCAGCCCGGAAGTATATAGCATGGACCACGACCGCGGATGTCTACGTGCCAGATTTTCATTATGACTCGTTTAACTTCTTTAGTTGTGAGTCTGCGATGAAAATAATCAATTTGGAATGAGACATTTAAGAAGTCGATTATTTTCTTTTCGCCATCTGTAGATAACTTTGAATTGTTGGAATTGATTCTCTAGGTGTTTAGAAAAAGCTGTGGCTTTTTCTTTATCTTGCCTGAGATGTAAAGGTACGCGCAATTTTTTGTTACATATAGAAAAGCAACTTTATGTTTATTTGTAAAGCCACATGTATATTACAGTTTGCTAGCCGGTGCATTTTATTAAATTGTGACAAATTGTTATATTACCCTAACACCTCGTATTTTTTTTATATATTTTCCAATATTACTTATCATTTAAGCCACCAAACAATATATTAAAACATTTAAATACTGATTAAACATTCGGTAACAAATGACTCAAAAGTAGACTCAAATAAAATAAGTGTTGTCTCTACTTTTGATTGGAGGATTGTGTTGTTTCTAGTAACAAATAGAAGTGAAAATATGAACACTCTATGTTTGTTATTAACAGATACGAACATAAATGTTCATCAAGTAAAGCCTGAATCTTTTTTCGAGTTTTCAAAAACATTTTTTACGCCCCAATTTGCATAAATATGTAAAACAAATTCACAGATTATCAATTCTTTCTAAGAGAGGCGAGAGAAATCGAAATTAAAAGTAAAAGAAAACACTTTCCAAAGAAAATACTCTTTGAAAGTTTCTAAACAAACTTCATCGGCCGACAACGCCAACTGAAAGAACAAGATTAGTTGGAGCAACAGCCTATGAAGCACCATAAATCGCTGAAACGGGCCTGAAACTTTCACGCTGTCGTCGCCCTGTTTTCCTTTTTTTTTTCTTTTACGCGCCAGTTCAACCAGAACGAGATTCCAACTCTCGCTAAAAAGATTTAACCCATTCAGTTCTTCCCCTTCAAGTCCGGTGTCACTTACGCTTTCCTGCTCTAGTATCTTTTGACGTCCATTATTTAAGAGCACCAGCCGAGCGAAAATTACGACATGGTAAACAATTGCGCATCGATGTATGTATGTCTGTGGTTTGATTTGTACGGGATTTTTGTGTTTTAAGGAAATAGCACTCACAAAAGTCATGTTCGTGTATATATTTACATACATTACAATAGTTGGTCATTAAATAGGTAAGGTTCAGGGTAATTTCAGTATTTCAGTATACAGCACGCGATATGCTTCTACGGTCACCTGACACAACAATATTTGCGAGCCTACATAATTAGTAAAGAAAATACAATCGCGTTCGACTGTTTAACTGAATATATATTCGTATTATTATAATCATACTATGCATTAGAATGTAATACTCGTCAACGTTTTTAATTCTCAAAGTTCGATTTGATTCTAGATTAAAAAACATATGTGCTATAATTGTAACAATACAAGTGCGACTAACCATATTAAAACATCAGTTAATGTATTGAGTTGTTCGGAAAAGAATTTCATTTTTTCTCGCAAGTTACTAATTGTACTTTCAATCAGCGCTTTCTTCACCCTATAGCTCTGTGTCATCATATATTTCGACTGCTAATATTTTAAGATCTAGGAAGAAAGTTTTCGATTCTTGTTTTGGTGCGATAATCGAAATGGAAAGAAAAACTAGCAATTTTAACATATTTTACTTTTTATTGGCGAAAAGATAAGAACACAGTCCAAGCAAGAAAACAATTGCGTGAAATGTATGGGAAATGCGTTTTAATTGAACGCTAGCCGAAGGTTGATATATGCCCCTTTCCACATTAATTTTCGTATTCTGTATACGTATTTCGACAACTAACTTCTCATCATCAGAAGATAATTAAACAGTTGTCGCATCTGGGACACTACGGCCAAGTACCCGTACGAAAAGAAATTCCGTACACGATCTGTACCGTTGAAACCCAAAACACACACTGTATATTCATTTTACATAATTTCTAAAAGATTGTGTTCTAGTCTTAAACTAAGGCAAAAGAAAGAAGGAAAAAGGGAGAAAGGGAAGACAAATACCTACATACGGTTTACTGCACTCTCCCTTGTCTATCGTTTAAGAGGCCAAAGAGAGATGAGTTATGGTTGGGCCTCAGGTCAGTGTTCAATACATGGCCTTTATTCTTCAAAATGTACATGCTATCATACGTATCTAATTGGCGATAATTACACACGTTCTTTATCAAATGTAAACAATCCGCGTTAACACTATGATTACTTTCCAAGATTGAAAAATTTCGTTCTGGTAATTGCTATGGCAAAAATACACCTTGTTCTGAAAGGCAATTCGAAGTTTATTAGAACCAAAATAATGGTGTTGATTGAATCAAGCTGCCGAAGAAAAATTGCTATGAAATTACATTTTTTGGCATCGACCATTCGCGATCATATCAAATGACTGGGTTTCGCATCGAAGCTAGATAATTGGATTCCGCATCACTCAAAACAAAGAGAATTACTCCGTGATATCGACGTCTGTGATTTGTTGCTAAAATAGATAACGAAAAATTCATTTCTGAGGCGAATCAAAACTTAGGATTAAAACTAGATTATTTTCAAGGATGTTAAATGCAAATGACCACAAATCAGAAAAAAATTAGCCGGTTTAAATCATTTCAAAACCCAAAAATTCGTCAAAATAAGCAATACTTTCTGTTTGAAGCGATTTTCCTTTAGGCTTCCACAGTTTCATAATTAATTCGCAAATGTACTGCCACCATTTGGATAAATTGAGTGATTCTATAAAAAGTGAGCGGTTAGAATTGATTAATTGAAAGAAATGGTTTTTCATGATAACGACAGGCTTCATAGAACTTTGATGACTGGCCAGAAGCTGCTGCAACCTGCTTGAAATTTGCTATTGTACCCACCATCTTCGTTTAATGTTGCACTCTCTGCTCACCACTTGTTCTGGTCTTTACGAAATTCTTTAGATGGGAAAACAAGTCCAATGAAAACGTCAAAAAACATTTGGTTCAACTTTTATGCAAGTAAAGATCAAAAGTTCAGGATCGCATTGCTTGAAAGATGGCAAATATATTGGATTAGAAGAGTCAATATACAATATAATAAAGAATCATATTCTTCAATTCAGCATCATTTCTATGAAAACAAAATTATCTTTTGAATAATCTAATAGAAATAGAATTTAAAATATGTGTAAGAACTTACTTTATAATACCAATTATAATATGTGCTAAAATAATAGATAAAGTTTGAAAAAATGTGAGATAAAATTTTAATGTTTCGTTGGGTTGTTTTCGACCTAAAGTATTCGATCTGTTATCTTCGTACCTAATTCACTTACAAACCCATAAACAACTTTATTACAAACAGTTTCAAAATAAAAATAAATGAACCATAAAGATTTGTACACACAAGTTAAGAAAGTTTATTTCAACCTCGGAGCACTTTACCTTCATCACAGAACAGGTGACTAAACCAAAAAACGAATTCATGAATTACGATACCTGCTGTATTGTAGGTACAATAATACTCTCATAAGTCGTCTTAATATTGTTACATACTTATAACAACATTTCTTATATTTGGACGAAATTGACTTAATTTAATGACTAACCATTGTATATGAGAACTTAGAATTCGTTTTCTAGTAGTGCTTGCTTGTTCTTTTTAAAGTACCTATATCTGTCTACGTACGATGGTTCCATTATCTATTGTTGCAGCTCACGGAAAGGAACCATTAACAAAAGTTTTCAAAAGGTTATATACATCGCCAGGAAATATTAGGAGGTCTTAGAACTTTCCCTTTCTTTAACATTTGCTTTGTTTCGTTTTCTTTTCGTTTCCTTATAAACCTTAATTTACATAAAGCATACTGAAATAATAATTTAGTATTTGTTTGTGTTCTTTTATCATTTTTACTTACTAAACGAGAACGAATACTTTTTAAAATGATTAATTGGCGTAGGTGGAAAGACTTCACTAAATAAATCACAAAAATGTGACGGCGAAATTCAAAAATACCCTTAACTGGACTGCTAATCATTACAGACCCCTACCTTTAATTCAGGAATAATAATGAATACTCTGGAATGCAGGAATGTAGTGCAGGTAAAGTCGTACGGCGCGATTAACAACAGCGAACGTAATTACTCCCGAGCTATAGAATTATGTGGTCGTTCATTTCATAGATCGGTCGGTAAATATATTATTTAGTAAAGCTACATTATGAATCATACTATGGATGTATTTTATGGGACAGCCAGCCACATTCACTGACAGCCGTGAACGACAGTCTGACTTGATGTTTTCGAAAGTGCCGCTAAATGTATTATGCAGCGTGGTAATGCTGAAACGAACAACGTGGTGAAAAGCGGCTATTGGACGATGAAGTGAACAAGTTTATCGTAAAGTATCTAAAATTAATATGTAATTGTGCTAAATAAAGGGTGTTTCAAATTTCACGTTTTTTTTTAAGAATAAATAAAACACATAATTTTCATTCACTTTCAAAAACTTTTTATTGGTAATTGAAGTATCAGTTATGACATTTATATGCGAAAAATAATATCTGCCAAATGGCCTCCTCTTGCAGCTCCTCAGACGTCCACTCTTTTGTTAAAATTTTCAATGATATCTTGACATAATTGAGGCTCTATCTCATCAATGACACGAATAATTTCATCTTTCAATGCAGGAATTGATTGTGGATTGTTTTTATAAATCTGACTTTTCACATAACCCCAAAGAAAATAGTCTAACGGTGTCAAATCACATAATCTTGGTGGCCAATTAACATCACCGTTTCTTGAGATTACACGTTCAGGAAACTTTTCTTTCAATAAATCAATTGATTCATGTACAAAGTGAGATGTAACGTCATCCTATTGAAACCACATATCCTCCAGATTAATATTCATTAATTCAGGCCACAAAAATTCGGTTGTCATACGACGATATCGATCACCATTAACAGTTACAGCTTCACTAGCAGCATTTTCAAAGAAGTAAGATCCAATTACACCACCTGGCCATAATGCACACCAAACAGTAACCCATTTAGGATGCATAGGTTTCTCATGAATAATTCGTGGACTTCCCTCACCCCAGATACGGCAATTTTGTTTATTAACATGGCCACCAAGTTCAAAATGTGTCTCATCGAAAAATATTTTTTGAGAAAAACCATCATGAACGACATTCTAAATGATGTAATGGCTTCAGTTCCTGTGTTATTTGAACCTTATATGCCTTCAGATCTAAATCCTTGTGTAAAATACGTCATGTTGTTGATCCATTAAGTCTAAGTTGTTGTGAACGTCGTCTAATGGACATTTCAGGATCTTCAGCAACACTTTCACGAACCAAACCAATATTTTCTTGTGAACGACCACTACGACATTATTTTTCACTTTTTTGATCTTCCAAGGAACCGGTCTCTTGAAATTTTTTAATAATTCGACCAATAGTGCTTTCAGATGGACGATTATATAAACCATAAAATTCACGTAATTTTCTAAAAAACTCTTTTCACAGAACGCTGATTTTCAATAATTCAACAATTTGAACGCATTGTTGTACCGTGTACGAAGCCATTTTTATAAATGTCATACATCACACTTTTTAAATGCCCACATACCCAGACAAATTCAGTGCGCCATCTATATTTTATTTATTCTTAAAGAAACCGCGCAATTTGAAACGCTCTTTAAATAAATATCTGCCAAGATTATATTTATTTTATTTAAAAAAGTATTGATTGAACTTTTCTATAAAAATATGAACAATTATCACCAAAGAATAAATAAAACTATCAAATTTAACAATGGTTTTTAGCAGGAAATGAACCTATTTCCGAACATGGGTAATTTCAATTGAATAATTTCATTCAAACAATACCATTTGTAGGCGTTTATAAAACAAGCGCTGCATGCAACGAAGCTCGCAATAATAACCAATTACAGGTTATATCACATTATATGATGCATTTAAATCGATAATATGTAGTCAATAAATTTAATACGAATAAAGAGCGTTTTATCCAATAAAATAGTAGTTTTCTGTTCTTAATTATTTATGAAATTC
Source organism: Dermolepida albohirtum (assembly GCA_031893035.1). Taxonomy (NCBI): domain Eukaryota; kingdom Metazoa; phylum Arthropoda; class Insecta; order Coleoptera; family Scarabaeidae; genus Dermolepida; species Dermolepida albohirtum. Next base: position 223,081 of record JAVIWB010005404.1, read on the forward strand.
TAATAATTCTTTATGTAACATTTTGGTGTCGCTTTTACATATGTCTACATGTACATTTGCTTGGATAAATGACATAAAAGCAAATTTTAGAAGAGATTCCACCACGGAAAAACAGTGGTGACACTTTGAAGCTACAGATATTGATCTCAACACAACTTCGAACACAAAACAAACTGTTCGTTGCGTCGCATATGTACACCAACATGGGTTCGGATACACTGTAAAATACGGAAACTTTGATGAACATACATATGAATAAGGTCTGTTTACTTTTGCCTTTGCATATATACAATATATGCCAGGGGTAATATTAAGTTTCCTTTTCATTTAAGAAATATTAAGTTGTTTTTTAACAATTGCAATGGCCAAATTTTCAACTTTTCTTTCCTACATTCCTGTATTTCAGTTTCAAAAAGTTTCGTCGTTCGATAAGAAAAACACGATTTTATGGTTTGAAATTCATTTTATTAGTCAACATAACCTCCCTGAACTTCGATACACTTTATACTGGTGATCTTCTAATTTATGGATTCCATCCCTGAAGTGAGATTCTGGAAGGCTGTCTAAATACCCTTACACGGCTGCTATTACCTCTACGTTCGATGAAAATCGTTTCTCGCGCATGAATTTTTTTGAGATATAAAGAACAGCTAGAAGTCAGAGGGAATTAAATCTGGCGAATAGGGTGGATGTGATGCAACAATCCTTACTTTAATTCACTGATTTTTGCGATGGTTTTCCTTGTTGTGCGTGAAGGTGTATTGTCTTGATGAAAAATGATTTCTTTCTTCCCTAAACCAAGTTATCTTATTTAACAGTTAAATTCGAATTTATTAACTAGCATCCGCCATCTTGAAGTAGATCTCTTACTGGTTACTTAATTCATCTTGGCTTTCGAGTTGGAACAGCTACCTCACTTCTTGTGCTGCTGACGTTTGGTTCTCAACTCCATGAGACATTTTCGAAGCTTAATCGCTGCTACTGGCACTGAAACTGGTTTAGTGATCAATTTCAATTCAGCGACTACAGTCATATCAACGATTAAGCCCTGAAGATGTCGAAACATCAGCACAACTACAGAGGACGCGGTTCCAACCTGGCAATCAAGATGAAGTAATCATACACAACGATTGCAAGGATCTATAACCTAGATCAGGTCTCTTCTTTTAAGATGGTTTTTACTTTAACTCATGCCATCGTCTTTCTTGGGAGCCTGTAATATGATGACTTATTCCTTCGTTGCTATTAACTTTGTTTTGCATTTGCAATTTTGAATGTTTAGGCGAAAAAATGCAATCGTTTTTGGCTAAGCTATTAACTTTATAATACGGTGTTTTCATTCATTATTGGAATTGTTATACTAGTCAAGATTCCATTCAGCTATTGTGTAATTGTGTTGCTAAATGTTCTATTGCATATGTGGGCAAGACATTGTCCACCAATAAGGCACCTATTTGTAAATTCTACGTCGACAACCAAGTTGTCATCATCAGCAGATCGCACCGGCCGGCGAAAAAATTGCGAGACATTGTCGTATTATTTCATGTCTGATATGACAACTATCGCAGAATTTAAAAATTATGAACACTACTTTAAAATGCACTACTTTTAAACGCGGCCTGCGAACGTATTTGCACATTAAAGTTTGGCCCACAACATGTCAAAGGTTGCCCATACCTGTTCTATTATTTAGTTAAAAAATATGATGATTTCTTTATTTTTTTCATTTCCATTTATTAAAAAAAAGCCCAGTATGTTATACATTAATCAAATTTGATATTTTTTTATTTTACCTCCGTCTACTGTGATTCATTTACAAAGTAAAGCTAAAGAATTCCAGAAAAAGTAAAAGTTCTTTAGAATAAAGCAATATATTTGGAATCTACATAAAAAGTACTTTAACAGTGTTAAAATATTGAGATAAAAGAGAAAAATTAAAATATTTATTTTCTTTTTTGTCGCCTCTAGTGTCTACGCTATTAATAACTTCGAATATTTCTTTTTTCGTTTAATAAATAAGTCTTAATATCAGCTATATTTTGCCTCGTTTAATTCTCTATCTCTCTATTCATGCCCGTTTAAATGATCTTAATTGCGAACGTCGTAACTAGGCCAACCTGTATATATGTAAATATCTTAATCACTAAAGGTTGATATACAACCACTTTCCACGTTTTCGTAATTCTGTATACGTATTTCAGCGGTGCGACACTGGTTAATTATCTGTTGATGATGACAACTTAGTTGTCGAAATACGTATACAGAATTACGAAAATTAATGTGGAAAGGGATTATATATCAACCTTTAGTGATTAAGTGAATCAACCACATGTTCTATCAAAATCACCTGTAAATATCTTATTTTTTTTGGGATAAATTGCACATAATTTCAAGCGTGTTTTCTCCTGTTTAACTAACTTTTTATCTATATCTGTTTCTATCTCTACCTGTTTAAAATATCTTAATTATTTAGGACACACTGTGTATATATACCTAGTGCTGCCATAAGTATTGATACAAGTGTAAACGCACTTTTTTGCAGATGATAACTTGAAAGCACAAAAATTTTATGTTGGCAGTTCTGACATTTGATATATGCTTTACAAAAGTGCCGAACAATTTCACTATAGCGTGAGTCGTCATTATAGAATAGTCGGATAAAGAGAGCCGTATTGCGGTTATTGCACTTCATAAGTGTGGAATAGAAAGAGCCCGTATTTTTGATTTATTGAAACCGTCAAATATTACGCGTGTGTTTGTGTATCGTACTGTTAAGTTATTCATTGATACTGGAAATGTAATCGACCGTAAAAGATCTGGCAGGCCTCGCACAGTTCGTACACCACAGGCCATCAATGCTGTGAGGTCCCGCATCAATCGACATCCTGTCCGCAAACAGAAAATCATGGCTCGTGAAATGGGTATTGCTCCGAGAACCATGAGCCATATCATTAAAGAAGACCTAGGATTTAGAGCTTTCAAACGACAAACAGGACAGCGCCTTAACGTTGAATTAAAAAAGAATAGGAAGAAAAAATGCAGACAACTGATATCGTTGTACGGCAAAGAGCGTTACAAAAAAATTCTGTTTTCTGATGAACAAATTTTTACCGTGGAAGAAACTTTTAACAAGCAGAATGATAGGGTGTATGCACGGTCCTCCAAGGAAGCCAGTGAAGTGGTGCCAAGGATTCAGCGAGGTCATTTTCCTGCTTGGGTGATGGTTTGGTGGGGAGTATCCTATGACGGTGTCACTTCCTTGCATTTTTGTGAAAAAGGTGTTAAAACTGCGGCCAAAAACTATCAACGAGACATTTTAAGCAATGTAGTGGAGTCCCTGAACTACATCATGTTCCAAAACCAACCATGGATATTCCAACAAGACTCTGCGCCCGCTCACAAGGCCTAAACAACTCAGCAATGGCTTGAAAATCATGTACCTGAGTTTATTAGTACTGACTATTGGCCGTCAGCAAGCCCAGACCTAAATCCGCTCGACTACAAACTGTGGTCAATATTAGAGGGCATGGTTTGTAGAAGACCCCATCGCAACCTGGAATCATTGAAACAAGCGTTAACAGAAGCAGTCGACAATTTTCCCATGGATATCGTCCATACAGTGATTGATGAGTGGCCCTGCAGACTTCGGCGTTGTATTAAGGCAAATGGCGGCCATTTCGAGTAATTTGCATTGTATTTCGTAGCTTGCTATTGCCAAAGTAAACTATCAAAAAATAATTTAAATCCAACTTGCAGTTTTCTTTTTGTACTTAAAAACCTTTATATCAGTATTTATGGCAGGACTAGGTACATAACTTTCTTTATTTTTTTAAGTTGCGTTTACTATCAGATATCAGATATATTTTTTCTCGTTCATTCAACTCGCTATCTCTTCCAGTTTGAAAGAGTCTTATTGTAAGTATTTTAATTTGGACGACCTGTATATATGTGCATTAATTCGCACATTAAACTCTCGACTTAAATTACCGAACAAACTCAAACTTGAACACACATTTCTCAGCATTTATCAACCTACAATAGCTGCTTAGTTTGAAATTAAAATCTGACCTCTCTGTTTATAACTTCCGTATACCCATATATAACGCGCCTAGTTATGGGAGGTCCCAGGATAATATTCGTTCATAATAATGCCGACACTTACTTAGGATCACGGACTCGACCCGGAGTCGTTCAATTAACGATACCTTGGCTGTTAAGTACTTACCGTTAAGATAATGTGTCTTTTCTACGAGTTTTATTGTTGGCATTGTCTTTGTTGGGTTTTTGTTTCGGGACAATAAGGCCAGAAGTCCATTAGTTTGGTGTGCGTCCGTCCATATCACTAAAACCGAAATAGTACATGATAAATTTCGAACATGTACCTGATAAAATAACTCTGTCGAGGAGGAATCAGATTATGAGAATTCTAAAAAAGAAATAAAAAGCCTATACCTTCGTTGAAACGTAAAAGTTTATTTCGGCGAAGGCGCCGGTCCGTATAACCGAAAATAAAATAATTCTTTATAAGTTTTGGATATATAATTGATGATAGAAACTTAAATTAAGATAAAAACAAAATTAGTTAAATTAATTGAGTTGACCACAATGTTGCAAGTTTAAGTACAGTTTGAATAAGTCGATCGAACTTTTTCAAACGTTTTATAGTGACATATCAGTCGACATTTTGATAGTAAACGTAATTTGGTAACACGTTTGCTGATGATACACTCATCTATACGTGTGGTATAAATCCAGATGTATGTGTAAATATTGGGTTGGCAACTAAGTACTTTCGGTTTTTACTGATAGAGAGCGTTGCTTTATTTTTTGTATAACGTATGTTAGTGCGTACTTTACCGTTTGTCGCGTGATACTCGTCACATTGACGTAACTTCAGAAGCAAGTAGTGCGTGATTTTTATTAAAGCTATTAGTTGTGGGTTAATTTTAAATGGAGTGCAGAAACGAACATTTTCGACATATTTTACTATTTTATTTCCGTAAAGGAAAGAAAGCTGCTGCGGCTCACAAAAAGACACGTGTCAGAATTGGTATAAAAAATTCCGTTCTGGAGATTTTTCCCTCAAAGATGAGCAATGTTCTGGTCGGCCTACTGAAGTTGATGATGACCAAATCAAAGTCATAATTGAAGAGGATCGTCATATAACTGTTCGAGAGGTTGAGGAAAGGCTACATGTATCGCACACAACAATTGATAAACATTTAAAATGTCTTGGGCTAGTTAAGAGTTATTTGGGTACCTCACGAATTGAAAGAAATTAATTTAACACAAAGAATCAACTTTTGCGATATGCACCTTAGACGAAATGAAACCGACCTTTTCTTAAAAAGAATCATCACTGGTGATGAAATTTGGGTTCTGTACAGTAACATAGTTCGAAAACGATCATGGAGCAAACACGATAAACCAGCTCAAACCACATCGAAAGCTGAATTGCATCTAAAAAAGATCATGCTGTCAGTTTGGTGGGATTACAAAAGTGTTGTGTTTTTTGAGCTGCTTCCAAGGAACCAAACGATCAATTCTGATGTTTACTGTCAACAATTAATAAAACTGGATGAAGCAATCAAAGAAAAACGGCCAGAATTGTCAAATCGGAAAGGTGTAGTTTTCCACCAAGATAATGCAAGGCCTCACACATTCTTGGCAACTCGTGAGAAACTATTGGAGCTTGGCTCGGAAGTGATGCCACATCCACCATACAGCCCTGATCTAGCACCATCTGATTACCATTTATTTCGAAGTTTGCAGAATTCTTTGAATGGTAAAACTTTCACAAATGAGGATGACCTTCACTCGCACCTGGTTCACTTTTTTGCGGATAAGGACCAGAAATTTTATGAGCGCGGAATCACGCAGCTGAGAGAAAGATGGCAAAAGGTCATTGAGCAAAATGGAAAATATATAATTGATTAAAAACTATTCTTTGTTTTAAAAAAAGTGTTTTATTTTATACTACAAAACCGAAAGTACTTAGTTGCCAACCCAATAACATAAATGAAGAGCGCAAAAATTGAGAAATATCTTAAAATGAATAAAATATAGTTAAACACGAATAAAACAAAAGCAAAGTTGATCAATGGAAATTTAAATTATAACATACGTATTGAAAATAAAAATATTGAAATAGTAAAAGGAATAAAATATTTGGGTATCATAGTGGACGATGATTTGAGTTTCATACCGCATTTTGAATATGTTTACAAAAAGATATCGAAAAAAATTGCATTTTTGAAAAGAATCCACTATAGGGTTTCAACTGTCACTACGACTATTATCTACAACACAATTATAAAACCGCGTTTTGAGTACTGCTCTACGATATTATTCTTAGGAAATCAGCAGATGAAAGAAAGGCTACAGAAATTACAAAATAAAGGCATGCGCTGTATTCTGAGAAGCAACAGAATGACACATATAAGTGATATGTTAAATAAGCTACAGTGGCTCTCCATCAATCAACGACTCGTTATGAACACTCTATTATTTATATTTAAAATTAAGATAGGAAATATGCCAAACTATATGCAGCGATATCTGGTCAATGTAGCTGAAGTCCAACCATACAATTTGAGGAACGCCAACGATTATGGATTACCTTTGGCAACAACAAGTTTTTGTCAAAATGTTATATATTATAAAGGTCTGAAAGTTTTCAATGAAATGCCTCCAGAAATAAAAAATGAAATAAATTATTATATATTTAAACGTGGGATTATTGATTAAGTCAAGAGAAATTTTTAAACAATGTTAGGTACCAATCATTTTTGAATTTAGATGTATATTTTTAAATAAATGTATGTTTTTTGTGAAAAATTTTAATATTTAATTTGAAATTGCATACTTATGCATTATACTAAATATTATCAAAAATTGCAAAAGAAATAAATCAATCAATCAAAATCATAAGTGATTATGTTACCAAATTACCCTTACTAAGTAATAATAGTTTATTTCCCCAAGAAATAAATATCCAGTAATAAGACGAAACAACATATACGAGGGTAGTTTGACAAGTAGTGAGAATGGAAAAGAAAAACGAATTTTTTAAATACAAAATAATTTTTATTTTTCAATATATTCTCTTAAAAGAGCTATACATTTATTCCAACGGTGCTCCAATGCCCTTATGCTATCTCTAAAATGCAAAATACTCATTTACGAAGATGATAAACGCGTCGTTAGACGAAAATTTCTTTCCACCTAGTGCCGTTTTCAATTTTGGAAAAGGTGTAAATCGGAAGGGGCTAGATCCGACGAATAAGGCGCATGCGGTACTAATTGGAAATGCAACTCGTGGATTTTGGACATCGCAACTGTGCTGGTATGCGAAGGAGCGTTGTCTCGGTGAAACAGAATCTTTTTCTTTGCCATTCCTGGCCGTTTAGCACGAATCTCAACATTTAATTTTTGTAGAAGTTCTGTATAATATTGTCCGTTTATTGTGGCACCTTTCTGAAGGTAATTAATGAGCAGAATGCCCTTCGAATCCCAAAAAATTGATGCCATCACCTTGTTTGCCGATAAAGCGGTTTTCGCTTTCTTTGGAGGTGCAGAACCATGTTCTAACCATTGTTTCAACTGTTGTTTAGTTTCGGGTGTACTGTAGTGTATCCAAGTTTCATCGCAAGTAACAAATCGCCTACAAAAATCAACCGGATTCGCTTATAAAGGTCCAAACACTCATTATAAATGCGCAAACGAGTGAATTTTTGATCAGTCGTAAGCAATCGCGGCACCCATCTTGCCGAAAGCTTGGAAAGGCCCAATTCTTTCGTTAAAATGTGGTGTACACGTTCTGTTGAAATGTTTACCGTGTCTGCTATCTCTCTCGCTTTGAGTTGTCGATCTTGCGTAATAATATTATGGATTTTTATAATCATTTCCTTAGAAGTCACGATTTTGGGTGCTCCAGAGCGCGCTTCATCAGCACGACTTGTTCAACACGTTTAAATTCATTTACCCATCCACTTATTGTGGCGGACGATGGAGCAGATTCACCTAATGTTTCTCGTAACTCATCGTTTATTTCGGTAGCTTCCCTACCCTTAATTACGAAGTGTTCAATCACCGCACGATACTCTGCTTTTTCCATTTTAACAAAACGACGTGTTGCTTCTTTTTCAATCAGCTGTCAAGCTAAATTACAGTGCATTTGTTTTACCAATTAGAGCGTCACCTATGTGTCATTCTCACTACTTATCAAACTATCTTCGTACTTTAAATTTATGATGTAAATAAAAAATGAAAACCTTATTGTAAATAAATTATAAATAAAACTTATCCAAAGAAAATAAGGTACGTACATACCGGGTTTCCCATGACATGATTGCTACAGTTTAAGGATGTGTTACAGCAGAAACATATTAAAAAAATTAAAAATATCTAATGAACGTATGCCCAAAACTCTATCAAAACTTCAGGTAGAGATCAAGACGGTTTTTACGCCACATTGTCTTAAACAATCGACTTCTCATCTTTAGCTTTCAGTCGGTTCAAGAAAGTATCACTTTCCTCATCAGGAACATAATGCTGGTGTTTATATGTGCCGTGAGTTGAAATTATTTCAGTTCTCAACGACCTCAAATATCGAGCTTGCTGATAAAGGTTCAGAAACGTTGAAAAATTATTATTTTCTGCTATTCCATTGTTAAGTAAATTCAAGAACGTTGTTAGAAAGCGTAGATCACCTATCACTTTATTTATAATTAGCATTTGGTGGTGGTTCAAACTGAAAGGCAATTTATCTTAAAATATTAATTCGTTGACTGCTTTAACAATGAGGTTCCCAAACTTTTTTGCCATCTACTTGTAAAATATTGAATTTTTCGGAACCTATTAACGTCAAATGTGTTTCTTACAGCCATTCACTTTAGTATGGTCTTTAAAGAGTGGACAATTGTAGAAGAGACATGTACAAATTTTATTTAGAGACGCGAATGGCAAGAGAATAGATTTTCAGTGAAACAAATCATGCTTCATTCTACTATGGCTATATAAATTTTTACTAGAAATTATGTCGCATTCCGTAGGACGAGAAAGCTGTATTGACGAGAGGTATTACATCGAAATCACGTTCTATAAGAATGACGCTATTTGGAGAAGGTCAATTTATTCGGAAGACCATTTAAAAACAACTCGTAGAAATAAATTAATAAATTTTCCAAAAAGATCAGAAAATATACCTCATAACTTTTTTAAACTGTTTCGTTTATTTTGGGGACAGAATCGATGCTTTCAAAACTATAAAAGGTAGTAATAATCGCAATAAAATTTACTAGATAAAAACCATTAAGAATGGTTATCGAAGCACTTAACAAACATATTTTTTATTTAGATTTTTACCAATCGAAAATCTAGTGATCCACACATATGTATGCAGCAACAACTACGAGATACTATGTAATACCCACTACCTTAGTTGGTGTAATGCCTCTGGGGAACATTCGCGTTCAATTTTATTAGCGTAGAGATATCAGAAGATATACATATATATACATACACGTACGATATAAAACGACAATTTTGATTTTTCAGGTCAAGGAGTTTTAATAATGCCCTTTCTTCGACATTCTCATGGGTGATAAAACGCAGATACTACCTCGGTTGATGTGTTTTCAGATTATTAGATGTAATGCGTTATCTTCGCGAAGGTTAATGTGGCTCACGACTACAAAGTAACTTTTTAATAATCTGAATTTTTCGATACATGCGAATTTTATAATTTAAATAAAGATAAAAATATTGAAGATCCAGTAAAAGTGTTTGTTTTTAATTGTCCACATCGCGGTTGACTTTCTGCCTAAAAAAAGATTGTATCTTTGGTATATAAGGTTTTCCAATAGGGATGATATGATTTTGAAGTGACATTTCGGCCATTTGTAATATGTCATGATCTGTCATTTGTTTTTCATTGTATTCAGTAGTGTTTACAATTTCATCATGGAGAGATATACGCAAGAACAACGTTTACAAATTATTCAGTTTTATTATCAAAATAATCGTTCTCCAATTGCAACTTTTCGTGCGCTTTTGCCATTTTATGGTCGCAATATTCGTCCAAGTGTGCTCGCTATTCGTCGAATTGTTAAAAATTTTGAGGTTACATTTTCTTTACATAATTTTCAAGTGCCAATAAGACAAAGAACCGCTCGAAGTAATGCAAATATTGCTACCGTTCAGGCAAGTGTTACTGAAGACCGTAATTTGTCGATTCCAAGACGTTCTCAAAAATTGCGACTGTCTCAAACCACAACCTGGTGGATTTTGAGAAAGAATTTGGGTTTGCATCCCTATAAAATTGTTCTCACTCAAGAACTGAAGCCATTGAACCACCGTAAACGTCGTGAATTTGCTGATTTTGCCTTGGAACAACTCGAAAACGATAGCGATTTTTTTAAGAAAATCATTTTCTCTGATGAGGCTCACTTTCATCTGGATGATGTGGTAAATAAACAAAACTGTCGATTCTGGTGCGCAGAAAATCCACAAATTATTTTTGAAAAACCATTACATTCACCTAAATTGACAGTTTGGTGTGGTTTTTGGTATGGTGGAATCATCGATCCGTACTTCTTTCAAAATAAAGCTGGTAACACGGTTACTGTCAATGGAGAGCGGTATAGATTGATGATAACCAACTTTTTATGGCCGACATTGGAAGAAGTTGATCTTGACAACATTTGGTTCTAACAAGACAGGGCTACGTGCCACACAGCAAATGCAACAATAGAATTATTGCGAGAAAAGTTTGGAGATTCGATTATTTCAAGAAATTGTGATATTGAATGGCCTCCAAGAAGTTGTGATTTAACACCATTAGACTATTTCTTGTGGGGTTATTTGAAGTCATTGATCTATCGAAATAAACCAGACTCTCTTCAAGCTTTACAAGTCAATATTGAACGTGCCATTCATAACATACAACTAGATTTAGTGAAAAAGTGCTCGAAAATTGGGTTCATCGAATTCGTTCCTGCAGAAGAAGTCGTGGAGGTCATTTGAATGACGTTTTATTTAGAACTTAATTGTATCGATTATACTTCACATTGAATAAAAGACTTTTGAATTTTCTTAACAATAAGTGTGTTTTTTTTAAAGAAATCATATCACTCTTATTGGAAAACCTGTTAAAATGTGAAATATGACGAAATTATATCATGCCACGTTATTGTAACCCATGCAAGCTAGTTTTTTTAACAGTTAAACCATCTAGTGTGAATTTTGTTGTTAATAAAATTTCAGTAGTGTGAGCAATTCAAAGCATTATATAAAACACATTTATCATTCCATGATTATTCCATTATTTTATCCATTTCACGTTGTATCTACCAACTTTAGCATTTCTAAGTGATTTTTTCGAGCAGTGCCAAAAAGATTTGTTTCATTCCCATGTAAAAATTCAGCTGAAGTTAGATATGCCAGTTATTAGTGTACAAAAGTTCCATCAAGATAAAACAATTAATTTAAATGTATGCTCTCGGCAAGTGGGTAGTCTAAACTAATCTACGATCTAAAAACGTCCAGAGCCTGTAAGACATAAAGGAGTGGTATTCCGTCAAAGTAGCCCAAGGCCACACACAACTTCGGTCGCCTGTCAAAATGTGTTGGATTTGGATGAAATACGTTTGCGCTTTCAAAATTCGTTTCGTCCTCTTGAATACTTCTTGCGTGGTCTAACATTCGACTCGTATGAGACTACGAATCATCACCTTCTAAATTTTTCTCTTGCAAAGATAGGAACCATCATTAAATAGAGAATTATGACGCTAACCGAAATATCAGAAAAGGTTAGGGAAGAAAACGAGCAATACATAGTTGATTGTTTTTTTCAATTAATAAACGACTTGTGAAAAACATAAAAAGAATACGTCATAATTTTTCCAATAATACTGTGTATAAATCTAGAGTAATTATTTGAAAATTTATCTTTTATTGAGACAAAAATACTGTACGGTAAAATGTTGATATTGCAAAAAATACATTTAATAATACTGCCAGTACATTCTAATATCGAAAATCGGTTAAGAAATCTGTTAACACTCGTCGAACATAACAAGGAACGCCATCTATTGGCCGTTATCAAACTAATCCGGCATTCATACACATACCATACGCATATGAATCTCAATTTTTGGTATATCCGACCGCTTTCGAAATATATCATCGCGATGAATGCGCACTCGTTTCTGCAGGCTTCCTTTGTAATCAATTTCAAAACTAAATCAGTCACAAACAATAATGCGTAACTATTTTTAAACGATATTTTAATTTGTCTTCTGTAATATACAATTTCAACAATCATTTGTTTTGTATAAATCGATGACTTCAATTTTTAACAAAAAACTACCTGAAAGCAATACCACATTTTCTTCGGATTAAAAAGCCCATCTAAACGAATCAGTGTTCCATAAAAGAAATGCATATAAACATGCCATTTGTATATAAATAGAAACATAAAGAGTCAGCAATACATGGCAATATATTAGTACTACTTCTAGCCATGCTGTCGCGATGCCGAACAGATATTTTGATTTTATTGGAGTGATCATAAACAATACCCGTTAAAGACGTAGTCAGTGCAATCATGCGATTTCGAGGAAGACATTCCTGAAGGAATTTTATGAATTGTAAATTTTATTGGGAATAAAAGTAATTTTTCTCGAAGGCGATATAAATTTCTATGGGCTTTTAGTGTTACAGAGACGATATAAGAATATTGCTGGCGTAGAAGAATATTGGAATACGAATGCGATAATACCTCTAAAACAAAAGATTTAGGTCTTGTTCTTTATATTCGTAAATGAAAATACATTTAGTGATCACGATTTGAATATATATTTTTTAAGAAAAGAGAAGGGTGTATTCGCAATTTATTCATGTTTCGTTGGAAATTCTAAGATCTGCAAAGACATGTAGAAATTCCTTTTTATATATATTGGATTATCGGAAACGTCATTACGCATTTTTTCTATGGTTTTTACATGCCGTTCTTTATTATAAACAAGAATCAATTAATTATATATCGCCCGTTTATTCGATAACCTTTTTTTATCTTTCGGTGCACCTCGTTAATAGAAAAACTTTACAAAAAGCTGTTTCATAGTCTCTTTTGAATGGAACGTTGTACCGCGCAAGGGATTTTAAAATGGAAAACTGAAAGCGCAAAATCTAGCGAGCTTAGTGCGTATATATCCCAAACAAGATCCAATTATCTTTGACGGGCGATTAAACTTGTATATGGTCTCGCGTTGTCATTATGAAATTTTTACATATTTTTGTAGATCTTAGGATTTCCAAGGAAAGATGACTAAATTGGGAATACACCCTTTCTCTTTTCTTGTAATATATATATATATATATATATATATATATATATATATGAGTATATTATTATATATAAATTTTAATATTTGTAGAATTATTAAATATGCCAGGCGCATCGTTTGTTGGTAGAAACTTACGGTGAGCATGCTCCAAGCATAAAAGCATGTGGGACGAGAGTTCGACAATTTAAAAGTTCTGATTTCATTTTGATTTCGATATACAAGACGAAGAACGTTCTGGTAGACAGAAAAAGCTTGAAGATGCGAAATTGCAGGAGTTATTGGATGAAGACTCAACCCAAACGCGAAAACAATTGTCAGAAGCGTTAAATGTGACTCAAGAAACGATTAGTGACCGATTACGAGCAATGGGAAAAATCCAAAAGATGGGAAAATGGATGCCATATCAATTGAATGACAGGCAAATGGAAAATCGAAAATTATCTGTGAAATGCTGCTTCAAAGATATGACCGAAAGTCATTTCTGCATCGAATAGTGACGGGTGGTGAAAAATAGATTTATTTCGAAAACCCTAACAGCAAAAGATCATGACCTGACGAAGCCGGCCCATAGACTCCAAGGCCAAATCATTTTTGTCGCAAGACAATGCTCTGAGTGCGATGGGACCAGAGCGACGTGGTGTATTACTAATTGTTGAAACAAGGTGAAACAGTTAATACTGATCGCTACCGACAACAAATTATCAATTTGAATTGTGCATTGATAAAAAAACGTCGAGAAGGCACGGTAAAGTGATTTTACAGCACGATAATGCGCTGTCTCATGCAAGTAAAATCGGGCAAGAAAGCGTTGGAAGCACTTGGATGGGACCTAATAGTCTCCAAACCTTGCCTCCTTCGATTATCACCTTTTCATATCAATGGGACAAGCGCTTGCAGAGCAGCACTTTGCCAATTTCGAAGAAGATGAATGGTTTTGTTCAGAGGACAAACAGTTTTTTTGGGATGGCACCCATAAGTTGCTTGAAAGATGGGCAAGATGTGTAGAATCAAATGGCCGATACTTTGAATAAATTTTTTCATTTTCTTGAAAATTTTTTTACGAAAAAACCGGCACACCTGGTATTAGATGACATTCAGAACGTGCCATCAATATCGAAATGTGCCACAGAAATAGATGGTGATTCAAATGCTTCAAATAATATAATTCAAACTTTAAATAAAACAAATATCTGTCTTTTTTTATTTCCCATATGTATATAATTAAGTACATTTTCCAAACCGAAAATTTAAAATGTTCGTTGAGATAGGTCATGACTATTTCAGTTCCCTCGGGAATTGTACGTGGCGCTAACCACTGACTCAATACTTTACCATTAAATTGCACTAACTTCTCGAAGGTTTTTCTAAGGTTAGAACGCTTATATATATATATATATATATATATATATATATATATATATATATATATAAACACAACCATTCCATATAGATTAGTCAAGAAGCAAACGAAACAAAGATGCCAAAATGCTAAATATGCTACCTATAACTCTACTGTCAGGAACAGACAACTCCAGGGAATAGAAACCTGCCTTTATACCATTACCAATCGCTCCCTAACTTCACAGCTATATATTTATGATGAAAACACACATTAGTAAAAGAAATCATTAAAGAAAAATAACGTATTCTACATGAAATTGATGTCCAAATACATTTATAATAACAGGGCCCTGTAATCTAGGGATTATTGAAAATATTCTAAAAGCTCTCTATTTTAATTTGAAATTTTATGTATTGATCATATTTTTATTAATACTGAAGTTAACTAATTTACCTACCTCGAAAATTATACATTCCAATTGCAAATCTACAGATGTCTATAATTTCGATGAACAACTTTTTAATTTAAGTTCACAATTTCATTTTTTGTTAATATTGAATAGTTAATGAATATATCAATTGAGTAATATATCGAAAATAATCATAGATTTTGAAACAAATTCAAAGTTTCCTATACTATCCACATGTATTAAAATCTATAAGAACATATTGTTCCGCCTATACATGATAGATGGCGGAGCTTTGTGCAATTACATATGTCTTACTGTATTTTATAAATAAAATAAAATTAGATATTTATTAAAGACAAAAATACGCTAAATTTTTAAAATTTTAAATATGAAATAATCTTCTTTTATTACTATTACATTTTGCTTGTATATATAACGGGTGTTTTTTTAGAGGTATAGAACTTTAAGTTGGCAACACTTTTTTAACTGGCGGCCATTTTGTCAGCTGTTAAGTGATTTATATTTAGTTTGGTTTGTCATTTCAACATGAATAGACTGACGCCTGAACAACGCTTGCAAATTGTGCAAATTTATTTTGAAAATCATGGTTCTGTTCGAAATACGTATCGCGCACTACGTCAATATTACGGTCAACATAATCGTCCATCAGAGCAATTAATTCGATTAACTATGGAACGTTTTCGCACCACGTATACTCTAAATGATAACACGCATCCAGAGAGACGTCGTACAGTGCGTACAGAAGAAGTCATTGCTGCTGTAGAGCGTAGCGTAGAGGAAGACCCGAATCGGTCTATCCGCCATCGTGCACAGGAATTGGATATGTGTCCATCCACTTTATGGAAGATTTTGCGGAAAGATCTAGGTTTGCGTGCTTACAAAATCCAACTCGTGCAAGAATTGAAGCCACACGATCACCTAGCAAGGCGTAGATTCGGTAAATGGGCCCAAAACAAGATCGCCGTTGATCCCGATTTTCATAATCGAATTTTGTTTAGCGATGAAGCTCACTTTTGGTTGAATGGATACGTCAATAAACAAAACTGCCGTATTTGGAGTGATGATAATCCTCAAGTGTATGTTGAGACACCGTTATATCCAGAAAAACTGACTGTTTGGTGTGCTTTATGGGCTGGTGGAATAATTGGTCCGTACATCTTTAAAAACCAAGCTGGCCAGAACGTTACAGTCAATGGTGACCGCTATAGAGCCATGATTACTGACTTTTTCGTTCTTCAATTGAACAATCATGATGTGCAGGAGTTGTGGTTTCAACAAGACGGCGCAACATGTCACACAGCTCGTGCCACAATTGATTTATTGAAGGAAACGTTTGGTAACCGCATAGTTTCACGTTTCGGACCCGTGAATTGGCCTCCAAGATCGTGCGATTTAACGCCGCTGGACTATTTTCTGTGGGGATATGTGAAGTCGCTAGTCTACGCCGATAAGCCCGAAACGATTGACCACTTGGAGGACAACATTCGCCGCGTTATTGTCGATATATGGCCACAAATGTTGGAAAAAGTCATCGAAAATTGGCCCTCTAGATTAGACTACGTCCGAGCCAGCCGTGGCGGCCATATGCCAGAAGTCATATTTAAATTATAATGCCAGAAGATTATCTTTCGAATAAAGGAAATTTCATGTCAATTAAAAAAAATCATATTTGTTTTATTCCATTTCAAAGTTCTATACCTCTAAAAAAAACACCCGTTACATATCGTAACTAGACATATATTCCGTTACGCTTCGCGTATATAATAATTTTTTATATCATGTTTTTGAATGAATTTATATCAATTTAACCCATTACCGCCAAAAAAGAAACTGCCAGTAAAAAACTTTTTTTATTATTATTTATTGCTTCAATATAGATAAAATAAAAGGAATTCATTAAAAAACATAAACATTTTTTGGTAGTTTTTTAGAAAAATTTGTATCCTCACATGGAGACAATGGGCGTTTTAGTCATGAAATTGCCCAAAACATTTTCGTTCTACATAAAATATTTTTGTGCATCGTTCGCATCTCCATCGACACTTGCAATGACAAACAACACATTGCAATTGTTTTGCTATTCTTTCAGGATTGTATCCGTTGCTTTTTCCATTAGCATCAACTGCAGAGGAAGAAGTTATACGTTTTTTAGAAATTCCAGGCGTCAAATATGCCCTAGTAATATTATGTCTTCTGAACGACAATTGGTTCAACGGAGTCGTATTTTCGGCTCTACATAACAAAACATACAACCGCCAAGCGTTACTTACTGCCCAATCTAAAATATATGTTAAAATACACCACCACCACTTCTTTCTTCTAATGAATACCCCGTTAAGGCTAATAGATTGGTTCATTTGGACGACGCCCCCATTCCCTGGTTCTAATTTACAAATAATCTAGGTATACTAAAGTCAGCATTTTCTTTTCGAGTCTTATACCATCTTAACGACGTTTTGATGCCTCTACTTTATGTATTTGGATCTGCTGATTACGAAAAACGCAACAGGAATGCCCTAGCTCTTTCGGTTTTCGAGATATTCACCGAAAACACGAATCGGTGAAAATGAAAAAAATAAAATTGCGATTTTTGCTGATACGGTGGCATTTTGATCTTCTGATTAAGAAAATATCCCTATTTGGAATCATCTCTCTTCCGGTTCTCGAGATATTCGCAAAAAAACACGAAATCGTCCAGAAACACACGAAAGAAGGCGAAATCTCAGCGGAAAAATGATATGCACAGTCTTCTAGAGCACGTCCGAAAACCAAGCAATTTTCGGCCCAAAATTCGAGATAACAAATTTTTCCAACTCCCGAAAACCGCGACGATTTTTGACCTTCCATTTTAGATCGGCATGCTATCTATCGAACCCAAGGCCTCTCGGCGACCGCTCGGATACTGCCAGACGCGTATCGCGGAATCGACTCGTAGGAAATAAAAAAAAACGGTCAAAATCACATAGAAGAAGGCAAGCTGTCAGAGGAAAATCATACATACAGTCTTCTAAAGTATAATCTGGTACCTAGACTTCCGCGGTCGTGGTCCATACTATCTGCTTCTGGGCTGAAACCGCGTCACTGGTATAACTAAACCTCGGCAGTTATACCAGTGACGCGGTTGCAAAAAACGAAGTTGAAGTGATAGCTCGTCCAGTTTTCGAGATATTCACGATAAACTGAGAATTGCTGAAAACGCGAAACGTATACGCCTACCGGCGACCATTCGGACACCCTCGGACGCATATCAGTGCCCAGAGTCAACTCGTCAGAACCGGAATACACTGTGACGTTCGGTAGTCGAGATATGAGAAACCCGTAATTGGCTTATTGCTGTATCCAGTTCGGCGGCTCCAGTCGTTTATTATTTAATGATTTATTTTTGAATCTAATTTTTAATTTAATATAATGCGCATGTTTTTAAGGAATACATAATAGTTCATAATTACGAATTTCTAACTTCACAAAACGGAAATTTTTTCGAAATGTAAAACCATAAATTCTAATTTGGTACAAACGTAATCGGGTATAGATTTGTAAAGAACTTTTAATAAATGCCAGCGGAAATATTTTTGGTGGTAGCTAAAAGTTAATAAATGAATTTATGTATTTTTTGACCGCCATATACAAAACACGCAGTATAATGTATAATTGATGTATATACCCCAAAAAATACAAATATAATTATAAAGACGTCACAGGGTGCCAGGCTACCCGTGCAACACACCTTGAGTTAATTTGATAAAGCGGAGTGATCGTGTAGGTTGGTTTGGTGGTTGTCGGCGTCGTAAAGTTCAGAACCGACAATTGTTATTAATGTAATAATGTTTATTTCAATTATATTCACCAGTTATAGGATGCAAGCTGATATTACACGTCGTTTACGTCACCTAATCATTATGTATGATAATCATACACTGCATAACGTTAATATAATTTAATTATATTACAATTGGTAAAAATATAAATACAAGGAATCATTGATACCTTCGAAATGGGTGAAACAGGTACTAAAAAAATCACCTCGAGTTGCACTAACCCTTTGTAAGCCAACGTTAAATAAGTATAATTAAAGCCACGTTGGCGAACAACGCGTCTACACCAATCAGATGTTGAGAGGCGTCGCAGGTTTATTACTAGGAATTATTATTGCACATATCCTTTTTATATATTTCATGTTATTTATTATTGTAATGTTGTTTGTAAGATGAGTAGAGAGAAAGATAATTTCGTGTGTGAATGAAGATATACGAGGTGCAAATAAATAACTGGTCTGAGAAATGCTATTTATTGCAAATAAACTTTTATCTCCTTCAACATACTCTCCTCCCATATCTATACACCGCTATATACGTGTTTTCCATTGTTCAAAACAATGTAGTTCATCAGTTGGCCTCAACAACTCTGTTATTTTTACTTTTACGTGTTCGACAGATTGAAAATGTAATCTCTTGGATGCACTGTTCACTTTTGGGAATATGTAGAAGTCATATGGTGTGAGATCTGGTGAATACGAAGGCTGATCAAGTACAACATATCGCTTGTTCGTTAAAAACTACTTTACATATAGGACATTAAGAGCTGGTGCGTTGTCCTTGTGTAGGATCCACGTTCTTCCACAAATCCGATCTTTTCATCCTTTCTCTTTCTCTCAGCTTGATTAGGATTTCTTTGTAGTATTTCCGATTAACGATTTGATCCTCAGGCACCCACTCAGTCATGATAACACCCTTTCTATCGAAAAAAAAAGATCAACATTACCTTCAATTTTGACTTGCTCATTCGTGTTCTTTTCTGTCTTGGCGATCCGGAGGCCTTCCAGTACATCGATTGACGCTTTGTTTCCGGGTCATACTGGAAAATCCAAGTTTCATCACATGCGATGATTTTTTGTGAGCAAGTCTGTTCTGTTTTCTGTAGTTCTGCTGTGAGTCGTCCCATGATGTCATAGCAAATGTTCATCCGATTATCGTTTTGTTCCTGAGCGAGGTTTTTCGGCACCATTTTGCACAAACTTTTGTCGTGTCTAATTCATCATACAAAATGTGTGTTACTGTTTCGGTGTTAATGTTTACCAACATCGGCAATAATTCGAATGCTCAGACGTCGATATTTTAGCAAAATTTCATTAATTTTTTGAACGTTCTCTTCAGTTCTTGCAGTCACAGGTCGACCAGGACGTTCATCATCTTCGACCTCTTCCCGACTTTCAGAAAATCATTTGTGCCATTGAAAAAGTCGTACACGTGACGTGACATTATCACCAAACACCTCCTTTAACATCTGTAAACATTCTGTTGGCGATTTTTTTAATTTGAACAAAGCGACGATTGTTCTGAGAAAAAAAAATTGAAGACGGTGAATTAAGAAATGTTAAAATTAAAGAAAGTAATTCCACCAATGAATGATAATATTTTTGTTTATGCAACCTTAAGGAAAAATAAAGTATATCTATTTATCTATTTATGTTATTGGGTTGGCAACTAAGTACTTTCGGTTTTGTAGTATAAAATAAAACACTTTTTTTTAAACAAAGAATAGTTTTTAATCAATTATATATTTTCCATTTTGCTCAATGACCTTTGGCCATCTTTCTTTCAGCTGCATGATTCCGCGCTCATAAAATTTCTGGTCCTTATCAGCAAAAAAGTGAACCAGCTGCGAGTGAAGGTCATCGTCATTTGTGAAAGTTTTACCATTCAAAGTATTCTGCAAACTTCGAAATAAATGGTAATCAGATGGTGCTAGATCAGGGCTGTATGGGGGATGTGGCATCACTTCCCAGCCAAGCTCCAATAGTTTCTCACGAGTTGCCAAAGATATGTGAGGCCTTGCATTATCTTGGTGGAAAACTACACCTTTCCGATTTGACAATTCTGGCCGTTTTTCTTTGATTGCTTCATCCAGTTTTATTAATTGTTGACAGTAAAAAACACAACACCTATGTAATCCCACCAAACTGACAGCATGATATTTTTTGGATACAATTCAGCTTTCGATGTGGTTTGAGCTGGTTTATCGTGTTTGCTCCATGATCGTTTTCGAACTATGTTACTGTACAGGACCCATTTTTCATCACCAGTTATGATTCTTTTTAAGAAAGGGTCGGTTTCATTTCGTCGTATTGCCAACCCAATATATCTATTTATCTATTTATGTATCTTCTTAAAGACTTTTCATGTAACGTTTTAATCACATTGAATAAAAAATATCTATCTATGATCCTCAAACAACATAATCACAACGTAGTTTTGTAACTTTAACAAACTAGAAATCTCTGATTCCGAATCGACAACTTAAACAGCGTTTTTTAATCGCACTGTAAAAAGCGGAGTTTTTTTTATTCCAAATCTAAAGAACAGGTCTTAACATTCAGATTTTTCTTCGAGAATACTAGATTTTAAAATATTTATAATCTTCCGCATGTTTATGAACTGAAAAATAAGACAGTTTTGACGTATACACATGAGGGTATGACTGTGTATACATATTTGAACACGTCACTAAAATAAAGCTTTTAAAGTTTTGTTTGGAAACAATAGAGAAAAATAAAAATCAAACGAACGCATCTGGTAGGAAACGTTATCGGAATATTCTTTGGATTAATTGGTGCTTACTTTTGGTGTTACGATAACTGACATCGACTCGGTCAACCCTCGTGCGCACAACAGGTTGTTGACAGAAGAATTACGAATATGATATCCTTCGCTCGTATCAATTTATAATTCTGCTTGTAGAAGTTAATCCTTTGAACTGTAAAGATTTCGTATAGCTCTGGTGAACAATATTTAACACAATTTCTGTTGGATTCGATTTTTCGGCTGTTTTAAATTTAAATAGGCGTGTTGATTTCAAAACTGTAGTTAGTTTTCTTTTATCACGTCGAGTTTTTTTTTTCTACAGCTTATATTTATATCTGTCGCAGAGAAAACGGAAGTATTTTAAAATAGTAATTCTTAGTGGCGCCATCTATTAAAAAAATATGCGTCGGTAAGGTAGATATTTCACCAATGTTATGTCAAAATATGACATTTGTATTATTAGAAATAAAGAAATTGCGCATAAATTGACAGTGTGTATCTGGTATCGGTCGGAAAATGAATTTTGAACGAAGAGTAAATATAAAGTTCTGTTTTAAATTCGGTAAATCGTCTGCTGAAACGTTTAATTTGTTGAAACAAGTGTATGGTCATACGTGTTTATTACGTACGAGTGTATGAGTGGTATAAATGATTTAAAGACGGTCATAAATGATGACGAACATCGTAGTGCAAAAAAATCTGAGGTTACGAAGTATAATATCTAACTTGTGCGTGAATTTATCAGAAACGAGCCGAAATTCTCATCGCGATACGTGGGAATGGCTTTAAATATTTCTAAAGATTCAATTCATCGAATTTTGACACAGCATTTGGGGCTGAGAAAGATTTATGCAAGGTTTGTACCACACAAGCTAACCGAATTCGACATTGTATAGACTTGATTAAAGACCAAAAAAAGAACGAAAACATCAGGTCTTCTATTGTAACTGGCGATGAGACGTGGTGTTTTCAATATGATGCAGAGACCAAGCGTCGATCCTCTGAATGGAAACATCCAAGAGAAGAAACACCGAAAAAAGCCCTTTGGAGAAGTCAAAAGTGAAGACAATGTTGACTTGTTTTTATGATTCGAAAGGCATAGTGCACAAAAAATTTGTACCAACTTGTCAAACAGTCAATATACCTTAGTGTTATAAAGCGTCCTTTGGCGCGTGTTTGTTGTGTGCGCCCTCAATATCGTGAAAATGGTAGCTGGCGTTTGTTACATGATAATGCGCCATCTCATCGCTCAACCCGTTTCACTCATTTTCTACAAATGACATATTAATTATCAACTGTTCACCGTATTCATCGGATTTGCCCCCCCTGTGATTTCTATCTATTCTCCAAACTACATTTAGCGATGAAAGGACAGCGTTATGCCGACGTCGAAGCCATTAAAAAGACGTGGACAGTAATCTTGAAGGACATTTCTAAAGACGAACTTAAAAATTAATTCAGCATGTAAATTGAGCGTGCAAAATGTTGTATTGAAGCCGAAGGCGACAATTTTGAATAAAATAAATAGATTTTATCAAAATAGTAAGCTGTTTTTCACACCACGTTCACTAGAATAGAGATATTGCGAATCAAATGTAGTTAAAATCCTAATTTTTAACGAAAAAAATCCTTTGAAAGAGAGCCGAACCGATATCAACTTTCTCGTTTTTATTTTCTGTAAGACTTCCATCACTGCACCCAGTAGTAAGCTTTTGATTTTATTTTAAAAAAGTTCGGTTTTCTCTGCGACAGACTGTGTATAACCACACTGTTTTTGAGGGACAGCTACGTAACACATCTTCTGAACTATCTAAACTATGGAAAAATGTTTTGAAAATTTCTTTGCAATGTAAAAATGTATTGACTGCTAATAGAAATATTATGGAAAAGGTTAATAGAATTTTCTTTGAGAGAATAGGTCTCGCAATACTGCCTTAAAGCATAATGTTAAACATAATTTAAAAATATACAATGTTGAAGAATGTAATATTTAAAACGAGCCACTAAGAATTTATCTCAAGCTGATAATATTGGATGCACTTTTCTGTAATTTTTATACTAATAGCTCCGACAGAATTCGTTAAGCTCACAGAATAATTTAAATAAAAACAATTCTATTACACTGGGGAGCAATTTTTGACACAATTTCTGTTGGTTCGGTTTTTCAACTGCTTTAAATTTAGTAGGCATGTCGATTTCATCACGTCATGTTTTTCTCTACGGCTTGTATTAATGTAACAAATTATCCTAAATTTATCACCCGCAAATATTTAATTTAAACTTAAATTAACGATGACCATTGAAAAGATGAGAAATATATATACATAGTCTGAAATGAAACAAAACAGAGGTGATTAATTTAAATTAGGAGAAATATTTCATGTGTTTGTCCGAGAAAAAAGACGATTTAAAGGAGATATATGGTCCCGATTCGCTACTTCCGGCATCCCATTAATAATTATACCTGCGTCGTCCAAAGGAAAAAATCTGTAATGGATTGAACTAGACTGAATGTTAAGCTAGTAGATACAATCACTATAAATTCGTTTATTCCTACGAGATTTAAAAACTATTAACAATCGAAATGGATTTTCGCATTTTTTTCTAGGGAAAACACGCGTTTTTTTCATATTAAGTCACTCTAATGTACGAGGGTGGTCTCATAAGTACCCGGCCTGAACTAGAGATGGCGGTAGTTGTTTGAATAATATCACTGTATTAGAAAGTACACAATCTATAAAGCATATGTTTCAAGTTTGAAGACGCCACGTTGTTTAGTATTTGTTTGGCAGCCATTAATAGTGAACGTTTTCAGTGAATTTGTAAAAATGGAGAAAATTGATCACCGTTACGTGATACAATTTTATTTGATAGGCATCAGCACAACCGATATAAAAGCTGAACTGAATTCTACTCTGGGTGAGTCTGCTCCTTCGTTTGCAACAGTGAAATGTTGGATAGAAGAGTTTAAACGAGGCCGTACGAGCTGCCAAGGGGAGCACCGCAGTGGTTGATCAAATGAGATGACGACTTCAGAAATGGTGAAGAAGCTCCACAAAGCGGTACCGGATGATCGTCGACTGAAAGTGCGCGAGCTAGCAGACATAGTACGCATTTCAAAAAGTGCTGTACATAGCATATTATTTGAAAATTTGGACATGAGGAAG
Source organism: Dermolepida albohirtum (assembly GCA_031893035.1). NCBI lineage: Eukaryota > Metazoa > Arthropoda > Insecta > Coleoptera > Scarabaeidae > Dermolepida > Dermolepida albohirtum. The sequence goes on from JAVIWB010005404.1 coordinate 247,950, forward strand.
CTGTGTGCAAGATGGGTGCCGCGTTTGTTCACACTAAAGCAAAAACAGTGTTGTGAAGATGTTTCAATTGAGTGTTTAGCGAAGTTTCACAGCAACGAAGCAGAATTTTTGCGCCGTTTCATAACCATGGATGAAACATGGGTCCATCACTTCACACCCGAGACAAAAAAAACAATCAAAACAATGCACTCAAAAGGGAGAACCGGCTCCAAAGAAGGCGAAGACTGTTTCATCTGCAGGCAAGGTCATGGCATCGGTTTTTTTGGGATGTGCGTGGAATAATTTTTATTAACTCTCTTGAAAAAGGAAAAACTATCAACCACGAGTATTATGCGAATTTATTGCAACGTTTGAGCACAGAAATTAATTAAGAAGAAAGTGTTGTTTCGTCAAAACAATGCAACAGCTCACAAATCCGTTATTGCAATGGCCAAAATTCATGAATTAAAGTTTGAACTGCTACCTCACGAACCTTATTTGCCAGATTTAGCCCCTTCAGATTATTTTCTGTTCCCAAACTTGAAAAAATGGCTCAATAGGTCAAAGATTTTCCAACGATGAAGTAGCGATGTCGGCAGTTAACGGCTATTTTAAGAAGCAAGACAGTTCTTTTTATAAAAAGTGTATCGAACTTTTTGAGCATCGCTGGGAAAAGTGTATAGAGCTGAAAGGAGATCATGTTGAAAAATAAATATATTTCTTTCCGAAATTTTTGTGTTTTTTTTTGTTGGGTTGGGTATTTCTGGGACCACCCTCATATTACCCTGTTCATATTACGTACTAGATATATTATAAGTACAATTAATTAACCAATAATAATCAATTAGATATCGTGACACAACGACAAAGTGAAGAGAATTTGGTTTCCGTTTGTTGACGTTCGCCTTTACGAACTACACAAATTGTCTATCAAAGCAAAAGGCAAGTTATTTTATGACGTAATTAATAATTAATGAAGTAAATATATTTTTTCTACTGCCATCTAAGTTGCATATTACAAACAGTTTACGTACAGTATAAATGTATCGATACAAACACAGACTAGCAATGAATAAACTTTACAATTGTGGTCTCATGTTCAATAATTAACTTACTTATTGTAAAGTTCTTCTACCGTCAGGTATACGATTCTATAATTAACGAATAGATATTGAGACACCGTGCACAGGCAGCGGGAGAAGATGGTACGGATGTCTTCGGCTAGTCAGGGCTATCACCGACGTATATCAGACTCTGGGATATCAAACGTGCATACATTGTGGAGCATACGAAAAGCGATAAATAACGCAATACAGTATGAATAAATAATAATAAGTAATATATTTTAATGTTATTATTGTGGTTAGTCACTAATCTATGTGAGAAGTACGTGGGATGTAGTTTATGTTTTACATAATGGGACATAGAGGGCGTCACGAATCAAATGTCAGTACTAGAAATTAACCTCCATCTTTAGTTAACCTAAATCTAAAGTTTCAATGCGATACGTGTAGTGTTGTAGCTGCAACGAACTGTCAAAGTTGACGAGTTAGTTGAAAAATGGAATTAAGCCGAGAACATTTCCACGGAATAATTTTGTATAATTTTCGAAGATAATTATCTCAACAAGAATGTCTCGCCGAATTGGTTTCTGTTTTCAGCAATGAAGCACCATATCAGTCAGAAATTTCTCGCTGGTATGGAGAGCAGGTTCATTAAAAACGACGATTGAAGAATGGATACACCAAAAGCGGTAGTCACTCAGGAAAACGTTGATGCTGTGCGCAAGATCATCAATGAAAATCGACATGTGACAAACCGCCAGATTGAAGCATTGTTGGGAATTTCAAAGACGTCAATTCAAAAAAATTTGCTTAAAGAACTGTGTGTAAAAACATTTGTTTCCCGTTGGATATCGCATCTGTTATCTGAAGAGCAGAAAGCAGCTAGGGTGAATTGGTGTGAAAAAATTCTAGATCGCTTCAACGCCAGAAACGTCTATAACATTATCACTGGTGATGAATGGATTTACTCATACGAACTAGAAAATAAGCGCCAGTCGTCTGTTTGGGTATTCCAAGGTGACGAAAAGCCAAGAAAAGTCATCCGTTTTCGAAGTATCTTTAAAAAGATGGTCGTGACATTTGTTTCGAAAGCAGGTCATGTAGCGACAATTCTTCTGCAATATCAAAGAACTCTTACTGCCGATTGGTACACAACCATTTGTTTGCCGCAAGTCATCACTGAGCTTCCAAAAACTAACCCCGAAAGGCGAATCATCCTCCATCAAGGCAATACAAGTTCGCACACAGCACGCAAGACAATCAAATGTTTAACGCAACAAAATGTCGAATTGTTGGACCATCCTCCGTGCAGTCTGGATTCCAACGATTTCTTTATTTTTCGTTAATTACCAATAGTGTTTTATTTAAAATTTACAATCACATATACAATTCTACTGCATATTAATACAATATTAAATTTAATAATTAATTAAAAAATTTTACCTCAAAAAAACATTATAAATACATGGCCTACAATTGACAATAATTCTCTTTTAAAGAACGATTTATATCAGTTTTAAAACCTATATTTATTAATTTTGCATTAGAATATATTATAGTCGCCCTTTAAAAATATTCTGTTACAAAATAAGTGAGTACAGGTGTTATGTGGCTTCACTAATGATATGGAGAACCTTCGCTTAGAAAAGTTACCTAATCATCGACGTTCAGTTCCTTGGAAAATGTTTATTACGTAGGATAAGAAAGTATTCTCTGTTCTTTACTGCAAGATGGATGGACGTTACATTATTATGCTCGGCGTAATATTATTTTAATTAAGTTTTGAAGCAAGCCTTAATGACACCTTACCGCTTTTTATCTAATTAGCAAACAAAATTTAATAATGGTTCTTTTTTTTTAAAAAAAAACGGAAAAAATACTCGAGAAATACGTAGCACGTATATTTAAATATATTGTCCTTTTTTTGATTCAAGCGTTCGGTTTATAAATTAGTCTGTACGGTTGAGAGGATTCACTATGAAAACATTTTATAGATACGTTCTTTGTACAGATATTTTTTAAATAAAATCAAGCATACAAAAGAAATTACAAACGCTCCTTTTATACTTTGTATCGGAGTGTTGTTTTCAAATTTGCAATTGTGCAATTGGAAACGTATAACCATTTTCGTTTTTAGATTAAGAAGTGTAAAAATGTAAGGAACTTTAATATACTCAATGACATTAGAAGTGTTACACCTAGAAGGAATAGTTTCCTGGACGTGATTTTTTGGTAATGTGATAAGCTTAAGTCAAGAATGAAACGATCAGATTTCCAAGAAATTTTATTAACATTAATTTGAAAAAAAATCAATAATGTGTTTGGCGACCCCGTAGCTGTAGACACGCCTGTACACGTCTAGGCATCGACAAAATAAGATGGTCGATGTCTGCTTGTGGCACCTCGTTCCAAGCAACTTGAACTTGGTGGATTAACTGTGCCAGAGTTTGTGGAGGATGGTTCAAATTGGTCAGTCTTCTCCCCATTATGTCCCACACATGTTCGATGGGATTTAAATCCGGTGAACGGGGTGGCCACGGCAAAACATTAACGTCAGCTTCTCGTAGAAAGTCCATAGTACGACGAGCAATATCTGGACGCGCGTTGTCTTGCTGAAAAAGGACGTGTGGACGGCCATCTAGATAAGGCAATAAAGTGGTTTGTAGGACGTCATCAACATAACGCGCAGCTGTCATACTGCCCCGAATAAACAGAAGAGGTGATCGGCTTCCATATGCAATAGCCCCCCAAACCATTACTCCAACAGTCCTGTGCACATGCCTCTCAACAGCAAATCCAATATCACGTCGCTCTCCACGACGCCGTCTTACCCTCTGACGGCCATCATGCATGCCTAGGCAGAATCGCGATTCGTCGTTGAATACGACATTATGCCATTCTGCTTCCCAATGCTGCCGTTCTCTGCACTAGTCCAAACGTTGACGACGATGTTCTGCAGTCAAAGGAAGGACTAATCGTGGACGGTATGAAGCAAGTCCAAAAGCTCGAATGCGGCGATATAATGTTCGCATACTGACAATGCGACCTTCTACACCAAACCATTGTTTATTCGGGGCAGTATGACAGCTGCGCGTTATATTGATGACGTCCTACACACCACTTTATTGCCTTATCTAGATGGCCGTCCACACGTCCTTTTTCAGCAAGACAACGCGCGTCCACATATTGCTCGTCGTACTATGGACTTTCTACGAGAAGCTGGCGTTAATGTTTTGCCGTGGCCACCCCGTTCACCGGATTTAAATCCCATCGAACATGTGTGGGACATAATGGGGAGAAGACTGGCCAATTTGAATCATCCTCCACAAACTCTGGCACAGTTAATCCACCAAGGTCAAGTTGCTTGGAACGAGATGCCACAAGCAGACATCGACCATCTTATTTTGTCGATGCCTAGACGTGTACAGGAGTGTCTACAGCTACGGGGTCGCCAAACACATTATTGATTTTTTTTCAAATTAATGTTAATAAAATTTCTTGGAAATCTGATCGTTTCATTCTTGACTTAAGCTTATCACATTACCAAAAAATCACGTCCAGGAAACTATTCCTTCTAGGTGTAACACTTCTAATGTCATTGAGTATAGTAAAAACAGAACTTTACATATTAACCAACCTAGCCATAGGGAACTTTTTCTTCCAATATAAGTAATGACGAAATAAAGTTAATCACTGGAGGTTGATATATACCTCCTTTCCACATTAATTTTTGCGCTCCATATACTTATTTCGATAACTAAGTTGTCATCATCAGCAGATAAGTAAACAGCGTCGCACCTGGAAAACAAAAATACGTGTACGAAAACAAATTCCGCATATGATCTGTACCGTTGAAAGCACACTGAGTGTGGGATTTGGCTTTCAACGGTACGGTATTTTTTATCTGCTGATGATGACGACTTAGTTGTCGAAATATGTATACAGAACACGAAAATTAATGTGGCAAGGGGTTATATATCAACCTTCAGTGATTAAGTTAATCAATTACAAGTTCCATCAAAATTACCAATGAAATAAAGGAATTGATCTTTTGCTCACAACGATTAGTATCTAAAAGGTTAATGTGTAACAGGAGTCTCTTTATATATGCTTTGTAGATTGGAGAACGCTTTCAAAAGTTTTCGCAAGGATTTCATCTAGGGTGTGCTACAGAGAAAAGGAGTAGAGAAAAATTTAGCATCCCTCGAATAGAAAGAAAAGAAGATATAAGCATAGTTTTTCTTTGACTAAGAAAGAACCGTGAGATCTTGATTAACTGAAGAGCCTTAAATAGGTGAAACGCGTCGTAATCAATACCTCATCAATAAAAGGCTTTTTTATTCAACCTCTGCTGTTTGTCGACTGTATTACAAGCCTGTCACATTACAAGCTAGAGATTAATGTCTTCCCATTATACGATTAAACTCTTTACAATTTTGTATTCCTTTCATGTTATAATTTCTATATTTTTTATATATTTTATGTGTAAGGTTGAACAATTCTTCAGGTGACTAGCGACAAAAATTGATGGGGACTAAACACGTGCAAGCATTGCTAATAGCTTGCATCATGTCAGTGACGCGACGATGCCTTCCTACACCCACCCAAAGGTGGATTGTTAACTTCAACGGGTGGAAATGAAATTCTAAATCGTTTTCCTGCATACATAATTTATTTTATTTATAATCACACCTATTCAGAATTCTCGACGAGACCGAAAGTTACAGCGAATCTGGAGGTTTATTCAACATTATTTATGAGTGAATATATTCAAATAATTAGTTCCGTGCATTTACATATGCATAATATTTTTAATTCTCAATAATTTGTGAAGACCTAATAATATTTATTGTTGCTGTAGATACAATTTACCCAGAAATAGTAATATTGGAAATTTCCAAATTACCCTTTATCATTTTCGTCATACAGTTACTACTACTCGATTTATCTTCCTTTGAATGGTGATAGCAATTGTAGTAGTAGTAAATTATATTTACCTGCATTCGTATTTCAAAAATAAAAGCTAGTTATGTATTGTACTATCGAACCATCGCTCTAAAGAGAAGATAGTTCACATTGCGAGCAATTCAAACCGAAACTAAAATTTATGCATTTAAATATATGAATAATTAATAGTGTAAGAAATTTATTATATTTAAAAATAAAATAATGTATATCTCGGAACGGTAATTTGATTAACTATGTCTGAAGAATAATTTGTTCAGTAAAACTATCATTACACTAAAAATTACAAATTAATTAAGATAGACGTTAACCCTTACATCTATTTTAACAAATCATATATCAACGAAAAAAGATTTGTACCACAAAAAAAGGTTGTAAATCAAACACAGTGATAAATATATATTACCTGGTATGGAAGGATATGTATCTGAATTTCTTGATATTTTGGGAACAGTTGTCACAGTGTATGAAATATGTCTAAACTTCCACACTACAAGAATATACCAAATTTATAGATATATCAATTTGTATGTTACATATGTCACTTCATTTCGTATACAGTGTATGTGAATAGTATCGGTACAATTTTAATTGCTTATGATATAATGGGTTGGCAACTAAGTGCTTTCGGTTTTGTAGTATAAAATAAAACACTTTTTTTTTAAACAAAGAATAGTTTTTAATCAATTATATATTTTCCATTTTGCTCAATGACCTTTTGCCATCTTTCTTTCAGCTGCATGATTCCGCGCTCATAAAATTTCTGGTCCTTATCAGCAAAAAAGTGAACTAGAGCAGGGCTGTATGGGGGATGTGGCATCACTTCCCAGCCAAGCTCCAATAGTTTCCCACGAGTTGCCAAAGATGTGTGAGGCCTTGCATTATCTTGGTGGAAAACTACACCTTTCCGATTTGACAATTCTGGCCGTTTTTTTCTTTGATTGCTTCATCCGGCTTTATTAATTGTTGACAGTAAACATCAGAATTGATCGTTTGGTTCCTTGGAAGCAGCTTAAAAAACACAACACCTTTGTAATCCCACCAAACTGACAGCATGATCTTTTTTGGATGCAATTCAGCTTTCGATGTGGTTTGAGCTGGTTTATCGTATTTGCTCCATGATGGTTTTCGTACTGTACAGGACCCATTTTTCATCACCAGTGATGATTCTTTTTAAGAATGGGTCGGTTTCATTTCGTCTAAGGTGTATATCACAAAAGTTGATTCTTTGTGTTAAATGAATTTCTTTCAATTCGTGAGGTACCCAAATATTAAGCTTCTTAACTAGCCCAAGACATTTTAAATGTTTTTCAATTGTTGTGTGCGATACATGTAGCCCCTCCGCAACCTCTCGAACAGTTATATGACGATCCTCTTCAATTATGACTTTGATTTGGTCATTATCAACTTCAGTAGGCCGACCAGAACGTTGCTCATCTTTGAGGGAAAAATCTCCAGAACGGAATTTTTTATACCAATTCTGACACGTGCGCTCTGTTAAGCAATTAGCACCATAAACTTCACATATCATTTTGTGGGCCGCACCAGCTTTCTTTCCTTTACGGAAATAAAATAGTAAAATATGTCGAAAATGTTCGTTTCTGCACTCCATTTAAAATTAACCCACAACTAATAGCTTTAATAAAAATCACGCACTACTTGCTTCTGAAGTTACGTCAATGTGATTAGTATCACGCGACAAACGGTAAAGTACAGTACTAACATACGTTATACAAAAAATAAAGCAACGCTCTATCAGTAAAAACCGAAAGTACTTAGTTGCCAACCCAATAGATATACAGAATATAAGTATAGGTTTAAGCTAAACTTCTTAAATCTCTAACTCTGACTTATAAACGCTCAAAGTTAAACAATCCTGCGGGTAACCAGTGACAGAAATCAATTCAACAGAAGTTAAGAAAGCATTAATACAAGCTTAATACAAGTTTAATTCTTTAATAAACAAAGTATAACTGTTATAACGATTTACAAATGACTAACGTTGATCAAATCTCCAAGTAACCAGCGACAGGAGTCGACGGGGTGCATGGTATCATGTCAGTGATACGAAGGTGCCTCGCAAAGGTGGATTGTTAGCTGCGACGGGTGTAAATAAATTCCTAAATTGTCTTCCTACGCTGGAATATACAGATATCTTAACATGTAGCAGACAATAAAAACCCTCGTTGGTTTTGAAGCAAATATATTCCACATTAAAAGTTACCAACCATAATACAATTACACTATAATTTTTCGTAAGCAAAAAATACGATTTCGACCTTATAAAGACGGAGTTAGAACAAAACAACGTACGTCGTGTTGAAAAGATGTTCGCATATTTAGAAAACAACCGTTTGGTATCTACGTATGTATACACGCACAACTAAAATAACCTTTAGAAATAGATAACGGATCTATACATGTATGACGTATTTTAAAAAAATCGAAATCTTCGAAATCTTTTCTACAACACACATAGTTTTGATGTCACTTATAGCATATAGCTATGAGTGTATATCGACCACAATATACATTTATTACACTAGCCACAACTCAGTGTTTTGAAATTTTTTTATTGAGTCAAATAAACCTTCATTGTCCTACATTTGTTTTAAATCGGTTTTAACGGAAATATTTTCAAATAGAAATCGATGGGGGCTAAACGGGTGCAGACATTGCCAATAACTTGTATTATGTTAGTGACGCGAAGATGCCTCGCTACGCCCACCCAAATGTGGATTGTTAACTGCAACGGGTGTAAATAAAATTCTAAATCGTTTTACTGCATACATAATTTACTTTATTTATAATCTCACCTATCCAGCCTTCCCGGCGAGACCGAATATTACCGCGAATTTGGAGGTTTAATCAATATTATTTATGAGTGAATATATTGGGTTTCAACGGAAGTATTTTCAAATATTTTCTGTCTTTCTTTAAATGCTATAGCTTTGTTACTCAACCATGTTCCCCAACTTTTGAGAATTGGCTCTGCTGGCTCGGAAATACCGGGGCACCATCTGTGTAAATTTCAAAAACTTTTTTAGTATTTGAAATTAATGCATCCACCTTTGGATAGTATTGTCGAATATTTTGTGCTACAAGCTGTAAAACATGAACTTTGCACGTGACATGTAAAAGTTCCTCACACTTGTCTTCAAAAGAACGGCCTACACTACGTATTGCCTCTGTAGCATCGCTCACAAATCTCAATAGTTGGTTAGTTTAAAGATGAAATTTTTTAACATAGCACTACCTTCGTAATTGCTTTGCCTGGACGGTTTCCTAATATTTTGCTAGTTAATACAATGAAAAATGTCGTTTTAACAGAATCTAGAACATGCGCTATAATGTTCAAAATAGAATGTTTTTCTTCGATCTGTCGTTTCGTCGACACATAACTACAACTGTCTATGTTTTACTACAGTTTTATTCATGTTTTCGATGTCGTTACGCACAGTTGACGTAACGCTCTGTAACGCTTTCTGGGATGGTTGCTTACAGTTTGGATTGTATTTATTCTAGATATCATGAAACGGTTACTTATCAAGTAGATGAAGTCTCAAATCACAGTCCATTATCATGAACAGTAACACGAAACATGAATTGCATTTTTGGTTGTGTTATTTTTCTTATTTTGGTGTTGTATATTCTTTATATAATAATAATAAAATGCCTTTATTTCCCAAGAAGTAATTATACAAGTAATGTAAATACAAAACATTCAACTGAATGGAAAATCCTAAGGGGTGGTTCAGATGGATGACTAGAAGTCATCCCCTGCTCTAACACCAAACCCTTAAAGTTATAAAGAGATATAAATAACAAAGTAATTGCCTAATACTAAGAACTAATAAAAACCTAACCTAATTGAATTATTCTGTCCGTGCACACAACCGTAACCCAACAAAATCATTACAATTAAACAAAGTAATATAAAAAAGTAATATAAAAAATTCCCTAGCACACAAGAATAAGTTAACAATGGAAAGAGACATCACACACAAGACTGCTTATCAAATAGGTAATTAAATATAGCACGCCTGAAAGGCACCAATCCCATGGACTTGAAGTGATCATCCAAAGAATTGTAATAGTAATAAATATTATACGTGAAAGATCTTCTAAAAAAAGTTGTGCGGTATCTAGGTAGACCAATCATATTCTTCCTTCTTACATTGATATTATGCACATCGCACCGAAACCTAATTTTATACAGCAAGTATGGAGGACACTTTGTCAAAAGTATTTTATGATAAAGGTTCAGATAATGGAAAGCAATGCGATTTCGTATATTCAGCCACCGCAAAGTTTTTAATTTATGTGATATTCTTTCATACCTACGAACAACAAAGATGTATGGCACACACGAATTTTGCACTCTCTGAACCCGTCCCACATCATCGAAATTCAAACAAGGGCCATATACAGGTAGGCAATAGTTAAATAACGAGAGCACCAGTAAGTCACACAGAGCCTTTTTTAATTGATTATTACAGTCGCATTTGTCTCAGCACATCAACTGTTTATCACAAATATTACAATATATCTTAGAACCATTATAATATATGATAAATTGGAAAATTCATCAATTTTCTTTCGCACTACCTCAACCAATGGTCTTGTTTAATAACTATACGTTCGGTTTATATAAAAATCCGGTCGGTACTAACTTATAATTCTACACTTCATTTGTTTTATTACACTGGTGAGGACGTTGTGTATTTAGTTCGAACCCAGCCCGCGGGAAGATATTCCAACTCTACTTAAAATTCTACAGTTCATCTGTTTTACTACATTAGACTGAATGTTAAAAGGAATCATTCTATTATTCATAACACCCTATCTACTACATACATATGTTTCACCGATATCACGGATCATCAGGCAGATTTGTGCTATTAATGAATGATTCCTTGGTAGCGTCGATCATATGATTTCAATACAGAAAAATAATGGACAACAAGCGCCTCCCTCTGTCGTTCACTATACTGAACGACAAAGCGAGAAACGCGTCTATCTCGCTTGTCGATAACTACGTTATTAGAGCATATAAGGCAGACGCATTGCGTAACGGCTATTTGCCAATTAAAAGAATGTTAAGAGGAATCATTCTATTATTAATAACACCCTATCTACTACATACATATGTTTCACCGATATCACGGATCATCAGGCAGATTTGTGCTATTAATGAACGATTCCTTGATAGCGTCGATCATATGATTTCGATACAGAAAAATAATGGATAACAAGCGCCTCCCTCTGTCGTCTACTATACTGAACGACAAAGCGAGAAACACGTCTATCCCGCTTGTCGATAACTACGTTATTAGAGTGTATAAGACGGACGCATTGCGTAACGACTATTTGCCAATTCAAAGAATGTTAAAAGGAATCATTCTATTATTAATAACACCCTATCTACTACATATGTTTCACCGATATCACGGATCGTCAGGCAGATTTGTGTTATTAATGAACGATTCCTTGGTAACGTCTATCATATGATTTCGATACAGAAAAATAGTGAATAACAAGCGTCTCCCTCTATCGTTCACTATATTGAACGTTTCTCGCTTTGTCGTTCAGTATAGTGGACGACAAAGGAAGGCGCTTGTTATCCATTACATTAGACTGGTGAGGGCGCTGCGTACTCAGTACGAACCTGGCCCGCGGGAAGATATCCCAACTCTGTAATATGTAACATGCATTTAAAAGCAAAGGTAAGGTCAAAGACCTTAGATTCCAAAATTAGGAATATTATTAATGCCTCCAGTTAATTAAAATCCGTACTCCCCAAAATAACTTCTTCTAATGATGATGATAATAATTTAATTTAAATATTTATCGCACAAACTCTACTGTACTTACACCAAAGGCGAATTAATTAAATCTACCCGTTCAAAATCACAACGGAAACCTACTTACATAATTATTGTATTAGGACTCACGCCGCTTGTCGACAATTATTATGTCGTTCATTAAATTAAACGCTCTTAAATCGCGTCGAACAGGTGAGGTTCCGAGAAGTAAGGACAAGGGACGACCGTATGGAATAAATTCGTCGATTGTTGGTTTGGCACGTCTCTGTCTCTCTTGCATTTCTTGCGTCACGTCTTTATGGGAACCGTAAATCGAAGAAGTAACTTGATTTAATCCAAGGAAGGACTCCTTTACATTACGCTATAAAAGAGCAATTTTTGCTTTGGGGTGTTTTTACGGTTTTCTTATTTTGTTTGTTTGGTAGTTCAGTGAATATAAATATGTTCAAGTATTCATGTGTGTGTACGTATATACACCATTATACATAAGTAATTACCACCACAGAAAATTTAAAAACAAAATAACTAAAATAAACTTTCTTCTGCATCGTTTTTTTTCAAATGTGTTTTAATGTTAAATTAAACAAAGTACATTTTGCTTCAGATTTGATAACTTTGCAGGTATTGGAAGCGGAATCCTCAATTATTCACTTGCTTTTTAGTTCGACTTACAATACGTATATCACTAGAAAATGTTTCAGTCAGAAGAAATCAATTTTTTGATGAATAAAGTGAAAAAAAAAATTCAATTAAAAGTTTCGAAATGCAATCATATATTAACCCACGTTGCGCACAAACTCTCCTTAAGAAAGCAACGAAATAATCATCGATAAATGACAGAGTACCTAAGTAAGATTAATTAGGAATATTTTTGCAGAAACTGCTTCCTCTTTCATTTAACACATTTTAAATTCCTTCATTATGGGAGTAAAAGTAGGATAATATTAAATATGTAAACAATATTGTTAAAGAATTGAATTTTTTGGTGGTCACTTGCTTATGCACATTAACAAAAAGATTTTTATAACCCGAAAAGAATTGAAGAACGGTACAGGGTATATTTCGTGCTGCAAAAGTAAATTCCGCGTTCGATTACGAAAAAAAAAACATTAAGCATTGTATTTGAATAATAAGTTTTGTAGATTTAAAATTATGCCTACGCGAATCTACTTTATAAACACCATATATAGGATTTCTCACAAATAAAAGGATCAGCTTAAAGCCTGAAGTGTCTTCTATTTATGCTGCAAATTGCTTCATTTCCGGTGCCGAAATATTTTCAAAAAATTCTCTTTCTAAAATGATTGAACTTGCATAGAGAAAAGAAAGAAAAACTTACAAGAGTTTTCCTAGAATAACTTGTAGGCTCCAAATATGTAATAAAAAGTTGAGTTACTACCACATACAGGTTAATGATGTATATGAAAATATATCTGCCGAGTTCATGTAGAATGGTCTTTACACCATGTAAACAAAACATTGGTTGTCGGAGCATGTCTATGATTCATAACATAGTAGTACAAAAACACTTTGTTTTCCGAAGATTTGTATTCATGATATACAAATAATTTTTTGATTTGATTTTATTTATTCTTTATGTATATATATATATATATATATATATATATATAATCCAAATCAACTGTTAAGAAAATGAAAAAATGAAAAACCAATCTTTTGTTTCATCCTCTATATTTCGCTATAAATTTATAGCTTCCTCAGGAGTTCTTGTAATGTCGTGATACGGATCCTAAGATTCTTGACGCAGTCTATGGTAATTTTAATTTCTAGATTTAATGTTCTGCTTGCTATTCCATCCTGAAATCTATGTATTTCCAAGTTTAGTCTTCTGTTCTCACAGTGTAGTAAGTTATGAATATTATTGTATCCCTGCTTAATATGATTTGGGATAATACTATTAGTCCTACATTTTAATAAAAAGGTTTGCCTGTTTAATTTATTGGCCAGTTTGGTGTTCAACGATGCCCATTGTTTCATCATTGTACATGTCTCACTTCCATATCTGTTTGCTATACTTCGAAAAAAAACCCATCATAAACATAAAATTGGCTAAAAGTGTTTTGGTCGACCGTTATAAGATAATCCCAATCAATAAAATTCGTCGGGTATTCGGTCAACTGTTAAGAAAATGAAAAAATGAAAAAACCAATCTTTTGTTTTATCCTCTATATTTCGCTATAAATTTATAGCTTCTTGACGCAGTCTATGGTAATTTTAATTTCTAGATTTCATCATAAACATAAAATTAGCTAAAAGTGTTTTGGTTGACCGTTATAAGATAATCCAAATCAATAAAATAACTTACTACACTATGAGAACAGAAGACTAAACTTGGAAATACATAGATTTCAGGATGGAATAGCAAGCAGAACATTAAATCTACAAATTAAAATTACCATAGACTGTGTCAAGAATCTTAGGATCCGTATCACGACATTACAAGAACTCCTGAGGAAGCTATAAATTTATAGCGAAATATAGAGGATGAAACAAAAGATTGGTTTTTTCATTTTTTCATTTTTTTAACAGTTGACCGAATACCCAACGAATTTTATTGATTTGGATTATCTTATAACGGTCGACCAAAACACTTTTAGCTAATTTTATATATATATATATATATATATATATATATATATATATATATATATATGTGTGTGTGTGTGTGTGTGTGAGTGAATATGAGTAATATTAGATTCTTGGGCTCTCCGCGATGTTGGACAGAAGTTCTTGGAAGAAGAATCGGCGTGGAGCGTCAACCTGAAACTGGCTTAGCCAGAACCAGTTTCAGGTTGACGTTCCACTACGAAACAGCTCCTGAAGATGATCGAGTTATCATCGAAACGTCGAGACGCCGATTCTTTCGAGAACTTTTGTCCAACATCGCGAAGTGCCCGAGAATCTAATATTGCTCATGTTTACAACCGCGAAAGCCTTTAGTTCGAACATAAATTTAATTATTAATAAATATAATTGTTATAGAATATTTTCTATAAATTAATATATAAAATGCTTCAGATATATATCTATTTAGAGTCCATATCATAAAAGATATATGTATTTCGAAATCATGTCAACAGAAAGAATTGGAACGCTTGCATTCGCACAATTTAATAAGTAATTGACCCCTCTGATATCTTTCAATTAAACCCATCATCGTACCTTTCCACCCCGCATTTTGCAAAACTCGTAAAATAAAATTCTGCAACGCCATAAATTTTACTGATATTTGTTCTGTCGCCTTATTTTAGGATACGCGAAAAACATAACCCCGATCAATCCCATAACTTCATCGCATCACATATACATATGATGAGCTGAGTTTATTGTCTGTGATTTCATTTGTGTTGTAATAATACTCTTCG
Source organism: Dermolepida albohirtum (assembly GCA_031893035.1). NCBI lineage: Eukaryota > Metazoa > Arthropoda > Insecta > Coleoptera > Scarabaeidae > Dermolepida > Dermolepida albohirtum. The sequence continues at coordinate 263,169 of JAVIWB010005404.1, forward strand.
CGATTTATTAAACAAATAATTGAGTGTACCCCCCACAGAACACGTCCTGTAACCCCCCTGATAACCTACACTCCCCCTCCCAGAATATTACGGTGGATACGACGTATACGTTTGTAGTTGTTCATAAATAATATACAGCACGGGGGCGTTACTTGGGGTAGGGTGGGTTTTGATCTGGCGCTCATCCTATAAAAGCGTACAGCACTCCTGTTATCGCAGAGTTCTTCCAAAGGTGCTAACGCTGAAAACACACGCAGTTCTACCACCGGCTAGACACACGACACCTGTTCGACGATCTTTTTTTGGTGGCTTAAAACCAGTGCGAGAATGTGTCACAAGAACACCCCCAACGTCAGAAATGCATCTTCACCGGCAACGACCCTCAGGATGGCCAAAGCTACCGTTTTATTAATTATTTTTTATTTGATTCAGGATGCCGCAGGTGAGCGTTGTATTATGTTGTGACCGTTATTTTTTGTTTCTTTTTATTTACCTATTATTTCTCTTTAAAAGAAGATTTATTTTATTTTTAAAAAATATTATTTTTTTTTCATTTATCTGATATGTTAGATGTAAATTGCTTTGTTATTTGTGTGTATTTATTTTTCAAAAATAACAAAATACTTTTTTTTATAACCTTTTACAATACTTAATTTGCGGTTTGCTTTTTTAATAAAAACTTGAGACGTAAGAATGCGTCTTTTAAATTTTAATTTGATAATATAAATTAGTAATTTATTTATATCTTAAATATCTTCAAATATTAAAATAAAAATTTCATTTAATAATATGTACCCTATAATGTAAGGTTCTATTGAATGATTGTCGATTGTAGTGTATAAAGAGTGGTGTTGTTTAGACGTTACTAAAATGAAAAAATTTTTTTTTATAACCAAAATAGGGCGCAAAGCTGAAAACAATTAAGTCTAAGATTTAATTTATTTCTCGTTGTTTATAAATTTAATTTTCTGACTTGTAAATTGATTATTTTAAAAGATTATATTGAATTGACTAAAAATGAACTTTTTTCGTGTTTGGTAATGATAATTATTATAATTATTAATTAATTATCTTTTTTATTAGGAATTTAGACCAGTGGGATAATAAAATATTTAATTTATATTCAAGACGTTTCAGGAAAGGGGTCCCCCTTTTTTTAAGTTATTTATTTTCTTCAACAATTACTGAAAATATTTTTTTTATTTAATATTGTAAAATTTACAAACGCACAAGCATTTTCAAATTAACAGTTTTTCTTTTATGTGTACTTGCCAAAAGACTTATTAATTCTGTATTAAAAAAAATGGTTTGTGTGTGTATAATTTGGCAATAGTTATACATTATATATATCTCATAAAATTAATAGAAAGTACGAAGTTAGAAAAAAATTAAATAAAAATAAAATAAAATTGGATTTGAAGATTTTTAAATATTATTATTCGAAATACTTTACAATCAATTCCTTCAAAATTAATTTTTGACATTGTGTGGAGGGCGAGAGGGGGGGGGGATAATTCTTTATTTAAATACCTCTGGGTTTATTTATAAAATTTGTTTAAAGAAAAAGTGTATTTAAAATTAATTTTTTATTAATATTATAGTATTTTTATGCTTAATTTCATGTTTTTTTCCCAGAGTGTAGAGAAAAAATATCCTAGTCAACCTATAATGAATTTTGCTTCCTTCTTATGCAGATATTTTGTTTTACAGATAATTTTTGCAGCTCATCTACGTATATGGTCTCCTAATGCTGAAAGGGGTCCTAAAATTTTTCTGTAATTTTTAAATTTTATTTTATATTTCTTATAGGTCTCATATATTTTGATCACTAAGGTTGCTATATAACCCCTTTCCACATTAATTTTCGTAATTCTGTATACGTATTTCGACAACTAAGTTGTCATCATCTGCAGATAAATTAAGCAGTGTTACACCTGGAGAACTACGGCAATAAATACCCGTACGAAACAATCCCGCACACGATCCGTAGTCCGTAGTGTGCGTCTTGGCTTTCAGCGGTACGGATCGTGTGCGGGATTAATTGTTTCGTACATATATTTATTGCCATAGTTCTCCAGGTGCAACACTGCTTAATTTATCTGGTGATGATGACAACTTAGTTGTCGAAATACGTATACAGAATTACGAAAATTAATGTGAAAAGGGGTTATATAGCAACCATAGTGATCAAGTTAATCAACCACAGGCTCCATCAAAATCATCTCTCATATATTTGTCAAAATTGTTTGAAATTTAATTTAGAAAAAATCATCCAATGGTACATTTTATTTTAATAAATATATCCGTCTCTTTTCATTTTCAATTCATTTAAGTTAATTTTTTATTTCCTGTGAAATTGTTTATTATATTGACCCTTCCGAATATATTCAGAAACAGTATATTTTGTCCTGATATCGTTTCGTCATTCGTCTTCCATACTTTCACATTTTTCTTCCTGAAAATTGAATCGTATTTCTATATTTCTTATTTAAGAGCTGTGATAGACTTTTTAAAATATAATTTTAGTCTTTTAAATTCTCAAAAATCGTTTTTTCTTTCGATAATCTCTGCTCTTCAGTTATGTTCTACCAAAAATGTTCTGGTATCTCTATCGTTTATTCTTGATCTATTCATGAAACTTTGGCCAACATTTCTTTCCCTTTTTCTTTTGTCTTTTATCTCAGTTTAAGACTAGAATACAATCTTTTAAAAATTATGTGAAACAAATATGTTACATATCAACTTTCGGTGATTAAATTAATCAGTCACAGGCTCGATCAAAATTGCCTTACCAATTAAAATGGATTTTTTGAATGAATCTTCCTTATTTTCATAATTCGATACTACCAGATATTTTCTTCCATCATTTATTATAAAATAGTTTAATTGGAAAGATTTTGTAATCCAGATTCGTACATTTTGAAAATTATGGAAAACTATTTTGTCTATTATTTCTCATGTATGTTACATAAAACTATATTAAAACTTTTATATTTAATTCTTGTTTTCAAAATAAACTGGATTATCTTCTAAAATCGTAGTTGTTTAATAAAAACTGTACACGATTAAAGCAATAATTCAAATGAACAAAACTAAATAATTTCTCTGTGATACTCTCGAAAACAATAACAAATTTAAAAGATAAATATTAACTCGACTTCTATCTTAGCGTAATCTTGTGCCCTTTCGCCCCGTCGCTTCCAAAATAAACAAATAATAATCCCAGGTTCTTTACACAGAAACCCAAGTGCTATTTATATAAAGTCTGTTTCAACTAACGGAGTTGATATGTTGAACTGTTTAAGGTGTTTATTTTATTCCTCTGTAATATGAGCGCATGGGAGTTTAGGAAAGTGTTTTTTTCTTCCTAGGCGAGAATAACATGTTTGCCGTTGAAAGTTTTTCGCGAGTTCCCGCTTTTGTTTCTGTTAAATATTATTTGATGTAATTTATTCGTTTAAATATATACAGATGTTTCATGTATTGAAGATTTAAAACGCCTAATTTCTTTTTTTATTTAATCCAATAATCTGTCTTCTTATTTTATGAAAATTACGTTTTGCGTGGGGTGTGAAGGAAATTCTTCGAATATTTGTCCTCGTTACAAATGAGTTATTGAATCTATTGGTCTACATTGCTTCAACTTATATACTTCGGTAATATAAAATAAATTGCTCGCTGGTCCACTTAGTACCAACCAATTCCATCTTCCTGTCTTTGAGTATGTTGTTTTACTACACTTTTTGTGATGGAAACTTCTAAATCCTTATCTATTATGATGTTTGGTCCGTATAAAAGTGCATCGTCTGCAATTCCTAAGACTCTATTTTGGAATCTCTGAATTATTTCTAAATTGCAGTAAGATTTTTGAAACTATGAATCGACTTATAAACCTCAGTAATATTAAGCAAAGCACATGCTAATACACTGAATATTACTCAATTTTGTATGTTTGACTTACACTTTTTGTGGTCGGAATTTACAAAGCCTTTTCGAATACAACATTGGACAGGTATCAAAGTATATTGACTATGATTCTTCAGACTTATTTTGGAATCTCTGAATTATTTATAAATTGGATTGGAATACAGATTTCCAATTGTAATCTATAAATCTAAATTGGCTTCGTATATAGTATACTGGACAGTTCTGTATATTTCGGTTACAACAAGTTTCAACAAGTATCCGCATATTCATGCGACGCATATTTGGATCCTTCTTTTCATCACTGAACGTATACATACTGGCCGAGCAAATGAACTAAAACGAAGATGATTCATGTTAGTATTAAGTGAAACGCGATCGTGTACCCATTGTCTACTGGTAAAGTTCATTTACGTCACTGTATTTTGTACGAAGCGTGAAAAATTTATTGAAAGTGTTTGGTGAAGGTACACTTTCTGATAGAACATGCAGAAGATCTGCTTCTGGGCTTCCGGGCTGAAACCACGTCACTTGTATATCTGCCGACGTTTCGTACCCATTTGTATGGGACATCTTCAGGGCTCAACTACTGCATCGAAACTGAAGTAGGATTGGTGTTGAAGTATTCGAGATGGATGTCACATAAGTTAAGTGAGAAGAATTTAAATGATCGAGTCATAGTATGCACATTTCTACTTGCACGGAACAAAATCGAACGCTTCTTGAACCGGATGATAACTGGAGATAAAAAGTGGATTACCTATGAATACATCGTAAGGAAAAGGATATATTGCGAATCCGGAAAACCTGCCTCTTCACCTCTATACCGAACTTGAGCCTGAGTAAGAGAATGTTGTGTATACGCTGGGACATTTGAGGATCAATATATTTTGAGCTGCTGAAACCGAACGAAAAGCTAAATTCGGAGATGTGCTGTCAGCAATTGGATAATTTAAAAACAGCACTCCATAAAAAGAGGCCGGCAATGTTCAGTAGCAAGGACATCAACTGTTTCATGACAATGCCAAACCACATATTGCTTTGAGGACTCGTCAGAAACTTGCAAAATTAGTCCAACTATCTTCCCTTAAACTACTTCATTCGTAATCCAAATTAGTTCTAGCATCTTCTAACTACTCTTTAACTAAAAAGGATATTTTGTCAAAATAAAACTTCATAAAAATAGTGTGGCATCTCTTTATTATTATGTACAATACCAGCATACCTTATAAACAACTCAATAACTACAGAGGCAGCAGGAATATTTTGTTATTTAATTTCTAATGAATTACAGTTCTGTAGAAAGGACATTTGTTTCCTTGGCCCATATATTTTAAATGAAAATATGATGGGTTTTCATTCTACATCTCTCATATATTATAACACCATCTTTTACTTTACTAAAACTAAATTTTTCCAAATCTTAGGCATTAAAAAGAATCTGTAATATCAATTTTACATAAATATATTACCAACTAATTAATCAGACTTATCCCAAAAAGGAACTAAAATAACGTAGTAAATATAGCTGTATATATGCTACATTTTTCCATACACTTTTTGTGTAATAAATACAATAAACACTGGAGAAAATTATATTTTTACTCCTATATATGTACATATATCTTCTGTATATTCCTCCTAACAGGTCTCTTATATAAATATAGTGTTTCGATTGAAGATAATACACATTTTTCCCATTTCAAACTCTAATCTTGTTTATTTTCATTTACATAAGTTTGAAAATCTATTATTTGGGATCTGTGTATTTGCTTTTTTCTTTGTTGCAAAAATAGAATAAAATTTAGTATTATTTGATATTCTTTCTTTCGTTTCTTTCAAATTATAATAGAGTATTAGTTGATTGTTTTCCAAATTATTCGAGATTCTGCAACCAGATAAAAACACAAAACTACAAAGAAGTTGGATAATAATGTAATATATAACAATTTAGTTGGGTGTTCATCAATATATTCTATTGGGTTGGCAACTAAGTACTTTCGGTTTTGTAGTATAAAATAAAACACTTTTTTTTTAAACAAAGAATAGTTTTTAATCAATTATATATTTTCCATTTTGCTCAATGACCTTTTGCCATCTTTCTTTCAGCTGCATGATTCCGCGCTCATAAAATTTCTGGTCCTTATCAGCAAAAAAGTGAACCAGGTGCGAGTGAAGGTCATCGTCATTTGTGAAAGTTTTAACATTCAAAGAATTCTGCAAACTTCGAAATAAATGGTAATCAGATGGTGCTAGATCAGGGCTGTATGGGGGATGTGGCATCACTTCCCAGCCAAGCTCCAATAGTTTCCCACGAGTTGCCAAAGATGTGTGAGGCCTTGCATTATCTTGGTGGAAAACTACACCTTTCCGATTTGACAATTCTGGCCGTTTTTCTTTGATTGCTTCATCCAGTTTTATTAATTGTTGACGGTAAACAGCAGAATTGATCGTTTGGTTCCTTGGAAGCAGCTCAAAAACACAACACCTTTGTAATCCCACCAAACTGACAGCATGGATGCAATTCAGCTTTCGATGTGGTTTGAGCTGGTTTATAGTGTTTGCTCCATGATCGTTTTCGAACTATGTTACTGTACAGGACCCATTTTTCATCACCAGTGATGATTCTTTTTAAGAAAGGGTCGGTCTCATTTCGTCTAAGGTGCATATCGCAAAAGTTGATTCTTTGTGTTAAATGAATTTCTTTCAATTCGGAGGTGCCCAAATATCAAGCTTCTTAACTAGTCCAAGACATTTTAAATGTTTTTCAATTGTTGTGTGCGATACATGTAGCCTCTCCGCAACTTCTCGAACAGTTATATGACGATCCTCTTCAATTATGACTCTGATTTGGTCATCATCAACTTCAGTAGGCCGACCAGAACGTTGCTCATCTTTAAGGGAAAAATCTCCAGAACGGAATTTTTTATACCAATTCTGACACGTGCGCTCTATTAAGCAATTAGCACCATAAACTTCACATATCTTTTTGTGAGCCGCAGCAGCTTTCTTTCCTTTACGGAAATAAAATAGTAAAATATGTCGAAAATGTTCGTTTCTGCACTCCATTTAAAATTAACCCACAACTAATAGCTTTAATAAAAATCACGCACTACTTGATTCTGAAGTTACGTCAATGTGACTAGTATCACGCAACAAACGGTAAAGTACAGCACTAACATACGTTATACAAAAAATAAAGCAACGCTCTCTATCAGTAAAAACCGAAAGTACTTAGTTGCCAACCCAATATATTTCCAAAAATTTATAAAAATATACTGGTACTGGTTAAGACAACGCGAGACCACACACAATTTCAACCGTCCCTCATAAATTAGATCTTAGATGTAAAGTAGTAGTACACCCACCATACTCGTTGGACCATATTACTTCAGACTCATTTGTTTTGTTTTCTTCAAAGTTCTATATGTGGTTCGTTCGTCTCAGATTTCAGATTGTGCATTAACACTTTGTAAAGTAAAAACGATACACGTAGGACGAAATATTCGTAAAAAAAAGAAAATGGACAATACGTAACTGATTAATCTTTGCCCTTATATTAATAAATGACCATTGGAGAGCATGACTTTTTACGATAACTCGTTAAATATATAATAACACATTTATAATATGCGAAAACTCAATCACATGCATATATGATAAATCGTTTTCGATTTAGAATTACAAAACGATTATATAATAAAAGTACACATGCCTGCAATTCATATTATATACGTACGTATTTTTAGGATGGAAAAATATAAATTGCCAATTCATTTGTGATTTTTATACACGAGTTTATTGCCTTAAAAAAAAGGAGGCCGCGTAATCCACAACACACGCGCGCGATCACACAGGCGTACACAAAAAATAACGTATCAGATTCTCGGCGAGCGGGGAGGAGCAATAAAGTTTGTTTTTTATAGTTATGTCCCTTTTAAAATGGAATAATAAGGTTCCAGTGTATTGGGAGGCTCTCGTATTGTGGACAATCAAATTTGAACAAATAGGCGATATATAATTGATCAGATCTTCTTTGGGGTCGCGTAAAATCCTTTTTGTGAGTAGAATAAACATTCGAAAACAATTCTGTAATTGAGATGCCCAGAATTCACAAGATAGCTTGAATTAGTTGATTTTTAAAGTTCATAATCGTTGAGAACCCTTCACAGATATTTTGTTTAAAATATTAAAGGATGTACATTTGTGTTAGGGCAAAAACGGCATTTGTTAGTCTTGGGGAAGAAAGAAGAAGGAATACTTTGAGTTCTGTAAACTGCATTTGCTCAAAATTCACAAAATAACTGACATTAATTAATTTTTAAAGTTCAAAATCATTGAGAACCCTTCTCAGATACTTTGTTCAAATACTAAGGGATGCAGATTTATGTTAACGCAAAAGAGGGCATGTGTTGTTTTTATGAAGGAAGGAAAAGAAATTGATCGGGGTTTTGTAAGCTGCATTTGCCCCAAATTCACAAAATAACTGACTTTAATTGATTTTTAAAGTTCGAAATCATTGAGGACCGTTCTCAGACACTTTAGTTAACATATTAAAGGATGTGCATTTGTGTTGGTGAAAAATAGGAATGTGTTGTTCTTGGGGAAAGAAGAGACAGAAATTTACTTTGAGTTTTGTAAACTGCATTTGCTCAAAATTCACAAAATAATTCACAATTCCAATAAGGAATGTGTGAGTGTCACAGACGTGGCTTGACTAGGTTCCCCTAGTGTCAACGAAGAGCAAGTACAAACATAACACTAGGATAATATACAGCATTGACTGTTTGACTAATTGATACAAACTCTTCATGCACTATGCCTTTCGAATCATAAAAACAAATCAATATTGTCTTCACTTTTGACTTCTCCAAACGGCTTTTTTTTCGATCTTTCTTCGCTTGGATGCTTCCATTCAGAGCTTTGGCGCTTGGTCTCTAGATCATATTGAAAACATCACGTCTCATCACCAGGAACAATAAAATACCTGAAGTTTACGTTCTTTTTGAGTCGTTAATCAAGTCTGTACAGTGTTGGATTCAGTTAGCTTGTGTGGTACAAACCTTGTACAAATCTTTCTCAGTCCGAAATGATGTTCGTCATCATTTATGTGCGTACGACCGTCTTTAAATCATTTATACAACTCATACACACTCATACGTGATAAAAACGCAGCATCATGCACTTGTTTCATCAAATTAAACGTTTCAGTAAACAATTTACCGAGTTTAAAACGGAACTTTATATTTGCCTTTGTTCAGAATTCATTTTTCGACCAATGCCAAATACACACTGTCACTTTATGCGCAATTTATTCACTTCTAATGATGCAAATGTCACGATATTTTGACGTAACATTGGCGAAAAATCTACTTTACCGACGCATATTTTTTTTAATAGATGGCACCTCTAAGAATTACTATTTTAAAAAAGTTCGGTTTTCTCTGTGACAGACTGATGCAGAGAAAACAACTTATTGTACACTAACCTCAATAATTTTGATAAACACTTTAATATCTAAAAGCGAGTAGTTTTTCTTTTATTTTGAGGTTAGGTACTTTCAGATTAATATTTCCGCCAAAAATGAAAATTTTGGAACGATCCCGATTGTAAAAAATCCAAATGTATATGGTAATTACAAAATATTGACTTGGTTTGAAACTCGTACTCCGAAATGAAAAAGTAATTTAAAAACACGAATGTACGATTTTTGTTTTGAATGACTTTACACTTCCTAGCATTGACATGCTGTAACTAACCTATCATTCTTTTTATCTATTTATCTGATATGATACTTAAAGTAGTGCTACTATTGTACCTTTACACGTCTTTTCAATGTATTTGTACTTTGTATTGTTCCTGAATGTTTTCTAAGAACACATTTTGAACAAACACCCCTCACAAGTACTACTGAAAACCAAACACCAACTTATACATATTAAAACACCACACAAACTTTATTTTCATCAAGTTATATTTTCTTATAGGTGGATTCAATGAAAGACCGACAATAAACAAGAAAAAAATTAGTAAGTAAACAAAACAGAGCTGGAAAAATGCGCGTTTTCATTTGTTTTAAAGCTAATGAATGTTTTTACACAGTTGCACCTGTTTTTTACAAAAGCACAAGAAAAATACAGCTCAACACACACTCACAAACTTTACACACAATATGCACCTTTAACGTTCACACTGCATAAAGTTCACGGTACACCTATAGCAAAAACAAACCGTTTTCTATATTTTACTTAATAACTTATATGTCTATTTCCTTCTTTTGAACACGAACTTCGTTCTTGTTATTCTGCATGTTAATTGGTCACTTAATTTTTTTATTTCACTATTCACAAAAGTTTGCAGTTTCTATGCACATATTGCACCCATGCACCACTGAAAAGCTTTCTCTGGATTTTGTATTATGTAATTGTATTATGTCGTTCAATGGAGAGTTGGAAGTCTGAAAATATTTTAGATATTCAGTTAAAGCTAACATTCTCAGTAATTGAGCGAGTTTAATACGATATAATTTCGCTGTGGCAGCTTGAATAAGTTCTTAAATTGTGCATTAACAATTGATTTAACGAGTGCTATCTATTTTCGCTGGAATTAAATAAAAATCGATTGTTTATTGCTTTCTTTTGAATAAAATTATGGAACATACATTCGTCGAAACAAGAACTAATTCAAAAAGCTAAAGATGACGCCGTAAATGTCCGCGAGATGGCGTTGGTAACATAATATTTTAAAAGAATTCACAGAATGAGACGCATTTAAAAGCAAACAAAATCATCTATCGAATCCGGCCCAAAAGTGTTTTGGGTTAATGACTTTCTTTTATAATTTTAGACAATTGCAGTGAGGAGAATTAAACTAAAGACTTCCGAGACGTTTTACAAAATTTACCCCACATTATAAGATTTATTTGGAAGGCGTACATTTAGCGACGATTTCTATGAGAAACATCCTGCCACAATATTTACGGAAGGAATCACTTATACAGATAATCTGATACGTAGACCTCCGCGGGCGTGATCCATGTTATCTGCTTCTGGGTTTCAGGGCTGGAACCGCGTCACTTGTATATCTGCTGACGTTTCGTACCCATTTGTATGGGACATCTTCAGGGCCGAACTACTGCACTGAAACTGAGTTTCAATGCAGTAGTTCAGTGCAGTAGTTCAGCCCTGAAGATGTCCCATACAAATGGGTACGAAACGTCGGCATATATACAAGTGACGCTTTTCCAGCCCGGAAACCCAGAAGCAGATAGCACTTATACAGATATTTGAGCACCTTTAGACATGGATATGAGAACACAAAAGATTCTACTTTCATTTAGCTACGTGGAAGATGTGCAAACGATACTCATTTGTTAAAAATTTTGACTCTGCCCATAACATGAAGATGACGTGATGTAATAGAATTGTCATCGAATATGTTTGCAAACTTTGACATAAATCTCTGTCAAACAAATACCTAAAAATGTGGATATAAAAATCACTCACGGGCTACCAATGCTTCCTGTAATTACCGTTAAGATGTTGAGGTTCAAAATACGGCAGTTACTACAAGTTTTTCGTCTGACCGAATCTCAATTGATCCATTTTTCCCACAAGTTTGAGAAGGCACGTTGTTATGATGAAAGAGGATTTTTTATTGACCATTTTGGATAGTTGATGACGTGATATTATAATCGAATTAACTTCGAATCTGTTTGTAAATTTTCTCGAAGTTTGGCTTAAATATCCGTCCAAAAGAATACCTTAAAGTGTGGGTGTAAAAATCACTCACAGTCTGCCAATGCTTTCTGTAATTGGTAATTTTGATGGAACCTGTGGTTGATTAACTTAATCACTGAAGGTTAATATATAACCCCTTTCCATAATTTTTGTGTTCTGTATACATATTTCGACAACTAAATTGTCACCATCAGCAGATAATAAAACAGTTGACGCACCTGGACACACCTGGAAAACTACGGCAAAAATACCTGTACGAAAAACAAATTCCGCACACGATTTGTACCGTTGAAAGCCAAAACACACGCTGCGTTTTGGGTATCGGTGTGCGTTTTGGCTTTCAAATTCAAATTATGAATGAAGATAACTCGCAGAGAGGAAAAATGAAACAAAAATCATAGAAAATTCATCAACAATTACAACAAAAACAAGACGAACGTGGGTTAAAACACAATAGATAGTTCTTTACATGGAGCAGCTACGATTTAGAAATGTATTAGCTTAAATAATAAATAACAGTATGAAGGGAGTTGTAATCTAACCAGAACAAAAAAAATGTATGAAAAATTCCTGGATATTTTAATGACACATATTTTATTTTTTGTGTAAATCTATATCCTTTCTCTGTGCTGAATGAGCGTAGGAGTTTTACATTTACACAATCTGAAATAATCATTTTCATTTTACAGGATTTTTGGTGCATCAAACACATTTTAATTGATCGTTTTTAACTGTAATAAATATTAAAAAAGAGCTCTCCATTTAATAGCAATTGGAATATCCGTTATTACTTTGAATAATGGAACAGTTGCAATATAAAATATCAATTTTTTATGGATGCGTCACCTTTTGTATTTATTTTAAATTGTACTGAAGAATATATTAAAAATATAACGTGAAGTATTCATAGATACAAATAAAAAACGTTTAAAATATCGTAGTGATAAGGTGTAGACAGAAGCTATCTCTAATAAATGTAGATAATATTATTTGAATTTCAAATTAACTTTTAGAAATGTTTCAGTAACTTTAACAAATGTATTAAGATGAACTAGACGTTTCTACAGACTAATATCCACGCTTAAAATAATGTGGTTATAGTATACACAATAAAATAGCTTAATTTCTAAATTAGACGAATTGACGAATCGAATAAATTACATTATCTTAAAACAGTCGTCGAATATCTAACTAATTTGGGACGAAATGTAATTACGTACTTCATTCGAGATAACTCCAAATATGTACCTATACAAAGTAAAGTTTTAAATGCTGTCGTAATATCTTTTTGCAAGAATATATTTATTCTGCCAAATTTTTGTTTCTTTAAAAGTAATTTTTTTTGGCTCCGGGAATGTGGCCTTTATCCCACAATAAAAATATATATACGTAAATAAACAAGAGTGCAATTAGAAAACAGTAAGAACATAACTTATATATATCAACGACGAATATAATTCGACTATGGAACAGTGAGGTGAAACAATCTTCGAAGTTAACATTTTGGCGTTGACGAAGCTGCTAACACACGTTTCTTGTATAAAAATTAGGTGGAATACAAAGAACTCTACGAAAATTATAAAATCTCGGTCTATATAAAGTTCACAGCGATCGAAGTCATGTCAAAGAGAAGTTTAACATTTTCTTTCACAAAAAATTGTAAAAACTGTGTCCCTTTTCATCTAGTCGTGTAGGGAATAAATTCTTTTAAAGGATCAGTGTGGATCATTCCTGAAAAGAGTATCTTTAGTTATTGCGATTTCAAAGTAGTCTTAAAAGAAGAACAAAAGCTTGAAGTCCAGCAATACATTTTCGTGAACGAAATTCCATTTCGTGCAATGGTACATAGATGGTGTAAAGAAATCATTAATTGGATTGCAATTATGGTGCTAGGTTGATGATTCGGTAACTGGTATCTCTAAATTCATCAATTTAGTTCAAGTTTATTAGAACAAGCGTGTCAGTATGATTACATTGAATATTTCCATTTCTAAATTGATCAATAGCTGTCATCTTTAAACTGATTTGTTTCAAGTTTACAGGTTGGCAGAAAAGTTTTGAAAGCGACACCTATTAAGCAGTAGATGAATCAAAATTCATACGCCATTTTAATATTTCATGTGTCATATGAACACACTAAAAATTTTATCTCGATCTGTCAATTCATTCATTGTTAGCATTAGTGTGTATTTTTTAACAATGAAAAAAACTGAATATCGCGCTGTGATAAAATTCTTTGTTTTGGAAGGTTTATCAGCAACAGAGATTCATACGGTGGTGAACGTGTTAAAGGAATGTGCTTCTTCATTTCCAACAGTACGTCGATGGGTTTTAGAGTTTAAACGTAGTCGTACAAGCGTTGAAGATGAACCACGTAGTGGACGGTCAAAAACTGCAACAACAGCAGAAATCATTGAGCAAGTACATAATATGGTTAGTGAAGATCCGAATTTGACTAAGCGTGAAATTGCTGATACCATAGGCATCTGAGATGAACGAGTACTCCATATTTTACATGAAAAATTACATATGAAAAAGCTGTTTGGAAAGTTAATGCCGCATTTGTTAACAATTCAACAAAAACTGGATCGAAAACAAATATTTCTCAGCGTAACTTGGCGCGTTTCAAGCGGAATAAAACCGATTTCTTGCGTCGTTTTATAACTATGGACGAGACTTGGATCTACCACCATGATCCTACATTGAAACAAGAACGATTACAATGGACTACGGTTGGTTGTTCAACTCCAAAAGAGGTGAAGTCAGGACGATCGGCAAAAAAGGTTATGGCATCAGTGTTTTGGGATGCAAAAGGAATTTTATTAATTGATTATTTTGAAAAACGTAAAGCGATTAACTCAGAGTATTATTGTAACCTTTTAGATCAACTGGATGCAAAAATTCGTGAAAAAAGATCTGGTTTAGCGAAAAAAAAAATAATTTTTCATCAAGACAATGCGCCTTCACACAAAAGTGTTTTGTCAATGGCTAAATTGAATGAATTAAAGTACGAATTGCTTGAACAACCACCGTATTCACCAGATTTGGCTCCGAGTGATTACTATCTCTTCAGGAACTTGCAACAATTCGTTCGTGGAAAGCGTTTTTCATCGAATGAAGAAGCTATTTCAGCCGTAAAACAGTATTTTGCAGAGCTTCCAGAAAATCATTACAGAGATGGTATAAAATTATTGGAGGATCATTGGAATAAATGTATTGAAGTTGAGGTAGATTACATTGAATTAAAAAACTAATTTTATTTAAAAATTCACATTGTTTCATTATTGCTTTCAAAACTTTTCCTCCAACCTGTACAGGAGCAATCGTATCAGTCTGATATATTGGCTACTACCTCATCCAAATTGATAGATTTGATTAGAGTTAGAGAATCTCTTGTAGGACCTACTGCATTGTAAATATTTAGCTGACGCTCCTTAAAGAACTATTTTGCTTGCCTATAATCTGGAGAATCTAACCTAGACTTTCGATTACTCAACGAATAAATAACACTTTGTCAATCCCCAGATTAATTTTGCTTGTAAAAATTAACCCACCTCTCTATTTCCATCTTAATATCCAAAACGAAATTTTAGTAGACCGAATATGATCACGAATTTAATTTTCACCACAGGAGACTTGGTTGAGTGAATGCAATTCTTGTATTTATTAAATATTACACGCTACATGGGGAGTCTCGCGGTGAACGTCAGCGTTCCGCCTCCGTTTAAATTAAATCGTTCCAGACCTAGTGCAGTGAAAATTGTGTTATACTACTATACCCCCATGTGGTCTTCCAGCGATGAATCGTTTAAGCATTTCGATAGTAAAAACTCGTATTTAATAGTTCCGAAGTTGTATTTCGCGAATGTATGTATATTAGACGTTGTACGTCCTCAACAAAACAGTTGAATAGTAACTATTGGTGTTAAATTGTATGGAAATTTGAGAGATTAAACTAGAAACTAATTTTTTGTTTCATCTTTATTAAATATGTACGATTTTATTTTGTTTTATACGAATAATTATACGAGGGTGCTTCCAAAGGTATCCAAAAAAGAAAACATAAAAATTTTGGAACGAAATATATTTATTACAACGGATTTGTGAGCTGGTGCATTGTCTTGATGAAACAACACTTTCTTCTTAGCCAAATGTGGACATTTTCACTATACTTCTTCGCTCGAACGTTGCAATAAATTCGCATAATACTCGCTGTTGATAGTTTTCCTTTTTCAAGATAGTCAATGAAAATTATTCCACGCGCATTCCAAAAAATCGATGCCATGGCTTTGCCTGCAGATGAAACGATCTTCGCCTTCTTTGGAGCGGTCCTCCCTTTTGAGTCCATTGTTTTGATTGTTATTTCGTCTCGGGTGTGAAGTGATGGACCCATGTTTCATCCATGGTTATGAAAGAGCGCCGAAATACTGCTTTGTTGCTGTGAAACTTCGCTGAACACTCAATTGAAACATCTTCACGACATTGTTTTTGCTCGAGTGCTAGCAAACGCGGCACCCATCTTGCGCACAGCTTTCTCGTGTCCAAATTTTCAGATAATATGCGATGTACCGCACTTTTTGAAATGCTTTCTATGTCTGCTAGCTAGCGCACTTTCAGTCGACAATCATCCAGTACCGCTTTGTGGATTTTCTTCACCATTTCTGGAGTCGTCACCTCATTTAGTCGACCACTGCGATGCGATGCTCGTCTTGGTAACTCGTACAGCCTCGTTTAAACTCTGCTACCCAATATTTCACTATTGTAAACGAAGGAGCAGACTCACCCAGAGTAGAATCCAGTTCAGCTTTTACATCGGTTGGGCTGAGGCCTTTCAAATAAAAGTATTGTATCACGTTACGATGACCAATTTTCTCCATTTTTACAAATTCACTGAAAACGTTCACTATTGATGGCTGCCAAACAAATACTAAACAACGTGGCGTCTTCATACCTGAAACATATGCTTTATAGATTGTGTACTTTCTAATACAGTGACATTTTTTCAAAAAACTACAGCCATCTCTAGGCCAGGCCGGGTACTTATAGGACCGCCCTCGTAGCTGAACGTCTGACTTCAAACTAACATACCTTGAAATACCGTATAGAAAATGCTATTTTTTTATTAGTTCATAAGTTTGTGCAGCTATAGAACCGTGTTTCAATTCATAAAGCAAACATGCTTAGATTAGACAGGATTTCGTCGACAATTCAAAAGGATTTGAAACTAAAATACAATAGCGCATACCAAGTCAAAATGTACAGAGTGACTGGTACGCATTTATAGTACGCCAAACATATAGAAACCTTCGCTGTGCAAGTCACAAGTTATTATGATAGTTATTATGTTTATTACTAGGTTATTTAATGCGCCTCATGGAAGTTTTCTGCAACTGCTGATTGATCAATTATTTTTCTTCATGTGTAACTCTTATTGGTCCATCAATTTTCCTGTCATTAATTTGCATCTTTTATTCGAAATAATTTTTTCCTGAGCTCCAAAAAAATTATGCCGAATGGATTGAAGTACTGAAAAATACTGTAACATTCTTCTTCGTCAATATCATTCCTATCTTTTCAGCGATTCCAAAGATGTACGGTAGACAAACGGATCCTGGCGTTTCTGCTTTGAATTTTCTTAGGACTTTTCTTATATGTCTATTATCTTATATGTGTATTGCTGTATCCGCCCTTTTTCAATGTTTCTTTGACCTGTCGCTTTTCTTCTTCCAAGCATTCGACGTCGCTGCTCGTTTCTGCTCTACGCGTTAGGATTTTAAAAAGACTTCTCTTCTGCTTGGTAATAAGATGTGGGCTGCATACGTCAGTATGGGTTCACTTCCTGTAGGTTTCATGCTTACTATGTTATCGAGCATATTAAAATTTAACGTATTTTTAGGAAGAATTATTCAATCAAATGCAGTGGTACCTCGAGATACGAGTTTCATTCGTTGTGTAACCTTGCTCGTATGTCAATTTGCTCGTATCTCAAAGCAATTTTCCCCATTGAAATTAATGGAAATGCCATTAATCCGTTCCAGCCCCAAAAATGCTACCCCTAATTGTTCATGTTACGTGTTTTTGAATAAAAACAAATGTATTTATAAATGACAAATATTGTATACAAATATAATAAAAGAGAATGTAAAGCAAAGGAGTTTTCCGAATGGTATACAAGCAGAGGCTTTATCTTTCGGTCGCCACTCGCATTGGCACACAGAGTTAGTATATCCTTCATGGGTTTGTGGCCTGGCATTATCTTCTCCTCTGCCGGCACGTAAGCCCCATTCGGCATCTTTTTCCAGAAAAGCCCTCTTTCGTCACAGTTGAAGACTTGCTGGGGGATGTATCCATTGGTTTCTATCAGTTAGGAAAAAGTTTTGAGATAATCCTCAGCTGCCGTCACATCCGAACTTGTTGCCTCACCATGCCTGACAACGGAGTGAATGCCTGTCCTTCTCCTAAAGTTGTCGAACCAGCCTCGACTGGCTTTAAACGAGTCTTCCGATGCCTCGTCCGTGGAAGTGCACGGGGTCTGATTCAGCCAATCACCGTAAATCTATTTTCTATGATTTCACGCTTTAATTCAATAGACATCATCTTCATCTGACCAGTGACCTTTCCACTCACTTTCTTTGGATCCATGGTTATAAATAGAAAGAAATGTGATAAAGTATGTAAATGCACAAAAAGCGCAAAGTCCTAAAAAAACTTAGCAAAGATGCTTCGACAGCAAGGTAAACAAGCACGCTCGTATCTCAAATATCGCTCGTATTTCAAAACAAAACTTCGCTTGCTCGACAGCTCGTATCTCAAATAACTCGTATTTTAGGGCACTCGTATCTCGAGGTACCACTGTATTTCAAAGTCCTTAAGTGATTTTTTTAAACAATCATTCATACAATTTGGATTTAAAGTTGGTTTTGACCAAAAAAAAATCCAATAAAAATAATCCGAATTTGAATAAATGACATCGAACAATTGTTCACACCAATATAACATTCGTAACAGCCTTCTGTTTAAATTTAAATCGCCACCCCCCCTTCCATTTAAACCTACTGAGCCTACTGAGTATTACAGAAAGTTTTCCTTCGTCGTATTGCAATCCAATAAATCAACTTTCCCGATTCAAGCACGTCACATATACGCGTTTATGTGTGTGTTTCTATATAAATATCCGAGAGACTCTAATTTAATAACCACTAAATTTATTCACCCGCTAATACAATAATAAATGTGAATTCTAGTTCGGCGGATTTACACATAGGCTTTTGAAAATTTCCCCCTTTCCCCCAACCGCTCCTTGTTCATAAATATACATTGGATAATTTTCTATCCTTTATTATCCTTAAATTAATGTATTCAACAGGATTTGGAAACGGTAGCAATTGCTCTGACGGTGTACAAACCGTGTATTTTGATATAAATATATATTCTTGTAAGCGGTGCGATAAACACTTAATGCCTATTATATTTACATGTTTATTAGTGTTAAAAAGGTTTTAACATTCACTTCTAGTTAAGGTATGAGATTTTAAAATGGAAAAGCTAGTTGATATACGAAGTAAATTTGTCAGTATCTGCGACTATGTGTATTTGTGAAGTAATCTAATTCTAATTGAATTTACGAAGTTCCGAAAGCGAATCTTGTTTCTATGTTTCTTATTCCTTTGTGTAATTGTAATAGGAATGATTCTGAATATATCCCATACTCCCCTTACTTCTTCGATGTGAGTATAATAAATTATATTATTAATAAAGTAATTTTTTAATAATAAAATATTAATTATAGAAAGAGGAACAATTATAACTGAACATAGTATATAATAAAGGGTGTTTCAAATTTCGCGGTTTTTTTTTAAAGAATAAATAAAGCACATAATTCGCATTCACTTTCAAAAACTTTTTATTGGTAATTGAAGTATCAGTTACGACATTTATATGCGATAAATAATATCTGCCAAATGGTCTTCTCTTGCAGCTCCACAGACGTCCACTCTTTTGTTAAAATTTTCAATGGCATTTTGATATAATTGAGGCTCTATCTAACCAGTGCCACGAATAACTTCATCTTTAAAAGGAGGAATTGATTGTGGATTGTTTTCATAAACCTGACTTTTCACATAACCCCAACGAAAATAGTCTAACGGTGTCAAATCACATGATCTTGGTGGCCAATTAACATCACCGTGAAATTACACGTCCAGGAAATTTTTCTCGCAATAAATCAATTGATTCGTGTGCAAAGTGAGGTGTCGCGTCATCCTGTTGAAACCACATATCCTCCAGATTAATATTCATTAATTCAGGCCACAAAAATTCGGTTGTCATACGACGATATCGATCACCATTGACGGTTACAGCTTCACCAGCAGCATTTTCAAAGAAGTAAGGTTCAATTACAAAACCTGACCATAATGCACACCAAACAGTAACTCGTCTAGGATGCATAGGTTTCTCATAAATAATTCGTGGATTTTCCTCACCCCAAATACGGCAATTTTGTTTATTAACATAGCCACCAAGTTCAAAATGTGCCTCATCGGAAAACATTGTTTTTGGAGAAAAATCAGCTAGTTGTTCATTGATGAAATTGACAAATGAACGACATTCTAAATGGTCTAATGACTTCAGTTCCTGTGTTATTTGAACCTTATATGATTTCAGAGCTAAATCTTTGTGTAAAATAAGCCATGTTGTTGATCCACTAAGTCCAAGTTGTTGTGAATGTCGTCTAATGGACATTTCAGGATCTTCAGCAACGCTTTCACGAACCAAACTAATATTTTCTTGTGAACGAACACTACGACTATATTTTTCACTTTTTTGATCTTCCACGGAACCGGTCTCTTGAAATTTTTTAATAATTCGACCAATAGTGCTTTCAGATGGACGATTATGTAAACCATAAAATTTACACAATTTTCTAAAAACTCTTTTCACAGAACGCCGATTTTCATCAAATAATTCTACAATTTGAACGTATTGTTGTACCGTGTACGAAGCCATTTTTATAAATGTTATACATCATACTTTTTAAATGCCCACATACCCAGACAAATTCAGTGCGCAATCTATATTTTATTTATTCTTAAAAAAACCGCGCACTTTGAAACACGCTTTATATGTAATTAATCACAATAATTTTCGTATTCCATATTCGACTACTAAGTTGTAATCATTAGACCTCTTAGGAAATGCGAAATACAAAGTTGAGGACAATAAAAAATCGGAGATTTACAAAATCTAATATTTATATTGCAATAAACAATACATAAATAAAAATATAATGAATAATAATAAACAATACAGACAAAACTGTCGATAGAAATCCGGTATAAAGAATATATGGTGCACATTAAATTCATTCGACCTGAGAAATTTAGTTTAACAAAGCATGTGTTAGAGAATAATCATAACGCAACCGCGTATTGTTTATATTTGGTTAAGAATGTGAATAAATACCGTAAAATAGATATCTCCGAAAGCATACATATTTCAAAAAACGGAAACCATGTGTTAAACGCCGACGTCCAATCCCATACTGGTGTCTAATTCAATTAAATAATAGATAATTAATATACGAGCGACGAAAAGGTTCGCATTCAACGCTTGCAATCACCTCCTCTCTCTAGGAATATCACGTATGGGTTAACAATATTTTAATCCTTTGTTGTCTCAAATTTCTAATTCATTAATTCGCTTTTCATTAACTTCACTTGCCTCAGCCCAATCTAAAATCCCTCTCAGGGATGTGTTCTAATGTATTCAGTTTATTTGGGATCTTTTGATCACAATCCAGAAATTTGTATCATAAAAAGCTATCGATATAACTATAGTTCTCTATAGTTACAGCTTTATAATTCTTCGAATATTTCTAGCTTGGAATATTACATTTAGCAGATCTTTTTCTCCTTACTATCTACTTTTGACCCCTCCTCAACCCAATTTATTATTGAAACTTCTAAATACTAGTTTTCTTTCACGATTTTGTTAATACAGGTTTATTTCAATTTTTCCTAAATATTTTTCTTTATTTCCATCTTAAAAGGAGTACATCGCGGTAAAAATCTTCTCGATTATTTTTAAATTAAACCAACAATAAACTAAATTTGGTTATTTTCCAGCTTTACTTAGAACTTACATATGTTAATCTTTATATTCTTCTCTTCTTTTAGGTTCATGCATAAATTACGGCCACTCATGCTGGGGAGGTAAGTATTTAACACAAAAACATCGAAAACTAATTCAAATGCATATTAGGTCTTTTCGAATAACCCAGAAACCTGGAATACTTTTTCTTTTGAATTCTAAAAATGCTATGTCACACAGCGCACGGAAAAAGAAACGATCCCACATCAAAAAATATCGAAGCCAAAGAAGAAATGTCCTCCAACAATGCACCAGTTGATACCAGATGGCTCCTCGCTAGATTGTCCCCGGCATCTCTTAAGCTAATTAAAAATCAAAGAGATTTCGAAATGCAACCGATGAAGGAAGCTGAAATTGCAGAATCTGTACCGATGAAGCGGTAAGTCGTTCGAGTTATTGACGTCGCTTAAACTTTTCAAGAATAAAGAAATTTTGTTTTAATCGAAGTCTGGTTATTAAAAAAAATGTTCTTCTATTAACTTTTACACAATTTAAGTATTTTACAAAATTTATATGCTTGTTGTACTGATTAAAAACATCATAGGTCCTAATAATAACACCTGCAGAACCCTTAATATGATATTAGCTTCTTGGAATTACTAAATTATTTCTATTAACTCTCACACAATCTACGCATTTTATTTATAATATAGTGATTACAAACATCATAGGTCCTAATAATAACACGTGCAGAACCCTCAATATGGTACTAGCTTCTTGAAAGTATGACTTTTTTTCTATTAATCTTTACACAGTCTACACTTTGCACGAAACTTTTATCCTTGTACTGATTACAAACATTATAAGTCCTAATAACAACACCTGCGCAACCTTTAATATGAAATTAGCTTCTTGGAATTACTAAATTGTTTCTATTAACTCTCACACAATCTACGCATTTCATGTATAATATAGTGATTACAAACATCATGGGTCCTAATAATAACACGTACAGAACCCTCAATATGGTACTAGCTTCTTGAAAGTATGATGTTTTTTCTATTAACCCTTAAACAATCTACACCTTCCACAAAACTTTTATCATTGTACTGATTACAAACATCATAGGTCTTAATAATAACACCTGCGGAACTCCTAATATAAAACTAGCTTGTTGAAAATATTAAAATGTCTTTTTATGTTTCTTTAGTTATCAAGAAGATGACATTGTGGATTACCAAGACCTTCCACTCATGTTGGACACTTATTATCCCGAAGTTATGCACTCAAAACTCCTTAATGAGAAACTCAAATTATTAAACTACCTTGTAAGTTTCATAATCTTTCTTTTATTTTTCATGTTGTGTAACTAACTCTTTCCATTTATGTTTCAGAAGGCACAAAAACTCAACAACTAAGTACGGTATCATCCGTGACTTCTTCACGAAGAAAATTTTCTATTTCCACAAATTCAAACACTCTGTTACTGTTTATTTTTTAACCATCATAGAACATAGATTAAATAAAATGTTTTAATAACACTTTTATTATTTTAATGTTTATACTGTACGCTCCGGAAGTTGTGATACGTTGGGCTGGAGATGACAATTTCTGGTGTCGAAATAAAGATAATTAAGTAAATAAAGCTACGATATCACTACAATCTTTTATATGTGATCCCACTCAACTTCTTGCCTAAAATTGCACCTCGTTGTATATTTCTTATGTACTTATAACTGTAACAACTGTAACTACAAAAAAAATAAAAGACTGTAAAAAAAATTGCTCGTTACGTAAAATAAATTATTTCAATAAAACTGGGGTTTAAAAGCTTTTTATTTATATTTCTTTAAAACAAATGAACATGTATATATATATATATATATATAATAAAAATGATATACTACTGACGTATAAAAAAGATTGGGTTCAATGAAAAGTTATTCCTGCCAGTGTGTTAAGTCGACTCGTGGTATGGCGAAACTATAGCAGTCCACGAAGTCATTTCTGAAATAAAAACATTAAAAAAAAAGGCTTGTGATATATTAGAGAAATTAAAGGAACTTTCTAGTGAAAAAACATCTTCAAAGTGTTCTAAATTGTAGAAATTCTATGGCCTATATACTTTATGACGTTTGGTACGTAATATATTGGGTTGGGGGGCAACTAAGTACTTTCGGTTTTTACTGATAGAGAGCGTTGCTTTATTTTTTGTATAACGTATGTTAGTGCTGTACTTTACCGTTTGTCACATGATACTAGTCACATTGACGTAGCTTCAGAAACAAGTAGTGCGTGATTTTTATTAAAGCTATTAGTTGTGGGTTAATTTTAAATGGAGTGCAGAAACGAACATTTTCGACATATTTTACTATTTTATTTCCGTAAAGGAAAGAAAGCTGCTGCGGCTCACAAAAAGATATGTGAAGTTTATGGTGTTAATTGCTTAATAGAGCGCACGTGTCACAATTGGTATAAAAAATTCCGTTCTGGAGATTTTTACCTCAAAGATGAGCAACGTTCTGGTCGGCCTACCAAAGTTGATGATGACCAAATCAAAGTCATAACTGAAGAAGATCGTCATATAACTGTTCGAGAGGTTGCGGAGAGGCTACATGTATTGCACACAACAATTGAAAAACATTTAAAATGTCTTGGGCTAGTTAAGAAGCTTGATATTTGGGTACCTCACGAATTGAAAGAAATTCATTTAACACAAAGAATCAACTTTTGCGATATGCACCTTAGACGAAATGAAACCGACCCTTTCTTAAAAAGAATCATCACTGGTGATGAAAAATGGGTCCTGTACAGTAACATAGTTCGAAAACGATCATGGAGCAAATACTATAAACCAGCTGAAACCACATCGAAAGCTGAATTGCATCCAAAAAAGATCATGCTGTCAGTTTGGTGGGATTACAAAGGTGTTGTGTTTTTTGAGCTGCTTCCAAGGAACCAAACGATCAATTCTGATGTTTACTGTCAACAATTAATAAAACTGGATGAATCAATCAAAGATAAACCGCCAGAATTGTCAAATCGGAAAGGTGTAGTTTTCCACCAAAATAATGCAAGGCCTCACACATCTTTGGCAACTCGTGGGAAACTATTGGAGCTTGGCTGGGAAGTGATGCCACATCCCCCATACAGCCCTGATCTAGCACCATCTGATTACCATTTATTTCGAAGTTTGCAGAATTGTTTGAATGGTAAAACTTTCACAAATGACGATGACCTCCACTCGCACCTGGTTCAGTTTTTTGCTGATAAGGACCAGAAATTTTATGAGCGCGGAATCATGCAGCTGAAAGAAAGATGGCCGTAGGTCATTGAGCAAAATGGAAAATATATAATTGATTAAAAACTATTCTTTGTTTAAAAAAAAAGTGTTTTATTTTATACTACAAAACGGAAAGTAATTAGTCGCCAACCCAATAGTATGGCAGCTAACGTAGGATTCTGTCTAGTGGCTTATTCTTAATACAGAATCGTTGGAAAAAAAATGATTAATCTTGCTTTAGTACTCTAAGGTCCAATAGGTCACACTTTTGAAGCCTTTTGTATTTCTAGAATATCAGATTAGAAACACAAACGTCTGTATGAATCTGAGACATGTAAAAAGAATTAAAAAGTGGGTCCTAGGTTTAGTGTCAAAATTTTATTTGTTCCTCACAAGCTAATATTTGAAAGTAAAACACTTCTGATTCATTCAAAATCTTATAAAATTCTAAAATAATTAAAATATGAATATTTCTGTCGTGATGGGTGCCGACAACACAAATAAGAGGGGTGTGAGCTATGCAAAAATTTTCCTCAAAATATAGAAGATTACAATTAGAAGCCATCTATTGGTAGATAAAAGGAAAAGCTTTCTCGATCTTTCCACATAGACTCAGAGTTATTATAAATTACAATTTTCTCTTATGAAAGAATAGTATATATAGAAAAATATCGAATGAAAAAAAAAGGAAATATTAAAATTCAACTTTAAAAATTAAGCGAAAGTAAAAGAATTCGTAGATTCTATTCTGAGATGTATTCTATTTGTTAGCTAAAATTAAAAAATTTACGAAATATTTGCACAAAAATGTCAGTATAGGCCTGTATAGGTACTAATATATATTGATAAACAATCTCACCTGCTTCTGGGCTTCCATCCTGGAACCGCGTCACTTGTATATCTGCCGACATTTCGCACCCATTTGTATGGGATATCTTCAGGGCTCAACTACTGCACTGAAACTGACTGAACTACTGCAGTTGCAGTGCAGTAGTTCAGCCCTGAAGATGTCCCATACAAATGGGTGCGAAAACTTGGCAGATATACAAATGACGCGGTTCCAGCCCTGCAGTCACTGCAGTCACACTGCGTGTTCAGACTTGCTCAGACCTGTCAGCGTCATAACTATGCACCATAAGGAATGTACTGTACAAAATTTATTGTGATTGCACAACTGCCAACACTACGACACAATTCCGGGAACATTTTGACTTCTCGTCGTATAATAAAATTGGAGAATTTGCAAGTTATTATAGGCGATAGAATAACAAATTAGAAAGCTGATTAAATTATTTAAATCAATCGTATTTTAATGACTAAAAACTACGTAACAGATAAAATGTACAACTTACCCATAAACTCCAGGCTTTTTGAAAGCGTTGTAAGCTTGCCTTAGCAGTATTATGTGATCGGAATTATCGCAAATTATCCTCGCCATAGAAACTGACTTCAACTGATTTAATTGTTCTATAACAATCAAGTAATATTTCAAAATTCCCAGCTTTCAAATCCACACAAAAATTATTTTAACCAAAGGTGTAATTGCACATTTTGATATTGTATTTGGTCAATTGAGTTTTTCAAATGACTATAGTACATTTCACATTTAATCTCACCGAACAAAAAGTATACGAAACAAATTTACCTAGTGTGAAGAAACCGGGGTTAATATGTGGACCGTACTCGAAAAAGTATCTATCTCCCTTTTTCAGCCTTGAAAACTGGTCGGCGACTATATCTCTGAAAGTTGGTCCCAAAATATTTCCTGGTTCTTTATATTCAAGAAGACCACCAACCCATAAGTCGATATCATCCACTGTTTCATAAACTTGCTTTAACTTGTCCCCAATCTAATTAAGTAAGAATTATAAAAGAAAATAAAGTTAAAAAATGAAAATGACAAGTTTAACTAAGGAATTGAACGCAAATTGAAGAAAGATTATTATGGAACTTTAAATTATATTTAAATAATTTAAAGTTCCATATTAAATTTTTATTTTACCTCAAAAAAGTCATACAAAATAAAGCCATAGAAAATTAGATACATTAAATTAATTGAAGAAAGGACTCTAGATGGCATTAATATAATATTATGGCGTGGTGAGAAGAAATATTAATTATGGAACAAATAATAGAATTCTGGGAAAACAGCTAGTAAGGCACCACAATAGATATATAAAAGAAAAGGTTCAAGGAACAGCAAAAATGTTATGACAAATGAACGCTAAAAACTTTATTCAATAAAGCGGGGAATCATCTAAAAAGGAAGGTAACAATACCAAAAAAATACAAAACAGGTGCCTTGTCAAATTCATGAAAAGAGAGGCAGAAGCTATTCAAAAGCTATTGGAAAAATTCCTTGCACGATATTAAAAATGTACAAAAAATGTTAGAAAAAAAATTGAAAAAATATTCGAGTTGCAATTGAATCAATCCCAGGATGTATTTAGGAAAATAGTATAAGTTTTAGACCAATATTTATGACAGAACAATTGAAAAGAATATAAAAGACAACATGAGTATATATTGTATACTATGGGGGTTCAAGCGCAAAATTCCATATATTTTCTTATGGAACTCCATTCTGCATTTTTAACTATGCGCAGATATGCAACACTCAATAGATGCATATGTTTTAGAAGACAGACTGATATACAGGTGGACAATCTGGTATATAGACTGGTATACAAATGGACAGACTGGTAGACAGGTAGACAGATAAACAAACTGGTAGATAAATAGACAGATTGGTAGTCAGGTACTATCTATCTGTTTACCAGTTTGTATATCAGTCTGTTTACTAAAACGTATGCATGTATTGAGAAAATGAAGCTTTATAAGAAAATATATGGGAGTTTGCGCTAGAACTCCCATACTATATCTACTAACATGGTTGTAACTTTGCTATACAGAGAAAAAAAATCTTTAGATAGCGCCCCAATGAATATAGTGTGTAATAACTTACACAAAAGAAGCAACAATAAAAAGCAATAAATTCTTTTGTTTAAAAAATAAATATCATAAACAATATCACATTACGCGTTAACCTGAAATATGTATTTTAAAGAAGAGATACCTCCACTCCAAATTCCGCGAAATCTAGTATTCTCGGCAAGCCAACTAATTGCCTGTAATCATTATACGGTCTCAAACCATGATCTCTTCCTCTTTGGATATTAATAGCTGCCAAATCGATCCCAAAGGGATTTCCCGCTTTGAACAAGTACCTAGTCAACTAAAATAACAAACAAGAAACTTAACATCGATTAAAAATTTTTTTACGTTGATTACTGCTTCTGGTATGTGACGGTCGACATTTTGTATAGGTTCAGTTGTAAGTGTACTTAAAATCTCGTCGAAGAATTCCCATTTACGCATGCGAGATGGTTGAAACATGACTTCAGGTATACTTATGGCCTCCTCCATTTTCGTTTTTCCATAAATTCTGCAAAAGAATCATTGAAAGATTGACTAAGATTTAAATAATGGCATTACTTTAACAGCCCGTCGATCATTGAATGGCCGAATCTGTAAGCTGCAGAAGCGAATTCGTTAGTTACAGATGGGTCAATCTTAGGATCGTAATCCGTTGAATACATGTACTCTGGTGCTAAGTGCAAGTTAAACTCTTCCATCGTGGTTTCACCTTTTGATATATTTGAAGAAAATCCTTTTCGATTAATCTTGAAGTCTTTCTAAATTGTATTTACTTACCTAATAGACATGGAAGAAATTCTTTATATATTATGACTTGCATTTCTGCGATAAGGATCCTTCTAGCTTCCCAAAACAACCGTTCATCTGTCCAATGTGGATTTAGCTTCTCTAATTCCCTAGCGATCTTGTTATGCTCTCTCAAAAATAGGGTATGTGTTGCCACCAAAGTAATCATTTGGTTGGTTCTGGAATCGCCTAAAAAATACATTCCACATTCCTTTGAAGTAGAAATTTAGACTTTATTTTCAGTTATATTCACTAGAATAGGACCCACATATACATTATTGTCTGGACAATTAAAATATTGCAAATTTCTTGAAAGAAAGGTTAGTTTTAATAGTAAACACTTCTATCATTTTATCAAATATAAATTCCATATATTCTAGGAATTTTGCAGTATCCACCATTCTCATAAAATTTACTTTCAAAGGATTTTGATTTATTTAAACATATACAAAGGGTACTAGGAAAGTTTTGCAATACAGCTCTGTTTATTCAATTTTTTCAAAGTAATTTCCTCTACACACAATACAATTCTCCATCCTCCGAAACAATCTTTAAACCAATTCTGCCAAGCTTCACTAGGGAGTAAAGCACACTCGTTGTCCCAAGCCCGTAGAAGGTCCTCATCACTGGAAAACCGAATCCCTTTTAGCTTCATTTTCACGTGCGGGAACAGTGCAAAGTCGCAGGGAGCAAGATCTGGACTGTAGGGAGAGTGCTCGAGAAGTTTCAGTGTTTCGAGTGTTTTTAAGAAATCTCTTCATCTCTTACTTTGCACCATTGCAACCTACACCAACCCGGAAGATTATAGTGGATTGTATGGCATTGGTAAGGCAACCGTCGAGAAAACGGCAGTCAGGGGGTCCTCCAGCGCAGAAGTTTTTAATTAATTTCTGTGAATTTAATTAATGATGGAACAGCAGAAAATAGTAATTTTCACATTCTTTGAAATTGCTATAAAAAGAATCTGAGCAGTTGGAAATTAGCGAAGGTGAGTCTCAATTGAGCAAAAATTACAAGATCCTGAAATTTAATAAATTGAAACTAGAAAAGAATATTCTGGGCCAATTTAAGTAAATAATTCATAAAAAAATCAGAACGAGAACACTACTACAACATATTTTAAGATTTTAATAAAACAATGACTTTAGTAACATCAACAACTTGCTGAACCATAAAAAATTACCTTAACTCAATTCCAAATTTGTTAGGGCACTCCTCAAATTTTATTTTGAATTAACTCAAAACCAACCTGAGCTGAAGCAAGACGATCCACGCTCCATAGTGACGCAAGATGTAGGATCTTCAGTCAGCGGTAGCAATTCCCTTCCAAAGTCTTCAAAAACCTTCATCCTTCCACCATCGAAACTTCGCAAATTCGCCATTTCTTTAATACTCGAACCATAAACAGACGATGCATCAATAAAATGTGTGATTTTGTTCATCTAAATAAAATTTTCGAAATAGAAGTCTATCTAATTGAATAAGAGAACTAACTTGTTGACCATAACCCAGCGAACATCCCTGCCTCGGAGCTAGCAATGATCTAACGAAGTTCATACAATGCATTTTGTATTTAGAATAGAAAGGATCGCCTTCGGGAACTTCTATAGGCATGCATGCGTGATGGCGAAGATTAGGCGGTAAGATTTCCGAACCGTCTTCAGTACAACAAGATATCGCACTACCATCAGCTAAAATATTGTGTTAATGTATTGCCAGAACTATTAGGTTTTAACTTACGGAAAGGTGTATCTATGGAAAAGGTGATGTCGTGTGATATAAACTGACCGAATTGACTCAACATCAAAGTATGATAATAATCCGGTAGGTCTGCTTCGGAAAATAGTGTGGTGCTAATTAACCTTGGACTGGGTAGCTCTAATTTTGTCTTTTGTGATAGTCTTGGAGACCATACGCCTGAAAAAAGAAGCGAAATGAAGTGATTGGTTTTGTATAAAGGAAAAGTAAAATGTTTAATTATTGTTGCTATTGTTGTTCTTTTCTATTTAATTGTAATAAATATTTCTTGATAAGAATTAATGACGAAAGATTCCAAAAGAATTTCTATCGGATGAA
Source organism: Dermolepida albohirtum (assembly GCA_031893035.1). Classification (NCBI taxonomy): domain Eukaryota; kingdom Metazoa; phylum Arthropoda; class Insecta; order Coleoptera; family Scarabaeidae; genus Dermolepida; species Dermolepida albohirtum. Next base: position 294,003 of record JAVIWB010005404.1, read on the forward strand.
GAACGATATATGATAACATGCGAATAATTTCTCTTTCTTTAAACGATTTCTATCGGTTAATATTGGAATTAAAATATATTTTTCCATGTTTAGAAAACACCGTCATCAATATACATTCTGTATCTGGTCGATTCTCTAATTTGAATAAGCGTGATGACAAACAACGCCTATTATCTACCTGGAAACCTTAATCATTAATATATGTATAAATGTATGTACAAACAAGACAGGGCAGTATATGTATAAAATGTATAAGAGCAGGAGTCCCAAGAAGGAGATTCATTTGCCTGTTTCAGGATGAACGAAAGCCAAGAGAAGATAAATGGAATCGCATTGAAATGTCGTCGCCAAAGGAGTCCTTCTAAGGGCCGGCAAGACACACAGTACTATACCCGAAAAGTTAACGATTTATAATCGTGAAAACATCAGGATTAACTTCCGCCAAAGAATCAAGAGGAATGGTAAATGTTAACAGAAACCGTGGTTGATTGAATTAATCAAAAACAGGCGAATAAAACCCTTTACCACATTAATGTTAGAGAGAACATCTCGACAACTAAGTTGTCAGCATCAGCAGATTTCTTTGTACAAATCTGTAAAATACTTTTTAACAAAGCTTTGGTTGCAATAGTCGATAATATTTTTAGAGAATATAATATTTTATATTAATACACCATAGCTATTAGAACCTACATTTTTCGGTGTGTATATATAAGGTTTTCCAATAGGGATGATATGATTTTGAAGTGACATTTCGGCCATTTGTAATATGTCATGATCTGTCATTTGTTTTTCATTGTATTCAGTAGTGTTTACAATTTCATCATGGAGAGATATACGCAGGAACAACGTTTACAAATTATTCAGTTTTATTATCAAAATAATCGTTCTCCAATTGCAACTTTTCGTGCGCTTTTGCCATTTTATGGTCGTAATAATCGTCCGAGTGTGCTCGCTATTCGTCGAATTGTTAAAAATTTTGAGGTTACATTTTCTTTACATAATTTTCAAGTGCCAATAAGACAAAGAACCGCTCGAAGTAATGCAAATATTGCTGCTGTTCAGGCAAGTGTTACTGAAGACCGTAATGTGTCGATTCCAAGACGTTCTCAACAATTGTGACTGTCTCAAACCACAACCTGGCGGATTTTGAGAAAGGATTTGGGTATGCATCCCTATAAAATTGTTCTCACTCAAGAACTGAAGCCATTGGACCACCGTAAACGTCGTGAATTTGCTGATTTTGCCTTAGAACAACTTGAAAACGATAACGATTTTTTTAAGAAAATCATCTTCTCTGACGAGGCTCACTTTCATCTGGATGGTGTGGTAAATAAACAAAACTGTCGATTCTGGTGCGAAGAAAATCCACAAATTATTTATGAAAAACCATTACATTCTTCTAAATTGATAGTTTGGTGTGGTTTTTGGTATGGTGGAATCATCGGTCCGTACTTCTTTCAAAATGAAGCTGGTAACACCGTTACTGTCAATGGAGAGCGGTATAGAATGATGATAACCAACTTTTTATAGCTGACATTGGAAGAAGTTGATCTTGACAACATTTGGTTCCAACCAGACGGGGCTACGTGCCATACAGCAAATGCAACAATAGAATTATTGCGAGAAAAGTTTGGACATTCGATTATTTCAAGAAATTGTAATATTGAATGGCCTCCAAGGAGTTGTGATTTAACACCATTAAACTATTTCTTGTGGGGTTATTTGAAGTCATTGGTCTATCGAAATAAACCAGACCTTCTTCAAGCTTTACAAGTCAATATTGAACGTGCCATTCATGACATACGACTAGATGTAGTGGAAAAAGTGCTCGAAAATTGGGTTCATCGAATTCGTTCCTGCAGAAGAAGTCGTGGAGGCCATTTGAATGACGTTTTATTTAGAACTTAATTGTATCGATTGTACTTCACACTAAATAAAAAACTTTTGAATTTTCTTAACAATAAGTGTGTTTTTTTTAATGAAATCTCTCTTATTGGAAAACCTGTTAGATGAAACAATAAGGAAAATATTTTAAAAATATTGTTACGGCTCTGACATATATATATATATATATATATATATATATATATATATATATTATAACTTTTACTTTAATTTTTTTGATTAAATCGTGAAAATGAATAGACTATTTCGACACAAAATTATGCAGAATATTTAAAATAAAATTAAAATTATATTAAATGAAATATTAAATGTAGTTACAAAAAAAAGTTCCTAGAATAAGTTTCCAAATTACCATCTTCGTAACTAGGTGGCAATAATCTAGAATAAGGTGAGAACTGCATGCCCCACCAAGGGTACCTTAGGTTATTACAACTACCATCTATTCTTCTGAATCGCTCCATCTCATCAGGACACCGCGGAGGCATGGGACAGGCAAAGTTTAATGGAGTAACTTTTGAATTGGTTTGTATCATGTTCCATTCCAACTGCTGCGAGTTAATCCCATATCTAATAAACAGAATTAATAAATTCTATGTCAACAAAAAAAAAACTATTTCCAATCTTCTTTATCGTTCAAATAAACCAATAAAAGCGAACAGTATTTTAAAAGTGAGATATTAGGAAGTAAGAAAATTTTAATTGTTTAAAAAATATATTTAATATTTTTTTATAACTTTAACACAGCTCTAAAATAACAGGACACTTTGCGTATAGAACTCAAATTGCATACAATGCATATAGGTACAACACAAATTGCATACTCGTCCAACTGAAATTCAAATGACCGTCTAAGAATAATTCAAATGTTAATAAGATCGTAACTGTCTCAGTAGTCTAATAGTGATGACACAGAGATGGAGAGAATAAGATCGTGGATTTGATCCTACGTGGAGAACAGCAATTCTTTCAAAAATTTCTGCTTTACATATACGATGTACGAGGGTGGGCTGAAAAGTTTCCGACCTCAACGTGAAGATGGCAGCACTCATCAATAAAAGTTATCTATCTATCTATATCTATTGTCAGGTACTCACCAAAGTTTCAGCCGTTTTCTATATTGAATGGTTGTTTTGCTTTGATATATCTCGTAATAACTGCATAATTAAAAGATTGGATGTGGAAAATATACGACTTCATTAATGAATTTGATGATTTATTCGTATTGATCAAAAGTTCACAGCCTAAATATGTATTCATGTAAAAATTTCTGCTTTACGTATACGATGTAAGAGGGTGGTCTGAAAAGTTTCCGACCTTAACGTGAAGATGGCAGCACTCATCGATAAAAGTTAGGGAATGTAGTTGTGTATATATTGTCAGGTACTCACCAAAGTTTCAACCATTTGGGACGCGCAGTTTTTATTTGACAGGCGTTTGAGTGAGTCGATGTTTTTGTGAAAATGGAAAAAGGCGAGAATCGAGCCGCCATTAAATATTTGTTTTTGAAAGACAATACGCCTACGTAAGATGAGGGACTCTGCACCATCATTTACCACAGTGAAATTTCGGGCAGCAGAATTTAAATGTGGCCATAAGAGCTTGAGAGACGATGAACGTTCCACAACTACTAACGATACCATCGCTAAATTTCACCAATTGGTACTAGACGACCGTCTAATTAAAGTGAAAGAGATAGTAAAGGCTATGAATATGTCCAAAGAACGTGTTTGCCTCATGTTAAATTAAGATTTAGGCATGAGAAAGCTGTCCGCGCGTTAGATGACGGGCTTGCTAACGTTAGACGAAAAACGTGTTCGAATGAACATTTCCAACGCTGTGTTGGCGCAGTTTAGGTGCAATAAATCCCAGTTTTGGCGCCAATTAATTACCGTAGATGAAACTTGCCTACATCATTATAAGCCCGAAATTAAAATACAATCACAACAGTGGACTACAAAGGGGAAACCGGCTCCAAAGAAAGCAAAAACTGTTTTTTCGGCCGGAAAATAATGGCGACTGTTTTTTTGGGATAGTCATGGAATTATCTTAATCGATTATCTTCAAAAAGGAAAAACTATTACAAGAGCATACTACGTATCATTACCTGACAAGGTGAAGGGCAGAAATTGCGGGAAAACGGCCATATTTGCAGAAAAAGAAAATCCTGTTTCACCATGGCGAAAATCCACGAATTAACATACCGTTTGATCTGCTTGACCATCCGCCTTACTCACCAGATCTAGCCCCAGGCGACTCGGAGGACACAGATGTATATCAAATGAGGAGGCAATCACCTTCGTGAACAATTATTTTGCAGAGAAAAACGCCGAGCACTATTTGGACGGGTTAAAAAGATGGGAGCATCGCTGGGAGAAGTGTCTAGAGTTACAAAGAGATTATGTAGAAAAATAAATATAAATTTTAAGAAAAAATGTCTTTTAACTTAGTAAGTTTTTAGACAAAGTTTTCAGAAAATATCCAGTTAAAAATCATAAGAATGCCATTGGCGAAAATGCAATATAAAATTCTTTGTTTCGTATTTTTAATATAAAACTGAATCCACGTATATGCATCAATATGTATTGCTTCACTAATTTCATTTAGATTTAGTAAATAGAATACGATCTCAATTCTATCGGCCTAAAACGTAGTCACTCTATTATGAAATAAATCTAAAATATTTTACATTTAATTTTTCATTTTCTTCCATTATTTTCCGATGCTTTCTTAGACGATTATTAATTCTCATAATATTATAGTAGTCAATTGCACAGTATTAACTAAATTTAATGTGTAATTAACCCAAAACAACCCAGAGCATATATTATTAAAGGAAATCTGTGTTTGACCGCAATCAACTACCTTTTACAGATGGCTGGTTCACTTACATACATAGTGCTAACTTGGAGGACGGAGGCCTTATCATCGTAACTTCCTGCTTACCAAATATACATCTTGTAATTGAGAGGATTATTAAACTACTTTCGAGTGTGCTAGTTCCAAAACAAACGTTTAAAGGTTGCTTAATAATGTATATACACAGCGTGTTTCTAATATTTAAAATTTTGTAATTCATCGGAGTAGCTTGCTTCTGCTAAAATGCTCTTTTTCGGACACGTATACTTATTGAATTTTTGAATATATGGGTATATTGATTGCAAAATATTATTGCTTTATTATCGACGCGCATTAAGACGCGTTTCGCCTAACTAAGACTCCTCAGTTAACTTCGATTTCTTCGACCAATTATTCTTTCCTCACGGTTCTTTGTATCGAGACGATACATAGTGGTAGTGAAGAGAAACGCGTGTTAATTAATATCTCGTCTAAAATACTATAAATAGAATTGTTCTTTACTCAACTAACTGTTAGACACCAGCCGCGTTTTAAGAAAATATTGTATTATCATTTCACCCACAATAACAGTTTAACTGAAGGTAATCTTGATGGAGCCTGAGGTTGATTAACTCAATCACTGAAGGTTGATATATAACCTCTTTCAACATTAATTTTCGTATTCTGTATACGTATTTCGACAACTAAGTTGCCATCAACAGATAATTAAACAGTGTGCATTTTGGCTTTCGACGGTACAGATCGTGTACGGAATTTTCTTCGTTCGGGTTTTTGTCGTAGTTGCGACACTGTTTAATTATCGGTTGATGATGACAACTTAGTTATCGAAATACGTATACAAAATACGAAAATTAATGTAGAAAGGGGTTATATACCAACCTTAAGTGATTAAATAGTATAATTATTCATTTTAGGTTATAAATAAGTTCATTTTCCTTCATTCCAATAGTTTTGTTTCTGTTCGATGGAAGTAGAGTTTCTCTTCACTACAATGATGCTGGCGCGTTAAAATTAAAAAAGGAAAACCAATTATTTTCAAAAAAATTCAAGTAATTACCTATCTTTAAGAGCTTTCGTTGCTAAAACTGTCACCAGAGCTTTGCCTGACAAAATCGTAACTTCAGAAAAGCCTAAATGTCCCTGAATTTTCCTGTTGCGATGGTGACCGTAACTCGCCGAGCCCTGAAGCACAATCGGCGGTCTGTCCAAGCCCAGAAGCTCCCTCTCCCTAGCATGAATAGATGCCGCTTGAACATGACCGCTTTGGACTACATTTGTGAAAGAATCATCATCGATATTGACCACTGTATGAAGGCGTTGTTTCAAAATACGTTGCAAATCTAAAATGAAAAAGAATTTTCGAAAGTTTTTTGTCATTTGTCTTCATTGGAAATCCCACCTGTATGATTCTGACCGGTCGTGCAACAAATCCCTTTTCTTCCAGCGAAAATGTCACATTTTCCCATTTCGGGGAAATAAAAGTGTGCCGGGCATTGTATTGGTAGAACACAGTTTGCATTACTATCAGAACATACATCATTCCGACGTATGTCGCTTCCTTTTATAGCTGGTATAAATGTTTGGTTCTGAGACGTAAGAATTTTTTGGATGTCATGGGGCAATTTGTGCTGATTGGAGTAATAGAAGTAGTTACAGATTACTACAAGACCAATCTGTATCAAATTAGAGACCATAATGTTTTTGAAATATTAAAATCTGCTTTACTTTCATAATACGTAAATCTATAAAGAGAATATGTTAATTTCACCCTGTATACGAGGGAGCGTTTTTATATTCGCGGAATGAGTGGGTTGTAGAGGGGTGAGTAGGCGCATTGGGGGCGTGGCCTGTGCAGCGACTCATGATTAGTATAAATACGAAGTTTCATTGTTATTAGACAGTTAGTCTTTGAGCTATCGTCAACCAAGTAACATAATCAGGAGTGAAAAGTGAAATATGGAAAAAATCGAATATCGTGCCGTTATAAAGTTCCTTACCAGGCAAGGAAAATCAGTCGCGACCATAATGAATGGGATGTCATTGGTTTACGGCGACTCTTGTCCAGGAAAAACCATGGTGTACAAGTGGCATAGTTTATTTAAACAAGGAAGGGAATCCCTTGAAGACGACCCGAGGCCGGGCAGGAGCATTGAGGTGACCACGCCAGCACTTATCCAAAAAGTTGAACAAATTGTACTCGAAGATGCTCGACTAAAGAAGAAACAACTCGCAGAAATGGTTGGAGTATCCGATACAACAATTTTTGAAATCCTACACGATCATCTCGGCATGTCTAAGGTCAGCGCAAGATGGGTGCCGAGAATGCTCACGCCGCCGCAAAAACAACAGCGCGTAGAGTGTTCGCGTGCATTTTTGGACCTCTGTAATGAAGACAAGGATGGTGTATTGAGTGGAATTGTTACTGGAGACGAAACTTGGGTTCATCATTATGAACCTGAGTCCAAACAAGACTCCATGCAGTGGCATAAAAAGGGCACAGCACCTCCCAAGAAATTTAAAGTGTCACAATTAGCTGGGAAACTCATGGCAACGGTATTTTGGGACTCGGAAGGAATATTGTTGATTGATTATAAAGATAAAGGTGTTTCTATAACCGGAGAATATTACGCTTCAATATTAGAGCGACTAAAGGAAGCCATTAAAGAGAAAAGACGGGGAAAATTGACAAAAGGTGTCCACAAGAGCCGCGTTGCGTTAGCTGCCCTGCATAAGGTGGCTTCGAAATTGTGAATCACCCACCCTATAGCCCAGACCTGGCCCCGAGTGATTATTACCTGTTTCCCAAAATGAAAAAAGAGCTGCGGGGTAAAAAATTTACTGCCGATGATGAAGTCAAGGAGGCAGTTTCGACGTATTTTGCAGATAAAGAGAAATCATTTTTTTATGAGGGTATAAATAAATTAATTGAAAGATGTGAAAAATGTATCCGTCTTGCAGGTGAATATATTGAAAAAGAAAAATAATTTGGTTTTTTTATTTCCACCTCTTGTCCCCCATTCCGCGAATATAAAAACGCTCCCTCGTATATCGTAAAATAAAGACATGCGATTGTATTTCTAAAATAAGTCTAATAACTTTTATTCATTATTTTAAATTACTCACTTCGATATTTTTAACGACGAAAATATTGAAAAAACTAAATACAGATGTGAACATTTCACATCGAAAAAATAAAAACAAAAAAGCACCGAATCTATTCTTCTTATTGAAGTAGCTGTAGTCATTATATGGAATGGTTGTTTTGCTTTGATATATCTCGTAATAACTGCATAATTAAAAGATTTGAATGTGGAAAATATACGACTTCTTTAATGAATTTGATGATTTAAGTTCGTACAAGTTTTTATTGATCAAAAGTTCACAACCTCAATAGGTATTCATGTATTTATGTGTGAATATAATTATTGTAATATAAACACTTCTTTTTGTCCTTATAACTAGATTGATTTCAATATAATTATTGTATGGAATTTAATCAGATTACACAGACGCTTTTAATCTACATCTTAATGTTTATATTGCATAAAAATATATAAATATTATTTACTAAAATTATAAAAACATTTCTAGCTACATTATAAGTTAGAAATACAAAAATAGCACATACCTTTTATATATTTTAAATTACATACACAACACGAACACCATACTTATACTCAACCATATTGTAGAAACAAATATAGAGGTTTTTCGATAGATTATTTAGAAAAAAAATAATCGAAAAAACAAATCGAAATATTTTATATTTTCCAAGCCTAAAACAAAAAATAATTTGCTCTCGAGTTTTTCAATCGCTAGTAAATAAGCCTGCAGAAACGAGTGTGCACTCATAGGCGGCGATGATATATTTCGAAAACGGTCGGATATACCCAAAGTCGAGATTCATATGCGTATGGTATGTGTATGAATGCCGGATTAGATTGATGCTGGCGAATCGACGGCGTTCTTTGTTATGTTCGACGAGTGTTAATAGATTTCTTAACCGATTGTCTACATTAGAATACCCTGACAGTATTATTAAATGTATTGTTTGCAATATCAACATTTTACAGTATTTTCCTAAAAATTAAAAAATTGAATACTGTGCAGTGATAAAATTATTTTTTTTAATTAATTTCTGTGTATTTAATTAACGATGGAGTAGCAGAAAATAATATAATTTTCATTAAATTTCCCATCGTGAAACTAATTTATATATTTATATATAATTACGATATCATAACCGAACTGCGGGTTTTCAAATAAATATTAGATCTGTTCCATAATACGATTTATGGCGTGTTAAAGGACTCGAAGTTATACTGCTTGGTGACTTAATTGGTAAAGCAGTCGTCTAGAAAACGGCAGATAGAGGTTCGAGTCCTTCTCCAGCGCAGAAATTTTTAATTAATTTCTGTGTATTTAATTAACGATGGAGTAGCAGAAAATAATATAATTTTCATTAAATTTCCCATCGTGAAACTAATTTATATATTTATATATAATTACGATATCATAACCGAACTGCGGGTTTTCAAATAAATATTAGATCTGTTCCATAGTACGATTTATGGCGTGTTAAAGGACTCGAAGTTACACTGCCTGGTGGCTTAATTGGTAAAGCAGTCGTCTAGAAAACGGCAGATAGAGGTTCGAGTCCTTCTCCAGCGCAGAAATTTTTAATTAATTTCTGTGTATTTAATTAACGATGGAGTAGCAGAAAATAATATAATTTTCATTAAATTTCCCATCGTGAAACTAATTTATATATTTATATATAATTACGATAAATAAGGATTCTTTACCTTCAATTAGAACAGTAGAAAGATGGGTTGCTGAATTTAAACGTGTTCGTACAAGTCTTGAAGGCGGTCTACGTAAAGGACGTCCAAAAAGTGCATCAACACCAGAAATCGTAGCAAAAATACAGGATATGGTTTTGGAAGATCGTCGATTAACTGAGAATAATTTAGCAGAAACCCTAGGCATCTCATTAGCTAGTTTGGGAAATATTTTGGCTTAAGTTTTGGGTTTCAGAAAGCTGTGTGGAAAATAGGTGCAGCATTCATTAACAATGGATCAAAAACACATTTTCTCAGCAACATTTGAAGCATTTTAGAAAGAATAAAAACAATTTTAGACGTCGTTCCATCCACGTTGAAGAGACTTGAGTCTACCACTATGTGAACCCAGTACTTTGGCTTCAAAGCGAATTAGGGTCCAGAAATCGACGAAGAAGTTGTTAGCATCAGTTTTTTTGGATGCAAAGGGAATTTTGTTCGTGGATTACCTCCAAACTGGTAAAACAATATACTCAGATTATTATTGTAACCTTTCTGACTAGACGGATGCAAAAATTCGGGAGAAAAGACCTGGTTTACAGAAGAAAAAAATCATTTTTCACCAAGATAGCGCACCCTGTCATACATCTCAAAGAAACCATCGCCAAAATCAGTGAATTAAAGTACGAATTGTTGCAACATCCACCCTATTCGCCAGATTTAACTCCCTCTGACTTCTGGCTGTTCTCACATCTCAAAAAATTCATGAATGGTAAACGATTTTCGTCGAACGAAGAGGTAATAGCAGCCGTGGAAGCGTATTTTGATAGTCTTCCGGATTCTTACTTCAGGGATGGAATCCATAAATTAGAAGACCATTGGAACAAGTGTATTGAAGTTCGAGGAGGTTATATTTATTAATAAAATGTATTTTAAACTATAAAATTGTGTTTCCTTATCGAACGACAAAACTAATTGAACAATCTGGTAAACGTTTTTGGAGGAGTTCTAGTTTCGAATCTTTTAATACTGGCTTTGTGTCAGTATTATCGATCTGTCACCTTTGGTAAACCCATAAAGCAATAAATAACAATTTCGAATCAAATCACAGCCTATTAATTAAGTGCGACCGCGAGTCCAGGTGCTGTGACCCATTCTTAAGACATTTTCTATGTTAAAATAAATTTTTATCTAAAAATAAAAACAGAAGATTATCGACGTTAATTTCTTTATTTAATTCTGTATGTATAGCCTTACAGCACTGCTATAATGCCGTAAGAGGTTATGTGAATTACACTTAATGAATGCTAGGTCTCGTGGTCACTGAACGCTGCTACATAACAAATTATACCGTTTAAGGGCGACGGCTGGTTATTCAAAAAATAAGCCGGATGCGTTGAAGGATGAAGCTGGTCTTCGCAAGTTAACACATTCTTGCACGTAGTGTCGGCGTTGCACTCGTCCATCCAGCTTCCATTTTGATCGTTGGACATCAGCACATCCTCGTAAATATCGGGTGACTGTAGAATAAAGAATATTTAATATGCCAAATGTGATTTTTTATTTTGCGTATCAGTTAGAGATTATTACAAATTACTATGTCCTATCTTTCGCAAATACAAAAGAGTGTTGTAAGATGAAAATTAATTCTAAAAGCACCAATTGCCAACTACAGATCAATATTTCAAGACTCAGTAAACCTATGGAAATGTGCATTTGTACTTATCTGCTTCTGATAACACTGGGAAACATGAATTTCGCTGACTTAGATGTGGCACTTGTTTTTGACTAACTTTTGGCAAGTGAATCCAAAAAACGACCCCAGTTTTTGGCTATAACGTCAACACTTTAAGCTACAGAATACACTCTCTTTCTCTCAAAAGCAGTACACATCAATTAAATGACAATGACAAATAGATAATCGAAAAATCGTTTTTGAAATGCTGCTTCAAAAGTATAATCGGAAGTCATTTCTGCAACGAATAGTGACGGGTGATGAAAAATGAATTTATTTCCAAAACCCTAAGCACAAAAATCATGATTAGCACTTCGCGAAGTCGGCCCATCGACTCCAAGGCCAAATCGTCTTGGTCGTAAGACGATGCTCTGTGTTTGGTGGAACCAAAGTGGCGTGGTCTATTACGAACTGTTGAAACCTGGTGAAGCAGTTAATACTGATCGTTACCGACAACAAATTATCAATTTGAACCATGCATTGATAGAAAAACCTCCAGAATGAGCCCGAAGACGATAACGCGCCATCTCTTACAGCAGAACCGATCAAGGAAGCGTCGAAAGCACTTGAAGGGGACATAATATCGCACCCACCGTACTCTCCAGACCTTATCCCGTCTAACTATCACCTTTTGCAATCAATGAGACACGCGCATACAGAGCAGCACTTCGCCAATTTCAAAGAAGTTGGAAAATGGCTTGATGAATGGTTTTGCTCAAAAACAAACAGTTTCTTTTGGGATGACATCCATAAATTGTCTAAAAGATATGTAGAATCAAATAGCCAATACTTTGAATAAATAAATTTTTCCATTTTCTTGAAAATTATGTAGTTTTTTTTAAGAAAAAACCCACCTAGTATACTGTTCATAGAGAAGTAAATTGTGTTCATGTCAAAGTTATTTTACCAAGCGGCAGACATACAATATTAGGGTAAAAATTATAATATTAAAACGCCCTCTGTATAAAATGAGAAGTAATTTAAAATAAAATATTTTATACAGGAGACATTCATCGTAACTCTTGGGAGCTTTATTCAGGCTTGTAGTTGAGTACAAGCAGGGGAATTAATACATTTTCACTTTCTCTATACTTGTTTCTTGTACTTTTATATTTTTAATAACATGTACTTACATGTACCTTATGATTTGTATAATTTCATAATTACTTTTTGTTGTAATACACCTTAAACATATTTGTATCATATATATATATATATATATATATATATATATATATATATATATATGTCTTTGTCCTATTGGTGGAAGAAATTGGGCAAAATAGAAATCGAAAGTAATTAAAATCAAATCAAAAAGGTTCTATAATCACTAGAAAATTTTACCAGATAATATAGAAGAATCAACCTACACCATCACAATACTAGCACTCCACAAAAAGTTAGAGTATTTCTCGATTTAATCCATGTAGCTTCATTGCGCGCCTATATCAGTCGCTGGATTTAATTTTTGCTAAAGATGACATCTTAGTTGTCGAAATATGTTTACTGAATACAACTATTAATACGGCAAAGAGTTTTTCGCCCTTTTAATTAAAGTAAAGCATACTCAAAGGTTAGGAATGCGTTACCAGAATCTCTGCTAAAGGTCTCATATCACCACTAGGTGGTATTCTATTGAACGGCGGTTGAAGTCTCTTATTCTGTAGCATCAGCAGGAGGAACCACATGTACTCGTTTCTAATTCTCATATCATCGGCGTGCCTATCCATTGAGTGTAATTTATTCAACCATACTCTGATGATTTCTCGTTCTTAAAAAGTGGTAAAAAGATTTTTTATATCATTTAATATAAAAATTTATATCATTTAATATAAAAATTCTTTACTATTGATTAAAATTTTAGTTTAAATATATTTAGGAATAGATCCTGCACCAATCAGAGACGCCCAAATTGACTTACCATGTGCTGGAATCAATTGGACCAGAGCTCTGGCCAGCATGCTATTGTAAGCGAAATTTTCATTGAGGGCCTTCGACGGACTAGTCATTGTGACGTTAAATTTTGCACTTATCTCTTCTTGAATGATGACCGATTGATGACATTCGATGATTTTATGAATAACTCATTAATGAAACTGTCACATGTCAAAAATGTTGGTAAAATTTTAATATTTTTTTCTAATAGAAAAATTGACAGGTTGCAAATTACTTTTTGTAAAAGACTCAAATAGATTTTGCATTTTGGCTTGCTTTTCAACTCCGAAGTGAATATATTCACGTTACTTTATTTATAAATGATATCTGATAAACTTCCAACGTTTATTCCAGAGTTTTAAACTCTGTAAAATCGCAAAATGGGGGAGACAAGTTTTCAGAATTGTAATGTAATTTATAATAGTAATCTACGCAGGTATTAGCAGTGTTCGAAAGTACAAAATGTGTCTCTGAACTGGTCCAAAGATATGAATTAAATCTTTAATTTTCCAAAAAATGTAGAGAGACAAATTTTCCATTCACAATGACTGACCCAACTAAAAACCTAAAATTTAAATATTGCAACTAGAACACACGGCCTACAAATGTATAAGGTCTGGACAGATGTTTACGAATGCTAAAATAAATAGAATTTTGCGAAATTATTTAAGATACTTATTGGTATATAAATAGAGGTCACAAAACTACCCTTTTTATGCACAGGCACAATTTTTCTAATTTACCAGATCTCCGAAAATACCATATTATACAAGATTAAAAGCACAGAGACGCAATCCCAAGGAATAAAGCTCGGAATGTTGTTGCCGCCGAAAGTTAAGACAGTTTTAATTTTTTTAATCAAGAAGCACTTGACACCGCGTAAATGGACCAACATCGAAGGTTAGATAAAGACCTATCAAGGCTGGTTGTCGCTGATCCTTTCTTTATATATGTCTTTGTATTTTGATGGCCGCGTTTGGTGAAATTACGACCATTCGACCATTTCAAACTGCAGGCTTACTTTTGAATAATTCTATACATTAAATCAAAATTGAAATCCCCACTTCTTTAAGAACAAATTGGTGTTTTTATTTTTTCGAAATGTAAGAATTTCGTAAAATAACGACCATTTCGAACTGCAAGTTTCCTTTTGAATAGTCCTATACATTAAATAAAAATTAAAATCCCAATTTCTTTATGAACAATTTGGTATTTTTATTTTTGCAGAAAACTGAAACTGTTTCAGTGCGACAGACAGTAGCAGTAGTTGAGCCCTGAAGATGTCTCATACGAGTGGGTACGAAACGTCGGCAGTTATACCAGTGACGCGGTTCCAGCCTGGAAGCCCAGAAGCAGATAGTATGGACCACGACCGCGGAAGTCGGCGTATCGGATTAACAATATGGTGTTTTCATTTTTACGAAATCTAAGGATTTGGTAAAATTACAACCATTTCGAACTGCAAGCTTCCAGTTGAATAACCCTGTACATTAAATAAAAATGAAAATCCCCATTTCTTTAAGAACAATTTGGTATTTTTATTTTTTTCGAAATCTAAGGATTGGTAAAATTACAACCATTTCGAACTGCAAGCTTCCAGTTGAATAACCCTGTACATTAAATAAAAATGAAAATCCCCATTTTTTTAAGAACAATTTGGTGTTTATATGTTTCGAGAATCTAAGAATTTGGTAAAACTACGACCATTTCAAACTGTAAGCTTGCTTTTGATTAATACTATACATTATAAAAGCATATATGTACATTTTGAAGAAAAAGGCCATGTGTGAATACTGACCTGGGGTCGAACCATAACTCATCTCTCTTTGGTCTCTTAAACGACAGACAAGGGAGAGTGCACTAAACCGAATATAGGTATGTGTCCTTCCTTTCCCCTTTTTTCATTTGTCTTTTATCTTAGTTTAAGACTAGAACACAATCTTTAAAAAATTATGTGAAACGAATATACAGTGTGCGTTTTGGCTTTCAATGGTACAGATCGTGTGCGGAATTTGTTTTCGTACGGGTATTTTGCCGTAGTTTTCCAGGTGCGCCACTGTTTAATTATCTGCTGACGATGACAACTTAGTTGTCGAAATACGTACACAGAATACGAAAATTAATGTGGAAAGGGGTTATAAAGGGTTTTCCAATAGGGACTTGACAACTTTTAATTCAATTTGTGAACGCACCCTTTCACTAATCATCGAACTGTCACTGTCAATTTATTCAGTAAACTTAACATTTTTATCATGGTAAAGTACACGAATGAACAACGTCTGCAAATTATAAAAATTTACTACAGAAATTCGGAGTCGGTGACCGCTACTTTAAGAGCGTTAACTCCGATTTTCGGTCGTAATTCTCGCCCTAGTAGATAGGCAGTAACAAGTTTAGTGCAAAAATTTGAATCTACATATTCGTTGTGTGATGTTACTGTGCCAGTGAGACAACGGGTTGGTCGAAGTGTCGAAAATATCGCTGCCGTTGAAACGTCCGTAGCAAATGATCCAAATCAGTCAATTCCACGGCGTTCTCAAGAGTTGGGCATCGCCCAGACCACTTTATGGCGAATTTTGCGTAAGGATCTTGGTTTACACCCATACAAGATTAAGCTGGCTCTAGAATTGAAGCCGATGGACCATTTGAAGTGACGTACGTTCTCCGATTGGGCTCTGGAAAGATGCGCCAAGATGATCAATTTCATCGCAAAATCATTTTCAGTGACGAAGCTCATTTTTGGCTCAATGGGTTCGTCAATAAGCAAAATATGCGTTATTGGTCGGGTGAAAATCCACATGTGCTTCACGAAACACCACTTCATCCACAAAAAATAACTGTTTGGTGCGGTTTGCATGCCGGCGGCGTCATAGGACCATATTCTTTCGTCGACGATAATGATTGTCATGTTACTGTGAATGATAATCGTTATCGCGCCATGATTACCGATTTTTTTTGGCCCGAATTGGAAGATATGGACTTGAACAACATGTGGTTTCAGCAGGACGGTGCCACAAGCCACACAGCACACGTTACAATCGATTTATCGAAGAGTAAGTTTGATGAGCGTGTTATCTCAAGAAATGGACCAGTCGATTAGCCGACTCGTTCGTGCGATTTAACGCCTCTAGACTTTTTTCTTTGGGGCTACGTCAAGTCATTGGTCTATGCTAACAAGCCGACAACGTTGGAAGAGTCATCGAAAATTGGGTCCAACGAATCGACCGCTGCAAACGTGCCCGCGGTGGCCATATGAACGAAGTCGAGTTCCATTCATAAATGTTTTGATTGTACTTCAACCCGATAATAAAGTTTTTGAAATATCTCAAATGGTCTGCATTTTATTTTGAAAAAAAGTTGTCAAGTCCTTATTGGAAAACCCTTTATATCAGCCTTAGGTGATTCAGTTAATCAACCACGGGCTCCGTCAAAATTACCTCCTATATATTAAATAAGAATTAAGATTTTCTGCATGATGTAATAAATTATTAAAAAAATAATAGCAATTTTTTAAAAGCAGAGTTTTGTATACTTCACAAGTCAAGGAATCTTTTTAATATTTACATAATTTATATCTCGCAACATTACCTTCATTCTTACTTTTTGCTTAAAATTGTGTAAAGTCAACATATTGTTTTCATACTTATTTGCACGTTTAAAATCCAGTTTTTACTAAAATCTTTAAAGTGAAACTTTACCGAATATTTTATGTACACAACTTGATCGTTTAATATCAATATGTAGTTTAAAAATTTATTAATTTGTTTATTTGGAATTACACAAAATTTCGATAGCTTCATACACAATTTAAAGTGTTACACAATTATAAATATTTTTACAATTTTCTGCTAGATTAGCTCGAAAATTTATCAAGATTGCATGAATGATTCCTTTTGTTCTTCTTTCAACAATGCATATTTACTTAAATGATACTCATTTATGAATAAAAACAACCAAATAAAGCGTGTTAAATATATAATTTCTGAATATTTCATCATCTGGATGTGATTACGAAAAAAATTCAACTATCACGTACATACGTAGTGATTCTTTAATATGTTAAGCCGATAGAGACACGATATTGTCTTAAAACTATATATACTTATGTGAAAATAGATAGCTGAAAAGGTTTCTGTTCCTACTAGTGTTGTGTAGATAGTATTGTGTCATATTTTAAGAAAAAAAATGGAAGAAAAATCGAATTTTGCTAAGCAAAGTGTTGCAGATGCGAATGGACAAAAAAATGTGGAAGAAAATAAAGAAACTGGTAAGCATTAAAATTAGAATTGATTAAAAATATTTCGCACTATATATGATATGTTTTATTCATTCCTTAGTGTGTAATTTCACAAAAAAACGACCTCGACAATCAACTGTTTGAAAAATATTTTTCGTTACTAAATAATTTTGCATCTAAAATTTGCACAAAATATTTTTCAGAGATTCAGGATGCCACTTTCGAAACGGCCATTACAGCAACGGGATTCGGAAGATTCAATTATCTATTGATAGTTTTGAGTGTACCCTGTGGCTGGGCGGCTATGATGACCAGTACTACCATGTCTTACGTTATACCAGCGGCTCATTGCGATCTGGACATGGATTTGAACCAGAGAGGAATGCTAAACGCGATAACTTACTTAGGTAAGACTCGCTGTTGCATAGCAGTATTTGCAAGTCAAAAGCCAGACTTATTGTACAAAATATAAAAATAGTTTGCCCATGCTCAGTCTAAAGTTGTCTCATTCCTATATTTTCCTTTTTCGCGAGACCTTACCAATGTTTACTTTGAAACGTATTAAGTTGGTGTCACTGCTACTACGTCTAGAAGATATTATTATTAAAAGTTTTTAATGAACCCAGCACATATCAGAGAAGAATCACAGTGATATTCGTTTATCCAATTTTTTAAAATTGTGCTTATGTTGTAAAGATGTCAGAATATGTAGTATAATATGTTAATCATAGAAGTTAATGTATTGGATAAGGACATCTACTTCTTGTGCTGTTCAACTATTCCATTGGTGCTTTAGATTTCTATCTAGTGATCTCTAGTTGCTATCTGGATATGGTTTCGAAACAAAGAGAAATGATAAACGCAATAACTTACTTAAGTAAAATTCTCTGTTACATAGCAATATTTGTAAGTCAAAAAATTCGGTTAAACTAGACTTATTGGCTAGAATACAAAAATTATTTGCACATGCTCAGTCTAACGTTGTCTCTTTCTAATGTTTTCCTTTTTCGCGAGACCTTACCAATGTTTGCTTTTGAAACCTATCAAGTTGATGTCGCTGCTACTAAATCTAGAAGACTTTAGCTTGCAAATGCAAAGAATATGTAGTTAATGGATTTAATCATTATATTTACACAAAAACATGTATTTATATATACGTTATTCTTAAAATCGTATTTTCAGAATAGTTATCTTATAAATTAATTCGAAATTATATTTAATTATTAATGAATTGTTATAGAATATAACAAATTAGATATAACAATGCGAGTAATATCCGAATAATTCTTTTCCTTTGATTTTATTTATTCCTAGTGTACATGTACAGCATAGAACGAGTAATTACCTTTTACCTATGAAAAACGATGGAGAATATACCATGCTTTGAGGGATGCGTATTTGATGACAATAGCGAAACATTACATTTGTATATTTAAGGACGTATTAAAACTTTTTATTGCTAAATTTTATGATATTGTTAAGGAAAAGGTGTTAGGATTGCAAATAATATAACACATGGATCAATAAGTCCCGAGACTAACAATGAAAACAACATTTTTTTTGCAAAATTTTTTTTTATTCATCAACATAATCACCTTTTAGGGTGATACAATGGTTCCAACGCTTTTCCAATTTTTCAATACCATGTTTATAAAAAAATTTATCTTTCGCTTCAAAATAAGCTTCAGTTTCAGCGATGACCTCCTCATTTGAGCCAAATCTTTTTCCCTGGAGCATTTTTTTTAAGATCAGCAAAGAGCCAGTAGTCACTGGGGGCTAAATCTGGCGAATATGGGGGGTGGGGAAGCAGATCAAAACCCAATTCGTTCAATTTTGCCATTGTTTTCATCGACTTGTGGCAGAGTGCATTGTCTTGGTGAAAAAGGATTTTTTTTCTCTGCATGTGCGGTCGTTTTTTTGCGATTTCCTCCTTCAAAAGCACCAGTAAGTCAATATAATAATCACTGTTGATCGATTTACCTTTTTCGAGGTAGTCAATGAAAATCACGCCATGTGTATCCCAAAAAACTGACGCCAGGACTTTGCCAGCTGACTGCTGCGTTTTCGGACGTTTCGGACGGCTTTCGCCAGCTGTGCGCCACTCAGATGACTGCCGCTTCGACTCTGGAGTGTAGTGATGTATCCATGTTTCGTCCATGGTCACGTAACGACGCAAGAAATCTTTTTTGTTGCGAGTAAATAGCGATAAACAGCTTTCTGAATCATCGACTCGTTGCTGTTTTTGTTCCATCGAGAGCAATCGCGACACCCACTTGGAAAAAACCTTTTTCATGCTCAATTTTTCATGAAGGATAGTAAATATACTTCCATATGATATCTGTGTCATCTCAGCAATCTCACGGAGCTTCACTTTACGATCTTTCATTATAATTTTTGTCACTTCAATCACATTTTCCGGTGTAACGGCTTCCACAGGTCTACCCGAGCGTTCCGCGTCATTTGTGTCGGTACGACCACGTTTAAACTCGGCAAACCACCGACAAATCGTTGCTTTTGATGGAGTCCGGGTAACATTTTTCAATCCATTGTTTTGCTTGCGTGGTGTTTTTACCCATTAAAAAACAATGTTTTATCAGAACACGAAACTCGGTTTTTTCCATTGTTTAAACAAACTACAAAACGACTTTACTCCAACCTCGATAACTCAGCTGTTTCTTGTCCAATCGACTTAAAATTTTGACACGTTTCAATCAAAGGTTAGTACTCTAGAAAGACGTGGTTACTGGTTTACTACGAGCGCCATCTATGGGTTAGTCTCGGGACTTATTGATCCATGTGTTATATTATACATAATCTTTTTCAGTTATTAGAACATCACTGAGAGTGCCTCAATGATCTGTTATGACTTCATTGTTTTTTAATTTTCATAAATGGCCTTCGCAAAAATTCAAAGACTTTTTCTTCCGATTTTTTTTAATAATTAATTACACAAGAAATACATAACATAAAAAAATTATGAAACGCATTCAATTTTTAGGCATGGTATCCAGCGCGCTGATATGGGGTTTCCTCGCAGATACATTAGGAAGGAAAAAAATATTGATCGTAGGTTACCTCGTGGACGCTATTTGCGTAGTCATAGCAAGCTTCTCGCAAAGCTACCAGATGCTGGCCACCGCGAAGTATTTCACTGGTCTAATGTACGCTAAAACAATATATTTCGAATTAAATTCAATTTGAAGTTTTGCAGAATGAATGGGCCGTTTGCAGCTTTGACAACTGTAGTTTCAGAATTTCATAGCGCCAAACAGAGGACGAGAATTCTTATGATATTGGGGGTTATGTACGGTTTTGGGCAAATGGTCATACCTGGCTTGGCATGGTTGGTGATACCTAGGAATATGGATTTTAATCTTCTAAATGGAAATATGAGTAAGAAAAGTCTATTTAAATTATAAACAGTTTTGCATAGTGTTTGAATTTCGAAAATATTGATTTTGTTATGATATTTTTCGTAAGTTATTTGTAAAAGTGTTTATAATTGTGACAGACCTCTTTATGTATATCAATTTCCACCTTTTATTGTGGTGGTGAAACGCTTCTCTCCAAATTCTTTCTTTAGTGAATAAAAGAGTTAATCACGGAAAGTTGATATATAACCCCTTTCCACATTAATTTTCGTATTCTATATACGTATTTCGACAACTAAGTTGTTATCATCAGCAGATAATTAAACAGTGTCGTACGTGGAAAACTACGGCAAAATATCCGCATACAGAATACGAAAATTAATGTGGAAAGGGGTTATATATCAACCTTCAGTGATTAAGTTAATCAACCACAGGCTCCATCAAAATTACCGCAAATTAAAAGTGTGTAAATTACTTTACTTAAGGTTAGAACTATAGGGCCTTTCTAAATGACGACGGCTTCAAAAATTCCTGCTGTATGTACATGTGATGCAAAAAGCAGTAAGATTAAAAGATGGTCAAGTTTTTCTTCATAACTTACTTATCCATTACTGCACATATGACCAATCAATTCATTTTCTTTTTTTTTAGAACTTCACTCATGGAATTTCTTCATCTTAATATGTGGAATACCAAGCGTGATTGCTTGCATTGGGCACTCATTCTTGTCGGAAAGCCCAAAATTTTTGATGACGGTCGGAAAAAACGATCGAGCTCTAAATATTTTTAAAAGAGTCTACAGCATAAACACCGGATTACATCCAGACACGTATCCGGTAAAAACAAACACAAGCATTCATGAAATATTATTTTTTAAGGTTATCATTGGTATTTTTAGGTTAAATCATTGGTGGATGAAATAAAATTGAGTGCTGGTGGAAAACATGGTGGACTCGTAACAGCGAACAGAACCAAAATACAAGCGTTAAAAGAAGGTTGGCGACAGATGATGCCTATGCTGTATCCGCCGCACGTTTGGAGGATATTATTGGTAGCTGTGATACAATTTGGCTTCATGTGGGGGTAATGCTATTATAGTTCAATTTTCATAGTATAGAGTATGTATTAATTCTGTTTATGTATATTCGCATATCTTTATTTTAACACTTTATTCCGAATTACGATTAATCGTGCTTTTACAATGGTTTATTTGCGTATACATTTATATATTTGAAAACCATTTCATTTAGTTAATATTTTAGGTTTCGAATTTAATAATGGTTTATGCATTTCTAAAATTGTAGGAAATTATACTTCTTAACTGGTTCGCATTTTTTGTAATGTATGTATATCGAAATGATCTATCTATTTTAGTCACACCTACGGTCGGTATGGAACACCTCTTCGTCTGAGTTGTCCGTGTCATATCCGTGTGTCGAATTCTGGCCTGGGAGTTAAGCGTGATTCAATCACTAATCGTAAAGAGAGGTGTTTACTAGTATTGTGGTTCCTAAAGGATAGTGGATTATGAATCAAAGGGAGTGACCCAAGCATTTGTTTTTTGCAATTTGGTTCATCGGCTGAGTGCTGGATGTGTATTCGATTAGCCACCTTCGTTTATCTACATGGAAACACGCCCAAGAACTGAGGGTTTCCTTTCTTCTTCCTTCTTTTGGGTAATATTGCATTTCCTTGTATTTTATTACCCTTAATCGCCATTGGAGTTATCCTCGACCAGCACTCGAAGATAAAAGAAACTGTCGCTTGTATTGCTGCGTATAGAAGGTTAAGTAAGATCAGAGAAACAATTATAATTTATGAATGTAATTACCTTTTCTTTTTATTCATTTGCTCATCTTAAATCAAGTTTAATTTGGTAGCTTATTCATGTTTATTTGATCACTTTGAAATTCATCTTAAACGTTTTGTAGTTTTGTACCAAAGTTTGTAACGACCCGTGTAAAGCATGCTTAAATATTCCAACTTGATGTGGTTCAAGTAATATACATACATATGTATTTGTTTTAATATCGCGATGCTTTATATTTATGCATTCATATCGAGATTTTCCTCTATTGTTTACGTATTCAAACTAAATATGTTTTTTACATCTGTTGTTTGTGTTTCTTTTATTAATTATTCCCCCTGTAAGAACCCACGTAGCAGTTATTATTATTATCATGGCGTAACACTCTTGAAGGAGTTAAGCCACCTTTCGGTTCTCTAGATCTGTTTTATGTTGGGGAGATCACCCCCCCTTTTTCTGCCTATATCTTTTCACAGACTTCTCTCCATTGTTCTCTATTCCCCACTTTCTGTCTCCAGTTACTGGTTCCGGTCCTTCTCAAATCCCCCTCCACTTCTCGCTTCCATGTACTCCTCGGTATCCCTCTCCTCCGCCTTCTCAGACTCCATTCCATAACCTCATATATCACTGCGTTTGGTCCCGCTCTCCATACATGTGCTAACCATTTAGCTCTCTGTTGTTTAATTTTTTTCACTATGTCCTCTCCTATTTCCTGTGAAAGCTCATGATTAGTTCTTCTCACGTAGCAGTTACTACTCCAAAATAATTCGTTTTATTCTGTTTATTAATATTTAAATGGTGGGGGTACTAAAAAATTTTATGTTTTTTACAGAACAAACACAATTAGACTTTGGTTACCGCAGATATTAACGGCCATAAATGACTACCAAATGTTACACCCTGATGTTTCGGCTGACCTGTGCACCATGTTGGAAATAATTTCACCCCATGAAAATGTTACTGTTGTAGAAGAATGTACAGTGGTTAGTAAAAAACGAAGACATTAATCGATATATAACTACTTAATTGATGTGCATATAGAGTATTGAGAACCTTAATACTTTTCGCCAAAATTTTAATAATTCATGACGTGTAATTCTTGACGGTGGATTATAATTCGAGTTGTTGTTTGGGTTGTTTCCATACTTTGTTGAAGTTAAGTGTTATTAAGAATTCCATTGATTTTGAATCTAGATTTTATTCTCACCTATCCAAAGAATTCTTCTTTTTTTGTTTTTCTTCCTTTACATATAGATTAAATAATTTGAAATGATGAGAATAATTCGATTGCTTTAAAATGGATCACTCTGCGATCGATAACTGTTTTCAAGATGCGCTATAAAAACTAAAATTTTTGCCGAAATAAGCTTTTCTTATCTCTGAAGATGACAGTAGAGTAACTACCGAAACGACGGAATAATTAAATTCCACAAGCGATGGAAACGGCTCAAACAACAACTCAAATTTTAATAATTTTGAAATAGTCGTCGCGAAAGAGTTCCTGTTAGATTGTTATGAGCCACAACACAAACCTCATCACTCCACCATTATTTTGAATCTAGATTTTATGTTCACCTATCCAAAGAAGTCTGTTTTTCTATTTCTGTATAAGAAAATACTTTCCTTTACCTATGGATTAAATAATTTAAAATTACGAGCAGAATGTTCGATTGTCTTAAAACGGAACCGTCTGCGATAACCGGTTTTCGAGATGCACCAAAAAAACTAAAAAAATTTCGAAACAACAACTTAGGTTTTAATAATTTTAGGAGAGGCGTTGTGAAAGAATTCCTGTTTAATTGTTGTGAATTACACCCAAACCTAGAATCTCACCTCAGCACTCCACAAGATTGAATTCCATTGATTTCGAATCTATATTCTATGCTCACCTATTCAAAGAAGTATGTTTTTTGTTTCTGTATAAGAAAGCTTTTTCCTTCACCCGTAAATTAAATAATTTAAAATTATGAACATATTCGATTGCCTTAAAACAGATACCGCTACAATACCCGGTTTTCGAGATGCACCAAAAAACCTACCAATTAAACCAAGATTTCGATTTACTGAGTCATCTTTGAACTCTTTTTAAAATTCGTTCGTCGTGTACTTTAAATCGACACAAAGTGTACAGCGCTCGGATAGAAATTGCAAGAATTATGGAGGTCTGCTATCAAGTATGGAGAAAGTATTATGATTTGGAGGTGCATGATATCTAAAGGATTCGGCGAAGCGTTTGTGTGCAAAAGGTACACCAATAGAACCATTATATTTGCGTTATAAAAGACGTATTTGAACCTTTAGTTCTCTTGTAAGATATTATATTGTTGCAGAAGAGGTTAGGTTACCGGGACGAAAGTTCGACGAATTTTGATATTAGATTTTAATCAATTATCCTATGTCGAAAACCGCGTCCCATTCAACGACAGTTCGGGTACTACAAGATGCAAGTTGACACCTCGAATCGACTGGTTTATATCAGAACCCACATTGACGCGCGGTTTTCGAGATATTCTCGAAATCTCTCCGGAAAAAATCATATTTTGGAGAAAGTTCGAGTCTTCTTCTGTTTCTTTCGACAAATTCTTTAATTCGGTACAAAGTTTGTGAAAAAATATTGTACCACCCGTCTATCCGCCATAACAACACCTTTTACCACATTACTGCAGGAACTTTTACCTTTTACAAGGAAGATAAGACTATACTATCTTCTTCTGGGCTTCCGGGCTGGAACCGCGTCACTGGTATAACTACCGACGTTTCGTACCCACTCCTATGGGACATCTTCAGGGCTCAACTACTGTTACTCTTTGATGAACTGAAACGTCAGCAGTTATACTAGTGACGTAGTTCGAGCCCGCGGAAGTCTGCGTACTAGATTAAGATAAGGCTATATTTATTGATAGATTACCATGTATTAGTTATCTTCATTTATAGGGCGCACAATACAGCTATAATACAGCTATTAAAATAATTTGCTCGGGTATTTCCTATACGATTACAATAAACAATTTATCGATGTATACTTGATTGATTCACCGCGTAGTTTGTGCTGATGAATATGTATACGTGGCAAATACAAATGTTAGAATTGCTAATGTTGACATTCCTTAATCATTTCGAGTGTCTTTACTTCATTCAACATATTCCTTTAAAAAATTACATTTCAAATAATTATTACCAATAAATACTAATGCGTTACTCATCGATTTGACAACTTTGCTTTAAATTTTCTAGAATACAACAAGCGATTTCGTTTATATAAACTCCATAATCATCGCTGCAGCATCTGTGGTTATGTATACATTTATGGGAGCAGTCATAAACAAATTAGGAAAAAAACCGTGCTTGCGTAAGTATTGCAACGGAAGCATACCTTAAAGAAAACGAAGATCAAATTACAACTTAAGGTTCATTAAATAAAAATTATTTTCCAGTGACTTTAAGCACCGTAAGTGGCATAACTGGGATTTGCATGTATTTCGCCCAAAATGCAGCGACAGCAGTGGCACTGTCAGGGATAAATGTTACATTTCTGGGAATCTGTCTTTCCATAGAATTGACTGTCGTGGTAGATATATTCCCTACAACTTTAAGGTAATTATAGAAGTAGCTTGTATGGGGAGAATTTACGAATTATTATTTTAAAAAAAGCGTTTCTATTGACAAAATTTCAAGTAACTTCTTTGTTTCTTTCAAGATTAATTCTAATCTGAAGTAGGTGTTTAGGTTTATTCAAAAATAGATCAAATTAGTACGTGGTGTGTAATAAAACAACTCTACCCTATTAGAGGCTTGCAGAGGCAGAGTATGTATACAGGAACTAAGGTTCTTGAATCCAAACTAAACTCTAATTGAGCTATAATATAACAGTCTGAGGGTAGTGTGGTTGCAGGCAAATGTGGTAGTTAATTCGCCTCAAACGATAATAGACGCAACTCCTTTGTATTTAACCTTACCCAATTAAACAAACCTCTGATCAGGTGAACTGCAATTTCGCTTATTACTCACACTAACACACTCCAAAAACAAAGAAAGTTGTGTAAAAAAACATGACAGAGACTTTAATCCTGCAGGCAAGTCAGGAATGAACCACGATAATCCGGTTGTCCCATGACATGATTACCACAGCTTAAGGATGTGTTACTCAAGCAATTTCAAGTTAAAAATGTCAAAGATATGTCCAACACTTGTACCTGTACAAGCTTTGAAACCTGGCGACTACGCATCGAAGCTTAAATTTAGTCGAAAGAAGAAAATACTGTTTAGTAATGAAGCCTCCATCACCAGAAACGAAATCAATGACATTCACATTATTGGGTACTTGAAAATCCATCCTAACTAGGGAATCCCATTTCAAGATAGATTTTCGATGAGCCGAAGAACATCTCACGGCAAATCGTTATTTATGGTTCCTATAAAATGACCTTACAACAATACTGTTTGATGTTCCTCCTAATGTAAGACGATGATACAGCATGGTGGGGTATTTCAGCACTTTGCTAGACAAATACAGATTTTCTCAAGCAAAATTATACGAACTGGTGGATTGGAAAGGGTTCAGCAGTTGCTTGGCCTCCAAGATCACCAAACTTAAACTCTCTAGATTATTTTTTATGGGGAAAGCTGAACAATTTGGTTTATGCAGAACAACTTGAAGCAGAGAATAACTTGTTGCTAGATTATGGATGATGCTGAAACTATTCGTGCTGTTCTCTTCAGTTATAAAAAGAGCTAGACTATGTATACAGGAACTGGGTGGAAAGTTCGAACAACTAATTCAATAAAACGACTTCTTTTTAAATGATTTTCTTTGAAATATTCTTTGCAAAGCTACGTAATACTTGCGTTGGTGAAGTTATCTAAAACTACAAATACTTATAGCTCAGTGACGATAGGATTTCGGGCATATGTTCAATAGATTTTTTAAGTTGAAATTGCTTCAGTAACACATTGTTGAGATGTGGCAATCAAGCAATGGTTCATTCGATATGGCAATGAGAGTCACTCGTAGAGAAAGAGCTGAAATTTCTAAGACCAAAGTGAGAAACACAAAGACAACACAAGTTTCAATGAGGTCGCCGTGGAATAAGTTCCATGGACACTTCGAGTAATCTTAAATCTTAAGATAACCTGCGAAAAGGATTTATTCCCTCAAGATGTTTATGATGATTATCTGCTTCTGGGCTTCCGGGCTGGAACCGCGTCACTGGTATAACTGCCGACGTTTAGTATCCACTCGTATGGGACATCTTCAGGGCTCAACTACTGCTGCTGTCTGTCGCACTGAAACTATCAGTTTCAGTGACGAGGTTCCAGCTCAGAAGCCCAGAAGCAGATAGTATGGACCACGACTGCGGAAGCCTACGTACCAGTTTATGATGACGTAATATTAGATGAGTCCATTTCTTCGTATCCAAAAGAAAAAGAAGTAGTCTTGGAATTTAAACTTCGGAAGAGTTCTGATAATATGTGAGTGCTATAAAAATAATTACGATTGAAGAGAAAACTTAAGGAACATTTACGAAAGAATTCATTTTGCTGGTAATGAAAATGTAACCTTGTCAGGACTAGTAACGGACAGGACAAAGGAAAGAATTTTTTTCGAAAAACCTATATATCAACTTCGTAAAAGATCGTGGATTCAAATCATTTCAAACTTCTCTTTTCCATTGTATTAGAGACAATACTTTACAAGTATTTCCGAAATATATTTCAGTAATAACTTTTCTTTGTTACAGAGCCATAGCTGTATCAATAACCTTAATGATTGGCCGAGTTGGAGCTATGCTAGGCAACGTCGTGTTTCCTTACTTACTAAGTTTAGGGTGTATGCCTCCGTTTGTCCTAGTCGGATGCATAGTACTATCTTGTACCTTGCTAACCATTTTGCTTCCCAAAACTGACATGAAATCTTTAGAGTAAAATATGTGATTATTTATACGTAAAAAGTGATGATTTAAAACAATTTTAATTAGTTGTTTCGTACTTAGGATTTAGTATTATTATATTTTTAAACATTTTAATTTGTATACTCAAATATTTTCTGCTCTTTCTATGCTCATATAAAAGTTGAATATGTTTTTGTTATAATGTGATTTTGTAAAATGGTGACAACGTGTGATGTACTATATTTTTTTTTAAATAAAATTGTATTTATTCCTGTAACATGTTAGTTTTATTGATAAGTTATAAGATTGTGAATCTAATGATGTAAATTTGATCCCCCAAAGATCATCTATGCTTTTTCAATTCCAACTCGCCACAAATAAAAAAAATATTGGTTTTTTCTATACAAAATCTATCGCCAAACTTGTTTAAAATTGTATAAATCTAAGACATTACTACATAGTTTCACTAAAGCAACATCGATACCACGAGCATTCCTGAAGATGTAGCTTGGAATTAATGAAATGTCGAATGAATAAACACGGTTCTAGTCATTAAAATGATAGAAAAACTCGTGGAGAAAGTTTTTTAACGCCTGAAGAAACAGAGAAACTTGGCGACTACGCATCAAGACTTGATTTTAGTCAAAAGAAGAAAATACAGTTTAGTGATGAAGCCTCCTTCACCAGAAACGGAA
The DNA here is from genome assembly GCA_031893035.1 of Dermolepida albohirtum. Classification (NCBI taxonomy): domain Eukaryota; kingdom Metazoa; phylum Arthropoda; class Insecta; order Coleoptera; family Scarabaeidae; genus Dermolepida; species Dermolepida albohirtum. The sequence goes on from JAVIWB010005404.1 coordinate 323,216, forward strand.
TCAATGACATTCACATTGTTGGGCCCTTGAAAATCCATCCTAACTAAGGAATCCCATTTCAAGATAGATTTTCTATGAGTGTTTAATGTAATTTACAATCGAAGAACATCTCACGACAAATCGTTATTTATGCTTCCTGGAAAATGACCTTACAATATTACCGTTTGATGTTCCTCCTAATGTAAAACCATGAATGTAGATACAGCACGGTGGGGCATTTCCGTACTTCGGTAGACAAATAACAGATTTTATTAAGCAAAATTATACGAACTGGTGGATTGGAAGGGGTTCAGCAGTTGCTTGGCCTCCAAAATCACCAAACTTAAATCCTCTAGATTATTTTTTATGGTGAAAACTGAAAAATTTGGTTTATGCAGAACAACTTGTTGTAGATTATGGGTGATGCTGAAACTATTCGTGCTGTTCTCTTCAGTTATAAGAAGAGCTAGACTATGTATACAGCAACTGGATGGAAATCTTGAACAATTTCCTGAATATGTAGCTTTGAATTACCGAAATGTTGAGTGAATAAACACGGTTCTAGTCACTAAAATTATAGAAAAACTCGTGGAGAAAGTTTTTTAACACCTGAAAAAACAGATAAACGTTTATGCAACACGTTTCTGAAATATACACTTATGATTTTCAAAAAATGTTAAATAAAATTGATTCGACCGTGTGTTAAAATGTACAGAATTAAAAGGCAACTACTTTGAAAACAATAAAGCAATTTTGATGGACTAATTTGCTTTTCTTTTCAAACTTTCCCTAAAAATTTTAGCTGGTGTCTTCGTAGTATGAGTATTTAACACTAACTTCAATCAAGTTGAACCAATAATATTGAAGTGCTTTTATGTCAGTCTGGTACGTAGACTTCCGCGGTCGTGGTCCACACTATCTTCTTCTGGACTTCCGAGCTGGAATCACGACACTGGTATAACTACTGGTAGGCTGCTTTTATGTCATTTGCGCATAGATTTTTCCCAGGACCTTCAAAATACTACTTGGTTGTTGCTACCAGTTCTTTGTCTGATCGAAACTTCTTTCCAGCAAGTAAAAGTTTCAATTTTGGGAAAAAGTGGTCGCTCGGATCTAGATCTAATAAATGCGGTGGGTGAAAATCACCCTGCAACATCAGTTGATTCAATTTTTCGCCAATAACTTTACTAACGTGAAAAGATACATTGTCTGATGAGAGAGAATATTTTTTCGACTTATTTTTCAAAAATTCCATTCCTTAATTTGTATAGTAGATGAACATAATACGACCTATTCCTTCGCAAAATAATTTATGAAAAATCGTCATAATTATCACAAGCTTATTTTTCCAAATCCATCTTCTTCTGGGCTTCTTTCGCACTGAAAGTGAGTTGCAGTGCTATAGACAATAGCAGTAGTTGAGCCCTGAAGATGTCCCATATGAGTGGGTACTAAATGTCGGCAGTTATACCAGTGACGCTGTTCCAGCTCGGATGCCCAGAAAAAGATAGAATGGACCACGACCGCGGAAGTTTACGTACTAGATTATTCTTCCAAACTTTATCATCTCTTTCTATCTTCAACAACGAATATTCGCTTTCTGAAATTTGTTCAATGGAATTTTAAAGAATTTATTAATGTATTGTCTATCCATTTATTACTTTACATCACCACTCTGTCCTCCCCAAGAGTCTTGTTGTCTTCCCCAGGAGCCTTGCTGTCTTTCATAGTTCTCAAAGCTACTTTGATTTTCCGTTCAGTTTTCTCGATGATCTCTTGGATTCTTGGTTGTTTAAAATTTTTGGAATAACGACGTCTTTTTATCTTTTATTGAACATATCTCTTTTTTCAGAATGTTCGAATGAACTCTCGTTTGCTAGTTATCATGTTACCATCTATATTTTTTATCTTATCGTTATATATCTATAGTCCTATTTGTCAAAGATTACACTTGCGTTACATCAGTTTTAGCAAAAAATTATGTATATGAAAACGATAAATAGTATTTACTTATATAACAAGGACAACATAAACAAGCGCACGCGTTTTTAGTGTTTATTATGATTTTCAAGTATTCGTTTGAATCATACAACACAGGGATCGGTTTTCTCGAACAGTTGTGTTTTTGGCCATGGTATTTTTTCTTTTCAAGAACGTCAAGCTTATATTCTATAACTTACTTAACATCTTCTGTATTCTTATTTCTGTTATTCTTTCCTATTTCTTTAGATATTTCTTTGTTGTTATTGGTTGTATTATTTGATATTCTCGTCTGTTAGTTCTCTCTTCCGTTTCATATAATGAATATTTAGTTGTTTGGTTTAATTTTTGGTTCATTAAAGAGACTATTTGTTTTCATATTATTTTAACTTTTGAGCTTTTCTATTTTATAATCTATTTTCAAAGTAATATCATATTATTTCGTTCTTTTCTTGTATTTATTTCTACTTTTACTCTTATTGATAACTAATCGCTACCTTTCGAGGATCTTTTTAAAACATCTGCGTTGAGGACGGAAATGGAAGCCTTTGAATTCCAAAAAAAAATATAGCTATTATTTTATATATCGATGGAATTGTTTTGACTGTCTTTAGGAAGGGCTACAATGATATGTCTACTGGAATTGCTGTTTAAACTCAGAAACATGGTGACACTAGATTCCATCAACCATAAATAAAGTTTCACAAAAAGTAGGCTCTTATATTTTATATCTTTCTTATAGATTTTAAACTCAAAAACATAATGGTGAAACCAGTTTCCATCTACCATAAATAAATTTTGAAAAATTAGCTCTTATTATATTGTATAACTTTCTTGATGTCTTCTACATTCTCATCTTTCTTATTCAACATATATCAACATAAACAAACACATGCGTTTTTAGTGTTTATTATGATTTTTCAAGTATTCGTTTGAGTCATACAACGCAGGAATCGTCTTTCCTATTGTTGTTCCCTATTGCATTTATTCTTCTCAAGAACGCCAAGTTTTTATTATATTCTATAACTTACTTGACATCTCCGGTATTCTTATTTCTGTTATTCTTCCCTCTTTCTTTAGATATTTGTTGTTATTTCTATTTTCTTGGATTGTCTTGTCTGTTAGTTCTCTTCTCCGTTTCACATAATGAATATTTAATTGTTTGTCTGCTTCTGGGTTTCCGGGCTGGAACCGCGTCACTAGTATATCTGCCGACGTTTCGTACCCATTTGTATGGGACATCTTCAGGGCTGAACTACTACTGCACTGAAACAGTTTCAGTGCAGTAGTTCAGCCCTGAAGATGTCCCATACAAATGGGTACGAAACGCCCGGAAACCCAGAAGCAGATAGCATGGACCACGACCGCGGAAGTCTACGTACCAAATTATTTAATTTAATTTCTTCATTTTGATTCTGAAACTATTTCTCAACTTTGTTTTCTTTGCTTCCCACTTTGTTTTTGTATATACCATCTATTATCATGTGATCATTACACATTGAGGAGTCTACTGGTTTTTCATATATTTTTTAAGGTTTCTGGTATATTCCATTTCTTCTGATATCTTTTCAAAATTCTATTATTTCGTTTTTTCCTTTTGTTTACTTCTATTTTTGATCTTACAATACAATGATCACGACCTATTGAGAATATTTTTAAGACATCTACATCGCGGACGAAAATTGTCGCCTTCGAATTTCAAAATTGTAGCTACTACCTTACTTACTGGAAAAGTTTTAGATTTCTTTGGGGAGGGTTACCATATGTCAACTGCTGGGATTGCTGTTTAAAATCAGAGACATAATAGTGAGACCAGGTGCAAAATATGCACGTTTAATCGATATCTTAGCTATCTACTTGATATTTCTTCGAATGTTCAAAATAATATCAATTTTATTGAACGCTTGATTGTTGCAGCTTTCGATTGTTCTGATCGGGCAGTGTTTTCGATGCCTTTGTCGCCAAGTTTGAATTTCCATTGACTAATTCCAAATCCAATGAAAAATTTCGGCTTTCGACGATGCATACTCACCAAAAACTGTTTACATTAAAGTATTAGATTAAACTTCGATTTAAAACTATGAATTTGTGCTTTTTAGAGTTTCCTATTCAGATACTCGATTCACACTGCTGTAGCTTTCAAATTTTTCAGATTATATTTTAATTTTGATTATAAATGAATTGTCACGTAAACAAATGAAAAGAATGATCAAACAAATCATAAATTAATTCTATCCAAATACAACGCGCACTATCGCTTTCGAAAATTTAACGCTTGGTAACGCACGCGAATATTTACTCATGAGATTACGACATTACTTTGATCCCTTAGTAATCTTGAACACATCCAAGTTTCAATGCTTTCTTTTTTACGCAATTGTCTTTATAACGATACGCACATACAATATATATAATTTTGTGTATTCTTCGTGCAATTGTAGTGGTTGATTGTTACGTGTGGCTTATTTTTTAACAAATTTTGACTAGGGAAAAAAATGAAGGAAAAGGAAATATTTGCGCAGCAAATAATAAAGAATACTCTTGACAATTCCAAGGATGAAGAAGAAAATCGAAGTACTGGTAAGGAATTTATTGTACTTCTAAAAATAAATTGAAAATCAGAGTAGGTTTGTGCCAAAACAATATCCTGTTAATGTTTAATATAATGCATAATAAAATGCCAACTAATTCCCATGAAAATTATAAAAATAAATGAAATAAATGCTCCTTTCCGATTTTCGAAATTTTTAAATGAAAATTTTGTGTTTATTTTCGATACGTTTCAATATGTTGGACAAACTGACATATTTTCTTTACTTTTTTTAAGTTCTTCTTATACAATAATTGTATATGTACATTCTATGCAGTATTAAAATCTCTCGGGATTTAGTTTAACTGGCTCTACCTTTGTGGATAGGAAGGATCAGTTCACTCCGCGTTTCTCCTATAGGTACCGTTGAAAGTTTTAAAGTTTTCTAATTTTCGTCTCCATAGGCACCTATCTTGTATGCTTTATCTCCATCTATTTATTTTCATGCGTTCTATATTTGAAATAAACTGGTCTTCCCAACTCATATTCGTTCTCCTTTCGATCGCTCCTCAGTTGGTTTTTAGTGAGTTGTCTTCTAAACAATAAGGTGCTGTGCAACCCACATCATCTTATTGGGTTGGCAAGTAAGTACTTTCGGTTTTTACTGATAGAGAGCGTTGCTTTATTTTTTGTATAACGTATGTTAGTGCTGTACTTTACCGTTTGTCGCGTGATACTAGTCACATTGACGTAATTTCAGAAGCAAGTAGTGCGTAATTTTTATTAAAGCTATTAGTTGTGGGTTAATTTTAAATGGAGTGCAGAAACGAACATTTTCGATATATTTTACTATTTTATTTCCGTAAAGGAAAGAAAGCTGCCGCGGCTCACAAAAAGATATGTGAAGTTTATGGTGCTAATTGCTTAACAGAGCGCACGTGTCAGAATTGGTATAAAAGATTCCGTTCTGGAGATTTTTCCCTCAAAGATGAGCAACGTTCTGGTCGGCCTATTGAAGTTGATGATGACCAAATCAAAGTCATAATTGAAGAGGATCGGCATATAACTGTTCGAGAGGTTGCAAAGAGGCTACATGTATCGCACACAACAATTGAAAAACATTTAAAATATCTTGGGCTAGTTAAGAAGCTTGATATTTGGGTACCTCAAGAATTGAAAGAAATTCATTTAACACAAAGAATCAACTTTTGCGATATGCACCTTAGACGAAATGAAACCGACCCTTTCTTAAAAAGAATCATCACTGGTGATGAAAAATGGGTCCTGTACAGTAACATAGTTCAAAAACGATCATGGAGCAAACACGATAAACCAGCTCAAACCACATCGAAGGCTGAATTGCATCCAAAAAGGATCATGCTGTCAGTTTGGTGGGATTACAAAGGTGTTGTGTTTTTTGAGCTGCTTCCAAGGAACCAAACGGTCAATTCTGATGTTTACTGTCAACAATTAATAAAACTGGATGAAGCAATCAAAGAAAAATGGCCAGAATTGTCAAATCGGAAAGGTGTAGTTTTCCACCAAGATAATGCAAGGCCTCACACATTTTTGGCAACTCGTGGGAAACTATTGGAGCGCAGCTGGGAAGTGATGCCACATCCCCCCTAAAGCCCTGATCTAGCACCATCTGATTACCATTTATTTCGAAGTTTGCAGAATTCTTTGAATGGTAAAACTTTCACAAATGACGATAACCTTCACTCGCACCTGGTTCAGTTTTAGGACCAGAAATTTTATGAGCGCGGAATCACACAGCTGAAAGAAAGATAGCAAAAGGTCATTGAGCAAAATGGAAAATATATAATTGATTAAAAACTATTCTTTGTTTAAAAAAAAAGTGGTTTATTTTATACTACAAAACCGAAAGTACTTAGTTGCCAACCCAATATTCTGGGAGATTCTATTATTTTCACTATATCTTCTCTTTGAAATATTATTCTTAATTCAATACCAAGTGTACGGGTTTTTCCGTAAAAAATCTACTTAATTTTCAAAAAAATGGACAAGTTTATTTATTCAAAGTATTTTCCGTTTGATTCTACACATCTTTCCCATCTTTAAGGCAATTTGTGGATGCCATCCCAAAAGAACTATTTGTCTTTTGAGCAACGCAATTCATTGAGCCATTTTCTAACTACTTCGAAATTGGTGAAGTGCTGCTCTTCAAGTGCGTGTCGCATGGATGCGAAAAGGTGATAGTCGAATGGGCTAAGGCTGGATGAGTACGGCTGGTGCGATATTATATCCCATCCAAGTGCTTTCAACAGTTTCTTGACCGGTTTTATTGAATGAGACGGGCGCGTTAACGTGCTGTAAAATCACTTTACCGTGTCTTCGGGCCCATTCTGGACGTTTTTCTGTCAATGCATGGTTCAACTTGATAAGTTTTTGTCGGTAGCGATCAGTATTAACTGTTTCACCAGGTGTTAACAGTTCGTAATACACCACTCCGCTCTCAAATATTATTTTCACTATCTCTTTTCCTTTCTATAATATATATTTTTTTATTTCAATATTTATTAACTACCTATATTCTTCATCATTAATTTCCTTCGACATATAAACTTTCCTACTCGTTTCTCTCTCAAAAATTCTAAGGCTTTACCCTTCCTTTGTTTCTAAACACATCGTTCCAACTTCTCATGTTACCATTGGCCTAATTGTTATATGATATATTTTCATTTTTGTCTAAAATTTCTTTTAATATCCTGCCATCTTCCCAAAATAAACGGGACAAAATAGAATAGATTTGGAACGTAATTTCGTAAATATTTTGCAGCGATCTCAGAAGCTTCCTTCGAAACTGCGATCGCGGCTACAGGATTCGGAAAATTTAACCTGTTCCTGATGGCCTTCGCCATCCCCTGTGGCTGGGCGTCGATGATGGACAGCACCGTCATGTCTTACGTAGTACCAGCAGCTCACTGCGATCTCGGCTTGGATTTAACCCAAAGAGGAATGGTTAACGCGATCACGTATTTGGGTTAGTAACTATCGAAACGATTGTTTTTTCAAAGTAATACGTCTTAGAATCTTTTCAGGTATGATTAGCAGTGCGTTACTATGGGGCTTCTTGGCCGATACATTAGGAAGGAGGAAGATCATCATGGCGGGCATGTTTATCGATGTTGTTTTTGTTATTTTGGCAGCACTCTCACAAACGTACCAGATGTTGGTGGCAACTAAGTTCTTTACAGGCTTTATGTAAGTATTAAGGTGGAAGTTCCAAATTTAATGTTTGCAAACTATGTCTTTCTCATTATAAATTCTAAATCAATTAAATTTTCAGCGTGACGGGTCCTTTTGCTGTTTTGACAGCTCTAATATCGGAATTTCATAGCACAAAATACAGGGCAAGAATTGTCATGAGCTTGGGTATTATTCTAAGTTTAGCCCAGTTAATAATTCCAGGTTTGGCATGGTTAATTATCCCTACAAATGCAGATTTTATCCTTATGGACGGAAGATTCAGTAAGTATTAATTAAATAACATATTCCAATGAATAAACATTGCCTTCCTCTCTCGTCCAAGTTCCCGGAACGTGTGTAGACACACACTGTGTCACACGCATTCTTGTGTTGGACGAGAAAGGGAGGCACTGTTTATTCATAATTTTTCTATATCGAAAATATATGATAAACTCCACGAAGGAATCATTCGTTAATAACACAAGTCTATGACTTGACATTCACTGACGATGAGTGAATTCTCGTAAACAGATGTGGTAGGCAGGGTGTTATTAACATTTGAATAATTGCTTTCCAAGATAAGATTACTTCCCAAAGTATTTTTGATTGTCTTTTCTTCAAGAATTGCACTCGTGGAACTTTTTCATCGCAATATGCGCGATACCAGGTTTAATCTGCGGCACTGGGTTCTTTTTCTTGCCGGAAAGCCCGAAATTTTCGATGACGACAGGAAGAAACGACGAAGCCCTCAGAACGTTCAAGAAAATCTACAGCATGAACACTGGAATGCATCCAGATACATTTCCAGTATGTCGAACGATGTTTCCGTTATAAAATTATTTATTATTAATGTTTTATTATTTTAGATCAAGTCTTTAGTGGATGAAATAAAGATGAACGAAGGCAATAAACATGGTGGCGTGGTTACAGCCAATAGGACGAAGATGCAAGCTTTGAAAGAAGGCTGGCAACAAATCGTACCTATATTTTTTCCGCCGCATGGCTTAAGGTTGCTACTAGCAGCTGTTATCCAATTTGCCTTCATGATGGGGTAAGTTATGAGTTATTACTTTATACATTTAGGATCTCATTCAATGTTTCAAAAGTAAACTTTCCAAATGTACATACAAGGTAATTTGAACTGTAGTTACTCTGTTAATAGTTCTACTTTTTCTAGATAATGAGGTGCATGTTAAACCTCAATAGATAGTGAGTTAAAATACAATTTAAGCTTCGATATTTTTTGCGATAGTTCACAAAAATCTCCATGTTTAATATCTTAATTTAAATTCATTTTTTGCAACACTGATCATTATAAAGGCAAGTTAATGTGTGGTAATGTAAAAGCTTCTAACTCAAATATTTAAAAAAAGCATAAGAATTATAGCAATCCATTTCATACATTTATTTCCCAGCAGACATGATTTAAGTATCTGCCACTAAAGTGATTATAAAAAATTTCTCGTCTTTAAATTACCTACTCTTGAACTTACGATATATGTAAGTTGTATAGTTGAAAGAGTTCTGCGCTAAAATTCTGTAAGAAATAACATAGGAGTCTACAGCGAGATTTTATACCCTCTACTACCTTCCATACTTGACCACGTCACAGCACGCGCGAAATTCAAACATCCAAGCGATAACAAGTAGTTATGGACTGATATTGAAGAGATAAAGAACGACTTTTAATCGATAAAGAACAGACTTTAACTCATAACGATGTGCTTTTAACTAATAAAGAGCGGTTTTTAACTGTATCAGTCTCAGTATCAGTTTAGAGCTGTTTTTTATCAGTTAAAAACTGTTCTTTACCAGTTAAAAACCGTTCTTTATCTATTCGATGTCAGTTCGAAACTATTTGTTGCTCCCTGAATGTTTGAATTCCATCTAAGCTATGACGTGATCACTTGAGCAAGGTAGTGAAGGAAATAAAATCCAACGATGGACGCCTATTCTGTTTCTTATGGGTTTTTTAGTTCCTGTGCACTTTTAGCTGTACTACTTATGTAGAATTTATAACACAGCGAAATTCAAGTGCCGAAGACGTAACAAACAGTTCCAAACTGATATTGAATAGACAAAGGACGTATTTCGCTCGATAACGAACGGCTTTTAATCGATAAAGAACAGCTTTTAACTCATAAAGATGAACTTTTAATTAATAAAGAACAGCTTTTAACTGTTTATTAATAGCTCAGTATTAGCTCAGAGCTGTTTTTTATCAGTTAAAAGCTATTGTTTACCAGTTAAAAATCGTTCTTTATCTACTCAATATCCGTTCAGGACTATTTGTTGCCCCCTGAGAGTTTGAATTTCGTCCGTGATATGGCGTGATCACTTGAGAGCGGTAGTGAAGCAAATAAAATCTTACAACGGATGCCTAGCTTATTTCCCATTGTGTTTTGGTCTCATACATACACACTTAGCTCTACTACTTACGTAACATTTATATCAAAACCATTAATGTGTTCCGTGTTTGCAAACTAGAAAGAATATATAATATAGTGTGAAATATTTTTATTCCTTAAACTAGAAAGATGTGGTCAAAATTCATCTAAAAGATTGTTACATGAATTTGAAAAGAGAAACAATAAACTGATTGCTATGCTCTTAAAACGAATCTTTTGTGCATAAAAATTATGAGTTTCATTTTGATTTTTGACTTTTCCAATTTTTCTTTTCGATTTCCTTCATCTGACGATCGCAATTCTGTTCTTTAAAACTTTTTTTCTGAAACATTGGAAGCACGTTTGATCACCAATTAAAATTGTTCTTAAAATGTTTTCGCCTCTTCAAGATTTTTTTAATGGTGCTTTTTGGCATTGCAAAGTTGAAAACTCGAAACTTCAACGGATTATTTAGAAAGATACGACGCTTCATAATCAATCTTTAGCAACAGATGGCACCATGAATTTCGTTAAAAGATATCCTATCATTTTATGATGGAGCCTATGTTAATTACCTTGTACTATATTAGATTTATAATATTTTAAATCTTCTTTTTTGTTTTTTCAACATAGAATGAACACGATCAGATTATGGTCACCCCAAATATTCACAGCGATGAACGACTACCAAACCTTATTTCCTAACGAATCCGCGTCCTTATGCACAATGCTAGAGATAATAAAACCTAATACAAATATTACAATGTCAACAGATTGCGTTGTGGTTTGTATAAAAAAATTTCTGTACATTTTTTCAATAAATGCTTAAAATTTAATTTTCAGAACTCGATTAGTGATTCCGTCTATATCAATGCCATGACGGTAGCGGGTTCATCTATCGTTGGATACATGTGTATCAGTGCAGTGATTAACAAGGTTGGCAAGAAGCCCAGTATGAGTAAGTAGTTTATTTGTTTCCTTTTTAATAATTTCAATATACACAGGAATGTCCAAAAAGTAGGGAGTATAGACAGAAGTCTCAGGGGAATACATTGGGACATTCCCAACAATAACCAGACGCGTTATGGTGCGTTATAGAGATGAAGTTTCCACTTTGTAATCTGCTCAGATTGTATTCCGAAGATGTGATCTTTCTTTATAATAATTGGTGCTTACTATAGTATCATGTAGGACTCCATGGTATCACTTGAAACCCCTGGTACCATATGATGGCTATCGCTTTAACGATAGATTTTTTCTTGCGAGCTTATTTTTGCGATGGTCTTCCTTCTTTGACTTATCACGTACTTACTGCTTCAACTTTGGATTATAAAAAATTACCCTAAATTTCTCCCGCACCAATATTAATCTTCCACTATTCTTCACACATTCTATTTGAAAACACTGTTTTCAATACGTGCTCATAGTTAATCTATTAACTTTTTGATACGGTAGTAGCAAACGTGAAACTCAACCATAACGAACTGCAAAAACGTTTAAATTTTTGTACAATAGATACAAATATTTCCAACACATATTTCAAGAACGTTAAAGACGTGCGATATAATTAAAAATCGTGAATCTATATTGATGTTTTCATCATTTTATAATACTAATTAAGCATCTGCACACCTTGCAATTTGCGGCTCCTCCGAATATCTCTTTGTACCATCGAAAACAAGAGCACGATTCTTCATAAACTGTCTCAATCATGGAAAAAGTTTCCATTATGGAACAAAAAACAGAGTAACATTACAAGCCCGTCATACGAAACAACCAGAGAAGTAGTCAACCGAAAGATGTATAAGCTTAATCTTCTTGAATGCCCGTCAGATAGCACGGCTATCAACATGCGTGCAAACGAAAACGTTACGTCCACGGCAATAAATAAAATCAATCAACTATTGTCGACAATGTACTAATCGAGATGCGTTTCGTGTAATTCCTACACTCATCAGTCGACAGAGTCAAATCGACTGATGAGTGTTGGCATTACACAAAGCGCGTCTCGATCAGAACTTTATTGACAAGATTTGGTAGCTGACTTTTGCTCGTTCATTTCGCAACTTTCAACTCGAACTCAAATAAATAATTAATACCATTTATGATTTTACAAAAAAATGGAAGCCTGTACTTTCAATATTTTGTTTTTTACCATGTTTCTTTCTCATTGTATAGGATCATAAGAAATTCAGTTTTAATCTTTGTTAAAATGTCATGTTATTTATTAAATATATTATTATTTTACTATATGCAACATTGCAGTAACTCTGGGCATCCTCAGTGGTATCGCTACAATATGCATCTACTTCGCCTACAATTCCGCCATGACAGTTGCGTTTATAACATTAAATATTACACTAATCATGGTTAATCTCAGTATAGAGACAACCATCGTTGTTGACATGTTTCCCACAACCTTAAGGTAAGTTGAAACTACACCCAATTACATTTGTAAATGAACCAATTATATTTTGAACGATTACAGAGCTATAGCTGTCTCCATACTTCTGATGGTGGGCAGATGTGGTCCCATGATTGGCAACGTCATATTCCCATACCTGTTGGCTTTGGGATGCTTGCAACCGTTCGTGTTAATCGGTTGTTTTTTGATCGTTTGTTCCTTGCTGGCCATATTCCTACCGAAAACTGATATGAAAGCCATGGTGTAGTGTTTGGAAATGTTCTATTGACTATATGTATGAAATATGTGATAATTTATGAAAATAATAAAATATATATTTTTTTGTAAGATCGCGTTTTCTTTTTAACCAAACAAGTTTTTTGTGGAAGGTAAAAATATTTAATTAAATTGATATTTGTAGCTAACTCTAACAAGGTTCATTAAATATGTATTTTTCAATATCGAAAACTAAGTTGTCATCGTCAGTAGTAGAAGAAATAATAACACTTGAAACACTAGCTTATTTTACACACGTGAAGTACATACATCACTATTTCGAAATGAATGAAGCTATTAGAGAGTTCAACAATACGATTTACTCGTGCCGTTGTGAAAACAAAAACACCTAAACGCTCTTAACCTCTGCGATGATGATAATAACATTTTATAAAGAACGCTGCTATTATAAAAGTATTTTAAATTACTGAAGCATTAAATGGAAAACGATTAACGCCCACATTGCTTGCGAATTGCGCATTCGCTCGGAGTTTGTAAAAAATCCAAAGCCTTCTGGAATTGTAGCCAGCGCGTATTTACATGCAATTCCGACACGGGAGTACTGAGGTAGGTCTATATGTCGAAACTTCGTGCAACAATTTACCTGGTTTAACAATCATTATTACCACAGCCATTTTCCAGACGTCTGGCACATGTTTCAGTCGAAATGCAGCCTTTACTAAATAAGTAAGTTTCACTAATGCTTTTAGAGATAGTTTTTTGAGCATTCCATCGCGGCGATGAGGCCATATCCTGGTGCTTTCGTCGGATTGATATTGGTTCTTGTTTCTTCTGCAACTTCTTTTGAAGTTACTGGATTAACGCTTATTTTTTCACCTTCATTCTTCCTTTTAGACTGTCGTTATTAAACCAGGATTCATCGAATTTAAACAACGCAAATAATCCGTCTGGTCTTTACTAAGATTACTAATTTTTATTGAACATCAAGCCTCTTTTTGATCACAATGTTGTACAAGTGTTAATTATCTTCTTGGCAGCACCAACATGCTGAATTAAAAATCCAAAACCTTCACCCTAGAAGATGTCTTCGCAATATTTCGATCCTCAACTGTAGTTTGTCAAAGAAACATTTTCACTCTGCATTTGACCTATTTGATCTATGTTCACCAAAATCTTAGATTCTTCTTCTTTATAAACAAATTTTCTACACATCCCATGCGTAGAAAACTCCATATATTTTGAAATCATATGTTATTAATAAATGTTATTAATAAATTTTAAACTCTACAAAAGTACTTGCTCCAACAGATCCAAAAATAATCAATATTGTTAAAGTATCAGGTTGTTACAAATGTAATGTCCGTTTTTTCCTTCAGTCTGAACTGAATCGCACCTGTGTGAAGACGTATATGTTTTTGGTGAAAATTATTATTGTATTTGTGGAAAAGGGTATTTATTTTGAAGTGTGTACCTGTTCCATTTCTTGGAAATATTAATACACCTGTCCTTGTCTCGCCTATGGAAATGCTGTCGGCAAGAGATATTCGGGCAATTTACCTCTTTCAATTTAAAAAGGGATTAAATGCAGCTGCAGCAACGCGAGAAATTAATCAGACGTTCGGTGAAACCACGTGTAATGAACGCACATTACGGCGATGGTTTAAAAAATTCAGCGAGGGAAATTTTGATTTGGAAAATGAGCCTCGCCGATATGCACGTAGCACCGTTAATGACGACGAGCTGCGTGTAGAAATTGAAAGTAATCTGTCGACAACAGTGCTTAGCCTTGCAGAAACATTTCAAGTGTCCATTGCCACCATTAGTCGTCACCTTTCTTCGATTGGCAAAGTGAAGAAACTCGATCGATGGGTGCCGCACCAATAAACGGAAGCCAATAAGCTCCGTCGATTAGAGGTGGCTACCTCTTTGGCTAATCGACAGAAAGTTGAACCGTTTCTTCATCGAGTGGTAACGTGTGACGAAAAGTGGATAGTTTATGATAATCGGAGACGGTCAGGAGAATGGTTAGATCGAGGTGAAGCACCAAGACAGCATGCACGAGCATCACTTCACCCGCGAAAGATTATGGTGACTGTATGATGGACCAGTAAAGGTATATATTTATATGCCATCACGGCAGCGTCCTATTGTGCCGAACTGAAAACTATGCATGGAAAATTGAGCCGCTTGCAGCACTCACTGGTCAATAGACATGTACCCATACTTCTTCATGATAATGCAAGACCTCATGTTGCACGACAGACAATCCAAAAACTTTCGGAATTTGGTTACGAAATTCTCCCTCACCCACCTTATTCACCTGACCTTTCGCCAATTGATTTTCATTTTTTCCATAGTTTAAACAATCACTTAAAAAATAGGGACTTCCCTGACCGGAAGTCTGTAGTAGCAGTGTTTGAGCAATATGTGAGCCGTCAAAACCCAGATTTCTTTTCAAAGGGAATTTTTCAGCTTCCAGGCCGTTGGCAACAAACTATTGATGTAAATGGAGACTATTTTGCAGAATAAATATTTATATTTTTTTAAATTTAGACTTTTTTATTCCTTACAAAATCGGATATTTCATATGTAACAACCTGATAACAGTCAAATATCGACCTTAAAATGTCGTGTTAATGAATTAAATCAGAAAACGAATAATTTTAGCTGTTGCTACTGCAAAGTATGTTTTGAGACATAATTTTTGTCAACGTACACACACACACATGTTACTACATATTTACTCAAAAGATCTTGAAGTGTCCATTTCGTTTTTGCAAATAATCTTACAGAACAATGGTTATATATAAGAAGGTAAACTCCTTACGAAAACAAAACGATTAAGAATATCAACAATTGCATAAAATATATGTCCTTATAACAATGATATATACGCGTGTGTGTGTGTTTTTTTTCATCCAACATTGTGTAATTTAATATCTAAAACCGTAACCAACGTTTATTTAAGAGGAATTCAAAAGTGAAAGATACAATAGCAAAGTACTTCTTGACCAATTATAGTTTGGAATTTTGTTTTTATTTCTTGATTTTATATATAAATAAAGTTTTGAAAAGATGAAGAACAAATTGGAATTCTTTAAACAAAATGTTGTAAATATAGGAAACGAGAACGATGAAAACAGCAAAGGTACGTTTTTAAATTTTAAATTGTATTTACAACAGCAATTTAGATAAGAAAATATTATGTCATCCGTTAACATTTGAATTACGTAGTCTTCAGTTTATTGTACATCAAACTATCACATTACGCTGCATTTTCGATTTTTCGAAACTCATCGCGAGACAGTCAGTCAAAAAAGTGTTCGTATAAAGGCTGTTTCAAATTTCGCGTTTTTTTTTAAAGAATAAATAACACAC
Source organism: Dermolepida albohirtum (assembly GCA_031893035.1). Taxonomy (NCBI): domain Eukaryota; kingdom Metazoa; phylum Arthropoda; class Insecta; order Coleoptera; family Scarabaeidae; genus Dermolepida; species Dermolepida albohirtum. The sequence goes on from JAVIWB010005404.1 coordinate 339,321, forward strand.
ATAATTTGCATTCACTTTCAAAAACTTTCTATTAGTAACTGAAGTATCAGTTAGGACGTCTATATGCGAAAAATATCTGCCAGATTTCATCTTTCAAAGCAGGAATTGATTGTGGATTGCTTTCACAAACCTGACTTTTCACATAACCCCAAAGAAAATAATCTAACGGTGTCAAATCACATGATCTTGGTGGTCAATTAACATCACCGCTTCTTGAGATTACACGTCTGGGAAATTTTTCTCTCAATAAATCAATTGATTCATGTGCAAAGTGAGGTGTAGCGCCATTCTGTTGAAATCACACATCCTCTAGATCAATATTCATTAATTCAGGCCACAAAAATTCGGTTATCATCCGACGATATCGATCACCATTGACAGTTACAGCTTCACCAGCAGCATTTTCAAAGAAGTAAGGTCCAATTACACCACCTGACCATAATGCACACCGAACAGTAACTCGTTTAGGATGCATAGGTTTCTCGTGAATAATTCGTGGATTTCCCTCACCCTAGATACGGCAATTTTGTTTATTAACATAGCCACAAGTTCAAAATGTGACTCATCTAAAAACATTATTTTTTGAGAAAAATCAGCTGGTTATTCATTGGTGAAATCGACAAATGAACGACGTTTTAAATAGTCTAATGGCTTCAGTTCCTGTGTTATTTGAACTTTATATGCCTTCAGAGCTAAATTCTTGTGTAAAATACGCCATGTTGTCGATTCACTAAGTCCAAGTTGTTGTGAACGTCGTCTAATGGACATTTCAGGATCTTCAGCAACACTTTCACGAACCAAACCAATATTTTCTTGTGAACAACCATTACGACTGTATTGTTCACTTTCTTGATCTTCCACGAAACCGGTCTCTTGAAGTTTTTTAATAATTCGACCAATAGTGCTTTCAGATGGATGATTATGTAAACCATAAAATTCACGTAATTTTCTAAAAACTCTTTTCACAGAACTCTGATTTGCATAAAATAATTCAATAATTTGAACGCGTTGTTGTACGGTGTACGAAGCCATTTTTATAATGTCATACATCACACCTTTTAAATGCCCACATACCCAGACAAATTCAGTGCGCCATCTATATTTTATTTACTTACTTACTTACTTAATCCTATAGACTCTTATACCTTTCGGTGTCGAGTCATGCTGGAGTCGAGTCCTCCGCTTCCCCTCTGCATATCTCCCTCCACTTTCCTCTTTTGCTCGCCAAAGCCTTTATGTTCTCCCATCCTACTCCCCTCTTCTCAGCCGCCGCCCGCACTTCACTTTATATTTTATTTATTCTTAAAAAAACCGCGCAATTTGAAACACCGTTTATGTTGACTGTTAACATCTAGCTATGATAAAGTATATTTACTTCCATTTAACATTAAGGAATTCTAAAAATCACTAATAACAATATGAAGACTTATTATTTACAACAACAAAAGTATTTTCTAAATATTCTAACATCAAATACCACAAAAGATATGTTTCTATTGTAAGCCATAAATTGTAGAATGAATTCGGTAATTTCTGGCGATAATAACACGAATTTGTGTAAAATAAACATTTTATGCTTTGTCAAAGATAAGTTGTAAAAGTTAATACATAAATTATGTCTGGCAATATGTACGAGTCAACAACACTACACAAAGAGGAAAAAACCTTTAGCTGGTTAGAGTGGAAAAGTATCACTAAAACGACCTTTCCGTAAGCATCAGTAATGGATACCTATTGTAAAGAATAAAATCTATACAGTGTGTATAGAAATTACAAGCTTTTAGTTACTTGTTAATGGAAAGTTTGGAGAGGGGCAGTGGGGCAGAGGGGTAGGGATCTATAATGCACCGTGTATACAGACTTGTTCATTCTAGAATTAGAATTAGCAGTTTCGTTTTCTCCCACTTTTGTATTGCAAACAACTTCCCCTACTTTCTCGCGTGTTACGCGTGAGAATGTCTGAAATCAGTCTTCACCAGCGACATGATGTGTGTAGATCGGGGCTGTAAATCATTATGCATTGACAATACGTACCTACATTTTTGAATTGTATAAATTATTTGATGCATTTTATTTGAATCTTTTAATAAAATGCAACATGGCTATTTTCTTGAAATGTTTTGCCGTTTGGCGTGAAACTAATAAAATATTCTTGAAATAAATAAAATAGAAAATTCTAAAAATTAAAAAGATTTTCAAACAATGAAAAAATTAAAAGAAACTTTTAAAAATACAGTTTTGGCAGCTATTCAAACATCCCGTACTCTCTAACCTATGGACAATATTCAAAACAGTCTGAACAGTCGGTACGGGTCTATTTTCAAACGAAAAAACAAATCGCCCAACAATTTCTTATGCGCTATGGCCACCATAGTACCATTTTATAATTTGTATTCGTTCTTCGTGTGTATAAGTCATTTTTAAAAGTAAAATAATAAATGCTTAGTACACCGCAACGGCTTTAACAAGAATGACTTATTTTGATTATCAGTAGGGGAGGTTTATCGTAGCAGCGCACGCACACACGAACTGTGGTGTGGTGAGAGATATTCTATCCTCCTTTCTCGCGCGCTTTAACCTAACTGCACTCTTTCCACTTGTGGACAGCGCATATCTAATTCTAGAATGAACAAGTCTGTATATCAGTTGAGTCTTGATTCTTTTCTCAGACACACCTTCTTCTTTAATCAGTTAAGGTCGATATATAACCCCTTTCCACATTAAATCTTTCCATAAAATTAGTGCGGAAAGGGGTGATTAAAAAAAACAAAAGCTTTATTCCACTAAAATCTAAATGAAAAATTATTATGCAAATAATCAACTGGATTTATAATTACGAAGGTGTTATCCACTATAAATTGATACCAGAAGATAGGGCGTTAAATTCCAAACTACAGTGCGAGTAATTGTCTTAAATAGATGCAGTTTTAAGAAAAAAATAGACTCACAATAGTCAACCAAAATCGCACACAATTCCATCTAGTTAATCCTAGGCCGCATACTGCCCACAGAACTCTCGAGAAACTGGAAGACTTGGATAAGGTGGAATTGCTACTACATTCAGCTTACAGGTTGAACTTAGCACCATCCGATTACCAATTTTTTTTGCCAATTTCGTGAATGTAAAAGAAGCAATTGAGTTCTTCACCTCTAAAGGGCTCAAGGGTCAATCCAGCAGTCTTCGTTCGTTGCGGTTAATAAGTTACAAGAAAATGCAGTAAAACGTGCTGATAGACGTACATTTGCTTTTCCACTACATCTTTTGCAAGACACTACGTCTTTCAAATTACAGGAAATACGTTCGAATAGTAGTTTTTTAATTAAATTAGTATTGTTAACACTCAGCCTTAGGCTCATGCATATTTTATTGTTAATACCAATATATTCTTCTAGTCATTACTGAGGCTACGTTTGAAACAGCAATAACTGCAACAGGATTTGGTAGGTTTAACTATTTATTAATAGTTTTGAGCGTTCCATGTGGATGGGCGTCGATGATGGATACCACCTCAATGTCCTACGTGGTCCCTGCAGCGCACTGCGACCTTGATATGAATTTGCAACAGAGAGGAATGTTAAACGCCATAACATACTTAGGTATGTACTGTTTTTAATATTATTTAATACTCCAAATAATCGCGCGCCATCTTCCATAGGAGATTTCAAGGGAACAGTTTCGGCACATTGAAACCTATATATTATCGCCGCCAATGAGTGCGCACTCGATTCTGTAGGCTTAGTGATAAGGAGATACTCTTAACATATTTGTAATTAACACAACCCAATTTACTATAATCAACTTTTGCAAAATAAAGTTTCTTTGTCGTCTAGTAAAGGCTGTTTCAAATTGCGCGGTCTTTTTTAAGAATATAGATGGCGCACTGAATTTGTCTGGGTACGTGGGCATTTAAAAACTGTGGTGTATGACATTTATAAAAATGGCTTCGTACACGGTGCAACAACGCGTTTAAATTGTTGAATTATTTTACGAAAATCAGCGTTCTGTGAAAAGAGTTTTTAGAAAATCACGTGAATTTTATGGTTTACATAATCGTCCATCTGAAAGCACTATTGGTCGAATTATTAAAAAATTTCAAGAGACCGGTTCCGTAGAAGATCAAAAAAGTGAAAAATACAGTCGTAGTGGTCGTTCACAAGAAAATATTGGTTTGGTTTGTGAAAGTGTTGCTGAAGATACTAAAAATGTCCATTAGACGACGTTCACAACAAGTTGGACTTAGTGGATCAACAACATGGCGTATTTTACACAAAAATTTAGCTCTGAAGGCATATAAGGTTCAAATAACACAGGAACTCAAGCCATTAGATCATTTAAAACGTCGTTCATTTGTCAATTTCATCACTGAACGACCAGATGATTTTTCTAAAAAAATAATGTTTTCCGATGAGGCACATTTTGAACTTGGTGGCTATGTTAATAAACAAAATTGCCGTACGAGTTACTTTTTGGTGTACATTATGGTCAGGTGGTGTAATTGGACCTTACTTCTTCGAAAATGCTGCTGGTGAAGCTGTAATTGTCAATGGTGATCGATATCGTCGGATGATAACCGAATTTTTGTGACCTGAATTAATGAATATTGATCTAGAGGATATGTGGTTTCAACAGGATGGCGCTACACCTCACTTTGCACACGAATCAATTGATTTATTGAGAGAAAAATTTCCCGGACGTATAATCTCAAGAAACGGTGATGTTAATTGACCACCAAGATCATGTGGTTTGACACCGTTAGACTATTTTCTTTGGGGTTATGTGAAAAGCCAGGTTCATAAAAATAATCCACAATCAATTCCTGCTTTGAAAGATGAAATTATTCGTGTCATTGGTGAGATAGAGCCTCAATTATGTCAAAATGTCATTGAAAATTTTAACAAAAGAGTGGACGTCTGTGGAGCTGCAACAGGAGGCCATTTGGCAGATATTATTTCTCGCATATAAATGTCATAACTGATACTTCAATTACCAATAAAAAATTTTCGAAAGCGAAAGCAAATTATGTATTTTATTTGTTCTTTAGAAAAAATCCCGAAATTTGAAACATCCTTTATAAATAATAAGCTATCCTTCAATACTCCGAATATACGATATTCTAAATAAACTACTTTCAGGCATGATATCCAGTGCGCTTGTGTGGGGTTTCTTGGCGGATACACTAGGACGGAAGAAAATTTTAGTGATGGGTTATATGACGGACGCAATATTTGTGATACTAGCAGGTCTAGCTCAAACTTACGAAATGCTATTGACCGCAAAATTTATGACAGGTTTAATGTAAAGTTTACATATATCGCAAAATAATTATTTTATTATATTAATATTGACAATACGACGTAGAATGAACGGGCCTTTTGCCGCGTTGACAACTGTAGTTTCCGAATTTCACTGTGCAAAATACAGGAGCAGAATCGTCATGGCTTTGGGAACTGTATACAGTCTTGCACAATTAATTATACCTGGTTTAGCGTGGTTAGTAATACCTAAGAACATGGACACCGACTTCTTCGACGGAAAATTAAGTAAATATATTTATTAATTAATGATTGGTAAAGTAAATATTGTTGGAGACTGTGGTTAAGTAAAGTCAAAAAAAGCAGAAACCAATGTTCGTATTCTGTATACGTACTCCGACAACTAAGCTGTTATTATCAGCAGGTTATTAATCACAGTGGCGCACTTGAATTCGTGGTAATGTTTATACAAAAAAAAAATCCACACAACTCCAGAATATGGTATCGGACCCACCACGTCGTCTTCATTTTTTAACAATAAAGATTGTCAAATTAAAAGTTAATAACTTTGGACATTTTTTATCGTGTCTTTAGTGATTCTAATCATTTTAGGCAAAGATTTTTCTTAAATTCAATCCACGAACCTTCTGAAATTATATTTTTTACTCTTCGGAAATAATCGGTTTTATCCAAAATTACTAAGTTGTTTCCTTTATCTGCTTTTAAGTAAAAACATCCTTTCAACCTTGTTTTAATCGAGTTCTACTTGTTCGCGATAAAAAAGGATACAACGACAGCTTAGATACTCGAGTAATTAGAAATAATAAAATAGGAATTTTATTTTCCACTTTAACTCTTTCAGGGTTGGTGGTCAGTTGTCTAACCACCTATTTAAGAGTTCTCAAAACCACTGTTTATGCCGCCTGATGCCAATTTGCTAAGCAATTCCTTTTTTTAAAGCCGTCGTCGATCGTTTAATTCGAAACTTTTACTTCAGGGCATGCTGGGTAGATTAACAGATTTATTTGAAAATGTGGAAATGTGTTGTTTTTCAACGGGACTTTCCCGAATGTAATAAAAATGCTCAGAGTGTTTATTATTTAACGAATTCGGTGTTACTCTATGGTATAGTGTCCGTTTATTTATTTTATAACAAAAGTATTATAATATATTATATAATCTACGATAAATAAGGAAAGTAGCACGGTGGTTAGATTACTAACCACTGTGACTATAGTAGGTTTCATAAAATACATATTTATGTTGCATTATAAGGATGCCGCGTGTACTTAATGAACGTGATATAGAAGATATTTTGTTGGAAAGTATACCTTCTGATTGCGAAAGTGTGTGCAGTCTTGAATCAGATGAAGGAGAAAATTATGAGATGCAAACGGACCCGATGGTGCTCGATGACATACCTTCTGGGCTCCAGCTAAATCTTAAAGATGAATTTGACTGGAACGATGGCAGTACCATTTCAAATTTGCCTGACACTACTAGTAGTGCTACTACGAGTGCTTCATTTACTCAAACTGTTATGAGAGAACCAAAATGTAAGAAAATTTTCAGAAGGGGGGAACCGGACAAGTACACCGGGGGTAGGAGTGTACCAAACGATATAATAGAGTTAGAGGATGTCACACCTACGCCTATTGTTTAGATTTCGATATATATACTGGCAAGGATAATGACAAAGTACAAACTGATCTCGGTGGTAAAGTTGTTCGACAATTTTGCAAGGATCTGAAATTGAAAAATCACAAAGTCTTTATTTATAATTATTTCAATAGCTATGCCTTGCAGGAGACTCGTACAAAGATAACATATTTGCTTGTGGTACCGTAAACTCAAATCGTAAATGTTAACCTATACTAAAAGAAGACAATGCTCTAAACAGGGGAGAACACGATTACAGAGTCAGTGACATACATATCGCCTTTCTAAAGTGGAAAGACAAAGGATCAGTTTTCATGCTTACGAACTACATAGATCCGAGAAAGACTGGTATTGTTACTAGCAGGGAACACAATGGAGCCAAAAATGAAATAGCTTGTACTGAAGCTGTGATACAATACAACAATTCTATGAACTATGTGTACAAATTCGACCAGCTAAAAACACTGTTGCTATAGACCGAAAATCACGTAAATGAAAAATCGAATATTTTTTCACTTTTTAGACTGTGCTATCACAAACTCCTACATTGTGTACATGGAAGCAGCTCATCAACAAAAATTTTCGAAGAAGTGTTTACTAAGGAATTCTGGCACCAACTCAGGTGAAGAACTCTGAATTATGCTCTAAATGCTCCCACAACATCTATGCATCTTCTCTTGTACAAATATAGCGGCACAAACCAACTGTACCAACAGAACTACGTCTAGAAGGCAACATGCATCAGCCAGAGCGAACCACTTTTCGAAGATGCGCAAAATGCAGCACTAAGAAAAGTCCGGTGCGTACTATATGGCAATGCGGCACCTGTAAAGTCCCTCTTTGTATACGAAAATATAAAACGTGTTTTTCAGATTTTCATAGAAAATAAATTTGCTTATATATTATACTAAACATTTCTTAATGATTTGTTATGCCAACAGCCATGGTGGTTAGTATGCTAACCACCCTAATTTGTAAAAGCCCAAACGGTTTTCTCTTTTTTTACATGTTTTTCATAATAAATAAACGTTAATTAACCTAAAAATGCAATTGCTTTTATTCGGAAGTTATGTATAAGAAAGCGTGGCTGAAAGAGTTAAAGGTAAAAAACCAATGATGACAGTCTGGTACGTAGACTTCCGCGGTCGTGGTCCATACTATCTGCTTCTGGACTTCCGGGCAGTTTCAATGCGACAGACAGTAGCAGTAGTTGAGCCCTGAAGATGTCCCATACGAGTGGGTACGAAACATCGGCAGTTATACCAGTGACGTGGCTCCAACTCGGAAGCCCAGAAGCACAGGTTTATTGGAACGGATTCAAATCATAGCATACAATAAAAGATTCTTTCAATTTATTAATCGTTTGCTAAGTTTCACTTTAACAAAAGTGAGATACAATGGTTTCGATTCGGTAATAATCATGAAACGGATTAGAAAAACTACCTTAAAAAATATAACCTGTAACACTACTTGTTTGTCGTCTCGAAACAATAGCGATAAACAATTTAAATGCCTACCATTTCATCGAGTTACAGAATATTTAAAGGTTTTAAAGGAACGCGAATGTCAAGTTACATTTCGGCCCAGAAATGCTATAATTCCCGTTCCAGGAAACACGAAAGATAAACTCGAGTTCAATCAAAAATCCGAGATTTATGTAATAATTTGTCGGGATTGTAATAAAAAATACATAGGTCAAACTAAACGGTCAATAGGAACCCGGTATAAATAACGTATCTCGCATATTAAATTTAAATGGGCCTGAGAAATACAATTTAGCGAAATACGTGTCAAAAAATAATCACGTATTCGCGGATTAATCAAAAATATAAACATAAATTCGACACTATCTTCTTCTTGGCTTCCGGGCTGGAACCGCGTCACTGGTACAATTGCCGACGTTTCGTACCCACTCGTATGGGACATCTTCAGGGTTCAACTACTGCTACAGTTTGTTGCACTGAAACTGCAAGCGGTTTCTGCAGCGGGATGGCTACTGCCAACAATTTCAGTGCAACAGACAGTAGCAGTAGTTGAGCCCTGAAGATGTCCCATACGAATGAGTACGAAATGTCGGCAGTTATACCATTGAGGCGGTTCCAGCCCGAAAGCCCAGAAGAAGACAGTATGGACCACGACCGGGGAAGTCTACGTACCAGATAAATTCGACAATTAATATAATGTAAATTAGACAATTGCGAGTGTGTAAACGATACCGCATCAGTGCTATTAGTAATCTACTGATGATAGCAACTTAGTTGTCGAAACGTGTATACAGAGTACTAGCATTGATCTGCTAAGGTTTTTTGTCTTTTTTTGATTAATTTCGATATCGTTAGGGGAAATTGTTAAGAACGTCTCAATAACAGAGTAGCATGTCTTATTGAATCTTTATTGGAAATAAATGAGTCCTCTTTTCGAAGCATTGATTAATTAAAAATGCAAGAAAATAAACAAATTTTGACTTACGCAAATTCTTCAGTATTTTCATTTGCTTTTTTTAATACTAAAATAGTAAAGTATTTAAGTATCATCTTGAGAATGTAAATTTTTGTGAATCGTAAACATATTTTGTACAAAATATTCAAATCTTAAAGCCTATTTTAAATATTAACGAACTTATCACGTGCTTTATCTAGAATTACATTCGTGGAACGTCTTTATATTAATATGCGCCTTACCAAGCATCATCTGCAGTATTGGACACTGTTTCCTACCAGAAAGTCCGAAATTTTTAATGACCGTTGGTAGAAACGACGAAGCTTTAAAGACCTTCAAGAAGGTCTACAGTATCAACACCGGATTGCATCCAGATACATTTCCGGTATATCATCGAATAATTATAACCATTTAAAATGTGTAACAGTTGTTTCCAAACGCTTAGATCAAATCCTTAATGGACGAAATCAAAATGAACGCTGGAGGAAAACACGGCGGCATGGTTACTGCCAACAGAACCAAAGTGCAAGCTCTCAAAGAGGGTTGGCAACAAATTACGCCAATGTTCTTTCCACCACACATTTTAAGAATTATTCTAGCTGCGTTCATTCAAAGTGGATTCATGATGGGGTAGTATTTATAAAAGTTTAATCTCTCCAAATATTCTATTTCTTTTTTTTTTACTTTTTGGACAGAGCCAACACGATCAGGTTATGGTTACCGCAGATATTTACGGCTATGAACGATTATCAAATGTTGCATCCGAACGAGACATCTAGTTTATGTACAATGTTAGAGATTATTTCGCCAAACGATAATCTTACGGAATCTTCAAAATGCGTCGTGGTTAGTATTTAAAAGTACTAAAGAGAGGTTGGTTAGAATTCTCTTTTCAACGATGTATTGAAATTATATGAGTTTGCTACTGGGAAGTAGATTTAAAAGAAATCCTAATCTTATTAACGTTTCGATAAAACCTTATCCATCTTCTTGAATTCGCGATATACATTGCTCGAAGCAGTTCAAAGCAAGATTACAGGTTTCTTCAAAATATCAATTACTATAAAACAATTCCTAATATTCATTTAAATTTAATACAATAATATCAATAGTCAAAGTACCAACTTTCCTCTTGCTGTAACAACGAGAACAAATAAATTTGCACATTTTTTATAGAACGACGTTAGCGACTACGTATATATTAACGCTATGACAGTATCAGGGACGGCCGTTGTAGGATACATTTTAGCTGGCACATTTATCAACAAAATTGGTAAAAAACCAGGCATGAGTAAGTATAATTTATTTTTATTTTTACCAGGAATATTCTCTTAATACTGAACCTAATTAAAAAGCGATAATTATTGGTATGAAAGCCATTGTGGTATTATAACTTCATCTTATGAATATTTAACAAAATTGGGTGAAGAAACATTCTAACGTTAAAAAATTAGTCATTAGTCAATTGACCTGTCATAAACAGAGATGGAGAATGCGTGTTATTTATAAAACAAAACATAAGCGATATGAATAATGCAAGGTCGCCTCGCTTTGTTACGACCCTGGCCCACGGGAAAATATCCCAACTCTAGTTATAAATTTATGTTTTACGTCTCCCTCCACACAATGCAAGACAAGTCAGATATATTACAAGGTAAATATTTAGTGAGAAATGGATAGAAAATGGAATGATGGTCTTGTACAATAGCCAACGGGACTTCTAGATTATTATATTCTTAAAAAAAGTTACCATCGTCAGCAAATAATTAATCACAGTGTGTAAAACGCGCGGTAAAACCCACAGAATAATTCTACACAACTTTTCCCGCTAAAACCCAACGCACTGGCTTGTATCATATGACACTATGATTATTTTCTAGCACGTGTTTCGCTAAGTCAGATCTCTCGGGTTGATTAAAGTTGATGTACGTGATATATTGTTCATACCGGATTTTTATTTTATTCGATGTATTATTTATTACAATACCGGCATTTTATTTCATAAATCCCCGATTTCTGATTTATTTATTTATTCTGTATACATATGTATTTACGTTGTTTCTATTGACTTGTATTCACTGGAAATATATGAAATAAACTATTACTACTGTTATTATTATTATTCATGTGCCTTCACTTACACTCGGTTGCGAAACAAAACTATCATGTACAGCGTAGTTGGCAAAAGTATTTCTCAGCCATCTATGCCATTGAATATTTTATTAACCTCGCCCTCTGTTTGTGATAGACCTTTTTCTCTTGTTGTACAAACTTTACCTGTAATCATCACTTCGTCGTTCATTTGCGCTTTCAATTGTTAAAAAAAGTGTAACATATATCATTATACATTTTCAAAAAAAAGCAAATAAATGAAAATAAAATGTGTAACAACATTTGCGTGACATTTAATCTAAAATTTTACGATAACCGCGACATCTTTTATGACACAATGAATCAGACATCCTGTACGCAGCTGGACATACTTAACTACATCATTTACCTTGGAAAACCACTATATTTTTTTTATCCACAGTAACGCTCAGCATTCTAAGTGGAATAGCCACAGCGTGTATTTACTTCGCTCAAAATTCCACAACAACTATAGCTCTAGCAGCCATGAACGTCACATTTATAGGAATATGTTGTAATATTGAATTAACAGTTGTAGTCGACATGTTTCCCACAACTTTAAGGTACCGTATTCACATAATTCTAGAAAAACATAAACATATTTGCGTTTTTAGAGCGATAGCTGTATCTATAACGCTGATGATCGGCAGATGTGGAGCTATGATCGGCAATTTGCTGTTTCCTTACTTGTTATCACTGGGCTGCCTGCCGCCGTTTTTGCTAATCGGCTGTGTAATAATCAGTTGTTCAATGCTGGCGACACTTCTTCCGAAAACAGACATGAAACCTCTGCAATGATTATTCGAGGAACTTTTTTTTAGGTTATATTTAGGGCGGTCATTTTTATCAACGCGGCAGTAAGGTTCATTGTATTAAGTACATATGTAATAACGAGCGAAGCGATCGACCTCGGATAATGAGTCATCGTAAATATTCGGTATTTATTACGAACCTGTTGCGCTGACAAATGTGACCGCTCTGCTCTTATGTTAATGTAGAATCTTTAATGAATTTTTTTATTTTTTACTATTTGTAATAGAAGAAATCTGTGATTGATTTAGAATAGATAGCGAAGAATAAAAATAAATTATATATTTCAAGATATAATAAACAAGACGACTTTGTACGACGACTTTTTTGGTACAAAGTTGTGCTGTTATTGTTGTTTTTCTTTCTTTTATTTAATAAACGTACCTTATTTCTCCCTTTACCTGATAAGTCAAAACTTGAGTTTATTTTAAAACTTTAACATTATTTTTAAAGCTGAGATACTTAAAAATATTGATAAGTAAACTTAAATATTTAAAAACTTCTTGAAAGACATCAACACTACCAAAAGTATTATCATTAGAACAATCTTTCCAAATATTTACTGTAAACGTTGCATAATATTTTTATTATAAACTAAATTACGAAAAGTTAATGTTTATTCTTTGCTTGAGATTACCTTAACTTGCTTAAGAACTGTAGAATATAATACTATTATGCTAGCTTGTGTTTTTATCTTATCTACTTACATTTACTGATACCAATTTAACGCAACGAAATATTATTTTAAATTGCTATTGTAACGACATAATTTACAACTTGCACTATATTAGTTGACAGTATTTGCTTGACCATCAACGTGGCTTCCTCTGATGCATATAGATAATTCTATAAAACTAGATTGACATTGTCGAAATGATTATTGTTAGTAAGGCAAAATACGTATAGTTTTAATAGATATACCAGATTAAGTGCGTTAAATTGATCCATATTTTACCTACGAAATATTGCGCAATATCATACAGTATTTGTAGTAAAAATAAAAATTTATAATGCGAAGTATTAGATCTTCGGACACTTCCAGTTTTTGGGATAAATTCGATGTAACACCGTGGCTTCCTATGATGCACATATTTAATTTTATAAAACAAGCTAAGCAGTTTAAAGTGCTCGTCAATACACGCATCATGGTAACTTAGTTATCTATTTGGTGAGACGACACGGCTTTGTTCTTTCGTTCGGGAATTCGTATGTTTCGACGAGAAAAGGAGGTATTGTTTCTTCATCATTTTTCTGTATCCAAGAGGTGGGATAGACCCACAGAATCGCTCCTTAATAACACCAGAGTTTACCTGAAGAGAGTTAATACGCTCGAAACGCGTCGTAAACAAGGTGTTATTAACACTGGAACGATTCTTGTAACGTTCACCTAATGGCAATTGCCAAGTTTAAAATGCGAATTACGGTCACTTAGTTTATCTATTTGGTAAGACAAAACGGCTTCATTCTTTTGTTCCGACATTTGTATGGATGAGAAAGAAAGGTTTTTTGTTCATTCTACTGTATCGAAAGGTACGGTAAATCCACAAAAAAATGATTCGTTAATAACACCACAGTTCACTTGAAGAGGATTCTAATCTATCGATGATGCAGCATTTAAGGAGAGCTAGAAAACATTTGAAAATGCTTGAGTTGAAAACGATTTAAAATAAATTTATGGTAATTATAAAGATTTATTTGACTCAATAGAAAAACTTCAAAACATCAGGTTTTCGCTAGTGAAGTCATTACAAATTGTGAACGATGTACATACACTCACTGCTATCTACTACAAGTGACATAAAAGATACGCGTGCGTTGTAGTAAAGTTTGAACGTGTTATAAACAAAGATTTTACCAAATTAAGAAAAATTTGTGATAGTGCTTGTATAGATCCGTTTTCTATTTCTAAAGATTAATAATGCGTTTATTACTTCCATAGATGTCGAGTGGTCATTTTCTAAATAAAAGCACATCTTTTCTTCACAGCGTACGTAGATATCCGAGTCAAATGTGGGAACTTACGTCATACTGTAGACACTTTGCCAGCCTTATCCATTTTGCGCTACGCAACGACAGCTGTGAGTAATGTGTGTTATTTATAAAACAAAACATAAGTGATATTAATAACGCATGCATCGCAAGGATCATGACCCGTGGGCAAAGTATCCTAACTCTACTAATAACCTTCAAACTTGGCAAAAATTATAAAAAATATTGGTACAATATTTACATCTTTTTATTTGATTATATATACATTACGAGTAAAGCATCCTTTTAAATTGTTATTTTAAAATATGTAGGAATGATTCGGACGTAAACATAAACTGTTTGCTTTGCCCACGCGTTATTTACCTATGCTTTAAAGGATTTATGTAAACATTAAACACATTCATTAATTTTTTTTTACCAAATATACTTTACAATAAAAATCTTATATGTTGCAGAAGATCTTAAATCTAAACTAAATAAATGTAAAAAAAGGTTAAAGGGCTATAAATTAAATGCAGATACTGGTGCCCTCTATGTTTGAAGTACCAAAATACGTTTTGACGTTACATAATCCTATTATAGATTCCTATATCCCTAATAAAATTATTAAATATATTCCAAGAAAATTTTTAAATAACAAACAGAATTAAATATTTTATTATAGAGAAATTTGTTCACAAAATTCAAAACGGTTAATTTTGTCTCAAAACTCGAGTCTTTGAAAACTGATATTTTTCATTATGCCGAAAAATATACATTTAGTGTGAATTACGTACATCTTCAGTAGAAACGAGCGTAGATTTCTTTCTTACGAGATTATAGACAAATTTTTTATGTCAACGAAGTATAAAAGGTTAAAGTTAAGATATAATATATATAAAACCCTTTGTTAAAGTTTACATCCTTCGATTAAGCAGTGTAATTAAATAATAGTGTCCCATAAGTTGCCGTATAAAAGATATATATATATTTTAAGAAATCAATATTAAAATATCCCCGTACAATTGCAAAGACCTTATTAGAATATTTTGCCAAAAATTTGAGAAAAATTATAACTTTTTTTCAAGGTTATCAAGGAATATATTATATAGAAAGATTACCCATGGCTGTGCCGAAGGTTTGCTTATAAAATCTATTGGTAAAAAAAATGGGTACTTTGCTCCATGTATAATTCTGTGTTTTATGTATTCATTTGTTAACTGAGGCGAAACCAAATTTAAATTGAAAAAAATCTATAAACAAAATTAAGGTGGTACTCACTGGAAGACTCGGAAATGGACTGCACTATCAAAAGAAATAAGTTTGTCGTCTAGTTCTACTTTGAATCTATTTAATTTAAAAATGAGATCAGAAGTATTTAAAATAAAAAGGTGTTCAAATTTAAATTTACTGAATTCTTTTACTAGTCATTTGCTAGTTTCATAATAACCTATTATTTGCGTTTGAAACAATTCGACGTCAATTTTTTAAAATTTCTTCTCACGAAATTGGTATTTTTTTAAAGTTGTACATTAACAAATGTTCACGTACTGACATCTTCGATTCTAAAACCGATTTTAAAATTAAAATCTTAGATCTATTGCCATAAGAAAGGTATAGGGAAATTTTGTATAAAAACCACACTGTATACCAGGTGTACCGGAAAGTCATTACCGGTATTTCGTAAAAAAAAACTACATAATTTTCAAGAAAATGGAAAAATTTATTTATTCAAAGTATTGGCCATTTGATTCTACACATCTTGCCCATCTTTCAGGTAATTTATGGATGCCATCTCAAAAAACTGTTTGTCCTTTGAGCAAAACCAATCATCGAGCCATTTTCTAACTTTTTCGAAATTGGCGAAGTGCTGTTCTGCAAGCACTTGTCCCATTGATGCGAAAAGGTGATAGTCGGACGAGGCAAGGTCTGGAGTGCACGGCGGGTGCGATATTGTGTCCCATCCAAGTGCTTTAAACGTTTCCTTGACCGGTTTTGCTGTACGAGATGGCGCGTTATCGTGCTGTCAAATCACTTTACCGTGTCTTCGGGCCCATTCTGGACGTTTTTCTATCAATGCATGGTTCAAATTGATAATTTGTTGTCGGTAGCGATCAGTATTAACTGTTTCCCCAGGTCTCAACAGTTTGTAATGCACCACCCCACTTTGGTCTCACCAAACACTGAGTATTATCTTCCGACCAAAACGGTTTGGCCTTGGAGTCGATGGATGGATCAGTTTCGCCAGATGATAATCATGATTTTTTACGCTTAGGGTTTTCGAAATAAATCCATTTTTCATCACTCGTCACCATTTTATGCAGAAATGGCTTCCGATCTTACCTTTGAAGCCACATTACACATATGATTTTTCGATTTTCCATTTGCCTGTCATTCAATTGATGTGGCACCCATTTTCCCCTCTTTTGGATTTTTCCCATTGCTCGTAATCGGTCGCAATCGTTTCTTGGACCGCATTTAACGCTTCTGCCAATTGTTTTTGAGTTTGGGTTGGGTCTTGCAGGATTTATTTGACTCCTGCAGTTTCACATCTTCAAACATTTTCTGTCCAACAGAACGTTCTTTGTCTTGCACATCGAAATCACCACTTTTGAATTGTCGAAACCACGCCTCACATGTTTTTATAGTTGGAGCATGCTCACCGTAAGTTTCTACCATGAAACGATGACTAAGAAAAGTAATGCAAATGCCCTTTTTCAGACACGAAACTCGACATTTTCAAAGAGGTACTAATCTATGAGAGTGTTACTTTCGCAAAATATAACATGTACGGCTTTGAGCTTGATCTCAGTAGAATAAAATGACATGTGAATCAAATCATAACAGTGCATACTTAAGCCTAGCGACACCTAGCATAGTATTTTTATTTGCAAAATAAGGTAAATAAAATCAATAGACTTTAAATCAATAAAATTACTGTTTAATCACATTTTAATGAGGAACTACATTATTTATAAGAAGAAATAATAAATGAATAACAAATAAAACATATATTTTAGGGTATTAATGACCTATATTAAAAGTTTCTTCGCTTTAAAATATAAATATACAATATATACATATACAAATAAGCCTATCACATTATCGTAACATTCACGTCCTTATTTTAGTTTTTCCTCTTTGTCAAGACCACTTTTACATCCCAGTTTTATCCAATTTAAATCCCTCTCAATTTGAGAAGCTCAAAAAACCAAATTTCATACACATCCGTCCACCATTTTACTTTACGTTTTACCTTTTTCATTAATTTCCTGTATTTCTCTGAAGAATCAAATAGGATTACAAAAGATAATGAACTTCTTTTATAACATCTTTTACACCCTTGAATACGACTCAAGTGTTGGTAAAAAAAATCTATGTTAAACGTAAGTGATATAAGTTGCACAGTACATGTTAACTGAGTAACATGAAGTGAAATATATATGAGGCTTACAAAGAAGGTATCGTTGCATCACAAATTAGAAAAATCAATCAATCTTGTATAATTCAGTATATTTTTCAGTATATGTAAACATATACCGAAAAATTATGTGAATAAAAGCCAAAGAAAGCATGCGTATCAATCGATTGCCAGTGAGCCTAATAAAACATATTTCAAAAATTCAAATTTTCTAATTTACAACCTGGCATTACAATTGCTATCCGTATTTTTCAAATAATATTTACTATTTTGTTACAAGAGTGCACGATCGAAGGTAAAGATTTATTTAACACTATTTTGTACAGTTCGGGCAGTTTTTATTGTAGATATTGGACGAAACCAACACTTATGAAATTATCATTTTAATCGTAATTATCTAATAGGTAATAAGTAATAAAAAAAAGGAAACCGCATAAATACTGAGGAATAAAACATATTTTGAAAATAGAGAGAATATCTGTACGTACAGTCTTTGCCATTCAACAAGGATCACATGTAATTGCATTATACCAAGTGATCCACAACTATCCTCAGTTGGCAATAACAATTTTAATTTAGCCACCCCCACCCAAAATTGACGACCCTGTCACTTTTCTACTTATGCTTATTACATATATTGGTTATTTGTGAAAAGATTGAGGTTAGTTTTGAATTATAAAAGGAAAAAAGTCAAACCAAGACGAAAAAAGCAAACTTACAAATGGCATTCGTAACTTGACCATCTGACAGTAGGCAAATATACAGTTTAAGCAATCTACGAAAACAAAAATACCCTACTTTCTTGCTAATATAGGGATATTTTACTATGAACCCCGTACAGTTATTGTGGATCACTTAGTTTGAGGAATGCGTTTACGAAACAAAACTATTCCACTGAAAATGTCTGAGAAAACCGAATATTCGATTATTCTGGACTTTCAACGATTACTATAACTCGGATCATAATAGTTTCTCACTTTAGATTGCAATAACGCTACATAATTTATTGTAAGATAATTTTTTCATATTAAAATGAGGTCCGATAAAGGAATAGATACTGTTAAAACCGATAACAATTGCATATGAAAAATCGCTTGACATTTTATGTCATGATGTATTAATAGCAACCGAACACCGTGGCTTTAATAAAATTCTTATTTAGAGTAGGCTGTGATTTTAATGTACATAAAGTTGGTGGCAATGAAAAACATTAATGACATTTGACAGCAGAATATTACTTCGAAAATGTGATTAAGATTTTTCAGTGTCACATACTGTATATTAATATCATAACCTGCTCTAAACTAGAACTACATTTAAGGCACGGTATGTTGAATCAGAATTTCTAAAGTCAAAGAGAAAAAACGAACCTTTTAATAGGTACACAAAGGACATAACCTATTCGATAAAAAAAGTAAACATTATTAAAAATATAGTCGAATGGAACCTGGTAGTTAATTCATATATGAATATTCACATACATTGCCTGAAAATAGAATAAAATTAAAACGAACCTAATTAAAAATGAGAAAAAATAAAATAATAAAATTGAAATGTCATAAACTGTTAGCATCGATTCAAATATTCTGAGTAGTATCCTATGTGCAACCACAAAAATATGACTCTTAAATGTATTTCAATTACTTACATAATCTGATGTTTAAAATGTTAATAAATCATCAATTCCACCTATTTAAAAAAATGTAGAAAATAATACCTTTTAGAATGATATAAAACATTGAAATTCAAGTTTATAAACTTCAAATATGCAAATTTTTCAACAAAACATAACATCAAAGTGTTTCTTTATGTGACATCACATTAATATCAACATTAACATTGGATGATGTGTCTTTAGTTTTTTGAGATACAAATGGATGTTCATCAACTGTGGAAGCTACATCAGAAGTAAATGCTAAAGAACCTGTGTTGGCTAACCTGTAAAAGGCTAACTTGCTGTGTTCAAAAGTCGCTATCATGATAGCACAGGCTGGAGCCACTTTTATCAAACGAGGTGTCAAACCTGTCATTAGTCCCCTGTAACCATACTCTTTATATAAATGCCGTATAATTTCCCAGGTGGTTTTAGGCTGGTTGGGTGCACCTGCAATATGCAATTAACACTTAAAAATAAGTCCAAAATTAATGAATAATAATATTTAAAACTTTAACTAACCTGAAATCATTCGTTCACCTAATTCTATCTGCTGATGTGTTTTAACAACATCGAAAGGTACTGTTACGGTTGCTGCGAGCTTAAAATATTTACAAAATTAATTTATTTTATAATTGGAAACACAAAAAAACATACTGAACCAGATATAAAACCAGCTATAAAACTAAAACTGAAACTGGGAACAGTGCTATTTGTTTGTGCTTTAATAAATTCGTAACTTGTCCAGTAAATAGCAGAAAACGGAACATCTCTCAGTAATGTTGGAAAAACTCCCTTCCAAAGTCCTTTTATGCCATCCTGCTGTATAAGTATCTTTAGAGCCTGTCCAATTTCTAAAAAGCTATTAATAAATGCATATTCAATAAAAAAAATTATTTAAAGATCACTACCAAAATAACTCAGTTTAGTCGATTGCATTTTGGTCCTAATCAATTCTAATGGACTAACAATAGAAGCAGAAATAATTCTTGCGGAACCTCCAGCTACTATTGGAATCCAATGAGGTTGTTCTAAAGCTTCTCCATTCACTTTTTTATGATTATGTTTATCTTTTAATTTTAACCTTAATTGTTCATATGTGACAAAGTAAATTATTGTTGCTGGAACTGCCAATACTAAAGTTGGACTTAAACCACTCCATAATGAAGTTATCCCTTCGTGTTTGGTTATTTTAACAAAAGCGTCCTAAAATTACAATGACATTATTTGGACAAAATCATTACTTATTTAAAAGTATTCACTAAAGTGCCATTGAAGTGTCCGGGTCTATTAATCCAATTATTTTTCTGGACATCACAGTCACAATAATGGTCCATTAAACCATTACAGTAAAGAAAGCATTTTGTGACATTCTTCTTTTGTGCCTGTAGTCTTATTTTAACAACGTCTAACGGTGTTACTAAAAAAAATTTAAAGTAGTAAACCATGTCTGTTTTTGATTTTAAGAACTAACCAAAAAGCGAGGTTATAACAGCACCGGTACAAGATGCCGCTACCTGCTGTATCGGGCTTATCCTAAATCGGGGGTCATCAATGTCGATGACCGTACTTTGCAATCGGGCAGACATTGAGCCGGTTTCACGTTAAAAAACTCGAATTAACTTCAACCACGGTGTTTACAATATAAATCATCAATTCAAAAAACACTATCTCTCGTGACATGTTTATGACTGCGCATGTCGAATAGAAAATAGAAATTTAATTTCCATTTAAAAACACAAAATCGAATACAATTTTTTTTAAATTACCTTGATCGTTGAAACACGATTTTCATAAATTTTGAATAACGTCGGAAATATTGAATAACAATTCAAAGGTTAAATTTTTAACGGCCAGATAAATCGCTCAAAAGTCATAATCTTAAATCTAATAAATTTTATCTAAACAACAATAAAAAATACTTTACACTGGGGAACAAGTAGTAATCAGAACAATGTTTTAAGAAACCTTTTATTTTTTTAATCAAATTGATTTTTGCACTTTATTTCTTACGAATCAAGAAGAACATTACGAGGTATACAGAGCAACCCAGCAAGTTTATAATTGCTTCAAAGGTATATATAATATAATCTATGAAGTGCATCTTATATTGCTTGCAATAGAATGAACATAGAAAATTATTAAATAAAAATTATATAAAGATATACACAAATTACTCTAACATTCATTAAAGAACTTTTTCTAACCTTTATTAAATATTAAATATTCCTCCTTTTTGTACCCACAAAGAGTTACTGGAGGAGCGTGTTCTCTTTAGTGTTAAAGACGCAGGCGTCCGTCTATTAACCAAGGAATGTGTCGCGAAAATCAGAAGTTGGTCCAACAGTTGATACCGTGTTCTACTGGTAGACAGCCAAGTTCTACTAAAATAAACGCGTTAGTCTTCAAAATGCGTTCTCTTTTGAAACGATAAACTCAGTTTTCGTTTTGAAAAATATTCGTGGAAATTACTATTTATCAATGTTAACGTAAATAAAATAAAGTGGATAAATTTTATGCATTTAAATTATATTTTTATAATTAGATACGTAAATAGAATATAATTAATAAAAATGTACGGTATGCTTTTGGAAAGTGTTCAACATTTCATTCAGGTATGTTTGAGATTAGAATTGTAAACAATAATAGAGGAGCACTTAATATGTATGAAAATTATTTATTTTATAAAAATACTTAAAATCAAAACATCTTTTTCTAATTAAATATATTTCCCACGCTATTTCAAGAACAGTTAAATTATTATAAAAAATTTCTTTTCAAAAATGGTCCATTAAATATTACGACTTATTCAAAATATATCGAGAATCAATTGTTACACACTGAACAATTATTTAAATTCATAATAAATGCTGTTTGTTATTCATATATGTGTATATAGTAATTTACATAAATAAATGGTCACTACAATTTTACAATGAGTTATTTTATTATAAAACAAATTTGAAAGGAAAGAGTCTACAAGTTCGTAATAATTTTTTATATAAAAAATACTAATTTTTGCAAGACATCACAGAGAATTAAGTCCAATAAGTAGATTATATGTTTTAATTTGGAAAACCACTCTTTTGCCCAAAAGATTTGATGTATTTTCATGATGAATGATCTACTCATCGGACCACAGATCGAGTAATTTTTGCAAACAGAATCTTGTACTTTCTTTAATATCTCTAAATAACACTGTTCATGGATTGTTTGTAAATAAAATTCATGATGGAAGATAGTTTCAAGCTAGCAGGGTGGCGTAGTGCTTATTTAGGACACGGTTAACTCGAGGTTTTACATTTCACACTCTGGCGTTTTGTTTTTGGATTGTCCTAGAAGCTCCGTGTTCTTCTTTCTATAACTACATTCAGAAGTATTTGAAGAAAACGCTTTATATTGACAAAAATTTAATTTTTTCTCAATATACTCGCAAAAATTGGTCGTTGTACATTACCAAATGCTCGTGTCCTAACATTTTCGAAAGTACCAATAATGATTTTGATGTCAAAAACAACCCAACACTTTTGGCTTCCCAAAATCTATTGAAAGGGTCCAAAAAAGATGGTAGTCACGGGATAATAAGTCTAAGCTGAATGGAAGATGAGATGGACGGACATTGGTGTAGAGAATAATGATAAGTTTACTCCATAGCCTATGTAGTTTCGTTCTTCTAGAGTATCTGATTTTAGAAAGAAATTGGCTGTAAGATTCTGTACTGGCAGTCTTCGAATCAATTAGGAAATTTATCAGAATTGTAATTTCTTTAATGTCTCTAAATAACACTGTTGGTGGATTGTTTGTCTACATTCAATAAAATCCATGATGATGAAATATAGTTTCAAGCTAGCACGATGGTGTAAGTGCTTATTTAGGACACAGTTAACTTGAAGTTTTCCATTGCATACTCTGACGTTTTGTTTTTAGATTGTCCTAAAAGCACCGTCTTCTTCCTTCTATAATTACATTCAGAAATAGGTGCATATTTAAAGAAACCAAAGGCTCGTGTGCTAGCATTTTCGAAACGATTTTGATGTCAAAAATAACCCAACACTTTTTTCTTGCCAAGGTCTATTTAACGTGCCCAAAAAGATGGAAAATAAAATGGACGGGCATTGGCGTAGAGAAGAATGATGCTTTTACTCCAACACCTATGTCGTTTTGTTTTTCCAGAGTATCTGATTTCAGAAGGGAATTGACTGTAAGATTCTATATTGACAGTTTCCTAGTCAATTAAGAAATCTATCAGAATTGGAGCTTAAACATCCAGAAATACTATAATCTATGCCTTGCCTGCTAAAGGAATAGAATTTTTACTTTTAATCATTTATGGATTGAAATGCTATATCTTCTTCCTTCATAATGTACAACGTAAATTTACCGACTTACGTATGCTTTTCCTGGATTTGTATCAAATTGATGAACAGACAGTCTTTGGTATCTCAGCATTTGAACCAACTGTTATTATAATCTTAAACCTTCAAAGAAGATGAAGAAGAATTCATCGAAAGGTCACAATACCAAAAACTTTTTCAGAACTTCGCAGAAAATACATGCATTGACACGAAAGCAGATTGCCTGACAAGAAAATGTAACTAATTACATTTAGTTCATTAGCGATACATCTATCATTATTTTTATGAATAAAACACAATCGCTGCTATCCTTAGGCTACATGAGTATCTTGATTGTCTTGTCTTCTTTTCAAAAGTGATGATGAACACAAACAACAATTACAAATACATCAGATTCAACTTGTACGAACTATGACCTAAAGACGATACTGTCTGAGGCTCCACCCACTATCAGTCCCATAACCGATGTCACGGAAACGCCAGCAAGTTAAAGCAACGCAAATTATTGCTGCGAAAACCTTTGGATTATATATATATATACACTACTGTGGGCAAAAAATAGTAAGACTTTGTTCATAATTTTTAAATTCTTAATTTATTCTTCCAAATCTATTTCGTCCGCCTCAAAGTAATCCCCCCTGGCTCCAATACACTTGTGCCAACGTTTCTTCCAATTCTCGAAACAGTTGTTACAGTCAATTTCAGGAATAGCCTTCAATGCGCGTAGCGATTCACGTTTAATGTCTTCAATTGAGTCAAAACGGTTTCCCCGGAGCGGTCGTTTGAGTTTGCTGAATAGCCAAAAGTCACACGGAGCTAAATCAGGTAAATACGGTGGTGTTGCGGCACGATATTGGTTGAAAATTTGGCGAAAAACTCACGAAGTATTAATGCAGTATGCGACGGTGCATTGTCGTGGTGCAAAAACCAAGAGTTGTCGGCCCATAATTCTGGCCTCTTTTTACGAATAGCATTGCGCAAACGACGCATAACACTCAAATAGTATTTTCTGTTGACAGTTTGGCCGGTCGGAAGGAATTCGGAGTACACCACACCTCAATAATCGAAGAAAACTGTCAATATACCTCGATTTTTGACTTGCTTTGACGTGGTTTTCTGGGCTTCGGCTCACCATTGGTACGATATTCGGTCGATTGATCGTCTGTTTCCGGTTCATAAGCGTAGATCCAAGTCTCATCTCCTTTTATGATGCCTTTCATTTTGTCTTGATAGTCGGAAATCATTGTTTCACAGACGTCAACGCGACGCTGTTTTTCGAAAAAATTGAGTGATTTTGGAACAAATCGTGCTTTCACTTTTCTTAGGCCCAAATGTTCTTTCAAAATGGTTTACACTGATCCTTCCGATATTCCAACGATGCCAGTAAGGTCTCTGACTGTTAATCGTCGATTCTCAAGCACCAATTCCTTGATTCTATTGACGTGTTGATTATCAGTTGATGTTGATGACCGGCCTGGCCGTGGTTCGTTATCAACGCGTTCTCGACCCTCTTTGAATAATTTGTACCAATCAAAAACACTTGCTCGCGACAAACAATTATCACCGAAGGCCTTTTGCAACATTCTGAACGTTTCGGCACCAGAAATTTGATTCCGTATACAAAATTTAATGTAACTTCTTTGTTGAATAATTTCACTCATTGTAAAAATCGCCGAATGCACTTTTCGTACTTCAGAAAGACAAGCGTATACTAAATACTAACGATTATTTTGATGTGATATTTGGCACAGATGTCATTGACAGTCATAGCAACCTAGAAAAAAAATATTTCGACGAATGGGTTTTCGCGCGAAATTTAAATTAAAAAGTCTTACTATTTTTTGCCCACAGTAGTATATAATATATATATATTATTATAATTTGCTTTGTCTTGACTTGGTGGCGTCTCCATGGCATCGGTGATAGGACTGGTAGTAGGTGGAACCTGAGACAGTATCATAATTAATTCCCAGTTCGTAGGAGTTGTGTCCAATGTATTTTTTTGTTGTTAGGGTGTTTGTAATAAGCCATTATCTATCATCGCTTTTGAATAAAAGACACTCATGTATTATAGCATAATTTATATATATATATATATATATATATACACGTTTTCAATTCTAAGAAAAGCTAAAATATGTGTACAGCAAGTGGGTGGACATTTTGAACAACAAATTCAATAAACCGACTTCTTTTCAAATGATTTTCATTAAGATTTTGTTTTTGCAACGGTACGTAATACTTCCATTAGTAGGGTTATTTAAAACTATAAATGCTTGTAGCTCAGTTTTGATAGAGTTTTGGACATATGTTCATTAGACATTTTTAACTAGATACTGCTTCAGTACTATATTTTTAAGCTGTGCCAATCATGTCATGCGACACCCTATATAAAATATCGTTCCTGACTCGTGTAACTGAATAGAATTAAATTAAGCATAATATACGAAAGTGTACTAAACGAAGAAGGGTCCATCTTATTAAATTATCTTCTATTAACACGAAACTGCTCTCCATTAATCAAGATATTGCCAGATTAAATGCGTTAAACATGTATACATCACCTTAATCAATTTAGACAATACAATTACGAATGAATTGGACATAACTTTAATAACACTTAGGGAGTCGTCTGCAATAAATCTCGCAAGAACTTTTATTACAAAACATAAACTTGAAGCGGGAAATAAAAGGATACATTTCTAAAGTTGATATAAAGGCATCGAATTGAATTGATTGAATGCGAAAGCAACAAATTAAATGTATATTTATATTGACTAATATTGGAGTAAGTAAGGACATGGGTAAACAAACAATTTAGAAATTTTGTAGAGTAAAACAACAATAATAATAACAGTAATCATTATGAAAACACCAGCAATAATTAGAAAATTTTTCAATGAGAAATAGATCACGTAACCTGGCTAATATTCAACATTGATCAACACAATCGTAGCTATGATTAGAATCCTTAAATAAGTATATAAAACATCAAAAAACTTATAGTAAGTGGCGTTTGAATTAACAAATAATAAAACCGTACAATATCAGACGCGTACAGTCCGAGCTCAAACTCGTAGATATATGTGGATTGAGTGGAAAGTTTTCCGACAGTAAACTGGGGAAATGCGGAAAATCTACGTCAAAATAATAATAATAAAAAGCATTCGACACCGCCCCACATAGTTGACTAGTAAAAACCACAGACATTTATAAAATAGATAAACACATCAAACAATTCTTAACAGAAGTTATGAAGATCAGGAGTACTAAAATTAATTAACAGATTTAGAAACTCTACAAAGAGATGAATTCTATACTTTCTTCATCTTGGCTTCTAGACTCGGACAGTGTCTTCGATAATTATGATACCGACGTTTCGTCATCATTTCTGCAAGACTTTTTCAGGGTTTAACTGCTTCTTCTTTCGTTGTTGCACTGTGACAGTTTCAGTGAAACAACTTCACGCTAGTTAAGAGGGTAAATATTGTATACGATGTTATAATTATTTGTAATAGTTTAGTGCGTTTGTTTCTGGTTACTTTGTATTATCGTTTTTAATAGATTACATATGGCACGAAGAGCATTTCCGTCAGCCTTAATGATCACTTATGGAAACGAAACGTGGATTCTTCTTCCCCTCAACTATAGAACCTATAAAAGCAAAGTAAAATGAATCACCTGTAGAAACGAAACATAGGTACCGACGCAAAAAATTGATAAAAGCATAGCAAGGTCAACAATTGCTTATGAAAGTAGAACGTAAATTTTAACTCAAAAGATTGCAAAAATTATTATTTTATATAATTCTTCTCCACAATGAAAGAATAGAAGCTTAAATTTATGTCTTGTCCTCAAAATATGTTAAAAAATGAAACAATTGATGGATTACTTACTTAATATTAATCACAAACGAATGTATTTTTGATAAAAAAAAATCGTAAATGCAGTATATGTACCTTTAGCGACCTACGAGGGAGCGTTTTTATATTCGCGGAATGAGCGGGTTGTAGAGGGGGAGTAGGCGTATTGGGGGCGTGGCCTGTGCAGCGACTCATGATTAGTATAAATACGAAGTTTCATTGTTATTAGACAGTTAGTCTTTGAGCTATCGTCAACCAAGTAACATAATCAGGAGTGAAAAGTGAAATATGGAAAAAATAGAATATCGTGCCGTTATAAAGTTCCTTACCAGGCAAGGAAAATCAGTCGCGACCATAATGAATGAGATGTCATTGGTTTACGGCGACTCTTGTCCACGACTCTCACGCCGCCGCAAAAACAACAGCGCGTAGAGTGTTCGCGTGCATTTTTGGACCTCTGTAATGAAGACAAGGATGGTGTATTGAGTGGAATTGTTACTGGAGACGAAACTTGGGTTCATCATTATGAACCTGAGTCCAAACAAGACTCCATGCAGTGGCATAAAAAGGGCACAGCACCTCCCAAGAAATTTAAAGTGTCACAATCAGCTGGGAAACTCATGGCAACGGTATTTTGGGACTCGGAAGGAATATTGTTGATTGATTATAAAGATAAAGGTGTTTCTATAACCGGAGAATATTACGCTTCAATATTAGAGCGACTAAAAGAAGCCATTAAAGAGAAAAGACGGGGAAAATTGACAAAAGGTGTTCTGCTTTTGCACGACAACGCGCCCGTCCACAAGAGCCGCGTTGCGTTAGCTGTCTTGCATAAGGCGGGCTTCGAAATTGTGAATCACCCACCCTACAGCCCAGACCTGGCCCCGAGTGATTATTACCTGTTTCCGAAAATGAAAAAAGAGCTGCGGGGTAAAAAATTTACTGCCGATGATGAAGTCAAGGAGGCAGTTTCGGCGTATTTTGCAGATAAAGAGAAATAATTTTTTTATGAGGGTATAAATAAATTAATTGAAAGATGTGAAAAATGTATCCGTCTTGCAGGTGAATATATTGAAAAAGAAAAATAATTTGGTTTTTTTATTTCCACCCCTTGTCCCCCATTCCGCGAATATAAAAACGCTCCCTCGTATTTATTGCACAAACTGGCTTCAATTGAAATAATTTAGTCAATATTAATCGTAAACGAATATATTTTTCATAAAAAGAAATCATAAATGCGATATACCTTTAGAGACGTATTTATTGCACAAACTGGCTACAATTGAAATAAATTGTTCTCTCCTATGTCTTTAACACACCCACATTTTTAGAATCCCATTTAATATGCCGAACTATCATTTCAAATAAGTAATATTAATTTTACGCAATTGTTTTTGATCGAAATAAACAATAAATTGATTTCCTTAAAGGATATCGATGAATTAGAAAAATGGTGATTTATTACTTTTCACTCGTTTAGGTAAATTTTATTGGAGACTGTACTATCATTCATATAAGTACAGCATACTACAGGAACGTAGAGCATCAGGAGCCAATGAGAGAATAGCAATAATTTTCCTGCTACAATTCGATGGTCCGTCGAAAGCAGATTTACAAATAATGGTCTCTTCAATGTTCACTTTTGGGAGACTGTAAATTCACATGTTGTTAAAGGAAGTCGACATTATATGTTATTTGATTTTAACGTTACGAAGTAAGTGTTTTAATATCCCAAATGGTCGAGAAACCCAAACACAACAGAATAAAATTTGTCATAAATATTGTTGGAGACTGCGATGAATTGAATTAATAAAAAAAAGGCAAAAAAACATTTACCACATCCATGTTCGTACTCTGTATACGTATTTTGATAACTAAGTTATCATCATCAGCAGGCTACTCATCGCAATCACAGTGTCGCACTTAAACCTGCGGTAAAACTTGCACGGAAAAAAATCCGCCAAAAGTAACCACCCAATGATTTTCACAAGACATCAATGACTTGTATTGGGTTGGCAACTAAGTACTTTCGGTTTTTACTGATAGAGAGCATTGCTTTATCTTTTATATAACGTATGTTAGTGCTGTACTTTATCGTTTGTCGCGTGATACTAGTCACATTGCGTAACTTCAGAAGCAAGTAGTGCGTGATTTTTATTAAAGCTATTAGTTGTGGGTTAATTTTAAATGGAGTGCAGAAACGAACATTTTCGACATATTTTACTATTTTATTTCCGTAAAGGAAAGAAAGCTGCTGCGGCTCACAAAAAGATATGTGAAGTTTATGGTGCTAATTGCTTAACAGAGCGCACGTGTCAGAATTGGTATAAAAAATTCCGTTCTGGAGATTTTTCCCTCAAAGATGAGCAACGTTCTGGTCGGCCTACTGAAGTTGATGATGACCAAATCAAAGTCATAATTGAAGAGGATCGTCATATAACTGTTCGAGAGGTTGCGGAGAGGCTACATGTATCGCACACAACAATTGAAAAACATTTAAAATGTCTTGGGCTAGTTAAGAAGCTTGATACTTGGGTACCTCACGAAGTGAAAGAAATTCATTTAACACAAAGAATCAACTGTTGCAATATGCACCTTAGACGAAATGAAACCGAAACCATTTCTTAAAAAGAATCATCACTGGTGATGAAAAAGGGGTCTTGTACAGTAACATAGTTCGAAAACGATCATGAAGCAAACACGATAAACCAGCTCAAACCACATCGAAAGCTGAATTGCATCCAGAAAAGATCATGCTGTCAGTTTGGTGGGATTACAAAGGTGTTGTGTTTTTTGAGCTGCTTCCAAGGAACGAAACGATCAATTCTGATGTTTACTGTCAACAATTAATAAAACTGGATGAAGCAATCAAAGAAAACGGCCAGAATTGTCAAATCGGAAAGGTGTAGTTTTCCACCAAGATATACGTACGTTGCTCTCCACGATTGTGGAATCTAACGTCATGCTGCAAACATTTTGTCAGTCTTATCTATTTTGTGCTACGCAGCAACAGCTGTGAATAATGTGTGCTATTTATAAAACAAAACGTAAGTATTATAAATAACGCATACATCGCAAGATCGCCCGTTCGTTTGTACACCCCTCTTGCTACGATTCTGGCGTGCGGTAAAAATATCCCAACTCTAGTTGATTTTCGCATTTAGATTTATTTTCAATATTTAACAAAAAGAGCTCCGTGTGACTTACTGGTGCTGTTTTAGCTATTGCCTGTTTGTGATTTATAACGGGTTCAGAGACAACAAAACACATCTTTGCGATACATTTTTGGTATGCATAAATACGATAGAATACAAAACGAATTAAAAACTTGTGGTTGAATATGCAAAAAAAATAAAGTAATTGGTGAATAACTTCTGAAAGATTTAGAAGTATGTTAAATAATTGTTATATAATTTTCACGTTTTTCATTTTACCGTCGATACCATGTGCGGACATGTAATAAGTTGGCGCACTGAATCACTCTGTATATTCACCTAATTTTCAGATACATATCTAAACAGTTATTCTATTAACTAATTATAAAGCAGAGAATTCATGGTTAACAAAATAATTGCGTTTGTTTTGTTATTAATACAATTGACTGTTAAAAGGACGTCTTATTTTAGATTTTGTAATTGTATTGTTTTCCTCTTTTAACTATGTTCAATTAAGAATTCGGACAACATATCCAAGTGGGGACAGTTTTAATTGGAATACCATACGACAGTTCTTTATTTAACCTTGTCCAAGTGCTTTGTTGCGATCAGCTTGCGTTTGAATATTTCATTCTATCAATACATCTAAATGTGTCATTATTACAACACGTTTCTCTTCTGTTTCTAAAGTTCATTTAACTAAGCTTACTAATCAAATTTTTGGTGTCAACAAATGTTTTTTTTTTTTGATATTTCAATACTACAAGTAGTAATTTAATAAATAACTAATATAGGTTAATAAAAAAAGGCTAGTGAAGCCCCTTTCCACAATAATTCCGTATACGCATTTCGACAACTAACAACTACTACTGTGGGCAAAAAATAGTAAGACTTTGTTCATAATTTTTAAATTCTTAATTTATTCTTCCAAGTCTATTTCATCCCCCTCAAAGTAATCCCCCCTGGCCCCAATACACTTGTGCCAACGTTTCTTCCAATTCTCGAAACAGCTGTTAAAGTCAATTTCAGGAATAGCCTTCAATGCGCGTAGCGATTCACGTTTAATGTCTTCAATTGACTCAAAACGGTTTCCCCGGAGCGGTCGCGTGAGTTTGCTGAATATCCAGAAGTCACACGAAGCTAAATCAGGCGAATACGGTGGTTGCGGCACGATGTTGGTTGAAAATTTGGCGAAAAACTCACGAAGAATTAATGCAGTATGCGACGGTGCATTATCGTGATGCAAAAACCAAGAGTTGTCGGCCCATAATTCTGGCCTCTTTTTACGAATAGCATTGCGCAAACGACGCATAACACTCAAACAGTATTCTTTGTTGACAGTTTGGCAGGTCGGAAGGAATTAGGAGAGCACCACCCCTCGATAATCGAAGAAAACTGTCAACATAACCTTGATTTTTGACTTGCTTTGGCGTGGTTTTTTGGGCTTCGGCTCACCTTCGATACGATATTCGGCCGATTAATCGTCTGTTTCCGGGTCATCAGCGTAGATCCAAGTCTCATCTCCAGTTATGATGCCTTTCATTTTGTCTTGATAGTCGGAAATCATTGTTTCACAGACGTCAACGCGACGCTGTTTTTCGAAAAAATTGAGTGATTTTGGAACAAATCGTGCTTTCACTTTTTTTAGGCCCAAATGATCTTTCAAAATGGTTTTCACTGATCCTTCCGATATTCCAACGATGCCAGTAATGTCTCTGACTGTTAATCGTCGATTCTCAAGCACCAATTCTTTGATTCTATTGACGTGTTGATCATCAGTTGATGTTGATGGCCGTCTTGGACGTGGTTCGTCATCAACGCGTTCTCGATCCTCTTTGAATAATTTGTACCAATCAAAAACACTTGCTCGCGACAAACAAATATCACCGAAGGCCTTTTGCAACATTCTGAACGTTTCGGCACCAGAAATTTGATTCCGTACACAAAATTTAATGGAACTTCTTTGTTGAATAATTTCACTCATTGTAAAAATCGCCGAATGCACTTTTTGTACTTCAGAAAGACAAGCGTATACTAAACACTAATGATTATTTTGATGTAACATTTAGCACAGATGTCACTGACAGTCATACCAACCTAGAAAAATATATTTCGACGAATGGGTTTTCGCGCGAAATTTAAATTAAAAAGTCTTACTATTTTTTGCCCACAGTAGTATATTATTTTTTCATTAGATTTTTAAATATCTTAATTTCAATGTTTATTTTTACAACCTTTCTTTCTTAGATCTTCGCTTTATATTTTTTTCACAATTTTTTCCTTTGTTTCTTTTTTTTTCCTAGCTTTCGAATTTTTTTTTGTCGACCCTGATTCTGAGGGCATCGTTAAGCACAGCAAATTATCCCTATTCAATCTCTTTCGTATATATTTTTCCACTTCCACGACTTAGAATACATCGTCTGACAATATTAAACTAAATCGGATTTAGTCAGCCGGTTTGTCGTATATCTCCGGCGCTGTTATAGCTCGACTAATTTCTCTTTTGTTGTTTTTTCTATTCGAATACAATCGTTGCTGTATACAAAATACATGTTATATTGTGGAAGCAATTATTGACATACGAGGGTTATCCCATAAGTACTTCATCTGGCGTATAAATGGCGGTCGTTGTTTGAAAACAATGACTATGGTAGAAGTATTTGTTCGGCAGTCATCAGTGTCTCAGTGAGCTTGTAAACATGAAAAAAGTTGGTCATCGTTATGTGATGTAATACTTCCATATGAAACGTCTTCGCCCAACCAATATCAAAGCAAAGGTAAATTCTACTCTGGGAGGATTTGCTCCTGCGTTTACAACAGTAAAATATTCGGTGGCAGAGCTTAAACGAGGCCGTACGAGTTGCCAAAACGAATAACTAAATGAGGTAACTACTCCAGAAATGGTGAAAAATTCCACAAAATGGTATTGGATGACCGTCGACTGTAAGTGCGCGAGCTATCACATATGGCAGGCATTTCAAAGTGCTGTACGTCGCGTGTTGACTGAAAAGTTGGATATGAGAAAGCTGTGTGCAAGATGGGCGCCGCGGTTACTCACAATGGAACAAAGACAGCGTCGTGAGGATGTTCCAGTTGAGGGTTTAGCGAAGTTTTACAATAAAGTCATGTTTTTGCGTCGTTTCATAACCATGGATGAAATATGGATCCATCACTTCACACCTGAGACGGAGGAGGTGGAAATTTCATTCCCAATTAACAGAAACCCCATTCATGTCAAAAGCTCATACTAGCATAATAAATGAATCGCAACTACCTTTTTCTACTTAACAGAATCTTTGCAAAGTTTCTTTCTGTCAACTTTATTTTATTCCTATGTTTAACGATCATACAATGCTCTGTTAATAGAAGACCATAGAGGCGATTCCAATACAACCTTCCTAGATTTATCGAAGTCCTTATGTTAAAGTATATTATCAACATTCATTTCTTCGATAACATTTTAGCAGCCTCTTAAAAGCGATTTAACGTAGAATTCCGAATTGGAATATTCATTTTCAATAAACAGAAACCCCATTTCCGTCAGGACCTTATACTGGCATAATAAATGGATCGCAACTTCCTTTTTCTACTTAACAGAATCTATGCAAAGTTTCTTCTGTCAACGTCATATTATTCATATGCTTATTGATCAAACGATGCCCTGTTAATAAACCAACTATCATTCTACTGAATAGATCCTTTGTAAATTTGAACAACTATTCCTTAAGAAACTATTTTATTTGTCTCTGACTTGGATCCACCTTTTCAAAAATCTATTTTAACACGCTTTTTCATTAGGCAACGGGGCAAAGGGAGTTGTACGCCATACCAGTACTGCAGTTTCAACTCACTTTTTCATTCTTGTTTTTGCTATAGCAAAAGAAGTGCCCGGCCCTATGAAAATCATAGAAACATTCCCTTTGCTTTTTTATTATATATACTATAACTTTCCTGTTACGGGACACAGGCTATTGTCGTAATGACGAGTATATTAACATTTCCACCAGTATTAAAGTCTTCATCTTTCATTAATATTACATCGTATATCGATCGATTCTCGAAATAAGAAATTTAAAACGGAGACGAAGCAAAGAATTTTATACGCGCCACCAATACTGCAGTGGATGCCTATAGAATACGAACGTAGTGCTAGTTAGAATTTGATAGCCATATCTGTCCACTTTTCGTGTCACAATGCGAATTGTTATGTCCTATTTCTATCGTGAAAACACAACTATTCAGCACTAGCAAACCCTGCGTTCGCATTCCGTAGGCATACACTGCAGCATTGGTGGAGCGTGTAACCTTCTACTTTATCCCAACTTTAAATTTCCTACTTTGAGAATCAATCGGTATAAAAAAAACAAGGAATAACAAATAATATTAAAAAATTAACAATCTTTCACTTCTTGGAAATATATTTTTATATCACATTTTATACAACTTTCTACATCTTCGATTGTAATGTAACTCTCTCGACTTTAAGTTCACGATTACGGATTAGTTCGATTGTGTTGAAACACGCCACAGATCATGCAGCCATTTAAAGTATTTTAATGTAAAAGTAGCACCCTCGAATTGAATTTTTATCTTTATAAGAGCATGCTCGGGAGGCGATTTAATGCGCTTTACATTTTACGACTACACCTTCTATAAATTTCACGTCATAAGGTAATAACTTAAACTTCAATAACACAAGTTCGCCTATATCGGACTTCCAGACACAAAACTATCATTCAGCAGAGTTAAAAGTACAGTTTTATTACTTTTATCTTTGAGAAATATTTCGTTCAAACTAATATACAATACGATGAGTAAACGTATTGTAAAAGGAACGACGGTAGCACTTCTTCCAGCAGAAAAAAATTCTGATATCAACGTTTCTGTTAACAAAACAAAGTCGTTAAAAGCCTAACTTAATAGCAAAGTTTGATGTCGAAGTTATCCTTTGATGGTTAGTTATTGGGGAGTTACAGCCATAAAAATGTTAGTGAAATCGATACAGGAACAAAGATTTATGTTAGCCGAGTCTTAGATAATTTTGAATCGCTGTAAATTTGTATTTTAATAATAATTTTGTTAATTGTAATAATTCTGTTAATTTTAAACCAAATCCTTATTTAAAAATAAAAACACATTATTTTTAGAAATTGCTTAAAAATGTAAATTCGATGACACTTTGAGGTAACATGTATTTACAGGAGGGACTTCCTCGTCGCCTGAAAACTCCACATATAATCTAAAATACGAGATTTAAATTGAAAAAGTAAATATTTTCGGAATGTATGTATAAGACTGAAAAAACAAAACATTTTATTAATTTTTTTGCATAAGCTCTTTTTCTACCTTCATTGTTTTACATCGAGATACTTTTTTTACATTATTTTAACTATAAAAAACATCTTTGTGTAATGCATACAAGGAAAGACATGAATATAGCAGCGACATAGCACTATAATTGGTAAAACAAATGCACTGTGATTTAGGATGTTTATTTATATGTTTACGTTCCGATATTTAGATAAATCGGTTGATTAGTTTATTTTTGACAGCTGATTGAAAAAGAAGCAACACGTTGTTTTGTTAAAATGGAAAAAGTAGAGTATCGTGCGGTGATTAAATACTTCGTAATTAAGGGTATGAAAGCTATCGAAATAAAAGATGAGTTACGGGAAACATTAGGTGAATCTGCTCCATCATCCGCCACAATAAGTAGATGGGTAAATAAATCTAAACGTGGTAGAACAAGCTGTGTTGATGAAGCGCGCTCTGGAGCACCCAAAATCGTGACTTCTAAGGAAATGATTATAAAAATCCATAACATTATTACGCAAGATCGACGACTCAAAGTGAGAGAGATAACAGATATGGTAAACATTTCAACAGAACGCGTACACCATATTTTAACGAAAGAATTGGGCCTTTCCAAACTTTCGGCAAGATGGGTGCCGCTATTGTTTACGACTGATCAAAAGTTCACTCGTTTGCGCATTTCCAATGAGTGTTTGGACCTATGTAAGCGGAATCCAGTTGATTTTTGTAGGCGATTTGTTACTTGCGATGAAACTTGGATACACTACAGTACACCCGAAACTAAACAACAGTCGAAACAATGGTTAGAACGTGGTTCTGCACCTCCAAAGAAAGCGAAAACCACTTTATCGACAAACAAGGTGATGGCATCAATTTTTTGGGATTCAAAGGGCATTTTGCTAATTGATTACCTTCAGAAAGTGCCACAATAAACGAACAATATTATGCAGAACTTCTACGAAAATTAAATATTGAGATTCGTGCTAAACGGCCAGGAATGGCAAAGAAAAAGATTCTGTTTCACCAACACAACGCTCCCTCTCGTACCAGCACAGTTGCGATGTCCAAAATCCACGAGTTGCATTTCCAATTAGTAAAGGATGCGCCTTATTCGCCGAATCTAGCCCCTTCCGACTTCCACCTTTATCCAAAATTGAAAACGGCACTAGGTGGAAAGAAATGTTCGTCTAACGACGGGCTTATCATCTTCGTAAATGAGTATTTTGCAAGCCTTCCGGAATCGCATTTTAGAGATGGCGTAAGGGCATTGGAGCACCATTGAAATAAATGTATTACTCTTTTAGGAGAATTTACTGAAAAGTGAAAATTATTTTGTATTTAAAAAATTAGTTTTTGTTTTCCATTTTCACTACTTGTCAAACTACCCTCGTATGTATAGCGACGTCTTACTGTTGGTCATTTGTTGCAATTCAGAAGCTAAGTAGCAAGCAGGATTTGTAAAAAATCGCGTTTGTGAGTACAACGCATTCCAATCAACACCCGCTCCAGAAGAAGATGCTAGCTAAACCATTGAAACGTCGAGCAAATAACAGTTCCCCTCAGAACCGAAGAAGAACTACTTGGAAGAAACTCGGAAACCAAGATTTTCCATCTTTTCTCCACGAGGAATACGATGTATGAAAAACAGGAAAATTATTTCATTACTTTTCCAAAAAGTCTATATAAACTCTCTATTAATAAAGTCAAATAGCTGATATAAAAGAAAATACCATTATAACTTCAAAATTTGCAAGTGTTACTCGATAATATATGCTTTAAAGTAAAACAAAGTCACGAAAATACTTGTTTTTTGTTCGTATTTTTAAGGGATTCATTACAATAAAGCTGAAAGCATTTTGAAATAACAATCCGCACTTAAAAGCGTAGGTGTTACTTTGGTTTTCTTTTTCACCTAATATGGTAATTTAATCAATAAAGTTTTAAATGTTGGCAAAAGTTTGTTAAAAGGGTATCCATGCATTATATTCCTTTTAGGTTATGTGTCGACACATATCTTGTATAAGTAATAAAAATAATAAATATAAATTAGATTCAGTTTTAAAGTTACTGGCTTGTGTTCAGATTATCAATACAGTGAACTTTCACTTTTAATTTATTGAAGACGTATTCCCGAAATATCAAAATAGTTTTTAACTTGCTGGATAACATCTGCTTTTTAGTACAAATTTTAAAAAAATAGCTATTCTATCACATCTACATGGAAAAATTTTTAAAACATTTTTTCGAAATAAACTCTGTTTCTTCATCTCGACTTCCGCGTCTTCGATAATAGTGGCACCGACGTTTCGTCATCACTTATATGGGACATCTTCAGGGCTTAATAGTGGCGATGAAACTGGTATACCATAAGTCTCCGGCAGGTGAGTTTATATAAGGATGTTTGTCACGGGTTAATGGAGCGTTACGGTGACGATTGAGAAGTTTGGAAATATAGGATTGCCAGGCGTTGTGTTCAGGATTACTATAATCGCGGTTTAGGTTATTGTGGTGTTTAGAGATCTCTACAGTTTCACAGATTTTTCAGCCATATTAGTAGCTAGTACGGGACGGAATTTTAGTGAAATCGAATTGGATATGGTGCCTTGTTTCAAGCCTATGCTCAACAAGTGCAGAACCAGCTACGTGCAGCAGCCTGGTACAATGTTTATGCTTTAAAACACGAGTGCCAATAGACCGCTTTATTTCGCCAATATATACGCTGCCGCACCAGCAAGGAATCTTCTACACACCAGGTGATACTAGAAAAGCAGAGATCCAATAGTTATAACCAGCAGTCAAGTTTTGATGCTAATTATATATAATTAAGTACTTTGCGGTGGGAAATTAATGAAAATTGAAAATTGGTAAAGTACTGATGTGCCATCGTTGATAATAATCACACACGTAAATTAAAAGCTTCTGCGCTGGAGCAGGACTCGAACCTACAACTGCCATTTGCTAGACGGCTGCCGTAGCACTGCAATCCTGAATTTAATTTACAGATAACTATTACGATATTGGCTATGATGTGGGCAATGTGTGATTTGAATTTAGAAGATAATAATCACCAGCTGAAGAAACGACCAGATGAAGAAACTCTAAAAAAAAGCTTGTTTAATGAAATCTAACATCAAAGCAATGCTATATTTTTATGATTCCAAAAAGATTATCCGCAAAAAAATCATTCCGAGCGTTACAATGGTTGATATTAAATATTATATTGATTTTTTGAACTGCTCGATATGCCGTATTCACTGTATTTGCTCTGAATATTGGTATGATATTTTTCAAAATACTGAAGACGAAACATCAGACCAAACCATCTGGGTAGTTTCTTATACTGGAAAAAGTTAAAATGTCAACAAAACGTGCACGTATAGGAATTCAAATTAAAATAAAATTACAAAAAAAACTGTGATTAAGTTATAAGCAATTATAATTTAAAACAAATACGCTTTGTAAAATGAAAATTATAAATTTCATCAATCACCAACACTCCCATTTAAACCGACTCCTTTCAAATATTAATGACAAAAGAGGGGTTATATACGTACACAAAATTAATGGAACGAAGGAACAATTTAACTAAAGTTTCGACTTTCTGAGCAAAACGAAAATTGCTCACATAATGCAGACCGCAATTTGAAATATTCGTCAAGTTTCTCGTCATTCTTACGAGTAAGTTTTATAATTTATTAAATAGGTCAAACAATAAGAGTACCAAGTTTACGACCCATTTTAAACATAAATACTTTAAGTTGGAAATAAAAAGGAACAAAGCGTTTCCTGCCTTGTAATTTCATTGACACTTACACTTTATCCCTTGTCTTATATACCAGGTGTACCGGAAAGTCATTACCGGTTTTTCTAACAGATGTCGCTAGGCTTAAATATGCAACGTTATGATTTGACACATACTACTGTGGGCAAAAAATAGTAAGACATTTTAATTTAAATTTCGCGCGAAAACCCATTCGTCGAAATATTTTTTTCTAGGTTGGTATGACTGTCAGTGACATATGTGCCAAATGTCATATCAAAATAATTATTAGTGTTCAGTATACGCTTGTCTTTCTGAAGTACAAAAAGTGCATTTGGCGATTTTTACAATGAGTGAAATTATCCAACAAAGAAGTTCCATTAAATTTTGTGTACGGAATCAAATTTCTGGTGCCGAAACGTTCCGAATGTTGCAAAAGGCCTTCGGTGATAATTGTTTGTCGCAAGCAAGTGTTTTTGATTGGTACAAATTATTCAAAGAGGGTCGAGAACGCGTTGATAATGAACCACGTCCAGGACGGCCATCAACATCAACTGATGATCAACACGTCAATAGAATCAAGGAATTGGTGCTTGAGAATCGACAATTAACAGTCAGAGACCTTACTGGCATCGTTGGAATATCGGAAGGATCAGTGAAAACCATTTTGAAAGATCATTTGGGTCTAAGAAAAGTGAAAGCACGATTTGTTCAAAAATCACTCAATTTTTTCGAAAAACTGCGTCGCGTTGATGACTGTGAAACAATGCTTTCCGACTATCAAGACAAAATGAAAGGCATCATAAATGGAAATGAGACTTGGATCTACGCTTATGACCCGGAAACAGACGATCAATCGACCGAATATCGTACGAAGGTGAGCCGAAGCCCAAAAAACCACGTCAAAGCAAGTCAAAAATCAAGGTTATGTTGACTGTTTTCTTCGATTATTCGAGGTGTGGTGCACTCCAATTCCTTCCGACCGGCCAAACTGTCAACAAAGAATACTATTTGAGTGTTATGCGTCGTTTGCGCAATGCTATTCGTAAAAAGAGGCCAGAATTATGGGCCGACAACTCTTGGTTTTTGCACCACGACAATGCACCGTCGCATACTGCATTAATTCTTCGTGACTTTTTCGCCAAATTTTCAACCAATATCGTGCCGCAACCACCGTATTCGCCTGATTTAGCTCCGTGTGACTTTTGGCTATTCAGCAAACTCAAACGACCGCTCCGGGGAAACCGTTTTGAGTCAATTGAAGACATTAAACGTGAATCGCTACGCGCATTGAAGGCTATTCCTGAAATTGACTTTAATAACTGTTTCGAGAATTGGAAGAAACGTTGGCACAAGTGTATTGGGGCCAGGGGGGATTACTTTGAGGGGGATGAAATAGATTTGGAAGAATATATTAAGAATTTAAAAATTATGAACAAAGTCTTACTATTTTTTGCCCACAGTAGTATGTCATTTTCTTCTACTGATTCTACCAACCATAAATAAAGTTTCGCGAAAAGTAGACTATGTTTTATTATTTTGTCATAGATTTCTCCTAAACTCAGAAAGATAATGGTGGAACCAGACTCCATCTACCATTAATAAATTTTGAAAAATCAGCTCTTATTGTGTTGTATAACTTTCTCGATGTCTTCTATATTCTCATCTCTCTTATTCTTTCTTATTTCTTTAGATATTTTTTTGTTGTTATTTCTATTTTCTTGGGTAGTCGTGCCTGTTAGTTCTCTTCTCCGTTTCGCATAATGAATATTTCATTGTTCGGTTTAATTTTTAATAATTATTTTGATTGTAAGAGCATTTCTCGATTTCGTTTTATTTGTTCTCACTTTGTTCTTGTATATAGCATATGTTATCATGTAATCATTACTCATTGAGGAGTCTACTGGTTTTTCA
This sequence comes from Dermolepida albohirtum, assembly GCA_031893035.1. Lineage (NCBI taxonomy): Eukaryota > Metazoa > Arthropoda > Insecta > Coleoptera > Scarabaeidae > Dermolepida > Dermolepida albohirtum. The sequence continues at coordinate 381,015 of JAVIWB010005404.1, forward strand.
TATATTTTTTAAGGTTTCTGGTAGATTCCATCTCTTCTGATTTCTACAGAATAATATTATTTCGTTTTTTCTTTGTGTTTATTTTTATTTTTGATCTTACAATGTAAAGGTCACTACCTTTTGGGAATATTTTTAGGACATCTACATCGCCAACCAAAATCGTCGCCTTCGAATTTTAAAATTGTAGCTACTACCTTACTTACCAATGGAAACGTTTTAGATTTCTTTGGGAAGGGTTACCATGATATGTAAACTGTTGGGATTGCTGTTTAAACTCAGAAGCATAATGGTGAAACTAGATTCAATAATACTGATCGCTACCGACAATAAATTATCAATTTGAACCATGCATTGATAGGAAAACGTCCAGAATGGGCCTTAAGTAATTTTGCAGCATGATAACGCGCCGTCTCATACAGCAAAATCGGTCAAGGAAGCGTTGAAAGCACTTGGATGGGACATAATATCGCACCCATCGTACTCTCCAAACCTTGCCCCGTCCGACTATCACCTTTTCGTATCAATGACCCACTCGCTTGCAGAGCAGCACTTCGTCAATTTCGAAGAAGTTAGAAAATGGCTCGATGAATAGATTTGCTTAAAGGGCAAACAGTTTTTTCGGGATGGCATTCATAAATTGCCTAATAGATGGGCAAGATGTGTAGAATCAAATGGCCAATACTTTGAATAAATAAATTTTTCCATTTTCTTGGAAATTATGTATTTTTTTTTTTACGAAAAAACCGGTAATAACTTTCCGGTACACCTGGTATATATGCTCTTCAAAGAACTTAAGTGTTCGAATTACCTTCATACTACCTCGTAATTATTTATATCAAGTTAGGAATACTCCCACACAAAATACGTAAAAGTTGACAAGTTTCTCAGCTTACTAAATAGGTTGTGTATACTAATGAAAATACTGTAAAATTAATAAATTTAAATATGAAATAATTTAATTAAAACAACTGTATATCAAAACATATTTTATCTATAATAAGTTCTTTCAAATACGAAACATCTAGAACGTCTGTGACATTAAGGAATGCACTCATCAATCTTACAAACAACGGATATCTCAAGAGACTGCGAACACGTTCATCTGCTGATGCATAACTGCCAACTGTTTACCGTTAAAGTATGATAATAACTTTCGAGAAGACACATTGCAGAATTTATTCAAGCGAACTTTGCCAGGATAATATATGGACTTAATTACAAAACGAATAATTGCTTGCCAAAGCGATAACAATTGTATTTTCAATTATCGGCGGATGATATTTCACTTTAATTGGTTGAAATTGTTTAGTGAATTGATAGGAATTTATAAATAACTATTATGATGTTGGCTATTATGTGGACAATATGTGGCTTGAATTTGGAAGCACATGCAATGAAAATATTAAATATTCAATGTCATACTTCAGTGTTATTTATGTGCTTTAAAGCTTTTTTAATTTTTGCTGCGTTTGAAAGTGTTGTAAATTTGCATTTCTTGGAAATAATTAAAATTTTTTTAATAATAAGGTAAAAGGTTTTCCAATAAGAGTGATATGATTTCTTTAAAAAAAAAACACACTTATTGTTAAGAAAATTCAAAAGTTTTTTATTTAATGTGAAGTACAATCGATACAATTAAGTTCTAAATAAAACGTCATTCAAATGGCCTCCACTTCTTCTGCAGGAACGAATTCGATGAACCCAATTTTCGAGCACTTTTTCCACTAAATCTAGTCGTATGTCATGAATGGCACGTTCAATATTGACTTGTAAAGCTTGAAGAAGGTCTGGTTTATTTCGATAGACCAATGACTTCAAATAACTCCACAAGAAATAGTCTAATGGTGTTAAATCACAACTTCTTGGAGGCCATTCAATATCATAATTTCTTGAAATAATCGAATCTCCAAACTTTTCTCGCAATAATTCTATTGTTGCATTTGCTGTGTGGCACGTAGCCCCGTCTTGTTGGAACCAAATGTTGTCAAGATCAACTTCTTCCAATGTCGGCCATAAAAAGTTGGTTATCATCAATCTATACCGCTCTCCATTGACAGTAACGGTGTTACCAGCTTCATTTTGAAAGAAGTACGGACCGATGATTCCACCATACCAAAAACCACACCAAACTGTCAATTTAGGTGAATGTAATGTTTTTTCATATATAATTTGTGGATTTTCCTCGCACCAGAATCGACAGTTTTATTTATTTACCACACCATCCAGATGAAAGTGAGCCTCATCAGAGAAGATGATTTTCTTAAAAAAATCGATATCGTTTTCAAGTTGTTCCAAGGCAAAATCAGTAAATTCACGACGTTTACGGTGATCCAATGGCTTCAGTTCTTGAGTGAGAACAATTTTATAGGGATGCAAACCCAAATCCTTTCTCAAAATCCGCCAGATTGTGGTTTGAGACAGTCGCAATTGTTGAGAACGTCTTGGAATCTACAAATTACGGTCTTCAGTAACACTTGCCTGAACGGCAGCAATATTTGCATTACTTCGAGCGGTTCTTTGTCTTATTGACACTTGAAAATTATGTAAAGAAAATGTAACCTCAAAATTTTTAACAATTCGACGAATAGCGAGCACACTTGGACGATTATTACGACCATAAGATGGCAAAAGCGCACGAAAAGTTGCAATTAGAGAACGATTATTTTGATAATAAAACTGAATAATTTATAAACGTTGTTCTTGCGTATATCTCTCCATGATGCAATTGTAAACACTACTGAATACAATGAAAAACAAATGACAGATCATGACAAATGGCCGAAATGTCACTTCAAAATCATATCATCCCTATTGGAAAACCTTATATTATTCTGGGTTTTATCTCATGTATTGTGAAATTTAAGAAAAAAATTATTACTGTGATTCTACGATGACTTGACAAATGTACTTTAACAAAGAGAATAAAATCGAAGGTAGTATTTGCAGAAATCTTCAGAAAAACAAGGGCTCTTTGCAAGATTAAAAATAAAAACGACATCGAAAGAAAAATACTCGAAATAATTAAACAGAGACTATAGAGACTATTACAATGAAGGCTTCTCAGCAAATATTAAGGCTTAACTTAATCTTTTTTATTATGTTGGTCAGTTTGATCCAATTATAATTTTTACTTTTTTTTATTTGGAATTTCGATCATTGGGATCATAAAACATTTAATTTATATTGTCGACATTTCGGAGGATGGTCCCCTTTTTTTAAGTTATTTATTTTCTTCAACCTGCAATACTTTTTACAGTTTTATATTTCCAAAGGTGAACAATAGTTTTATATACGTACATATATATTTATATATATGGGAATATTCAAAAGCTTTCGGGGGTTGTCTATGTATTTTGAACAGGGCGATAGGTGTTTGTAGTGATTTACGAAAAAATTCAATGTAATACATTTTCTACAAATATATTAACTCAGTTCAAAAAAATTTTAAGATTAAAAAGTTAGTTTGTTTTTTAAGTTTTGCATATAAAACTGGGTAAATAGCTGTTAGAGACTTCATTGTTTTTTGGAGTATTCTCCACCAAGATTAATGCACTTTTGCATGCTCTCGAAACAACTCTGGAAACAATTGTCCCACTCGTTTGTTAGTACAGTCAAAATTACGTTTTTGAAGGCATCGATTGTTCCTTCTGATGACTGGAACCTTTGACCACTGGACTTAGGGATTTAGGTCTGGACTGTAAGGAGGATGGTCTAACAATTCAACGTTTCGTTGCGTTAAAAATTTGTCTTGCGTGCTGTGTGCGAACTTTCATTGTCTTGGTGGAGGATAACTCATCATTTGGGATTATTTTTCGAAGCTTGGCGATGACTTGGGCAAATGGTTGTATACCAATCAGCAATAACAGTTCTTTGATCTTGTAGAGGAATTGTTACTACATAATCTGCTTTCGAGACGAGTGTCGCGACCATCTTTTTGGAGTCACACACGAGAACGGATAGCTTTTGTCGGGTTTTCTTTACCTTGGAACACCCAAACAGACGACTGGCGTTCATTTTCTGGCTCGTATGAGTAAATCCAAAATTCATAACCACCAAAAATGTTGTATATGTTTTTAGAGTTTCCAGCGTTGAAGCGATCTAGAGTTTTTTGACATCAATTCACCCTAACTGCTTTCAGTTCTTCGGTCAATAGATGCGGTATCCAACGGGAAACCAATTTGTTTTATACACCAATCTTTATGCAACATTTTGTGAATTGAGGTTTTGGGAATCCCCAATAATGCTTCAATTTGGCGATATCTCACGTGTCGATGTTCGTCGATGATCTTGCGCACAGCATCGACATTTTGACTGCCGTTTTTGTGAACCTCCTCTTGGATCGTCGCTGAGATTAATCCGTACACATTTGAATTCTCCATGCCAACAAGAAATTGTTGACGGATATGGTTCTTCATTGCCGCAAACAGAAACCAACTCGGCGAGGCCTTGTTGTTGAGATAATTGTCTTTGAAAATAATAAAAAAATATTCCGCGAAAATATACTCTGTTTAATTCCATTTTTCAACTAACTTATCAACTTTGACAGTTCATTGTAGCTACAACACTACACGTATCACACTGGAACTTTAGATTTAGGTTAACTAAAGATTGAGGTTAATTTTTAGTACTGACATTTGATTAGTGGCGCCCTCTATATCCCGCTATACAAAACTTAAAAAATATCCCGCATGGTATTCAATAAAACTATTGTTAAGTTAATAAATAAAGTTTTGGTACTACTAGTAATTAGTTTTTATTGAAAACTTTTATTTAAGCTTAAGAATATATTGCTTTTGAAATAAATACATAAATTAATAAACGTTTTCATAATACAATTTATGGAACGTTAGTAGGTTCCAATATCTCCGTTCTCTGTTGTCGAAGAGTAACACACATTCCCAATAGGTATGAAAACGTGAGTTCAAATTACACCGCAGAGCCGGAGATTTCATCAAAAATTTCTTCATTATATACGAGGTAAAAAGCGGTAAAAATGAGAAATCTGCATAAAACATCAAATTTTTAATTCAATATTTTTTCTTTATCGTATTCCAGCTCATCCTAACATAAAAATACAAGTTCGCTTTAAAATGAGAAAATTCAAAAATCAGAAAAGGAAACAACCGTCATTAAAAAGTAAATTTCCAGATAACGCCACGCCGCGTGATTAAAATGCAGCTCAGCACGGCTGTTACCTATTCTTTTTTCGTGGTACGTGCCCTGGATATTAAAAGGATCTTTGTATAACAAATTATTATTTTTGTGACGCCTTTTCGCGTACAAAGGACTACACGAAACTATTTTTAAAAAAGAATATCACAACATTGACGTACCGTATTTGGAAAATCAGACGCAAATTGATACCTTAAATGTAAACAAATATTACTAATTTGGTTGCCCTGTATGGTGAAGTTTATAAATAAATTTATTAAATAATTGATTATTATAAGCGCCCGCGAAGTTGTAATTGCTGGTGCGTGGTGATATTGGATATTAATAATCGATTAAAGAATTTTTCCTAGTACGTGTCATAATAAAATTCTTATAATGTTTCTTGCATACAAATCGATGGTAATAGATTCATCGATAAATATATGATTAGTGAAAATAGTAAAATCTTCCATAATTTTAGGATTCTAGCCGTGTTTCAAGAAGCCATTGCTGAAACTCGAGCATTTAACATATTCTCTTCTTTCTAATACGAGGGTAATCCCAGAAGTACCCGACCCAACAAAAAAAACACAAAAATTTTGGAAAGAAATATATTTATTTTACAACATAATCTCCTTTCAACTCTATACACTTTTCCCAGTGATGTTCAATAAGTTCGATACCCTTTTTATAATAAGAACTGTCTTGTTACTCAAAATAGCCATAAACTGCCGACATCACTTCTTCATCGTTGGAAAATCTTTGACCACTGAGCCATTTTTTCAAGTTTGGAAACAGAAAATAATTCGAGGGGGCTAAATCTGGCGAGTAGGGTGCATGAGGTAGCAATTCAAACTTTAATTCATTAATTTTGGCCATTGCAATAACGGATTTGTGAGCTGGTGCATTGTCTTGATGAAACAACACTTTCTTCTTAGCCAAATGCGGCCGTTTTTGCTTGATTTCTTCGCTCTAACGTTGCAATAAGTTCGCATAATACTCGCCGTTGATAGTTTTTCCTTTTTCAAGATAGTCAATGAATATTATTCCACGCGCATCCCAAAAAACCGATTCCATGACCTTGCCTGCAGATAAAACTGTCTTCGCCATCTTTGGAGCCGATTCTCCCTTTTGAGTCCATTGTTTTGATTGTTCTTTTGTCTCGGGTGTGAAGTGATGGACCCATGTTTCATACATGATTAAAATTGAGTTGATTATTTTGAAATATTGTTTATTTTTCCAAGTCAGGTAATATACGATTTAATTAGGGCGTGAACGATTCGGTGTATTCGTTTTCCTGCCGCCTGGGATTAAAAGTCGAATCAATTAGGTTAGCCGGAGCATTATTTTTTTTAATTTCGAAAGTAAATATTTATTTACTTTATTTACTACATTTTATTATCAACTTATTAGAAACGAAATAACTTTATTACATTTTGGCACGCCAATGTGTGGCATAAATCGATTACAGTTTTGTTATTCAACGAAGGGAAATAAACTATTAAATACATATTCTTATTATATATGCGTGCGTCATTATTTAAGAATATAATAGATTTTTTTTACTTAAGTACCTAGTAATAAATTAAATTTAATGCAATGCATATATAAAGGAATTTGATCAATAAGGTTGATATATAACCCCTTTCCACAATTAACTATTTGTAAATTCTGTATACGCATTTCGACAACCAAGTTGTCATCATCAGCAGATAATTTCAAAGTGTCGCACCTGGTAAAACACGGCGAAAAAATTGTACGAAAAAACAAACTCCGTACGCGATCCGCACCGTTGAAAACCAAGATGTGCACTGTGTCTGTTTCACAAGATTTTTAAAAAATACTTTTACTTAAACTAACATGCACTACATTGAAAAAGGTTATTATGGTCAAGCAAGTGCCTGTCTGTGTGATTTATGTGTGATTTATGATATTGTTCCTCCTGTCTTTCAGTAGAGAGAAGAGAGGGGTTTGCAAGGGCCCGGCGTCATTAAAGTTTACCACATGGCTTAAATTCTTTAAGATGTGTATGCTTTCATACGCGTCCAGTTCGCGATAATTGTACACGTTCTTTATCAAATGTAAACAATCCATATTAACACTGTGGTTATTTTCTAATACATGTCTCGCTATACCCGATTTTTCCGGTAGACAGGAGGAAAGACAGGAGGAACAATATCATAAAACACACATAAATCACATAGACATTTCCTTGACCATAATAACCTTTTTCAATGTAGTGCATGTTAGTTTAAGTAAAAGTATTTTTTAAAAATCTTGTGAAACAGACACAGTGCACATCTTGGTTTTCAACGGTGCGGATCGCGTACGGAGTTTGTTTTTTCGTACAATTGTTTTTCGCCGTGTTTTACCAGGTGCGACACTTTGAAATTATCTGCTGATGATGACAACTTGGTTGTCGAAATGCGTATACAGAATTTACAAATAGTTAATTGTGGAAAGGGGTTATATATCAACCTTATTGATCAAGTCAATCAACCACAGGCTCCATCAAATTCAACTATATAAAGGAACATTACCAAGAATGACATTCAACATGATATGCACAAAAAATATACGAGGTTTGTTGCATTTAGTATGTTTGATAAGTGAACAAAGTAATAAATTATTCTCATACGTTTATACACTCCGCGCAAAATGAATAGGACCAACTGCATATATGACATTTGTAGTTGGTATAAACATGGTAGCGCGCTGGAATTGTTATTTTCGAAAATAAGAGGGTCGATAAAAAGATGTATGTAAGTACCAAATATAATTTTTGTAAAAGTCAGTGCAAATGTACGTTACTAATGACAATAAGTAGAGTAATTAAACGCCACTTGAATACGACCAATCTACAAAATAAAAGATTCGTTTGCAATAACAAAATACTTTATTGTTCAATAATGAGTACTTTTGCCATTATTTCTTATAACCTGAAATAGTCGGGATGGAATGGAATTATACAGGGTTCTCAAGTAGTCAACGGGAAGTTCCGCCCAACTTCGTTTCAGCGCCTGCTCTAGTTCGTCAGCGCAACTGAATTGGGTAGCATTGGAGTACAATTTACGCGACAACAATCCCCAAACATTTTCTATGATGTTCAGGTCGAGGGAGAGCGATGGCCAATCGAGAACCTCCATGCCTTGTTCTTGAAACCAGCGTCGAACAATGCGCTCGGTGTGAATACTGGCATTATCCTGTTGGAAAATAAATGGCCCACCTGCCATAACGTTGGAAAATTTGTCTTTCACCTGTTGCAGCAGCTGGACGTACTTTTCCGAATTCTGTCTGCCCTTCACTATTACTAAATCAACAGGTCCGTTATAGGAAACAGCTCCCCATACCATGACTGAGCCAACATCGGCTCGCCTTCGTGACTGAATCATTTCATCTTTAGTAAATCGTGGAAATAATAAGAAAACCCATCCGGGCCATCTAAATTAAACTTCTTCTCGTCACTGAAAATAACAGTTTGCCATTCTCGTGTCCACCCCATTTTTGCTCGAGCAAACTGAAGACATGCAGTGCGCTGAAATTCCCTTAAAGGAGGCCGTCGTTTAATTTTCAAACTTTTTAAATGCGGACAGGTCTTCAGTAACTTCTGTACAGTTCTTACCGATGCATTCGTTCCAACGTTATTCGCGATTTGTCTTGCCGTTAATGCCGAATTCGATGCTTCGCGTAATATGGCTCACGTTCTCTCTTAGTTGTAACGGATGTTGTTCGCCCTTTAAAACGTTTTCCATAATTCTCGGGATCCCTAATAAAATTGTTCACAACCTGGTGTGATCGACTTATTTTCTTTGCAGTAGCCCTTGAGGAATACCATTCTTGATGGAACGCTTTAATTTTTCCAATTTCTTCCATACTTAAGCACTTCTGTCGTCCCATCGTTGCACAATACCCTTAATTACAGATGTTTGTTTATCCGGATACACGTTGTAACTCGACACTCATCCGGTAGCTTACTATTAAATACTGGTCGTATCCAACCAGCGCGGTGCATTTTATATGTATGTGGTACTTACGTCACCCAATGCATAACGTTAGGCACTATTGCGCAATAATGCGTATTATTTACCATATCATACCATTACAAACTTGCATTGTATTTTTAGTAAATGAATTGTTTTTCAAACCACCGAAAGCTTGCAACAAGTCGGGTGGTCCTATTCATGTTGCGCGGAGTGTATCATAACAATACACACACCTTTGCAAACCAATGACATAATTTCCAGCATCGATTATATATCATGCATTTTCTTATATTCTCCTTGGCCCACATCTATTCTTCTTATAAACATAAATCCTGTCACATCCTGCCACGCTTTTAATCATTCAAGATATTCTTATTTCCAGATAGAATATGGAGAAGAAACGTGGCAAGAAATTATAGAGCTCGCCGGATATAAATTCACGGTTTTCAACACTCATCAAGTGTATCCGGACGATATTATGTTGTCCATAGCAACCGCCTGCGAGAAAGTAACATCATCGTCTTACGATAGTTTTATGAATTTCTTCGGCAGGTGTTTCGTGAGATATTTCAGTCATTTTGGGTAAGGAATAAAAAATGGTGGAAATGGAGTTTAAAAATGACGTGGAAAAATAAATTCGGGGTTTTATATTTGTTAATTTGGAAATTGTTTAAATTTTAATGAACAACGCTGTACACAGATTACCTCTCGTAAATAAGGGAACAAACTGTACAGCCTGTACAGTTTTACGGACTGACAAAATAGGTTAAACTAGTTTTGCTGAGTTGAGTTTTATTCTATTTTACAATGTATTTTAAAATTAAAATTGAGAGTTATTTATAGACTTATTTTGAATCAGCCAGTGTATGACTTCTTTTAGTTTCACACCCCTGAGGAAGCTGCAAAAGTTTTGGCAGCGGAATATAGTGTATTGAAAACTAAAATTGTTTGAGTCTTTATTCAACAGACCGATACACCTGATAATAGTTGCGTTTAAGATATTAAGAGTACGGTCGATTATACAGTCCTTACATATGTATAAATTATTAATTTTAAATTTTATTGGGTTGGCAACTAAGTACTTTCGGTTTTGTAGTATAAAATAAAACACTTTTTTTTAAACAAGGAATAGTTTTTAATCAATTATATATTTTCCATTTTGCTCAATGACCTTTTGCCATCTTTCTTTCAGCTGCATGATTCCGCGCTTATAAAATTTCTGGTCCTTATCAGCAAAAAACTGAACCAGGTGCGAGTGAAGGTCATCGTCATTTGTGAAAGTTTTACCATTCAAAGAATTCTGCAAACTTCGAAATAAATGGTAATCAGATGGTGCTAGATCAGGGCTGTAAGGGAGATGTGGCATCACTTCCCAGCCAAGCTCCAATAGTTTCCCACGAGTTACCAGAGATGTGTGAGGCCTTGCATTATCTTGGTGGAAAACTACACCTTTCCGATTTGACAATTCTGGCCGTTTTTCTTGGATTGCTTCATCCAGTTTTATTAATTGTTGACAGTAAACATCAGAATTGATCGTTTGGTTCCTTGGAAGCAGCTCAAAAAACACAACACCTTTGTAATCCCACCGAACTACCAGCATGATTTTTTTGGATGCAATTCAGCTTTCGATGTGGTTTGAGCTGGTTTATCGTGTTTGCTCCATGATCGTTTTCGAACTATGTTACTGTACAGGACCCATTTTTCATCACCAGTGATGATTCTTTTTAAGAAAGGGTCGGTTTCATTTCGTCTAAGGTGCATATCGCAAAAGTTGATTCTTTGTGTTAAATGAATTTCTTTCAATTTGTGAGGTACCCAAATATCAAGCTTCTTAACTAGCCCAAGACATTTTAAATGTTTTTCAATTGTTGTGTGCGATACATGTAGCCTCTCCGCAACCTCTCGAACAGTTATATGACGATCCTCTTCAATTATGACTTTGATTTGGTCATCATCAACTTCAGTAGGCTGACCAGAACGTTGCTCATCTTTGAGGGAAGAATCTCCAGAACGGAATTTTTTATACCAATTCTGACACGTGCGCTCCGTTAAGCAATTAGCACCATAAACTTCCTTTACGGAAATAAAATAGTAAAATATGTCGAAAATGTTCGTTTCTGCACTCCATTTAAAATTAACCCACAAGTAATAGCTTTAATAAAAATCACGCACTATTTGCTTCTCAAGTTACGTCAATGTGACTAGTATCACGCGACAAACGGTAAAGTACAGCACTAATATACGTTATATAAAAATAAAGCAATGCTCTCTATCAATAAAAACCGAAAGTACTTAGTTGCCAACCCAATATAATATACAAGGTTATGCATAAAATGACGGAAGATTGATATATCCCCTAAATTTTATGCAATTAAAATTGTATTTTATTTTTCATTATGAAATAAATCCCCACGCTTTTCCATGAGTTTTATAATTTGTAGCGTTGCTTGATTTTGGAAAAATATGACCAATCTGCAAATTAAGCTGCCGAACCCATTATTTTCCTTGTAATGATGAAGGCGGCTAACATTGTATCTTTACTTAGGTTCACCTGGATAACCGCCCCGGATTCTCTTAGATTCAAGCTAATATAATAATATTCTTCTGAAATTATTTTTAGATAATACAAAATTTTAAAAATGCATTTAATGATCACTAAGAAGAAGATGTAATCAAATCTTCAGTTTCTTTTTAATCTATACGACAATGAAATCCAACAAAGATTTTTATAATCCAATCATATTTATTTTTAGTCACTTTTGGACGTCAAAAAGTGGTTAAACTGTCAAACATTTCCTATAAAATTTATTTTATTTCTTTTAAATTAACGAAAGAAGAATTTAATCTAAAACAAATGTTTTTTACACACTTTAAAATACCGCATCTTTCTTTTTTTTTAATGAAATCATTCCTTATTTACGAGAGAAGTATGTACGTAAACAAGAACTAAATTTTAGGTCAAACGAATTCGTTTAAACTTGTGCATATGTACATCTAAATATTGCATGTGTTACAGTTACGATGCCACAATAAAGGCGACTGGGAGATATTTTACCGATTTCTTGGAAAATGTCGACAATATCCACATACTTTTCCGCATGTCCTATCCCAAGATGAAAAGCCCATCAATGTACGTGACCACGGTCGATGAGAAAGGTTGTATCCTGGTTTATAGGAGCTCCAGACAGGGATACGTACAATATCTTATAGGTATCACAGGAATTACTTACGCAACTGACAAAATATACACGGTCTGACAATTGCTATCTTACTCGATTTTGTTTTCTTCCTTCTTTTATATTTTCTTGGTTTTTACGAGTGTCTTTCTACTCGACTTTTCTTGTAATGCAATGAATATGAAATGGTTTAAAACAAATACACTTACTTTTCACTTTATTGCCACTACTTTTGTATTCGTTATTTAATAATTTTTTTTAATTTACTTTTACGATGCATCAAAATTAAATTGCGTGTGTTGTTTAAAAAATACATAAAGACGAACATTTTTAATTCATTTTCCTTCTTGAAGATCTTTAAATAAGATTTTCTAACGCATTCTTTTTACATATTTGACATCAATGTTGGACTTGTTTTTCATGAATTTTTTTCTTGATTTCTCTTTTTTCACGGCAGTTCACTACTCTATATGCCTCTTAAACCTACCCCAATTCCTACTTTCCATATCTTTCACCCTAAAAATATGTTTTCGATGAATTTTTTTCTTCATTTCTCTTTTTTCACGGCAGTTGATAGCTCTTCATGCCTCTTAAACCTCGCCCAATTCCTACTTTCCATATCTTTCACCGTAAAAATATGTTTTTCATGAATTTTTTTCTTCATTTCTCTTTTTTAACTGCAGTTCACTGCTCTTCGTGCCTCTTAAGCCTCCTCCAATTCCTACTTTCCATATCTTTCACCCTAAAGACCTTTTTAATCAACCTATTCGTATTTATTATGTTCCATCCATCTTAACTGTACCTGCCTAATTATTTCTTCAATGGAATTAAGCATGAGCTATTTCCGAAATATTACATATTTACTAAAGCTGCAAATTTGTCCCTCTTTTGCATGTAAAATTACAAAAAGACTTGATCCTTTTATGCAAAGTTTTCTGCATAATAACCCATGCGAGCTTAGTCCCATACTTCTCTTTTAGGCAGTTAATACTTCCTCATATGGCCTTCCAAGTTTCGTCCAATTATTCATTTTTTCAATGAATCCAAACTATCTTAGCTATTTCTGGTGAACTGTTTCTGTTATGGAAAAGGCCCCCAGCTATTCCCAAACTGTTACTTACTAAATCTAGTTTTTGTCTACTTTTCCGAGTAAAATTCCAAAGAGATTCAATCTGATTGTTTTTCATTCCACAATCCTCACTTCGTGTAAGCCTTAATCTAACCTTTTTCATACCACGAAGAGAGATTCAGAAGGTGGTGTTTCTAAATCTTTCTCTTCTTTCTTCCCAAATCTTTCATCTTGAGCATCCTTTTGATCAACCTCCCATATTTATCCTTCTAATATTTTGTCTTCAATAATTAGTTTTATTTCGAATTATATCTTCTATTGTTTTCTCTGGTATTCTTAATATTCTTACCTCGATAATATGAACTATGGCATTTTTATTTCTAAATCGACATCTTCTGACTTTGCTCCGAATATTACTAATCTGCTTTCTTGGTATCTGTAAAATCGTTCTGACCGCTTTCGTTATAGTGATTCGTCATACAATATTTTTGAGGTTTTCTCAGGAGTTCACTAGGGTCGTAGAACTCTCTCCTGTGTCCACCGAGGATGCCGTAAGGCGAAATGTACATAGAAAAGTATATTTAAAATATATTTTATGAAACTGTACTTACTAAATCTAGTTTTTGTCTACTTTTCCGTGTAAAATTCCAAAGAGATTGAATCTGATTGTTTTCCATCCCACAATTCTCTCTTCGTGTAGGCCTTAACTTTTATCATACCACAAAGAGAGATTCAGAAGCTGGTGGTAGATCTAAATCTCTCTTCTTTCTTCCCAAATCTTTCACCTCAAGGATCCTTCTGATCAACCTCTTATATTTATTCTTCGAATATTCAGTCTTCAATAATTCCTTCTTAACTGGATCTTCTATAAGAATTATCCTCGGCTATTCATGGAGTGTTTTATTTCTAATTATATCTTCTCTTGGTTCCTAGAGTATTATTTTTAAAATTCTCGCCTCCGCAGCATTTAATCTAATCAATTTTCTATCATTAAACTAGTTTATTTTTGGTAATTATGAATACATTAATCTCTTTTCTTTGTTTTAAAAATAAATTATATTCATGAATGAGAATTACATATATTTATTTGTAGAGGGGAAAAAACAAAATTAATCCTGCTAACACACATAATATTAAAAATTAAAATAAGCATCTAAAATAAGGTTTCAAATTAATCAAAAATGTAATATTCTTTAAGAAACACAATGCCTGTGCAGATTTAATAAATAAGTGATCCAATATACTCATAATTATATATAAATATAATTAAGAGCTTCATTAAAGCGTTCAATGGCTCGAAGCTAAAGGTGTCCCAAAATTAACGCAAGATTTGAATTGAATAGAAAACACAGTTTTTAGTCTTTTGATTGTTATTTTTTTATTGATTCATAAAGTACATAGGATAGGGTTATTTATGGAATAGCACATCGGGCAAATGGCCTCCACGGTTTTGCTTGCACATACGCACTCGTTTGTCGAAATTTTGCATGACCATTATGCATAAATGTGGCTGAATTTCGTTGATGTAGCGTTGAATCTCCTCCTTTAATGCACGGGTAGTTGTGGGCTTGTTGACATAGACCTGTGATTTCAAATAACCCCATAAAAAGAAATCTAATGGTGTTAAATCACACGATCTAGCCAATTCTGATCACCGAAACGAGAAAGTACACGACCTGGAAATGTCTTATGCAGTAATTGAATTGTTTCACGGGCTGTATGGCATGTGGCACCGTCTTGTTGAAACCACTTATTGTCAACATCAATATCATCCAATTTCGGCAGAAAGAACTGTGTTATCATGTCGCGATATCGAGCACCAGTAACAGTCACTGCTTGACCAGCCTCATTTTCAAAAAAGTATGGTCCAATTATGCCACCAGTCCAAAATCCACGCCAAACAGTGACACGTTGTGGATGCATTTGTTATTCGACAATCACACGTGGGTTCTCAGAACCCCAACAGCGGCAATTTTGGCGATTAATAAAGTCATCAAGGTGAAAATGTGCTTCATCGCTTAAGATGATTTTGCTCGAAAAATCAGCATCCATTTATTGATGTTCAATAATCCATTCAACAAACTCTCTGCGCTGTGCATGGTCATTAGGCTTCAGTTGTGTTAATCGAAGTTTTTGTAAGCATGGAGACACAGATGTTTAGTGAGCATACGTTGTAGAGAGCTTCTTGAAATTTGCTATTCTTGTCCACGACGGCGACGGCGCACTGTTTCCATATTAACATTTGAACGGCTTGTTTTCGGACGACCAGTGTATTTGGCGTCTCCAACGGATCCAGTCTTTCTGAATTTTTCAATTAATCTCTTCACAGTTGACGAAGTTAAAACACTATTACGACCTTATTTTGTGTGAAATTTTCGAAATGCGGCCGCCAAGCTTTCATTATTTTTGAAATATTGTTCAATAATGAAGACACGTTGTTCTATCGTGTTTCGCTCCATTTTTACTAACCCTAAACTGTCAGCTGTCGAATTGTTTTTTTTTAGGGTTGCCAACACTTTACTGCACAAATGGCGACAAATTCAAATCTTGCGTTAATTTTGGGATACCCATTATATTGCTTGGTAACTTAATTGCTTGGAGCGACCGTTTGGAGAACGGTAGATACAGGTTAGAGTCCAGATCCTCTACGAAAATTTTTTTATTAATTTTTTATAACTAATTCAATAATAAAATAGCAGGAAATATTAATTTTTATTAATTTATTCAATAATTTACGAAGAAAATATTAATTGTGTCTCAGCAAATCTCTCTTTTGTCTTAAATAGGTTTACTTCATCAAATTGCAAAGGACGTCTTCAATCTCGACCTAAAATTAAAGATGCTAGACACACAGACAAGTGTAACAGGCCGCAGTGCAGTTATAGTTCGATTTCGATTGGATTTCGATAACACATCTTATGTAAGTATCAATGTCTAACGTAAAGAAAGGAAAACAGAGATTGATTTTTGCAACAGTGCGGAAGAGGTGTTATACGAGCTGACATGTCGATTAAAGACAGTGATTTCTCGATGCGATTCGTATTTCAATTGTTTGACAGGGGGAAAAAGCAATTTTCAGATGTAAAACGATTATGTTTTACTACAGAATACAAAGTTAAACAATAAAGTTCTCGGTGCGATATTTAATTGTTTCAAATATATGAAACTCATACAATCATAAGTGCAAAGTATTTAATGTAATCCTCTTTTGCTCCTGCAAATAAAGTATAATGAGAATCTTAAATGATCTTGCATGTAATTTTCCATCTAATAGTTGTACGAACGATAGAAGGAGGTATTGTTTTTTTTTTCATTATTTGCCTGTATCGAAAGGTACGATCAGGCCTACAAAGGAGTAGTTCGTTAATAACATAAGTTTACCTGACGATAGGTGAATTTCTTGAAACGCGTAGTAAATGGAGTGTTATTAACATTTGCATGATTCTTTGAACGTGTGTTTATTAGCAATTCGCCGAGATTGTAAAGTGTATGTATGGGCTTTAGCAAGGCTTTCTATATTATGAACTGTGGCATTTTTATTTCTAAATCGACATCTCCTGACTCCGAATATTACTAATCTGCTTTCTTGCTATCTGTAAAATCGTTCTGGCTACGTTCGTTACAGTGATTCCTCATCCAATCTCTTTGAGATTTTCTCAGGAGTTCCCTAGGGTACTAAAGGATTTTCCAATAGGGACTTGACAACTTTTAATTCAATTCGTAAACGCACCCTTTCACTAATCATCGAACTGTCACTGTCAATTTATTCAGTAAACTTAACATTTTCATCATGGTAAAGTACACGAACGAACAACGTCTGCAAATTATAAAAATTTACTACAGAAATTCGGAGTCGGTGACCGCTACTTTAAGAGCGTTAACTCCGATTTTCGGTCGTAATTCTCGCCCTAGTAGACAGGCAGTAACAAGTTTAGTGCAAAAATTTCAGTCTACATATTCGTTGTGTGATGTTGCCGTACCAGTGAGACAACGGGTTGGTCGAAGTGTCGAAAATATCGCTGCCGTTGAAATGTCCGTAGTAAATGATCCAAATCAGTCAATTCCACGGCGTTCTCAAGAGTTGGGCATCGCCCAGGCCACTTTATGGCGAATTTTGCGTAAGGATCTTGGTTTACACCCATTCAAGATCAAGCTGACTGAAGAATTGAAGCCGATGGACCATTTGAAGCGACGTACATTCTCCGATTGGGCTCTCGAAAAGATGCGCCAAGATGATCAATTTCATCGCAAAATCATTTTCAGTGACGAAGCTCATTCTTGGCTCAATGGGTTCGTCAATAAGCAAAATATGCGTTATTGGTCGGGCGAAAATCCACATGTGCTTCATGAAACACCACTTCATCCACAAAAAATAACTGTTTGGTGCGGTTTACATGCCGGCGGCGTCATAGGGCCATATTTTTTCGTCGACGATAGTGATCGTCACGTTACTGTGAATGGTAATCGTTATCGCGCCATGATTACCGATTATTTTTGGCCCGAATTGGAAGATATGGACTTGGACAACATGTGGTTTCAGCAGGACGGTGCCACAAGCCACACAGCACACGTTACAATCGATTTATTGAAGAGTAAGTTTGATGAGCGTGTTATCTCAAGAAATGGACCAGTCGATTGGTCACCTCGTTCGTGCGATTTAACGCCTCTAGACTTTTTTCTTTGGGGCTACGTCAAGTCATTGGTCTATGCCAACAAGCCTACAACGTTGGAAGAGCTCAGAGCCAACATTGAACGCGAAATAGCAGCCGTTTCGGCCGAATTGTGTGGCCGAGTCATCGAAAATTGGGTCCAACGAATCGACCGTTGCAAACGTGCCCGCGGTGGCTATATGAACGAAGTCGAGTTCCATTCATAAATGTTTTGATTGTACTTCAACCCGATAATAAAGTTTTTGAAATATCTCAAATGGTCTGCATTTTATTTTGAAAAAAAGTTGTCAAGTCCTTATTAGGCGAAATGTACATGGAAAAGTATATTTAAAATATATTTTATGAAATCGTACTAAGTGTTTTACTTTCAATTAATATTTATTAATAAAAGAGCTTCTCTAGCTCTCTCTTATTTTTCCTTCCACTATTCTTGCATTAATTTTATTTTAATTACACCACCAGTTGCTATAATTAAATACTAAAAATACTTTTATAAGAACATAACGAAATTAAATTTCTTTCAAAAGCTTATTAAAGAAACTTAAAACTCTCGCGGTTTCGTGTATAACTGAGTAGTCGATTTATTTTGATATTCTAACTTTTTGACACCATAAAACTCTCCTCGCCGTCTAAAGGTTGACTTTAAATACACAATTTAAGACCCTCCTTCGCCTATCTTCCATAATTAAGATAAATTACTGACAAAACTAATGATCAAAGGCAAAATTTCCTTGTCTAATAATGGGCTGATATCTTTGCGACTTGTATAGGAGCTAATGAAATGAGAACAGGCGACAAGACACTTCTTCGAATTACAGTTTGTTTTGTTTATGCGTTCGTTATGTATTATATTGTTTTCGGGTGTCTTTAGGGAGTAAAACGCGTACATAAATTTAAAAAAGAAGCATTTAATTTTATCTATATTTTACGGATATATGAAATGCTTGGTTGAAAAATCTAATGGAAGTTTTCGAACAAAAAAATTATGGCATTGTATACGATAGCATATCTTATGAACACAGATTGTTTTACTATATTATATCCCCCCTTCCCCCTTTCACGAAACATATTAATCCTTAAATAACCTCAGCCATGGAAGATAATTTGGAACGATTTTTAACGTGCTTTTAAATTGTTCAATCACCAATTGTTTTAAATCTTTAAAATACGAAGCGACACCTGATTCATGAAAGCTTCGTATTCCTATTCACCAAATGGAAACTATCTTCTTTGGTAGTTTGTTTGTAATTTCTATTAACAATTTAATGAAATTCGAGATGGAAGATGTGAATCTACAAAAAAATATCAATAAGCTTGTTGGTTTGTGAAGCAACAATAGATTGAAATTTACCTAAAAAAAATTAATATATTTATAGTTTATGCGCGAAAATTTGAACAAATTTTTCATCATTTATTTCGTTTATGAATTGATCTTAGAAGGTAATCTTCGATCCTCGATCTGAACGTTATATTTTCATCTTTTCTTCTGGTAAATTCGCTTGCAAAATACTTCGCTTCTATAGCGCTAACAGCAAAGGAATTAAATAATCTATATTTAATTAATTCTTTATATGAGTATTATTAAATCGTTCTTTATTTAATCTTTAGTTTTTAACAGGAGCAAGCTTTTATTTACAGCCTTTTTTGATAAAATTTCAAGTAAAATAGTTCTATTGGGTTGGCAACTAAGTACTTTCGGTTTTGTAGTATAAAATAAAACACTTTTTTTTTAACAAAGAATAGTTTTTAATCAATTATATATTTTCCATTTTGCTCAATGACCTTTCGCCATCTTTCTTTCAACAGCATGATTGCGCGCTCATAAAATTTCTGGTCCTTATCAGCAAAAAACTGAACCAAGTGCGAATCAAGGTCATCGTCATTTGTGAAAGTTTTACCATTCAAAGAATTCTGCAAACTTCAAAATAAATGGTAATCAGATGGTGCTAGATCAGGGCTGTATGGGGGTTGTGGCATCACTTCCCAGCCAAACTCCAATAGTTTCCCACGAGTTGCCAAAGATGTGTGAGGCCTTGCATTACCTTGGTGGAAAACTACACATTTCCGATTTGACAATTCTGGCCGTCTTTCTTTGATTACTTCATCCAGTTTTATTAATTGTTGACAGTAAACAACAGAATTGATCGTTTGGTTCCTTGGAAGCAGCTCAAAAAACACAACACCTTTGTAATTCCACCAAACTGACAGCATAATCTTTTTTGGATGCAATTCAGCTTTCGATGTGGTTTGAGCTGGTTTATCGTGTTTGCTCCATGATCGTTTTCGAACTATGTTACTGTACAGGACCCATTTTTCACCACCAGTGATGATTCTTTTTAAGAAAGGGTCGGTTTCATTTCGTCTAAGGTGCATATCGCAAAAGTTGATTCTTTGTGTTAAATGAATTTCTTTCAATACGTGAGGTACCCTAATATCAAGCCTCTTAACTAGCCCAAGACATTTTAAATGTTTTTCAATTGTTGTGTGCGATACATGTAGCCTCTCCGCAACCTCTCGAACAGTTATATGACGATCCTCTTCAATTATGACTTTGATTTGGTCATCATCAACTTCAGTA
Source organism: Dermolepida albohirtum (assembly GCA_031893035.1). Taxonomy (NCBI): domain Eukaryota; kingdom Metazoa; phylum Arthropoda; class Insecta; order Coleoptera; family Scarabaeidae; genus Dermolepida; species Dermolepida albohirtum. Next base: position 401,642 of record JAVIWB010005404.1, read on the forward strand.
GGCCGACCAGAACGTTGCTCATCTTTGAGGGAAAAATCTCCAGAACGGAATTTTTTATACCAATTCTGACACGTGCGCTCTGTTAAGCAATTAGCACCATAAACTTCACATATCTTTTTGTGAGCCGCAGCAGCTTTCTTTCCTTTACGGAAATAAAATAGTAAAATATGTCGAAAAAGTTCGTTTCTGCACTCCATTTAAAATTAACCCACAATTAATAACTTTAATAAAAATCACGCACTACTTGCTTCTGAAGTTACGTCAATGTGACTAGTATCACGCGACAAACGGTAAAGTACAGCACTAACATACATTATACAAAAAATAAAGCAACGCTCTCTATCAGTAAAAACCGAAAGTACTTAGTTGCCAACCCAATAGTTTATGCTCGAAAATCTGAACAAATTTTTCATCATTTATTTCGTTTATGAATTGATCTTGTAAGGTAATCTTCGATCCTCGATCTGAACGTTATATCTTCATCTTTTCTTCTGGTAAATTCGCTTGCAAAGTACTACGCTTTTATAGCGCTAACAGCAATCTTTAGTTTTTAACAGGAGCAAGCTTTTATTTACAGGTTTTTTTGATAAAATTTCAAGTAAAATAGTTCTATAATGCGTAAAACAGATCTTCAATGATTTAAATCCTAAAAAAACGACGTTTCAAGAAATTGAGAGACTCCACCAAACTTTAAAACACCCTGTATATATAATATGTATATATCATCATGACGAAACTTCTCGAATATTCAAATTATACTTCTTTATGCCTTAAAAATATGTTTCAGATCGAAACAAAGAAGAGGAAAGCGGTATACACCGATATCTGCGAACTATCACCGGTGTCCTGTGATCTTCTGCTTAAGTTGTTTCCGTTTGGTATTCTGATAGATGCTAAATTGAATATAGCCGGTGTTGGTGCTAAATTAATTGAGGTCGCTAAGAATTCGATTCTGGGTAATCCCCTTATGAAACATTTTCGTTTCAGAAGACCGAAAGGGCTTAATTTCACATGGAAAAACGTAAGAAAATATTAAAATACGTTACTAAATTTAATGAGAAATGGCAGTAATAGTAAAAGACTACAAGAACTTACAGTATAACTTAAATGGTCAAATATGAATATGCAAGTTGTGTTTTTTAAGTAAGTACTTTTTTTAAATATAACCTCTGCAGAGGTCGTCGTTCCGTGCATTTCCGCTGTGTATTTATATCCGTTGGTTAGTCACAGACGCCAGTACGGAAGCATTCATTTGTGTTTACATTTGTTCATGCCTATTTAAAATGACTTAGACAATTAAGAATCCTGCTGATTGTGAAATATGCATCGCGATTCGTTTTCTGCATGCAAAAGGCATGAAAACGATCGAAATTCATCGCCAGATTAGTCGAGCTATATGGAAAAACATTGTGAGCAAGGGAATAGTACACTAATGTTCATTATTAAGAGCTCAGTCGGCGACAGTCGGTCATTACTAAACACTTAGTGCAGAAATTAAAAGAGCTTTCAGTATAGTGCCAAAAGTTGATGCAAAAGTTCGAGGAAACAGACGTTTATGGTCTCGTTATTGTCTGATAAGTTTCCGCAAGTTTCAAAGCGCGTTCTTTATGAAATTGTGGAAAATTAGGCGACAGATTCACATGAGAATAAAATTTAAAAACTGGTTGTACAATATGACAAGTGACAATATGAACAGTGATGATAATTATGTTAAAAAATAAACTAAGGTACTTAGATTTCTTATAAATATAAAATTATTGAAAAAATTGCACTCGTGTTTTTTTTATAGCAGAACAGCACTTGCTTAAAAAACACACCTCATATATCACCAAAAATAAAAATACCGAATACTAAAATAAGCAAAATCAAAGTACTAAGGTTGATATATAACCCCTTTCCACATTAACTTTTGTAATTCTGTATACGCATTTCGACAACCAAGTTGTCATCATCAACAGATAACCGCAAAGTGTCGCACGTAGGTTCTCAACGGTGTGTATCGCGTACGGAGTGTGTTTTCGTACAGGTATTTTTCGCCGTGGTTTACCAGGTGCGACACTTTGCGGTTATCTGCTGATGATGACAACTTGGTTGTCGAAATGCGTATACAGAATTACAAAAGTTAATGTGGAAAGGGGTTATATATCAACCTTAGTGATTAAGTTAATCAACCACAGACTCTATCAATTTCAAAATCAAACTAATTGTGATATCTAATAAATAAAAGGAGGTAAATACAAGAAGAGATTCATTAAAATTTGAAAATACAATTTTTATAGTTCGATTTCATTGGACGAACATTGTATATATGAAAATTATAACATTTTTGATCAATTTTTCTTCATAACGAGTTTTTCCAGGCTTTATATCTTCAATCAGTTCTTTTCGAATTGGAATTCCTCAGGGGAAGCACCGCGAATATTGGTAACACTCTCAAACCAGAACAACCCGAAACTACTGCCGAAAGTGACAAGAAAGAGGGTAAAATCGAAAAACCAATCTCGCCATACCAGTTACGCAGAGACAGTCAACAAGGTTTAAAGAACATATTGTTACGTGGACAAATGCTTTACATCCCAGAAATAAACCTGATCATATTTATGTGTAGCCCCCTGTAAGTACCGAACATAAATCGACGTAGAATTTACATTTTTTCTTGCAAAATTATGTGACGTGAATTTTATATAAAATTCAATAATTTTCATTTACGTACATTCAACTTTGAAATCGCAATCTTTTTAACGTCGAAATGGTGAAATATTCCCACGCGAAATTTCTCTAATTTAATCGTCCACTTTCGATATTTTCGTGTGTGAATAATCTAATTTCTTTTCTCACTCAAATACACAGAATAAACGACATAGACGAACTGCCCGAACTGGGGTTGTACTTGAATGATTTAAATCCACACGGTATGAGCAAAGAAATGGTCCTGGCCGGATGGCAGCATAATTCAAAGTAAGTTTGCTTGTTTCGGAAGAGGCACGTAAAAATCGCGCGACATAAATTGAATGAATTTTCAAGGTTAGAGTTAATGTTCGACAAAGCCGAACAGAGATCTCAAGAATTGGAAATGAATTATGAACTCTTGGACGAGTGGAAGTGCAAGGGAGATGAACTGCTGTACTCTATGATCCCTAAAACTGTGGCAGATCGATTGAGACACGGCTCCTCACCTTTAAGTACATGCGAAGTAAGTTTTTTTTATAATTATAAAGTAGTTATTTCAAAAAGTGTTTTTATATTGGAAAAGAAAAGCGACGATTGTCAAATCATTAAAAAATAAGTATGACATTTAGAAGTACGTGTGCTAAGTTTGTGCGATGTATGGAGATTCGGGGAGATTTTTTTATTGAACAAATGAGCCAAAGTCGCTGCGTTGGGTTTCTAATAAAAAAGGGGAATTTCCCAAAAACTTACGTAGAATTGTGTTTAATTATGGTGGAAAGGAGTGCTTGGAATTTTATGTGCGAGCTTTACCGCGGATCTAGGTGCGTCACTGTGAATAATAGTCTGCTGACGATGACAACTTAGTTGTCAAAATACGTATACAGACTACGAACATCGTGTGTAATGGGTTTTTTCCCTTTTTCAAGTAATTTATTTAACCACAATCGCCTACGTAGTATCATTTATTAACTTCGAAACATCGTATTTACGAATATTATTTCTAATACAAGGTACTTTGACAAAATTTTGTTCATAATTGTAGGTTTTCTTTTTATATTTACGAAACAAAGTTGAATTATATTTTATAACTTTTCGAACCAAAACAACCGCCTTCAACGAAATTTAGTAATTATGTAAAGCTGGTGGGATTATGTAAAATAACCGGTTTCCGTTTCGACTTACAGAAGCTTAAAGATGGAGAAAAACATGAAAACCGAACCGCTTTTTTCATACTTCGTCAAACAATGCGAACATATAAAATTTTGAAAGGACTTTGGAAGCATATTTGCATCGACACCCTTATTTTTTTAAATTCCACCGCATACAACCTCGCGGAATATTCAAGCAGAGTGTGAAATAATTTATTTATTTTCTTTACGTGTTATATTCTCTATCCGAACAATCTATTCAATCTCATTTTAAAGTAATTTTGAAATGCTTGTGCACGCTTTAAAATGATAAATTACATCCTTTCATTTAACGCTTTTTTCTTTCTAATTTAGAGCAGGCTATGATTTTAAAATAAATTAAATGACATCAGAAAATATATAATATATAATAATATTTTTGGAGTTGGGTTGTCGACGGCATAGAGAGCGGATGCGTTTTGCGGGCGACGATAAGTTAACCGGTGTACCTGATCTTGTGTCGGGCGTGAGCGAAACTTTATGGTTTAACGAATACTAGGATATATACGAGGGATCGTTTTTATATTCGCGGAATGGGGGACAAGGGGTGGAAATAAAAAAACCAGATTATTTTTCTTTTTCAATATATTCACCTGCAAGACGGATACATTTTTCACATCTTTCAATTAATTTATTTATACCCTCATAAAAAAATGATTTCTCTTTATCTGCAAAATACGCCGAAACTGCCTCCTTGACTTCATCATCGGCAGTAAATTTTTTACCCCGCAGCTCTTTTTTCATTTTCGGAAACAGGTAATAATCACTCGGGGCCAGGTCTGGGCTGTAGGGTGGGTGATTCACAATTTCGAAGCCCACCTTATGCAGGGCAGCTGACGCAACGCGGCTCTTGTGGACGGGCGCGTTGTCGTGCAAAAGCAGAACACCTTTTGTCAATTTTCCCCGTCTTTTCTCTTTAATGGCTTCTTTTAGTCGCTCTAATATTGAAGCGTAATATTCTCCGGTTATAGAAACTCCTTTATCTTTATAATCAATCAACAATATTCCTTCCGAGTCCCAAAATACCGTTGCCATGAGTTTCCCAGCTGATTGTGACACTTTAAATTTCTTGGGAGGTGCTGTGCCCTTTTTATGCCACTGCATGGAGTCTTGTTTGGACTCAGGTTCATAATGATGAACCCAAGTTTCGTCTCCAGTAACAATTCCACTCAATACACCATCCTTGTCTTCATTACAGAGGTCCAAAAATGCACGCGAACACTCTACGCGCTGTTGTTTTTGCGGCGGCGTGAGCATTCTCGGCACCCATCTTGCGCTGACCTTAGACATGCCGAGATGATCGTGTAGGATTTTAAAAATTGTTGTATCGGATACTCCAACCATTTCTGCGAGTTGTTTCTTCTTTAGTCGAGCATCTTCGAGTACAATTTGTTCAACTTTTTGGATAAGTGCTGGCGTGGTCACCTCAATGCTCCCGCCCGGCCTCGGGTCGTCTTCAAGGGATTCCCTTCCTTGTTTAAATAAATTATGCCACTTGTATACCATGGTTTTTCCTGGACAAGAGTCGCCGTAAACCAATGACATCTCATTCATTATGGTCGCGACTGATTTTCCTTGCCTGGTAAGGAACTTTATAACGGCACGATACTCGATTTTTTCCATATTTCACTTTTCACTCCTGATTATGTTACTTGGTTGACGATAGCTCAAAGACTAACTGTCTAATAACAATGAAACTTCGTATTTATACTAATCATGAGTCGCTGCACAGGCCACGCCCCCAATGTGCCTACTCACCCCTCTACAACCCGCTCATTCCGCGAATATAAAAACGCTCCCTCGTAAGTTAACCGGTGTACCTGATCTTGTGTCGGGCGTGAGCGCAACTTTATGCTTTAACGAATCCTAGGATATATATATATATATTTACGACAGTTATAGTAGTAGGGTTTAAGTTACAGTATAATAGAAAACAATGATTATTTATTTACAATTAAAACCGAAAAGTGAGCAGAGATAAGAAAACAAAAGGAACGAAAATAAAATGAAAAAAGAGAAAAACGAAGAACTGCTACCATAATAAGTGTCGCTGCCAGCTTATGAGAGGACAGGGTAAAAAACATGACGGCGGAAAGTACATATAAAACGCTATAAAGAGAATCTGGAATAGAGAACAATGGAGAGGAAGGAGAAAAGAAAAGAACGCGCGAAACTGAAGGAATATTCAGAAAAACTAAAATAATCAAAAGGTCGTCGGCGAAGAAATATCAAAATCAGACCGAGAGAGGAAAGGTAGAATCCATGATAGAAATGGTGACATAGTTATTGGCGAGAAACGAGGAAATGTCCAATGAAATATAAGATATGCATAAAGACCAAAGAGAGCGTATGAAACAAATTAAAGAACTGAAACATATAAATAAAGAATTGGAAGAAGAACTTAAAAAACACGAAGAGAAGAATGGAACAAATGGAAAAAGAATAAAAAGAAAAATATAGTAGTCAAGGGCTTACCTATAGACCAATATTACGATTACTGAAGGAACAACTAGAAACATTCATAAGCAGAAGTCTAGACCTTCAAGTAAAGATAATCCCAGCAAGGAAAATGGATCCAAGAATGTATGTGATAACAACGGAAAGTACGTCAGATAAATTGAATATAATCAAGACTAAACTGAAGAAATTTGAAGAATACAAAGTTTATATGGACTCTAACATGATGAAAAAAGAAAGGGATATACAAAAGACAATCAGAATAACAACTAAAGAAAAGAAGAGTATGGGAAATAGAATTAAGAGTGGAATATGCGAAACGGCAAATAAATGAAGAAAAATGGAACTGGGACAAAGAGGGGGGGATACTGATTGAGTGTGAAAAAAGGAAGAATACACACGAACACCAAAAAAAGTTGAGAAGATGTAAAAGTAAGTATTGGAGAAAGGCCACGGTGTAGAAGAAAGTAGAAGAAAGAGTAGAAGAAAAACGATCGGAACAAAAGAAGAAAGGATAATAAATATAAGTGGAAGGAAGTATGAAGGAACCAACAGAAATTTAACTCAACTCCCTCTCCCCTCCCTCATTTTACACCCGATAAAAGCTTTAAAGGATTTAATAAGTACATAATAACAGTTTTGAAGTAAAGTTTTGACAGTTTTCGATGCTGCCAACTTTATGTTCAAATCATAGCCTTCTCTAGCGTTCAAGTATTCAATGTTAAATATAAAGAACAAATTTCTATAAACAACTTATTTGTTTTTCTCGTTCTTATAAATCTTAATATAATCAATGTATGTCCTTCGATGTCTTCGATAAAATGGAAGGTGTTACCTTTTCTGCAGATGGAACAGCCATATATTTCCTTGGGGAAGAAGAACTACATTGATCCTATAAGACTTCGTATGAACAGAGTATTGAATTCAAGTTGATTTGACAAGATGAGACAAAAAAAGACTATATTCATGACAAGTTAGTAGAAGGCGTCCCTTTCTAAACTCCAATCATTTACAAAGTACATATTATAAGATCAATAATAAATCATTTCATCATAACCTAATACACTTATTACTCAAAAAAATGTTGTTATTGTAAATAGTTTGTAAACGTGTATATACTTGAGTATCTTCAAATTTTTTTCTGACTTTCCGACAGCCTCCATTCAAATTTACCTACTACCCTTATTACGTAAAAATGATATACTTTCAGCTTTAGATCATATACCTAAACTTTAAAGATCAAAATTCCCTGAAGATTAAAATCTAGCAACGCAAAAACCCCGAACTTAATTCTCAACGTGTAACGAACTACGACTAAGAATTTTGTTATGATTACGGTTTCTATAAAACATAACCTTATATTTTCTAGTCCTTCGACGCAGTGACCATAATGTTTTGCGAATTGGTGGGCCATAATTTTTTGACGGTACAAGACGTTATGGACGTGGTATCATCTATGAATGCTGTTTACTCTTGTTTTGATTCCTTAATGGACAAATTTCATGTTTACAAGGTATGTATGAATTATAAAGCCACAAGACATACGTAGCTTGTCCAATGAATACGCGAACTGAGGTCATAAAAACTTTATTTTACAATGCACTTCAATCTTATCGTCTTTAAAGTACGTCCCATTTGTAGCAAATACTCTTATCCAATCTCCGTTTGCGTTGTCCAAAATATTCCTAGTAGTCCTGAAAAGCAGGCTCTTCAGTTGTCTCATCATTTCACATTTTATCGTCCCCATACTTCCACTGCATGGCCATTTTGTAGTTTGAAAACAAAAGGAAATTGCAGGTGGCTAATTCTGGTGAGTAGAAAGTTAGTTGGTGATACAGATCAGCTATAGCGCACAAATAATGATGAACACAAATTTGATTGCACACACTTGAAAACTTCCACGTGTAAAGCAGTATTCATTTCTTCAGAAAGAAATTCATAATGGACAACGCCATGAATGTCAAAAAAAGATCAGAATAACTATTTTTGATTAATTTTTTCGACTTTCTTCCGTTCGTACTTCCTCTTTTTGCTTTCCATTCGTTGTTTTGTAATATCAGTTTGATATACTGGTAGAACCATGATTCGTCACCTGCGATGACTCTTTCAAGAAGGTCGGAAGTTTAAGTGGAGTTCTCCCAATCAGTGCAGCTTTTGGCCTTTCCTAGATTTTGATCAGGTGTCAGCAACTTTGGGACAATTTTCGCAAACAGATTTTTTCTCAACCCCAAATATTTTAATCAAAAAGGTGATAAAAACCTCCTACCACTATATTTTTGTATCTTAAACACGTATTTCAATAGATAAACTGCCATCTTCAATTGGAAACAATATAAACGACGTTGAAACACTCTACTTGGTGTCTTGGCAAACGCTACCAGTGATTGGGAAGATCAGTGTAGCTTCTGGCCCTTCTCAGCTTTTGATCAGGTGTCGGACACATTAGAACGATTTTTGTACACATTTTTTCCTACTAAAGATGACGTCTTAGCACTCGAAATACATATTTAAGATACAAATATTACTGTAAAAGGTTTGTATTACTTCTTTGATTACAATTTACACCTAAATTTTTTGCTAGAATCCTAAGTGCAAATAATTATCCCACATTCACTTCATCAGTGATTGGGCGATCGAAAACACAAGAAACTGCACTGATTCGATGTTTTCATAAACAGAAGAGGTCGACAGTCATCTTGTCCTTGCATCGTCTTTGAATTTTGACAGCCCTTACCGAAACACTTAGTTTACTTTAAAAGAACTGTTATCTACAACGCGATATCTTCATAAGTGATCGTGAATTTGAGAATTTTTCCTAAGTTTCATCAAAAATTCGATGTTGAATCCTCGTTCTACCTGTTTCACAATCTCCTCCAACATCTCTAACTGAGACCACTTGCTTCAAGGGTCTGACAGGCCTGTTCTACTGAATTCTGCGACCTCAAAGTCACCCTAGGAGCACAGTTCGTGTATTTATTCGACAGACTATGTATATACGAAAAAATATACTTTTTTTCCCCAAAAGTGAAGCACTCAAACATTCCAGATATCAAAAGCATTTGGAAAATCCGTTCCATTTGATATTCATGCTTGTAATATAATTGGATTTCCTCACCGAAAAATTTAATTAAATATATTCCCTGTCCTCCACTTAAGTACACAGAGGCAACTACGATCTAATTAATTCACGGTCACTAAATAATACGAAGTTGTTAATAAAGATCTTCGCGACAACCAACATCGCATAATAAAGTCCTTTTTGTCTTGTCTAATAAACGCTAAGGACCTTGTAACCTTAATTCAACCTATTGTTACGAGGTTTTCAATGACTGTTTCAAACTTAGGTGGAAACCGTAGGTCAGATTTACATGGCCGCCAGCGGAGCCCCAGAGAGAACAAAAGACCATGCCCAGAACGTGACTGATTTCTCTTTGAGCATGATAAGCGGAGTTAAGCACCTCAAAATACCGTCCGGAGGGAATATTGATGTGCGAATAGGTAAAAAGAGTAATTATTTTCCTTTTTTTTTTGTTTCCTTTTTAATTAATTAGTTTTATGCTTGATACCTCCAGATTATGTTTTTTAAATTAAAAAATATGAAATAAGTACGAAAAAGAAATCAGGAATGCCGTGAAATTTCTTAAGTGTTTGGTGTAAAATCTAGAATCATGTTACGAGGGTCGATTGATGAAGTTTCCGACTCTATAAAATAAAAATCGAAAGAACAAAATAATTAAATCGGTCTTAAATTGATGTAATATACATAATTCTTTTGCCATCTAATCTCCATTAACTGCAATACATTTCTCCAAACGCTGAATCCATTTCTTCATTCCCCGTGGGAAAAATTTTTTCTTTACTTTTGATTCAATTGTGCCTTAACTTTAGTATCTGATGAAAAATTTTAACTTTTCAATACTTCTTTTAACTTTTGGAACAATCAGAAACCAGAAGGTGCCATATTAGGATTGTAGGCAGAGTGTGAAACAACTGCAAAGTTCTAGTTCATCACCGTCTTCAGCGTTTCGTTGCTGCAATGCGATCTGGTGTTGTGATGCATTAAAAGTTCGTTCCTTCCGACCTTACTCTACAGATACGATTCTTTAGTGATTGTAAAGTTTTGCAGTTGATTGCTTCGGCAGATATTCAATATGAATAACTTCCTTTGCATTCTAGAAAATGGTGAGCATTTCTTGCTGTAGTGCACGTGAAAATTAAGGACGACGATATTGCATTGATTGCCGATTGTTTTCGGCATCATAATGACGAATCCAAGATTCAATACCCGGTGTTAATATTTATAAAAAAATCATCTCCTTCACGTTGATACCGGTTAATAAATTCTTGACAAATGTTTATTTCTTTGTTCTTTCATGACATCTTTTAATTATCACGGGATCCATCTGGTGGATATTTTTCTGTAATTCAATGTCTGAACAATGTTCTGAACTCTTTCTTGACTAAAATCTAAAAGCCTAGCAATTTCTTTTTGCGTAACCCGGCGATTTCCTCGAATCACTGAATTCACTTGTCTTTGATTCTTCTCATCCAATACTGACACTGGTCAACCTGATCACACCTTCATTTCGCCTCCATGTCAGAGTGCCCACACACTTGACTCAATTACATTTTTGCCCACAATTTCGCAATATTTAGATCATAGACTACGTAAGTTTGCTTCATGATTTTGATTGTCAATTGCCCTCAACTGGTCGTAACTTACTTAGTTCCCAATTTTAAATAAAAGTTGTCAATAATACAATCAAGTCATCGGCCCTCAAACTTTCGTGTTCGTCGAGGTTCAAGTCGATCGAATAACACTTTTCTGGTTCCTAAAACAACAATGAATATATTATATAAAGCTGTTATTTCGCATATGCATCGTAATGCGTAATGCCTTATTTTAAAACTCATTCTATTAACTTTAGTTTTAATAAGTAGTTAATTTGCAAACTTATCGTTTATTCATTCCTTTTTATTTAATTAGATTTTACTTCATTTTTTTATGTGGTACCTTTGTAATTACTCACGTTGTATCTGTATTTTTTTGCACTTTATTTTTTTAGTTTTTTTTTCCTGTAATTGGTTATCTTTTAGACAAACAAAGATCATTATAATCATACTTTAAAAAAAGGCATATGTTGAAACATATGAAATATTATTAGATTAAAAAAAAAATTTAATTAATGTCGGTTATATTTCCTGCATCACCATATTTCATTGATTTTCCTCTGTTTACACAATCCTTCGAGAAGCTTCCTCCATTAAATCTCTTCCTAAATTACTTAAACATCAAACCACCGAATTCCTCAGACGTAGAACCGAAAAGCTGCACTAGCAATGGTAAACAGCCGCGAGAATATATTATTGATTAATTTATTATTTATATTTACCTTAAAATAATTTATTATAGTATTTAGTTCACTAGTTCTATTGGGTTGGCAACTAAGTACTTTCGGTTTTGTAGTATAAAATAAAACACTTTTTTTAAAACAAAGAATAGTTTTTAATCAATTATATATTTTCCATTTCGCTCAATGACCTTTTGCCATCTTTCTTTCACCCGCATGATTCCGCGCTCATAAAATTTCTGGTCCTTATCAGCAAAAAACTGAACTAGGTGCGGGTGAAGGTCATCGTCATTTGTGAAAGTTTTACCATTCAAAGAATTCTGCAAACTTCGAAATAAATGGTAATCAGATGGTGCTAGATCAGGGCTGTATGGGGGATGTGGCATCACTTCCCAGCCAAGCTCCAATAGTTTCCCACGAGTTGCCAAAGATGTGTGAGGCCTTGCATTATCTTGGTGGAAAACTACACCCTTCCGATTTGACAATTCTGGCCGTTTTTCTTTGATTGCTTCATCCAATTTTATTAATTGTTGACAGTAAACATCAGAATTGATCGTTTGGTTCCTTGGAAGCAGCTCAAAAAACACAACACCTTTGTAATCCCACCAAACTGACAGCATGATCTTTTTTGGATGCAATTCAGCTTTCGATGTGGTTTCAGCTGGTTTATCGTGTTTGCTCCATGATCGTTTTCGAACTATGTTACTGTACAGGACCCATTTTATCATCACCAGTGATGATTCTTTTTAAGAAAGGGTCGGTTTCATTTTGTCTAAGGTGTATATCGCAAAAGTTGATTCTTTGTGTTAAATGAATTTCGTTCAATTCGTGAGGTACCCAAATATCAAGCTTCTTAAATAGCCCAAGACATTTTAAATGTTTTTCAATTATTGTGTGCGATACATGTAGCCTCTCCGCAACCTCTCGAACAGTTATATGACGATCCTCTTCAATTATGACTTTGATTTGGTCATCATCAACTTCAGTAGGCCGACCAGAACGCTGCTCATCTTTGAGGGAAAAATCTCCAGAACGGAATTTTTATACCAATTCTGACACGTGCGCTCTGTTAAGCAATTAGCACCATAAACTTCACATATCTTTTTGTGAGACGCAGCAGCTTTCTTTCTTTTACGGAAATAAAATAGTAAAATATGTCGAAAATGTTCCTTTCTGCAGTCCATTTAAAATTAACCCACAACTAATAGCTTTAATAAAAATCACGCACTACTTGCTTCTGAAGTTACGTCAATGTGACTAGTATCACGCGACAAACGGTAAAGTACAACACTAACATACGTTATATAAAAGATAAAGCAACGCTCTCTATCAGTAAAAACCGAAAGTACTTAGTTGCCAACCCAATATATCCTTTCTTTTTTAAAATAGAAATTTGAAAAAGAAACTATTTTATTACCATTTTTATTAAACAGGCATCCATTCAGGTCCTACTGTGGCAGGAGTTGTTGGAATGAAAGTGCCCAGATATTGTTTCTTCGGTGATACTGTTAATACAGCTTCCAGACTGCAATCGACAAGCATTGTGAGTCCAAGAATAATTTTGCGTATTAATATCGAATTAAAAAGTAAATGAAGAGTGCTTTGTTAAAAAGCTAATTGAGTTTCATACATTTTAAAATGCTTCCAAAAGGTATTTTGACAAGTATGTACTTTTAAAAGTAAAAGTCAGTCAAAGATGAGTGACAATTTTATTTTTATTTAACAACATATCAATTTGTATTAAGTTCGAAAGATTACGTCACTCAATTAACCAATTGGCTTTATATGACACGTATAAGACTCATTTTCTAGTACTTCAACACGCAAATTGAGCTAGATTTCTCCAATAGTTAATGGCAAATGTTTCTTTCAATTCTGTAATAGATAACGATGTAATGTGGATGAGTAACTGAACATAGCCCAACTAGCAAAAAATAATCCAAGTCACAAGATCTTAATTGACGTCATTTTTTCAAATAAAAAGCTTATAATTTTCCTCTTAATAAATTGATGGTTAAACCGTCCTACTATATGTCAACAAGGTCCACACCATCCATCTCAGGACGCAAAAATTATTAACGATCAACTCGAATGAGATTATGGGTTCAAAATGGAAACTTTTTCAAAAATTTCTGCATTATATATATGACGTATAAAGTGGTCAAAATTGGAATTTTTGTTTTCGTTATTATTTATTTGTATTTCTTGTATTTATTTCAATTTATTTTCAAATTTCGATACATGTTGAATAAGAATGTATTTTATAATTTTACAAACAAGGCGTTGTATTTTAGTTCAAAAACAACTCAGTATTACTAACAAACTACATTATATCATATTTTCAGCCCGGTAAAGTTCACATCTCGCTAAGTACAAAATCGTTCCTCCCCGAGGGCAGATATATCATAGAAAGCCGAGGAAATACCAAAATAAAGGTTAGTTCAGCTGTAGAATATTAATACCTTATCAAGTTATCTTTGTATTGTAAGCTAGACTTTTACAATGATTGTAGTTAATATTAATAATATTCTGTAAAATAGTTAAAAATTTATGTTACAGGGCAAAGGTGAAATGGAGACGTTTTTCGTGATGGAGGCACCGGATGATAAAAAATGATTTAAATGTTATTTATTATAATTTAAAATGAAATAGTAGTAAATTATTGTGTATTTATTTATATATTTTATGAAAATACTAAATAAACAATCGATGTATCTACGCGTTGACTTTCAAATGTTTAAAAAGTATGTTAATATTTAGAAATTTTATGTCAAGTGTTATTACAAGTGTCTGCAATTTTATATGTAATGTAAAATTAAAATGTCCTAAATATTTTTTTGTATAATCTATATTGATTTGATCCTGAGAGAATTAGAAACTTGAAAAACCACGATAAGAACTTTTAAAAGTGCAAATGAATTTTCTCTAGAGTATAAAAGAATTTGCTACTAAAAGTACTAAGTGTGTAGTCTTCCAGTCCAAAACTACTGTTTTACGCATTACGAAGTCCAAATTCAAAACGTTTTATATTTACGAAAAATTCAGTTTTTCAAATTACTCGCAAAAATTTTAAATTTCGTAAAGTCTATATTATCGAATGTTCGCAAGCTGATATATTTGAAGGTCCTAACACCGATTTTAAAGTCAAAATTTATGTATCCCTTTTATATTAATGGAGAAAATAAAAAAATTCGAAAAATCTTTTAAAATACGAACTTTTGATTATATATTAATTGATTATTTCTAAAGTTTGAAGGACTTACGTATAAAAAATAATGAATTTGTATTCTGTTGGTTCAGAATTAGTATTTTACGTACCACAAAGACTAATTTTAACAACTTTTTATTTCGACAAAAATCACATTTTTTTCAAAGGGGTACACTCGCAAAAATTTGAAATTTTGGAAAGTTATTCTACATTAGCAAATGTTCGCAAGTTGATATATTCGATGGTCCTGAGAACGATTTTGAGGTCCAAATTTATATATCCCTTTTGCCTTAATAAAAAAAATAAAAAATTTGAAAAATCTTTCAAAATATGAACCTTTGATTGTATATAAATTGATTATTTCTGAAGTTTAAATGATTTGGCTATTAAAAAAATAACTAATTTGTATTCTGCTAATTCAGAATTACCATTTTACGTATCACGAAGACTAATTTCAACAACTTTTTATTTTGAGCAAAATCACATTTTTTTCAAAGGGGTATACTCGAAAAAATTTGAAATTTTGGAAAGTTATTCTACATTAACAAATGTTCGCAAGCTGATATATTCGAAGGTGCTGAAAACGGTTCTGAAGTCAAAATTTATGTATCCCTTTTGCCTCAATCGAGAAAACAAAAAATTTGAAAAGTCTTTCAAAATAAGAACATATGATTGTGTACAGAGCGATTCTATTGAAGACTTTTTATCACACCTTTTCAATACAGAAAAATAATAAGAAAACATTGCCTCCCCCTCTCGTACAACACACGAATGTATTGAACGAAAAAGCGAGAACGCGTTTATCTCCCTGGTCGGCAACAATACATTCGTGTGTTGTACGAGAGAGGGAAAGAATGTTTTTTCAAATGTAAAAATATTCTGATCTAATAAATTCTTTGATATCACCACATTTAGCTTAAAGGAAGTTCTAAGTTATATAACAATACTGATTACTAATTCGCCATCGTACATCAATAAACATTCACGTACTGACTTGATCGAAGACCCTAAAACCGATTTTGATATCGAAATCTATCTAACTCCTTTGTCTTAATCCTGGGATGACAAAAAGTTGAAAATCAACTCAAAATGTGCATACACTACAGGCCATAAGTGAGGGATCAGTAGATGAAATTTAAAAAAAAACATGCACGCTTAGTGAAACAAAACGTATATTTCTACAAAACTATATCTACGAGACAAATGAACAGTTTTCCTTATAAAATAAAATAATTTCAACATATTCTGTAGAATTTCTTATCATATTCGACTTTCGTCGAAGTATCCACCTCTGCGCTTAATGATTTCTTTACAAATATTAGGCAACCGCGATACAAGTTTCTGGAGCGTATCCATTTTGGTAAATTATTCCACACCCTTGTAAGTTGCTCCCAAAGCTGTTTCTGCGATTGTGGACAGCTTTCTCTCACGTTTCTATCTAATTCATCCCGCAGTAATTCGATAGGGTTGAGATCGGGTGATTGTGGTGGCCAAATCATATTTATCAGCACCCCTTCCTCCTCTTTTTGATTAACATAGTTTTTACAAAGTTGGGAAATGTGTTTGGGATCATTATCTTGTTGTAGGTGAAAACCTTCACCAATTAACCTTAATCCAGACGGAATTGCATGTTCCTCCAAAATCTTCAGGTACCCCTCTTTTTTTTAAATGCCTTCAATGCTATACAAATCTCCGACACCATCAAAGGAAAAGGATCCCCAAACAAGCACAGAACCTCCCCGTGTTTAACAGTTGGCACTACACATTCGGGTAACATCCTTTCACCTACTTGTCTTCGAACGAAAACTCGTCGATTACTACCAAACACTTGGAACTTTGACTCATCTGTCCATAACACCTGCTTCCACATTTCCATGTCCCAGTGTTAATGGTCCTGGGCCCATTGTAACCGTTTTTTACGATTTCGTGGATTCAATAATGGTTTTCGAGCTGCAATACGCCCATGTAGTCCCGCCTTTGTCAAACGTCGTTTTACAGTAGTCAGTGACACCGGTTTTCGACGGCCTTCATTCAGCTCTGCTCGAAGCTGAGGAGCTGTGAGCCGCCTATTTCGTTTCGATAGTATTTTTAGGCGCAAATCCTCTTGTCTGGTAGTTACCCTTGGCCTTCCGCAACGTTTTATTGGTTGTAATGATCCACTTTGTGAATATCGTTTCACTGTTCCTTGCACCGCGTGATAAGATAAATTTAACTTTTGGCCTATTTGCCGCAGTGAAAGTTTTTCACCATGTAGCGTTATTATAGAACTACGAGTTTCTGCGCTAAGTTCCTTTCTTTTCGGCATTTTTATAAGTTACTTTTACGTCTGTTCTCAAATACTCGTATTGCAACTTACTCGGACAAATGCTGCACGAAAACTAATTTTTAAATTGCTAAATAGTTTACTATGAATTCCTAATACCATTATAATAATATTGCGTTGTAAACCCCATTAAATTTATTGGGGTATATAAAATATTTCTATTAAATAGACGCCATAAAACTATTAAAAGGATTCACAGTATTTTTCAGAAACAAATATATTTATCTAATTTATAATAATAATCCGAATAATCCTTCTCAGAATTACATTTACAACTGTTATTTCAATTATTCTCACCAAAACAGGTAAAAGTCTAAGTGATGTGTCTAAAATACAAGTGTTTTGTTATTTATGATAATTGATCCCTCACGTATGGCCTGTAGTGTATATATAAGGTTAAATAAATAATGTTAATTAAAAAAACACACGATTCATTTAAAAAAATATTTATTCCACATACGCAATTTTTACAAAACAATACATTAAACTTTTCAGGTACGCAATGGTTTAATTTCATCAATGGAATACTTAAATATTATTTCAGACGCCCCAAAAAAAAATCCAATGAATATATGAACCACTGAAAGCAATAAGACAAAAGCAATTAATCAATTTAATTTAAAACAAAAAAACGTAAAGAACCAGACCGTTGGGTATTTTAAAATTTAAATTTGCCACCACTTGTCGGTAAGATTACATGTAGGTTCGAATACAAGGGAGAAAATGATAGGAAAGATAGTTGTACGGATTATCAATCTTTTATTTTAATAGATATTGTTATTTTGTTGGCGGGAGTTTTAATTATGTAATGCCAAACCTGCAACACAAATATTTAAAACAAACTATACTGTATTTCGAAGAGACAAATTTCTGAACAGATCCAAATGACAGTTGATTCTCATTGATTGAGAGCAACGCAAAATCACATAGGCCTATCTATAATTACGTACTATTCGAACTTTTTTAAACTAATAAATAAAATTACATGTATTTTCTAAACGAATACCTTATCTACATGAATAAGCACAAGAATTTTACTGTATGGGTTATGTAATAATACTACTAATTTATCTACTTTTATATTCGCATTTTCACAAATTTTATAGCTTGTAATTTGGGCTTTGGGGTTCAGAAATTTGTCTGTCTTTTTGAGACACAGTATAGTTAGCTTTAACTTCATAAAATGCCAATTTGACATTGACATTAACTTTGCTTTAACATACCCTCACGTATATTTAAGTTATTTCAAATTATAAAACAAACATGTGTAAGGTAATTTTGATGGAGCCTGTGGTTGTTTAACTTGATCACTGGAGGTTGATATAGAACCCCTTGCCACATTAATTTTCGTATTCTGTATACGTATTTCGACAACTAAGTTGTCATCATCAGCAGATAATTAAAAGGTGTCGCACCTGGAAAACTACGGCGAAAAATACCCGTACGAAAACACACTTCGTGCGCGATCCGTACGGGTATTTTTCGCCGTAGTTTTCCAGGTGCGACACTGTTTAATTATCTGCTGATAATGACAACTTAGTTGTCGAAATACGTATGCAGAATACGAAAATTAATGTGGCAATGGGTTACATATCAACCTTCAGTGATCAAAAACATGTGTAATGCAATTAAAAAAATAAATCGAATTAAAATTGATTTAATTTTTTTTATGAAAGGAAGGTAATATAAGATGCAAACGAAATTATTTCGTTTATTTTTTTTTTTAAACAAATTTGACACGATTAATGGGGGGAAAATTATTCTTAATACAACCTACGATATCTTTCCGATATTTTTGAAATAACTCGAAATACTTTTAACTAGCAAGTGGATTACTATATCGAATTAAAAACGTGTTATGTAACGGAACGAAATATTAAAACTGTTTTAATCAAATTCTTCGTTTAAAAACAAAAGAAACCTGAGATAAAATAAAATCAATCTTCTTTACATATATGACAAACCTGAACTATTACAAGAACTTAACCTACAGCTTCCCTTATAACACAAAACAAAAACTAGAACACAAATCGCCTTAAAACTAAAATTATAAATGAGCAAATTCAAATAAACAATTATGATTAAAAAAAAAATTGGATCTGAAAACAATCCGTTCACAAACTATCAAATATTTTGACATCTGGAATGTTATTTTGATAGTTTTACCATAAAATTGGAAGAAGTAACAATATTCGAAACAGCAGAGCCCCGATTTAAATTGAAAATTAATAATATTATGGATTTAGATAAAATTTACTTTCCCCAAAATATTCTTTTTCTGTTTTCGTATTTTGCACTAACCAAGAACTGCTCCGTTTTTTCTTTGCCGATAGATCGTCAGTTACGTTATAATACCAAAGACACAAAGTTTACATTTATTTAACAAATATACTCCACATATCAAAAATAAAATAAACAATTTCAGATACAGGGTGTAGACAAAATACGCAGATATATTTTAACATGTAATAACTGCAATAATATGCAAATACACGGAAGCATCTTAGCAATTTAGAATTCCTTTGTAACTGTTGCAGTACCCCTACTGAAGCGTAGTAATAGGAATTGTAGATGCAATGACGCATTCTCTAAATCAGAAGTCAGTCTGTTATCAACTTCCGTGAAGTATCGCTTATTTAAATCATAAATTAACAGATATCGCCTTGCTATATGGTGAAACAAGTGGAAATGTTAGAGTTAGTAGGCGTATTTATAAAGGGCAGTTTCCGAATCGAAGGTGTCCTTCAATGACTTAATCTTACAAACGGAGATTCAGAGATGGCAGTACATTTCACAGAAATCTTGAAGGCGGTGGTCGTGAAAGGTTATTAGATGCGATAAAAACAAGTTACGAATGTTATTTATATAAATAACTTCCGTGAAATATCGCTTATTTAAATCACAAATTAACAGATATCGCCTTACTATATGGTGAAACAGGTGGAAATGTTAGAGTTAGTAGGGGTATTTATAAAGGGCGGTTTCCGAATCGAAGGTGTCCTTCAATGACTTATTCTTACAAACGGAGATTGAGAGATCGCGGTACATTTCACAGAAATCATGAAGGCCGTGGTCGTGAAAGGTTATTAGATGCGAAGAAACAAATTACGAATGTATTCATTTGGTACGTAGACTTCCGCGGTCGTGGTCCATGCTATCTGCTACTGGGTTTCCGGGCTGAAACCGCGTCACTAGTATATCTGCCGACGTTTCGTACCCATTTGTATGGGACATCTTCAGGGCTGAACTACGGCACTGAAACTGTTTCAGTGCAGTAGTTCAGCCCTGAAGATGTCCCATACAAATGGGTACGAAACGTCGGCAGATATACTAGTGACGCGGTTCCAGCCCGGAAACCCAGAAGCAGATAGCAAATTACGAATGTAATTTATTATTTCTCAGCATGAATCTAATATTAAAAGTATTATTTTCCACTGTAACCAATGTAATTACAATTTTACCCAAAAGTATTCATTAAATAATTATATTGGTTGTAGTGGATAATAATATTTAAAATATTAAATTATAAATTCCATATCGAACTTGATATTGTATGTATTTATTTCCTGATACTGCAAAAGTGAATGGTTTGCTAGTTATAAAAAAATTCTCGTGATTTTTAGGCCCAAAAAATAAATAAATGTATGTTTATTAAAAAACAAAACACAAACGTATTTTTAAATAATTTACAACACTTTCGTTACATTAGTGAAATGTGAAATGGAATTTTTTTGTATGAATGAACAAATAAATGCTTGTTCTTGAATCGACAAAATATAATTTCTATTTATTTAGATTCAATCTAAATACAGAACCGTATTTGAAAATTTTATGTTCCTAATTTCAGCAAAAATTAGAATTTCGAAAGAATAAAAATGGGTGTAGATTTAAATTACTGCCTTATGTATTATATACGTGGGTATATATGGTTTACACCCTGTATCAAGAATGTTTAAACGCCTATTCATTAGGAAGTACCTAATTCATTTTACAACATAGTAATGACGCATCGACAAAGAAAAAGTGTATCAACGGTATTCACTGTCGTCATTATCTTATAGGAAGCAACCCAGTATAAATGTGTTACACCTAGCAGCAATAGAATTATAACTCCGAACGCAGTGTGGAAATGATGGGGTTCACAAAGATTATTCTATCTCGAATTAGGAATTGCAATTTGCAATAAAACCAATATAACTATATATTGCACATAAATAAGATAGATATTACACCTGTTTATGAATAGTAGGGATGGTCACTATGATATTCTAAATCAAAACCCTATTGTAAATACTGTATTCGCCAGGAGATATGGCGAGTAGTAGAGGATTGCGCTGTAGTCGCTTTTATAAACGTTCACGGCCGTTTTATTTGAAGTAGTGCGTGAATTGAGAGTCTCAATGTCTTAAAACTTTATGTTAAACCTATTGCAACACCTTCCACCACTTCTAATGCTGGACAAACTTACACCCACCGCTCGCCAACTCTCCTATAGTGCGCTGTAGTTTCCACTTTTTAAAAAATCTGCAAGAAATATTAAGAGAACCGTTCTTTGTTAGAATTAGAATTTTTGAGGAAAATACCTATTACCTCACCCTGTATATCATTAAATATACAGGTAATACTGCAATGCAGACTAAGAAAAAATCAATATAAATAATGTATAACATCCGATGTTGAAATACATACATTTATATCACAGTTATCAAATGTTTCACATCTAAGAATAAAATTACAATTTGGATTGTTTAAAAAAATGTTTTGTATCGTATTTACAGAGTTTTATATTATGTACAGAATGGTTTTAGAGAAAATTTTCCAACTTAGAATCTTTTTTCCGGTTTGATTTTCCATTAAAACAAATGACACTAAAAAAAACCTTGAGCACTTAGATAATTATATTAGAAAAAGAAATACAGTTTTTAAAGTGAAATTGTATTTAAATTTGGTCTTGTGTGTCATAAATTCATTTCAGTTGATGATTTATACAGTATGATCCAAAGAGATGGATGCAATTCCAATTTGCTATGTTCCACGCACTAATATTTGAATTCTGTCAAATACATCTGAAAGACGTTGTAAACTCTCGAATACTACCGCTAGAGGACTTCATCGCCGCACAGCATCATTCGCTGTACACAAGATAGCTACTATGCAACACAAAATTTTTTGAGTTATGAAGACCTGGCCTTTCAGTTCTAGTCGCAGAAATCTTCTGATCTCACACCTTACGATTCTTTCCTGTGGGAATTTGTGAAAGACGAGCTCAGTAAAAGTTAAATTATAACTGCTGTGTAGCATCCGTTTCACCATATTTTTAACTATTGTTAAAATTACTCCATCGAGAAACAGCATTTGTTGTTGAAATAAGCAGTAAACGTTTCCAAACAAGTTTTTTGATGCAGACAACCGTTACTGGAGCAACGTATCTTAGAATGCTGCATAATTGGCTCGTTCCTCAAATGAATGAAGATTCAAAAGAGTACATTTTCCAGGACAGAGCGCCAACCTATTGGGACTTGAACGTTCAACGTTTCCTAAATAAAACCATACTTCAGCGATAGATAAGTGACATGGAGAATAAAGACATTTCAGTTCTGTCTACAGGAGAATCCTGATCTCTTTGCGATATATTCCTGTTCAAATTCAGTTAACATACAACCTATTTTTACAAATGAATGACCTAAGAAACCGTATCATAGTTGCTGTGAACCCAGTGACACAACACATTCTTCATCCGGCATGGGATGAACTCAGCTACCGGCCAGATGTTAAGTTGGCAGCCGAAAAAAGCACATTGAACATACACAAACTGTAACTTTCACCATTTCTCATAGGAAAAGATCGCAAAATATGAAATCAGAAGACTTTAGTGGCCAGAAATAAAGTGTCGGGTCTTCGTTCCCTATGCAACCTATCCATCTTTCAAGTCATTTACAGAATTCAAATACAACACAGTTCAAAAAATATGGTCCATTAAAATTGTGACCATCTATTTGAACAAATCTGTATCCTTTCAAGAATTTAACTGAAAAAAAATGCAGATTCAAGATGGACAATTGTCAATAAAACTGTTTGTATATACACTTAAGTATATACAAATATTAAACATTTTAATCACTACCAGATTTGACGTAACATTTAGCTGTAACTGAAATATTTGTTAGGTTAGAAAACAATTCTAAACAGACATAATTAAAAAGTAGTTTCAGTATTTTTAACACTATTAAAAGTCTGTTTAAAAAAGAATTAATGATTGTTTAAATAAATATTACTGACATGAATATGACATTACAAGAACTGATTGACGTACTCCATCAATTGAATGTAGAGAAGTCGAGTAGATTTAAACACATTAAACTAGCCCAATATACCTACACGACGCAATTCGAATCAATGGTCTAGTTACGGCACACAATTAATCAACAGGGTGTGCTATTCTTGATGGAGAAAAAGCTGTGAATTAAAGAAAAAAGCAGAAACATTTGCTTGGACAGAAATTTTTAGACAATGAGGTCATGTGCTGTGCAGACGAGTGATTTATAAGAATAAAATAAAACTTCTACCACGAAACTATTGAAATGTAAAAGCACTGGTGTACCAAGTGCATTTTAAGTCCAGGGAGGCTACGTCGAAAAATAAAATACCAACAAATTCTCTCGGCTACCCAAAATAGGTAATGGAATTTATCAATCAACCCTTGTACAGCTGCTATTTATGAAAAGAAACAGAAATAATGTTTCATTTCGAAAGACGTTACCCTGATGGAAAATCTAATAAAATTTAATATTTACACTTTAGAATAGTAAAGTAACATTTACTTTACTCAAATATATTCTAATTTCCTTTTTTTGCGTGGCGAATTATTCGAAAAATTCGCAGTACTAGATTGGCGCCTTTGTATATTTTTAATTTTTCTTAATGTCTCAGCCCTATTTTCCAAAGATGGTGCCATATAATTATCCAAACATTCATGATGCCTATCACGACTCAATAATTGATATTGGAGCGTATCATTGACCAATCGGCCAGGCGTTTCGTTTAAAAATTTTATATTCGCCGTATTAACTAATTGCAAAGAGGCAATGAATAGTCTAGCAACCTCGCCGGGCTTTTTATTCTCCATAATTCGGTTGAAATTAACCGGTTCATTATCGGGGAGCATGTCTAGTATTCGAGTACCATATACGTGAATGTCGAAGTCGTTTTTATCCGTTGCAGCCAATTTCTCGTCGACGCCTCTTTTCCATTGGAAATACTTTTCATTTGCACGTTGCTGCTCCCTAAATTCTTCCATTATATCGTCATCCATCGCTCTAGATGTACCCGCTTCGTTTTCTACACTACTATATATCGGAGTTGAGGTTAACGCATTAGATGAGTCATTCTCAATACTTGTATCTAAATTCTCAGTATTTTCTGCTATTTCATTCTCTATTGAAGAATTTTCATTAATAGCAGTATCATGTACATCAGTTTCATAATCCTCCCAGATACCACTGTCTTGTGATAGTTGGACATTATCCGTATTATCTGAAGTTTCTTCTTCAGACACTTCGGAAAAGATTGGTTCTATTAAAGTACCTAAATAATAATAACAATAAATAATTTGTTTATTTATTCAGTAAAGATATTTAAGAGTACCTTCCCCACCTTCAGGATTGTAATTTTTATAAAAAAATAACTCATATTCGCTAAGTAGTTTCGTAACTACCTTGCCGGTTTTAAGTGCTTTTGATTGTTTCAAATTAACATATTCTATGAAGTCTGCTCTTATAACTTTCCCTTCATTATCTTGCGCTTTATAATTTTCGCAAAAAAATACTTCATAATCTTCAAGAGATTGTATAATAACCTTCCGCAATTTAATTACATCATGTCTTTTACACAACCTTTTTCTTGGAATTGCTATTTCACCATTTTCAGTTAGTTCAACCTATAACAGGAAAAAAAATAATAAAAATATCATCTATAACAATGAAATTGTACTTACCTTAGATTTACGCTTTTCTTGTTTACGTTTTTTAATCGAAGTCTCAAATGATTTATGTAAAATTTGCTTGTCATTTTCGATGTCATTTGGTTCAGAATTATAATCGATAGCATGATCTTCAAAAACAGTATCATTACCATTTGTCAGTGTACTTGTTGGTTCACTTTCGGTATTTCTATTTGGAGCATTAATCATATGATCTGTAGTATCCATTACTTCACTTTCAGTATTTTGAATATCTTCACTAATATTCCTGATGTTACTCTGAGCATCCTGAACATCTTCAAGATTACTTTCAACATTTGTATCGTTCACTTGCTGATTTGTAATATCATTAACATTGTCATTTTCAGTTGCATCTAACTCGGAAAATCCTGAATCATTTGATAGAAAAGACGGAGTACCACTCTCAACACTCGTTCTATCTAAGTATTTTTTTACAATATCCTGTGAAAGTCTAGTCAGCATTATCGATGATCTTCTTGGACACAAACGTTTACACTTCTGTTTTAATGATGATTTTTCGAATAGCTGTTGTTCCACATACTTATTAAGTTCCTTTACTTGTTCTTCTGTTATATCTATGAGCTTTATATTATTTTCAATTAGAAATGTTTGCATAAAATCATCTTCTAAATCATAACCAGTTGCTCCAAGTTCTCTTTCGTCCAGTAAATTGTATTTTGTCTGTCTTATGAAGTCACAAGCTTCAAAATGAAAATAGTTACTTAATACTTGAGAATTGTCACAGACATATTCATTATTTAAATTTATAGGATAACTGGTGGGAACAAAAAATGGACGTAAATATCGATCTACTGGATCTTCTTCTGGATCTTTAGGAAATTCTGCAAAATCACCCCAAACTTCCGATTCCAAAGATAAAGTTGCATCACTAGTATATTCTTTAGATAATTGTGATATTAGACTATTGTAGTCAATACAACTGGCTATAAAAGAAAAGTACGAGTATTATAAATCAAATTTCCATTATTTTTCTTACATTGAACGACACTTTTTCCTACAGGTTTTTTTCTACGACGATGTTTAAACTTCTCCATACGTTCTTCGATTAATTTTTCTTCTGCAATCTTTTTAGATTCTTCTCTACAAGTTAAAAAACATGATATAATTATTGTATATCCTACTAATATATTTACGTATTAAATTTTAATAATCGTTTCTGACAATTCAGAAGCAAATCCCACAACATATCTACTTTCTTTCCATATATCAAAGTAACATGTTCCAAAATAATTGCAATCTCAGCAAAACTGAAATTAAAAATACCATTCTCCAAATATATAGATTGCTTTTCTACTTTCATCAAACATTCCTCCAGTATCTAAAATTTGGGTTGTTAGTAATTTTAATGTGAAAGGTCAATAGGAAATACGTACGCGGCGTATGTTTGAATCGAGGGACGGTTTTTTGCTCATGGCTTGCACCTTCTCGACTAATTTAGTCGAAACCCATTCGCAAGAATTATCCATGTGGATATTTTATTTACATACAAACAACTAACCTATATGGAATTGCTGGCGTTGCTCTATTGAGAAGATATATTATGGCTTACAAAAAACTATCAACAGTCACTATAGTTTGTGTATGAAAAAGTAGCGCTACCATAAAGAACAAACTAAATTACGTACAGGAATATGTAATCTTAATATAAATTCATTAAAACACTTCAAACATACTCCAAATTTACGCTTGGTAGCATTCATGTTTATTAGAGAAAGATAGAAATAAAGCGATAGCAAAGCTTATCTTTTTCTATCCAGGCAAGCTTGTAAATTCAAACAAATAAATTAATATTCAATTTAAAAACTTTAGTGTAACATAATAATAAAAATGTTATTAAAACTAGAAAAATTGGGATTATTATATCTTTTTAGTTTTTAAAATTAGCTTCACGATATAAAGGAGATTTTTTTTCAGAATGTTTTCTTTGGGATCAAAACAAATCTAATGCCAGAGGATAGATTTTTTTGAAAAGAAATAAAATCGTTCCTGCTGCTATATTCATGATAATACAGAACGGTAGCCTAATAATCGGAAAAGAATTTTGGCTGATATCCCACGCAAATCATTAAACATGTAAACATATACTTAACGAAGGATTTAAAGTATTAATCAGATTTAGTAGATTCATTTACATAGTTCATTTATATCTTATCGAAAAAAGACCTAATTAAAAGACCTAGTTCATGCGTAACAAACAAATGTGTTTACATACTTATCGAGTACAGATAAAACTAAGACTAATTTGTTAATTTTATGTAAAAAATATTATTTTACGTGAATAATTAGGAAAAATAGGAAGCTGTATGTCGTATAATTTTATAGTATGAGGGTTAGAATACGTTGAATAAAAAATTAAGTAATATGTCTCCTGAAAGTGTATTATTTCATTAAATAAGCAATAATTTTCAATTATCATTATCTGTAATGAAGATTGAACGTTCTAAAGGGATTTATGTCGACTAAAACAAAAATTAGTAGCAAGTAAACAGTATATAACGTAATGAAAAAGCAAAACCGCGCTCTTTCGTTCATGTGTTATTCAAACACTTTGTTTACTACGCGTTTCAAGGAATTCACCTATCGTCAGGTAAACTTGTGTTATTAACATATTCACCATTTTAAGATAATCTTTATAGAAACATGAAATACATATGTAAAGAAATAACTGAATCATAACAGAAGGATATCTACAAAGAAGTTTTTAAAATAATCAGGTCACAATGTTCGCTCACCATTTGAATTGATTCTTTACACCAATATGAAATACATATATGAAGAAGTAGCTTGATATAGCCATAAATTAAGTAATCGTGAAATTAAGAAAACATTAACCACCTGGTTTGATGAAAAAAAACTATGTAATTATGACATAGCAGATCCATAGTTTGTTTTACTTTCTTTTTTTTAATGTTTTCGTTCATCCTATCTTCTCTTTCAATCTGTTAATGCTTAGTTTCCCAAGTACGTTTTTTTACTTTTCCTTTTGACAGTTGTACCACTCGTCAACTCGTCGAAACCAACTTTAATGTTTCTTATTCATCCTCAGTATCACTTATTCATATGACTCTCTAAACTTTGACTACTTCTGTAATGTTTGGTTTACCAGAAAGATCTTTAATTTCATTGTTAGTTTTCCCAAGTTCTTTCTGTTTGCTATCCTACATAAATGATTCTTAAAATTTTAAGCTTTCACGTTTTCCAACTCTTCTTCGTCTTTCATTCATATCCAATTTTCATTTTCAAATTGGTACACGCTTACTGATCTAAATCAATGCTAATATAATAAAAGCTAACACTCAATAGACTCAATAGTCTGGTTCCAGCTTTGTTTTTTTTTTAAAACAACTTTACGTTTCAGAATTAGCTGGACAAGTTCTTAAATTTCAAAATTCGTAGAACTGAAAAGTTGCTAGAATGATAGAATAGAATTGATAAAGAAAATGTACATAAAAATATATGATGGATTATAATCCTTCAAAACAAATTGAAATGTTATGTAATTATATATCTACCTGAACATAGTTGCAAATTTTAAATTCTCTTCTCAATAAACAACTTTATTCAATTAATTTAATCTTTGGCATATTTAATGTGCAATAAAAAAACTGCGAAGAAGACTTGTTTTGCAATTTAAATCATCTCTAAATTACTTTTCGTATATACTCATTTTCGTAAGCAAAAAATGTTATGTAATGAAGTAATTTAAGGCTATAATTAAATAATTACACAAACTATTATTTGGAATAAGATTATTCTTTAAAAAATTCTTGTATTTTTCTGTATACCAACGAAAGCGTCCGGGAGACTTCGGATATGTTCGCCAGCTCCTTGTTGCTGCTGTTAGAATATTATTCAACGAATAATAACATTTCGTTCAAGAGACCTTGAAAAAAGCATTTCGGGGTACAAACAATTCAGTCCGTGATTCATACCGTGCGAAATTGATTCATTCACCTTACTTATTAACCGTTAAAAAGCTTTATCATGGGATTAACCGGCTGTTACGGTTTTATCAAATACCTGGTAGTGATCGTGAACTTCATCTTTTGGGTAAGTATTAGGCGCGATATTTAGATTGACAATAAACAGAAGCCATTTTGTCTTAATAACATATGTGCTAAATTAACAGGATTTAAATTGTATTTTTTCGATGAAGAATTAAATTACAACCACGCACGAATTGCCCACACATTAATTATCAAATAAATATGGACATGTTGATTTATTTTCTTGATATTTGATTTATTATTACTAGTTTTTTAATTTACATTTTATATTTGCTGCACATTTATCAGTGTTTTGGTTTGTTTTTCTCTAAATACGATTGTTATTTCCTTTAAAAATTATTCATGTTCATTATCATCTTTATTTTTGTACTGGTATACTTGAAGAACGATGACATCATCGGATATTTATTCATTAATATTCCAAATTAGCAAATTATTACCTTTTCACTTGAAAAAAATTATATAACATGCTTGTTTCATTATTTTTTAACCTGATATATCGTAATTACCTTACCATAATTAAAAGAACAATGGTTAAAATATGTAAATATAAAATTTGATTATTATTACATTTATGTAAGTTTCTAATCTTATAAATTATATTCCCACAGAGGTATACAGAACCTTCATTTTTTAAATATTCAAATTATATATGTATACAATGCGGACCAAGTATATGAAACGCGTCAAAGTGTCATTTGCAATGATCTAACTTTTGAATACACGTAACAAGTGCATATTTAAAAGAAGTAATTTATTTTTTAACGCATGTGACATGCTTTTATTCATACATTTTTTTGTCTCAATTTTATTATACCTAAAGATTATTACTTCTGGAATTTTTTATTTAAAGAAAATTTTTTGTTCGTTACAGATTGCTGGATTGGCAAGTATTGTTTTGGGAATATGGATGTTAATAGACCGTACGTTTTACGTATCCATGGCGCAAAACACAGGCAGTTATTCTATATCCGCATACATGCTTCTCATCGTTGGAATTTTGCTCGTAATCGTAGCTTTTATGGGAACCTGTGGCTCACTTAAACAAAATCAATGTTTGCTTATATCGGTAGGTATTTCTTTTGTTGTTATATTAAATTTTCATATCTTTAACAAACTTTTTTTTTATTTAATATAACCTCAAACTCTTAAGTGACATGCACGTCAAAATTTCGACATTTATGGCGGAAATTTGAAATTTTAGTTTGTAATAATATAAACAACTAATTTATTTGTGTCTTATATCATTAATGTTGCTTTTCAGTTCGCTGCATTGTTATTCGTGATATTGGTTGCCGAGATTGCCGCAACTGCTTGGGCTTATATCTATGCTGATGCTCTCGAACCTGTAGTACGTAATTACGTGCGATCTACAGTTCAGGAAGAATATTGGCATGATCCCGATCGGAAATATACGTTTGATTCCATTCAAAAAGAAGTAAGTACAAAATCGTAAAAATATCAATTTACAGATTCCCATTTTACCAACCGAGGTATAGGTACTAATGAATTACCAACTAAATAAGTAAAACACTCCGTTTGCCCTCACGCTTAATTTCAATTAAATGACAATATTTATTATAGTTGAAATGCTGTGGTATAGAAACTCCTAGAGATTGGCTCGAAGACGCCGAAGTCCTACAACTATCCTTGTCATCGTCGAATCCTCAAAACTATCTCATTCCTGCTAGTTGTTGCCGAAAAGATGTCGATCAAGCAGCTTGCGATGCCGCTAGAAAACAAATAGTGACCGGCTCTCTTAATTTCTCGATTCTCTACGAAACAGGTTGCGTCACAAAGGTGGCCAACTACATCAGAGATAATCTGTACGTAATCGCCGGAGTTGGTTTGGGAATTATGATTATACAGCTATTGGGATTGATATTCGCTTTGATCTTAACCTATGCCATCGGCAAAAATCGCAGATATAAAGCCTAAAATGACGACACAGATAAGTGATTTACATTTTTGTTTTGTTTGATTTAGATTTATTTTTGGATTTTTTGTTTTATAATCTATAGCTCTCTGGATATTTTTATTTATTAATAATTCATTTGAAGTATATTTTTACTTAATTATTTTATATTATTTGTTTCGAAATAAGTTCAAAAAGAATTTCTTTTTCTTTTACCTAAAAACTTTATATTTTATTTATTGGGTTGGCAACTAAGTACTTTCGGTTTTGTAGTATAAAATAAAACACTTTTTTTTTAAACAAAGAATAGTTTCTAATCTATTATATATTTTCCATTTTGCTCAATGACCTTTTGCCATCTTTCTTTCAGCTGCATGATTCCGCGCTCATAAAATTTCTGGTCTTTATCAGCAAAAAACTGATCCAGGTGCGAGTGAAGGTCATTGTAATTTGTGAAAGTTTTACCATTCAAAGAATTCTGCAAACTTCGAAATAAATGGTAATCAGATGGTGCTAGATCAGGGCTTTATAGGGGATGTGGCATCACTTCCCAGCCAAGCTCCAATAGTTTCCCACGAGTTGCCAAAGATGTGTGAGGCCTTGCATTATCCTGGTGGAAAACTACACCTTTCCGATTTGACAATTCTGGCCGTTTTTCTTTGATTGCTTCATCCAGTTTTATTAATTGTTGACAGTAAACATCAGAATTGATCGTTTGGTTCCTTGGAAGCAGCTCAAAAAACACAACACCTTTGTAATCCCACCAAACTGACAGCATGATCTTTTTTGGATGCAATTCAGCTTTCGATGTGGTTTGAGCTGGTTTATCGTGTTTGCTACATGATCGTTTTCGAACTATGTTACTGTACAGGACCCATTTTTCATCACCAGAGATGTTTCTTTTTAAGAAAGGGTCGGTTTCATTTTGTCTAAGGTGCATATCGCAAAAGTTGATTCTTTGTGTTAAGTGAATTTTTTTCAATTCGTGAGGTATCCAAATATCAAGCTTCTTAACTAGCCCAAGACATTTTAAATGTTTTTCAATTGTTGTGTGCGATACATGTAGTCTCTCCGCAACCTCTCGAACAGTTATATGACGATCCTCTTCAATGATGACTTTGATTTGGTCATCATCAACTTCAGTAGGCCGATCAGAACGTTGCTCATCTTTGAGGGAAAAATCTCCAGAACGGAATTTTTTATACCAATTCTGACACGTGCGCTCTGTTAAGCAATTAGCACCATAAACTTCACATATCTTTTTGTGAGCCGCAGCAACTTTCTTTCCTTTACGAAAATAGTAAAATATATCGAAAATGTTCGTTTCTGCACTCCATTTAAAATTAACCCACAACTAATAGCTTATAATAAAAATCACGCACTACTTGCTTCTGAAGTTACGTCAATGTGACTAGTATCACGCGACAAACGATAAAGTACAGCACTAACATACGTTATACAAAAAATAAAGCAACACTCTCTATCAGTAAAAACCGAAAGTACTTAGTTGCCAAGCCAATAAAACATCTAAATATATGTATATTGATTTTAAAATCAAAAATCGCTTTTAAAACTGCAGTATTTGCGCGCATTTTTAGAAACACTCTTAATCGTTTACGGGATACCTGTCGTCTACCTCCACATATTACTTGATAATCAATTGTTTCGACTTTTGCTTGTTTTTGAGAATACCTCGTACCGAAGAAAGTATCGATAATATTCATCAATTTTTTTATTATATGCAAAGAACAAACTATGCATTGCTGAAATGTAAACATAAAACCAACGCACATGTGATAAAATACGACTGCGTGCCAAATAATAGACTTTTTCAACTGGGAGGCGAGCTGGTCACGGCAATTCTAACACGATTTTTCGCGCATTAACTTTGTTCTCATGTTTAATTTACTTTCGGTTGTCATTGCGTGTGTATGCGTGGTTATTGGACGTATCAACGTATACACACGTTGTGCCAATCTCAAAGAACTTTGTTTATCAACGGAAGCATTGCCGAAATTTAAATGTACAGCTGACGCACCTGAGACAAAATACGACTACGTTCTAAATAATAGACTTCTGTGGGGGTTAGAAAGCGAGCTAAACATGGCAATTCTAGCGCGATTTTTCACACCTTGACCTTGTTCCCCGCTCATGTTCAGTTTACTTTCTGTTGCTGTTGTGTGTGGATGTGTGGTTATTAAACGTATCAACGTATTCGCGTTAAACTTTGTGAACCTCCTTACTTATTACTCACGAGCCGCGACTGCTTTATACACTTAGAACGTATACCATGTAGGTGGTTACATTTTGGACACCTGCAACATGATCTTGTACTTTTATCTCCTCTTCTTTTGCATTTATAACGTGTTCTATAAAGATCCCGCCCTTAAAAATAAAAGGTGGCTATTAAATTATAGAATTTATGAAATAAAACATACTCAAAGGGATTAATTGTTTATTTTTCAACAGTTGGTGTAATTACACTTGCTATTATCTTTTTGATTTGATTTTTACTTCACAGCAGTTTCTTTAGTTAGAATTTTGTTTCAATTCATTGACCTTTTTATATTCTTTTTGTTGTATTCTATGCATATTAAAACTCAGTGTAATTAAAATTCTTTTTATATCATTCTGAACTTTTCACATCCACTATTTACAAGATTATAATCCCCAGCGTCTGTAGTATTAAAGTTTTATGCTTAATCTGTTCTTTTTTCTACTTATTTTTTATCGCGATTACATATCTTTCAAGCAAATAAAAAAGAAAGAAATTCTTTTTACTCATCAAAGAACTCTTGTATATATATATATATATATATATATATATATATATATATATATATATATACCGTGAATATATTTTATAATGCAACATGCACATACATACGCTAGTTGCTAGAGTAACGTAATAATGAAATGACAGCAATGTATTTTAGCGTGTATTTTATTTTGCAACATAGGATGTCAAAATAAGTTACTCTATTTTTGAGGTACGTATAGTGTAGAAGAAAAACTATTATTAGTGAACTGGTATAACTCGAATATGAGTTTGAGGAGAGTAGCAGATTTGTTTCAAATTACATATCCTGACCGTCCAAGACCGAGTCCAACTACAATAAGTAGGTTAGTACAGAAGTATAAAAATAATGGATGCATCGTTCCTAATCATAAAAAAAAGAATAGGCCAAGGTATGTTATTACTGACGCCAAAAGAGATGAAATTCTACAAACAATCGAAAATAATAATATGCTCTCCACAAGAGCTTTAGCACAAACTACAAATGTAAGCAAATCTTCCGTGCATAAACTACTAAAACGAGAACATTTTAAGTCGTATCATTTTCAAAACCATCAGGAACTAATTGCGAATGATGCAGAAAGAAGAAGTAACTTTTGTGAAATCATGTTGGATAAGCTTCATAATGATGATACTTTACTACGCAGAATTTGCTTTACAGATGAACCAACATTTTATGTAAATGGTGAAGTAAATTCACAGAACTGCCGCTACTGGAGTAGACAAAATTTGCATAGATATCATATCACAAGGACTCAGCGGCCACAGAAAGTCAATGTTTGGACTGGGTTGATTGGACACCATATTGTAGGACCGTTTTTTATTGAGGGTACTCTTACAGGAGAAAAATATTTAGAATTGCTTGAGTACAGAGTTATGCCAGTCCTCCACGCTTTAAATATTGATGGTGAGATTTGGTACCAGCATGATGGCGCACCGGCACATAATTCTCATATGGTTAGAACATTTTTCAACCAAAGATTTCCAAACCGTTGGATAGGCCGTGGAGGAGAAGTAGAATGGTCCGCAAGGTCACTAGACCTGTCTCCAAACGATTTCTTTCTTTGGTCATGTATCAGAAATAAAGTTTTTCATAGAGAACCTCTAAACAATATTGACCAATTAAAAAATAGAAAACGAGTTGCTGCAAGAGAAATAACTCCAGAGCAGATACAAAATACATTAAATGAATTCTACAATCGCTTAGGATACTGTCTGGCCGTCAATGGTGACATTTTTGAAAATTTGTTAAATTAGTTTTTAAATTTTGTTCAACTACTGTATTTCACATCCTATGTTGCAAAATAAAATACACGCTAAAATACATTGCTGTCATTTCATTATTACGTTATGTATGTATGTGCATGTTGCATTATAAAATATATTCACGGTATATATTGAGTCATATAAAGGCTGCTCTCAATAACACAAATCTTAATTTTACACAGTAAAAAGTATTATTTAGGAACAGCCTGTAAATGACCCTTTTCTCTTGTAATTTTTTCAATTTACATTTTTATATGGATTACGATGGTGAATAGGGAATATTTTCTTTCGAACGTGTTATTTATTCTTTAGATATTACCTCGTTATTTTGCTTTTATTTTTATTACATCCTCTTGGGCTTATAAAATAGTCTTTACGAAATGCCATCTTTGTTATTAAGTTTTGAATGTTATTCGGTGTCGAAAGAATTTTATTCCTTCTTACAAATTCGTGTAAACTTAAATATTTTATACGTAAGAAAAGTTATTGCAGATTCTCAGATGTTTATTTTGTAATCGAAAACAATCTATTCATATACATTTTTAAAAAAAGAAAAAGAATCTATATTTCTGAATATTGTACAAAAAAAAAATATATATCTATGTTATACATCCATACGTATTCTACTATTTAATAAAATATATATATCGTTGTGCCATACAGAGTGTTATATAAAAAAAACAGTAGCATATACGTACCTACCCCATTACTTAGTGATTATGGAAGTAATTATTAAAATACAATGAAAAAAATTGAAATTAATAATTTATAAATATTTTTCTGGAAAATTTATGTTAATACTATATTCACCAAATATATAGGGTGAAATAAACATTATAATATTTTATTTACACAATGTTGCGTACAGATACTTAATGCTATTGTTTATTTTAAAACAGTAGCAGAATTATACCGGGACATCAAAAATTGTCCTAGTCAATAGAGGTTAAGGTAAAGAAAACGTATCCTTAATGTCTGTCTGAGTCGTCGAATTTATTTTATAAACAATTCAAACTTTGATAGAATTTAAAAAGGATGATATATGTATAATGCTTGATGTCTCATACATAGTAGGTATATAGCGTATAGCGTAAACAATATACTAGGACGTTCGTTAATATATAATAAATACGTAAAATAGTAATGTAAATCTATCGAAACTTTAATTTTTGTGGAAATTTAGGAACACAAACTTTTAAAATACGGTTCTGTATTAAAATTGAATCTAAATAAATAGAAATTATACGTAGTAGATTCAAGAACGTATATTTATTTGTCCACGTTCACAAAAATTCCCCTTTACATTTCAGTAATGTAATTATAAATTGTATCTATCTGCGTATTTTTTACGTGTCAGCTGTTCTGTTATTTTTATAAGTACCAAGCCATTGACCTTTGTAATAAGATTAAATTAATTGAAAAACACCTACTGTTTGGAAACCGGCCTTTATACGTCCACTAGAACTCGATTGAAGCCTAATGGTACATAATATGCGCGAGGGTTTACCTAAATATTGTATAGGCACAGTAAAATATTGCTCCCGAAATTACAATAACGTCAGGCACAATATAATATAGACGGAAATTTCAACATTATTAAAACATTTCTTGTATGTAACTTATATGCGCATTCTTTGATAGAACCAGCTATTAGTAACACAGGGACTATTTTTGCTGAATAATATTATATATTTGGTGAATATAGTATAAGTATAAACTCTCAAATATATATAGTGTTTTCAGGGTATACAATTATCCATGCTATAACGTTTTCCCCTGGTTGCACTCGAGACACTGAGGTAGATGTAATAATACGAGATGGAGATACATTAAGTGTGCACTCAATGTATCTTGAGTGCAATCAGCAAAAAAAACGATATTACTTGCACTTGTGAAATCTGAAAGTCGATTGTTAAATCTGAATAGATGAGATTCTTTACATATAATATGTTGTGTCGATTTATAATTTTACGTTTTTTTTTGAGTATGTTTCAAAACAAATTAAGTACGATTTTTCGTTTCTAGTTAATGAGAATAAATTGCGTTAATTTGATTTTGGCCTATATTTGCGTGAGCCCGTATTGTGCAGAAATAATTTTTTGACGTTAAATTGACAGCTGTCAAAAATATGTCATTTGTAATATTGAACGAAGCTCTGAATTCAGCTTCAGAAGTTTGAATAGGTGCGATTATAGATAGAGTAATTAATGCGATTTCGACGTACGAAAGCGATTTAGAAATTCATTTACACCTGTCGCAGTTAATCCACCTTTGCATCAATAACATGATGCATCTCATGCGTCTCATCGGTTCTTGCCGCTGGTTACTCGGAGATTTGTTCAACGTTAGTCATTTGTAAATCGCCATGACAATTATAATGTATTTATTTACTTAAGGAATAAAGTTAAGTAATTAAAAAAGAATGTCGTAATAAAAATTGTCATATAAGTACCTTCTTAACCTCATATTTGGAGCAATTTGTGTTGTGTTGACAATTGCTCTGCTTTTAGTGCAAAAACGAAATTCCTGAATATGTTCTATGCAATCGAAAACATACACTGCAGCATAAGTACTACTGTCAACGTGGCACTTATGATGCAGTTCTAACTTTGAAACCAAAACGATTAGGAAATGAATGTAAAAGTTTCAGTAAGATTGTTACGTATCACTTAGAAATAGGCATTTGAAATCAATATTTTTTTGTTTTGAATTATAATAACATAAGCTTTAAATGTCTTTAAATTATATTATGACATCATGTCTGTGAAAGTAGAAATTTTATATTTTAATTTTATTAAGACATTCTCTTCTTATTTTTTTCGTTTTTAATTTAACAGACGAATCGCCTAGAATAATATAATTTATTTTGAAAATAATTTTGAAACATCCTGTATATACTGCACTTTTATTATTTCATCAGAAACTATATATTTTTCTACATGTATGTATATAAAATATAATATCGTTACTTTACGTAATTTCTAAATTTAATACAAACAGAAGTCGAGGAATAAATGAACAAACGGTGGTGTGATTATTTCTCAAGATTTCGCAAGAATATATTGCAACAGATTGATTTTGTGTTAGTAAAGCGCTAATTTTGTGAGATTTTGCCGAATATAGGTGATCAATATTTCATTTTTTTAATTATTTTTTTGTATATATTTCTTGTAATTTAATTATTAAAACCCCATATAATAATTAAAGCAATAAATGAGAATTTACATTAAAATAAACTAATTTCTAAATTTAATCAACTTTATAAGTACTCTTCGGACTTTTTTTGAATAGTCCCCGTATAGTATTTCAGAAACCAATGTTACTTCATACAAATAAAACTTTTAAATTTAATCTTCATTTGCATTTTTTACCGTTTAGTAATTGTATACTTTAACACAAAAAAGTTTAAATACAAAGTCTGCCTTAATATATTTAAATAAATTCTTCCCTTGTCATTCGGAATTACACCAAAATTACTTACGTTTTCATCCCAGATATTTATTTCATCTCTTCACTCAACACTCTGAGGTTAAAGTAGATTCAAGTTCGAAGATTTCAAATAAGAAGTTGATGTAAATTCTTAAAGTATGTACAGAATTCGTCAAAATAAGTGCCTCAACTATTACTATGTCTTCCTTACCTTGTTTTTTAACCGAACAAAATTTATAGTTGTATAATAAACCACGTGATTACCCATTTAAATATTAGATTTTCTCAAATTAAAATATTTTCTAATCCTTGTATATTTAAATGTCTTACGATAGGTTTAATGGTAATGCATTTGCTGCTATTTCGAAAGTTCTTCAAGGCTCTTCCTTGAGTGCTTTTAATTTTTTATATCAAAACCTGTGCTGTGATGAAAATTAAAAGCGGGCGCTTATTTTGACAGCCAAAAGATATCTAAGCGTTAAAATAATAAAATATAGAAATTGTTATCAATATTAGACATGCAATAGATTAAAAAAGTTACGAAATTTATTTTATTATGAATAAAAAATAAATCAAAAGTAATTTATGTGTGTGACTACAATAATAGTTGCGCTGGCAAAGTATAAATAGCACTGTTTGGAATAGGAACGGGCTCAGAACTTTTTTAAGACATTGCATTCTATATACAACAATAAAAATGTTTTAAAATTAAGAATAAAGAAAAGAAGTTGGAAAAATTATATGCAATTGGGCTTATTTTCTCTTTAAATTAAGCATTAATAACTCCATTTAAATGTTATGTATTCCGTCCGGTAAAAGAAATTACTTAATCTTTTAATGTAAATGTATCGATATCTTTCATTTGACTGAAACTTATTTTATTTAATATAAGTGTTTGTGTAATATACATATGTGCCAAGCTGTTAACTGTATGTGATGTAAGCCTGGCTCTACTTTGATTTTATGTGTTCATTTTATACCAGTAATCGTAGAGCTTTATTGTTAATTTTTGTTTATTACGTTACCAAGGTGATTATTTTATTTTTCTAATAATAAAAATATTAAACCATACAATGTATTGCGCAATATATGCATCTAATTTTACTTAAAATACGATTTAAATTGTATATTCTTTAATTTATACTACAAATATAATGATATAATACACCATGTATATGTAAATTATTTGTTACTTATTATTTATTTACCTTAAAATATTTTACGTAGATATTATTTTACCAGTTCCAACTTACCGAATCCTTGGTTTAGGATATATAATTTAAATTAGAAATACATTTCTA
The DNA here is from genome assembly GCA_031893035.1 of Dermolepida albohirtum. Lineage (NCBI taxonomy): Eukaryota > Metazoa > Arthropoda > Insecta > Coleoptera > Scarabaeidae > Dermolepida > Dermolepida albohirtum. The sequence continues at coordinate 441,573 of JAVIWB010005404.1, forward strand.
GCTCACATTTCTATTGACTAATTTTAAATTAAAATATCAGTAAGTGTCCTCCAATTGCCAAGTTACAAAAACCAACCAATAAATATTGATGCTCCTTATATACTGTCAAGATATATCTGCGTGCATATTACTATACTGTGTTTCAAAAAAAGAGAGAATGTGAATAAGTCAGATAGTTTTTGTATTACTGTTCTACTCAATCTTTTAATTAACTGCGCAAACATCATTAAGAGCTTTATAGATGTTTGCAGTGAAATTCCATCCATAAACTTATCCAAGTATAGTTGTGCTAATATCTAGAAAAGTTCGTGGAGTTAATTTCACTAGTCTACCAACCCTTAAATAATGAGTGTTACATTAATAATGTACCACTTTTTCATCTTTAGACTTGTCTACGATTAGTAATTCCAGTACGGTTCAATTGTGTTATGTGAAATCGCGCCCCCTTCTAAAATGTAATATTCAGAAATTGTTTTCATTTAAAGAGCCTGCAAAAGACTCAACTAGGTGAAAAGGAGCTACACACATCTTAAAGACTACTCAAGATTAAGCAATGCACACGAAAAATATATATCTAATTTTGAAATCAAAATTTAGGTGTTTTATTTGAATAAGAAAGAGATAATTTTTTTAAAAATTTAGATCCCTTTTTAAAATGGAAGGGAATTACGTTGTAATAAAAAAAAACGCTGTCAAAATCAACTCTAAAAATTCAATTTTAAATACCATGCCCTTGTTAAACATTGGCAAAAGTTATTCCAAGCCAAGAGAATTTTGAGCATCTAGGAACTACAGTTAAAAATTTTATGCATCAAATTGGACGTCTTTTATAGTAATAGACATTTCAGAAACGGTGTATGGTAAGTTAGTAAGTATTTAACTTAAATTAAATTAAAATTTACTCTTGATGGAGAAATATCGGGATTTGGTGATTCAAAAAAATGTAAATTTCTTGAAAGGTTAAGCTCTTTTGGGCCATCTATTTTGGGGGCGCTAAACTATTAGACACAATCTATTTGGCTCATTTAGACCCCGTCTTATTTTTTGTTCGGAGTATAAATATTGACTTTGGATCTATTATAAATAGTTTTGTTGGTTGCTTGAACCTAACCTCATTTTATCTTTACACTTCCAAAGAAACCTATTTTTAACGATACATAAATAACATGTGCATATAAATAAATCAATAAGTAAAAATCAGTTTTAAGACAAAAAAAGTATTATTAAGAAGTAATTTATTAAATTAAACGAAAAAATAATGAATACAGAAGAAAATTCACAATCGCAAGATGTTAAGTTTAAATGGAAGCACCCTGATGAGGTAATGAAACTTCACCGATTAAAAAAGAAAAAGAAAGCTTTACAAGCGAGATTATGTCTTTCATCTTCTTCTGGAGTATCTAATAATACTACTCTTAATTTTCAAAATGTTCTCGAAGCGACGAAGCGTAAAAATCCGTTTATTACTAATTCTAACAATAAAAAGAACAAATCAGATGTTTTAGTTGATGTCGAAAGTTCTTCAGACAATACATTGTTTAAGTTATTACATTGTAGTAGCACAACAGTGAAAAAAGAAGATAGAACTTCTTTTACAAATATATTAAAACAAGAAAGTGATATAGCGCCTATTAAAGTATTGGGAGGTGTGAAATGGTTGCCAATCGATTGGACCTTAAAAAGTAAAGCTAGATTTGTGTCGTCAAAACCTTTACAGTGGAGCCACAAATTGAAAATTAGTGAAGAAGCATCTGGTTTAACAAGCTTTGCACGTTGTTTAGATACAAGTTCAACAACAACATTAGATATATCGCCAAACGCAAGATTTCATCAATGTTGTTTATTTTGGCAACAACCATGCCTTCCTTGGCTGAATTTATTTCCTCGAAGATCTAAAAAAGCTGCTTCTTCTATTGCAAGTATAGGTGCAAATCCAATAATAAAACAAGGATTACAAGAAGCTTGGACTGATGGTTTAAAATCATTATTTCAATTGATACGTACCAAACAATGCCCGTATTTTTATGTTTGTGCTGACACTTGTACGATATTAGTTCGGGCAGCTGGTATTTGTGGATTTAATGAAATGCATGCTTTGATTACACCAACAACTAGAGGTTTCAGGCATTTATTGCACCAAGAAGATATAGAATTTAAGATGCCTTTAAAGAAATCCCGAAATTCTGATCAGGGATACGATACTTCAGATTCATCAAAAAATTCTGCAGGTGAAAATCCTGATAATGATGTAGATAATGGTATAGATGATGATGATATGAATGAAGAGGAATGGCTTAAGGATATGGGAATCAGTGCAGAAGATATTAGAAAAATCAATTACACACAAGTATTAATTTCATGATATGTAGCGTTCAATTTTATATCAAAGTCTGTATTTTAGGCCAAAATTGATCATAAACTGCAATGCGAAGTTGATAATGGTGAACAAAGCCTAACATTAATCGAAGGATTGGAAGTGCAGGGCTTTTATAATTTTCTTTTAAATTGTAAGAGCATAACACCAGTGACAGGACCTTTGGCAGGTATACCACCAACACTATTGGCTCCAGTTGCATTTAGATATGCCACACTTGATAGTTTGAAAGTTCGGGAACATAAAATGCATGTAGATAATGAAGACTTTTACTCTGTCGAACTGACTGGTCCAATTATGCCACATATCGTACATAATTTGTTTAATATAAATCCAAAAGATAACAGTTTAAGTGCTACATTTGCCAATGTTAATTCAACTGCACCATTTAATCAAATTAAATATAAAGACAATGGTGAAAATGCTGAATCCGAACATGATGTTCTAAAACGCAGTGGAAGTGGTATATTTAAAAAAGAAAATTTGAAGGACTGTGGTTTTAATGAAAAAATCTTAGAACAGTTCTGCTCGGAAAACCCAGAACATATCTTAAATTATGAATGTCTTAAATACTGTGCCAATATGAAAATGTATAGTTGGTCATAATTATGATATTTTAGTAAAATAAATTATTTTTTCAATTATTGTATTGTTTTTTCTCCCTCCTATAAACAACATATTTATAAAGTCTTTTATTACATGTATAAATTATGTAATGGAGCTTGCATTTGTGGATTATAATTTGATTTGGCTGCCAATCCAATTTCACTAAATAATCTAAAAAATGGTTCTGTGTTGATAGAATCCAGGGGTGCTGTGTCTAAAAATCCTATGAACAATTGACAATCATAACCCGTATGAATACAGTAAGATAATAAATTTGCTGTAATTCCAGTGACCAAGTTAGGAATCTGTAATTTTTGGAAGTTGTTTTTTTTATGAATCGTTGACAAAGTTCTTATAAAGCAACTTAATTCTATAGGATCATCATTGCTTTGATACAATGCCATTGCAGCTGAGGTAATTCCGTAAATATTCTTAGCTTTTTTTATCACCGAAGAAATACTTTCGATTATCTAAAAAATTTAAATAAATTATACTGCTTTTATCTATATTAAATTGATTCAATTTATAGTAAATTCTAACTTCTCCTGTTGTAAACTGGGTTGTACTTTCATAAATGACTACGACATTTTCTCCTATTTCATAAATTCTTGTTCCAGCTTTTTTTGATTTCTTTACTGGCTTTAAATCTGTTAAAATGCACTTTTCAAATAATTTTATAACAGGTAATGTGTCGACTACATATAACGATCCGATATTACTTGAGGAAATATCGGTGCCTTCCCATTCAAAATTTTGTCTGTAAGTTATTAAATAAGATCAAAATTTAATAAACATTATTTACTAACGCTTCATATTCCTTAAATTCCGTGAAATCATCGTCCCAAAGGGCTCTAGATGAAGGAATAACTAATTCGCCGAAAACCATAATTTATTTGTTAATTCATGTAAAGATAGATGATATTGCATTTCAGAAATTTATGTTCTGAACTATAACGCAGAGGTTATGTTATTGTTGTGTGACTATCGAAATTAATGTTTAAAATGAATACGTTCATAACCAAAACATTTTGAATTCTTATGTAGGAAAGATTTATTTTCTAGAGTCAGAATTTAGGGGCAGCGTTGAACGCGTCAAATAGATAGGCATATCTATTTTTTCATTTTTATTACACCAAATTTATTGCGAATAAAAGTAATGAATGAGTTCTTTCATACTGCCTTTCAAAAAGAGACAAATTTCTGAACAAATCCCAAACCCAAATTACAACATATAAAATTCGTGGAAATTTGAATAGAAAAGTAAATAAATCAATAATATTGTTCTATAATCTACATATTCAAATTTTTGTTCGTAAATGTGTAGGTAAAATATTTATTCTGAAAATATGTAATTTTATTATAGGTACGACTATGTGATTTTGCCTTGCGCTCAACTAATGAGAAGCAACTATTATTTGGGTCTGTTCAGAAATTTGTCTCTATGTTTTTGGGATATAGTATAGACAGATTGATATAATAATCCATGCCTTACAAATTAACATAACCTATACAAAGCATACACTCTTTTGAAAAGGAGAGAAACAGAAATTTGTAAGACAAGAATAATCTCATTACGTTAACATTAAGGTTTAAGGAAAATCGAGAAAAACATTTAAAGGAAGTTAAACCACAATATAGAGATATATCAAATATAAGCATATGGTGGTTAAACGCAGCGATAGTGCAATATGCTAGCTACACTATTTAATTGTATCAAAAAACAAGGTCGGCTATTAGTAATGTGAAGTTTTAACAATACTATTCCTTCTTTAATTTTTGTAGCTTTCTCAAGATCCATGACTACTGTAAATTTAGATCTAGAAATAAATCGTTTAGTCTGGATAGATTTAGAAGTATGAAATACACAGATTTTAATGTTTTAAGTACTATTATCATGGGATTTTTAGATGACTGGACTAAATGTAATGAAAGATCGAATAATGGAAATAGCTTGCTTAGTAACAGATTCCAATTTAAATATTATTGCCGAAGCTCCTCGAATTGTTGTACAACAACCTTCTAGTGTTTTAGATGGCATGAATGATTGGTGTAAGAAGCAACATGGTCAAGTAAGATTCAGAATTAAACACAATTATAAAATAATTTTGTGCGCATACTTTTTAGTCTGGATTAACAGAAGAATGTAGGCAATCAAATGTAACAGAAGAGCATGCTGAAGATTTAATATTGCAATTCCTTAAAAAATACGTAACAGAAAAAACAAGTCCTCTTGCTGGGAACTCTGTGTATATGGATAGACTCTTTTTGAATATGCACATGCCCAGAATTGATCAATACCTTCATTATAGGATAATAGATGTATCATCTATAAAAGAGTTATGCCGAAGGTGGAATCCACCTGTTTACAGAAAAGCACCAAAGAAGGAATTTAGTCACAGGGCTCTTGATGATATAAGAGAAAGTGTTGATGAACTTAGATATTACAAAGAACATCTATTTAAAACAAATGTAGGTTAATTACAAATGTGAAAATAAAAAATAGTTCCTTTAAAATATCTTTTATTAAATGATTCTACACAAATTATTAAATATTTAATGTGCGATAATTATTATCATGAGTTATCAAACATTATATACTGTGTACCATCTTAAGTGTCTAGGAGTTGGTAGTCAAATATCCCCCGACTTATACGAAAGTAGGTGATTTTTATTTCCATTGATTACCGACCCTCTATAATTCGTCTAATTTTAAAATATCAAATGTCATTAGAAATTTTCTTGTTTTTGTGGTTTCATTTTTCTATTTATAAATTATTTTTATGCTTAAAGACTAACTTCTATTCATAAATAGTCAAGTATACATAATAAGCATATCTAACAATGCAGCAACCAGGCTCGCCAATTGTGACGTTTGCAAAATTAAAATTAATTTTGACAACACCGGACAGTTGCGGATCACCTAGTCAAACAAAATGTATAATTAACATAATTTCACGATGTTTAAAAATGGTTACAAAATAAAAACAATTCATCTGTAACATAATACAGGCAGTGTTGCCATTTTGACTAAATTTCGAAATTGAAAATATAATTGTGGACTGCGAAAGTTTTAACACAACCCAAGGAAGAATTTTTAAATTACGCGGAAGTTTTGAGTTGGTAGTAGTAAAAATAAAGGTTAGCTATGATTTCAATTCATTCAAGAAATTAGGAAATAACATGTTTTTAATGCGTACGGTTTTCGTTTTAATTTTGATTTTGAAATATACACCATAATTATTAATATTCATGCTGTAATAAAATAAAATATAATTTTAGATGTAGTTATTTTTTCCTTGGGCAACTTAAAACACCCGCGAAATTTAAAAATTGTTCCTTGGGAATTAATAGCACTATCCGTTATTCTTGGCAAATAGACGAATAGACGAGATATATAAACTTTTCTTCTTAAACATCAGCGATATTTCGGTTTGTGCTGGATAGTAAAGTAATAGAAGCTTTTCGGCATTAAAACGTATTAAATCTTTTACGAGAAACACAATGAGCCTTGTTTGCAGTCCTATGGTCTTAGTGGGTATTAAGGGTGCGACTATGAATAATACTCAGTGTCTCATAATTTTAAAGAATCATTGAAAGTCGAAGGTTTTTATGATAAAATTATTGACGATTTTTTAACAACTAAACCTTGTAAAACAGATTTCATATATACAATAAATATGAAAAAGTTTAATTATAAAAAGTTATGTAACGGGTGATCCAATAAATTTTCACTTATAAAGTTTAACTGTCAAGTGAAACATCTTATTTTAGTATTTAATTATCAAAATAGTAAATGTCCATACTTGGGACCATCTATTTAAATTAAAAATTTATTGAAACACTTGATATATATAATATGCGCTTGCTTTTCCTAATGTTGAAATGTTGCAAGCGACCATCTACAGCATGTCCTTGTAAAACGGGACGGTACTGAATGTTTGAATAAAAATAAAAACACTTCGAAAATTATATATTTAAACTGATTTCTTAACACTATAATCCAATAATCCATTTACACAAGATATACATTGCATCCAGTATGTAATATATTTGTTTTGATGAAGTCTCTCATAAGAAAACAATGAAGTTGTCTATAGATTGTTTTGAACTTTGAATTGAATACAAATCCAAATAGATAACACAATTTGAATATTCAGACATCTTAATTTCCTTTTATTTATTACTACAAAGTAGTCTTTCAAAGTGTTCTAGGTTACATTTTATCAAATGTAAAGTTAATAAAATGTCTAGCAGTTCTACAAGTAGAGAAGAAATAACCTCAAATATATCCGGTTATCGAAAATTAACACAGAAACGATTAGAAGATGAAAGGACAAAATATTTTAAAGAATTTTTGCAAGAAAACGGAGTTATTTTAAGTACTAATCATGACAGACCACATATTTTAACCAAAGAACAGTCGCTTGTTATAAGAGATATAGAAAAAGCACTAACTCAAAATGATAATGACCCGTCAAGGTTCGTTTTTTCTTTTAAAACATGTTCAAAGAAATCTGAATTTCTTCATACGCTTTTATTACCAACTCTATTGCGAAAAAACATGCCAGAAAATGCTAATGATGACTCCTTGTCCCATTTAATTCAACAAGAAAGCCTGATTAGGATATTGTTTCAAATAAATTCCTTACAAAGTGAAATTATGGAATTTATTTTGGAAGAAGCAACAGATCAAGTTTCTGAGGAAAATGAAGAGAGCACAGATTTTCGATTAATGTTAAATGCACTGAAATATTTACCTTTTATTAATTCTTCAGAAATTCTAACACAAAAGCTGCTGGATATGGTAGAAATTGGTACGTTTGGAGCTCAATTAGAAATACTTAATTCAATACCGGAGATTATACCAGATGCACAGTATGAATCAACAGCAAAGCAGTTGATTAGAATTTTAGAAAATAATAACGAGTTGACAGGTGCTATTATTGATTGTTTAAATTCCCTAAATTTATCCAGTGATATTAGATTAGAGATTCAACAAAACGTCATTAATAAATTATTGAGTAGTGCATCTATTGATGTATTTCCGGTTTTATTTGATTTCTTAACAAGTGACTGCAAACCTATAAATTTGCCAGCAATACTGTTGAAGTGTAGAGATGCTTTAAATGAAATTATGAAAAATGAAAGAGTAGATAAAGAGAGAGAGTCAAAGAAAGTGGTGATAATGAAAAAGTTACATATGTCGGCTTCTTCGAAAATACAATATGAAGGTTGGATGAATTTGTTGATAAACATTAGAAATTTTAATGCATCACACAAACCTGTGGATATTATCATTATGGTAAGTTATAGCATTTTTATTTTTATTAAAATTTGATTTTAAATTTAGTTTGTATTATTGATGTCAAATGAAAGGTGTGAATACTATATATATATATATATATATATATATATATATATATATATATATATATATGTATATGTATGTAGTTCTGGAGTAACAGAAAAATGTAGGCAATTAAATGTAATGTTTGTATTTTATTTATTTTAGATGATGCTTCATTCCACTGGCTCTAACAGAAAACAGACTATAGAGAAATTAATAAAGAGACATGTTAAAGTAGGATTATTCAAAAAGCAACACCTGGATATGGTTTTCGAAAAGTATTTCATTAAACAAATATTTCAAGATTATTTTTCATCAATACTAGAAATCGCAAGCAGTTTACTCAAACATCCTACAGATATACTATCTATCGAATTTGCGAGCGCAATTTTTATTTTATTATTTGAAAATGAAAATATCAATCAAGTCCAAAGGCAAGACATCTTACATACTCTAATTTTGCTTACGAGCAATTGGGAATCTAGAAACGTAGGAGATATTATGAAAATATTGTTGGACTTGTCTAAAGGTAATAATCTCAAGAACCATGTTGTTCAGCTTATGGGTCTTCTAGAGAAAGTTGATTCGTTTGAACTTAAAGATATCAAACAAGTTTATGAGTTACTATGTTCGATGACGTGCAATGCTGGGGATGACACAAATTCCCATCATAAAGATGAGCTACATATGTTGATAAGAAAGCAAATATCGAGTGCTAAAAGGCAGTTAAAGCAAAGAGGTATCGTCGCTGCTATAGTCATGGCAAAATATATAGCTACAACATTTGATGAACAGGTGTCACTAGATAGTGACAATTCCATGAGTGATATTGCACAGTTGCCCCATGGAGCACCTCAAGAATCTGCAAATCTCTTAGATCTTGCTAGTAACGCAGCATCTAATATTCCAGAATTAATGGGACTCTATTACGATCAACTTGCTTCGATGCTAGTAAGGGCTTCAAATTTGGACAAGTATTTTATGCATTGGCTTCAGGAAAATGTGCAGCAAGTTTTCGAAAGTACTTACACAATCCGAGATCCACCGAAGAAGATCAACGATATTCCAATTTACTCCCAATACTGTCTAAATGAAGAAAGCGAAATACAAGAATCATTCAGTGTTAATATTGCGGGACTTATAATGAAATCTTCTCATCTGAACTCCATTACGTTGCTAGCGCCAATGTTTCGAATGTTCAGAATGTTGTGCCAGAAAAATCAAAACAGTTTAGATGAAATCGACGCGCTTTTAGGTTGTGGTGTCGCGTTACCCGAATTGCAGGATGTGTCTTTGTATGATATCGATCAAGTTAAACTTGTTGCGGACTCTATATTTCATTGTATCAATTGGTTTAGGGAAGTTGTAAGTGCATTCGTAAAATGTTCGAATAGAAAACTTAGAATGAAGCTAATCGAAAGGTTAACGCACCTAGCTGAATTAGAGGAGAACCTGACCAAGTGTTTGGAACGTGTTCCAGATCATAAATTACCATCAAGTTATTTTTACAGTGCCTTGACCAGCGTCGTAAGAGGTAAAAAGTCCTTTACATTATGAAGCTTATTGCGTTTCAAATTCAGTTCTTTGAAAAGTGCTTAAGCTTTTGCATTTTTTTAATGCGTCATCAGAATTAATGTTTGTTAACAGACTTACGAGACTTTTCTTTCAGGTTCGCCTACAAAATCGAAACCCGAAGCTAAAATATCTCGTCCCAGGAAGAAAATGAAAGCTCTCCATGGGGAAGCAATCGATTTTCTAAACGAAACCGTAGCATCCACATCGATAGCCCCCACTCAGAGGAAAAAGACGTCGGCATCGTTAAAGCGAAGTCTCGTCATTCCTAAACCTGACTTCAGAGAAATTGATACGGACTTGATAATTTTGTTAAAGTATCCGTTAAGTACTTCCGATGATAACGACTCGAATTCTTCTGAGCAAACAACAATAGAAAGGATCGCTTTTAAATACGTCCTCAGCGATGTAGTTGATAAATTGAATTTGATCGTCAACAATAAGAATTTAGGTATGTCCAACTTGAACGATATAAATCCGACCAACTTGATAATTGACTGCGTTAAATTTTCATCAAGTGTTTTCAGCAATTTTAGAGATATTTGTAAAGAGATTGCTGCGTTAAAGGAAAGAGAGGAAGAACTAGAGGATCACCTGTACACGCCGGAAGCTAACGTTTTAAAGAGCTGTTTCTATTTAGCTCTGGAGTACTTCATGTTGCTTTTCAGCTGGTCCGGTTTTGGGAATACCAAAAACTTAAAACTGCTAAGAGATTATTTGAGGACCCTTGCCAGTGAAGACACTTCCTCTCAATCTGCTGCAAATTTAAGCAAGGAAGCTGCTGATAAATTGATCGCTTGTGCCGATCAATGTCTACATTTGCAACCAGCTGTTTGTTTGGTGAAGGCAATGCAAGCCTTGTCGAAAATTAACCCGGAAAATAACGAAATAAAAAAGAAAATTGTAGCCGTCAGTGGAAAGTTTTTAAATAAAAAATGGTACAACACTTCCGGCGATTTAGACACTGGTAAAGTCATGTTTGAAAATATAGATTGGTTGATAAAAGCTTATTTGGACGGAGCTAATATAAAGACACTATCTGGCATAGTAGGGACTTTACAAGAACAGTCCAAGAATGTACGTTGCAAAGATGATTACCTAGATATGTTAAAAAGTGTAAATAAAACTACTTTTTATATTTTATATCGCAATTTGTGCAATTGCACGTTGGATAGGGTCACGTTAGAAGTTAATTCTTTAACCAATAACGAACATCTGGTCCTTTGGAAGACCACCGCACTTATAATGCAGGGTCTGATGAGCATTGCGACTACGCAAAATACAAAAAATAATTTCATCGTTTTACTGAAGAAATCGGAGAGGATCTTGAACGTTTTCCTATCGCACGGCATGCCCATACTCGAAATTATGCTGAAATCGAAAACTGACGAAGTTATCGAGATATTGAAGACTTTACAAACGACTACCAGGACTTTACATCACCTATGTTGCACGTCCAAAATAACCAAAGATTCCGGTACAATGGCTTACGTTCCGAAATTCAAACAGGCGTTGGAAACATTGATATTACGCGTAAAGGGGGCGCTGGTGGCGAACGACTGTTCCGAAGCCTTCTGGATGGGTAATTTAAAAAATAAAGATTTGGACGGTGAAGAAATTCTGACGCCGTCTACAACGACCACGGAAGAAAGTCAAAACGATGAGGTGGATGAGGAAGAATTGCCTTCAGAAGACAGTGATGAAGATTTATTAGAGGAAGTACAGGAGAGTGTAAATGGAAATGGTGGCGTAAATTCAGCCAGTGAAGCTTATGATTGAATATATGTTTTGTAACATTTTGATAAAATTGTAAATAAAGAAAATTTTTATCTGTTTTTATACAAACGAAGTGATAAAATAGTTTAGATGAACCTAACAGGATCTTTAATAACTTGAATAGATTACATGATTTACACTCGTTGAATGAGAATTAACACCCTTGGTGTTCTTTTGATTTCATTAAAATTTTCAATAATGCAGGGACCTGCTCCTTTTCCTATTACTAATAATAAATATTCCAATTTTCTTAAGATTAATTATCTATTTTGACACAATGATTTACTTCTTGTTATTCGGTTACAAAAAACTGAAATAGGCTTTTTAAAGAACGAGGATTTCAAGTTACATTTCGGTCCAAGATCTCTTCTATATTTCTTTCAAGAAATGCAAAAAATAAAGTCGAATTGTGTTATCCAAGAGTCACGCGTTGCGTCAAATGCTCGCAATCAAATTGAAGTTATATACGGTGATTTTGATGGAGCCTGTGGTTGATTAACTTAATCTCTAAAGGTTGATATATAACCCCTTTCTATTGGGTTGGCAACTAAGTACTTTCGGTTTTTACTGATAGAGAGCGTTGCTTTATTTTTTGTATAACGTATGTTAGTGCTGTACTTTACCGTTTGTCGCGTGATACTAGTCACATTGACGTAACTTCAGAAGCAAGTAGTGCGTGATTTTTATTAAAGCTATTAGTTGTGGGTTAATTTTAAATGGAGTACAGAAACGAACATTTTCGACATATTTTACTATTTTATTTCCGTAAAGGAAAGAAAGCTGCTGCGGCTCACAAAAAGATGTGTGAAGTTTATGGTGCTAATTGCTTAACAGAGCGCACGTGTCAGAATTGGTATAAAAAATTCCGTTCTGGAGATTTTTCCCTCAAAGATGAGCAACGTTCTGGACGGCCTACTGAAGTTGATGATGACCAAATCAAAGTCATAATTGAAGAGGATCGTCATATAACTGTTCGAGAGGTTGCGGAGAGGCTACATGTATCGCACACAACAATTGAAAAACATTTAAAATGTCTTGGGCTAGTTAAGAAGCTTGATATTTGGGTACCTCACGAATTGAAAGAAATTCATTTAACACAAAGAATCAACTTTTGCGATATGCACCTTAGAGGAAATGAAACCGACCCTTACTTAAAAAGAATCATCACTGGTGATGAGAAATGGGTCGTGTACAGTAACATAGTTCGAAAACGATCATGGAGCAAACACGATAAACCAGCTCAAACCACATCGAAAGCTGAATTGCATCCAAAAAAGATCATGCTGTCAGTTTGGTGGGATTACAAAGGTGTTGTGTTTTTGAGCTGCTTCCAAGGAACCAAACGATCATTTCTGATGTTTACTGTCAACAATTAATAAAATTGATGAAGCAATCAAAGAAAAACGGCCAGAATTGTCAAATCGGAAAGGTGTAGTTTTCCACCAAGATAATGCAAGGCCTCACACATCTTTGGCAACTCGTGGGAAACTATTGGAGCTTGGCTGGGAAGTGATGCCACATCCCCCATACAGCCCTGATCTAGCACCATCTGATTACCATTTATTTCGAATTTTGCAGAATTCTTTGAATGGTAAAACTTTCACAAATGACGATGACCTTCACTCGCACCTGGTTCAGTTTTTTGCTGATAAGGACCAGAAATTTTATGAACGCGGAATCATGCAGCTGAAAGAAAGATGGCAAAAGGTCATTGAGCAAAATGGAAAATGTATAATTGATTAAAAACTATTCTTTGCTTAAAAAAAGTGTTTTATTTTATACTACAAAACCGAAAGTACTTAGTTGCCAACCCAATACATTAACTTTCGCAATTCTGTGTACGTATTTCAACAACTAAGTTGTCATCATTAGTAGATAATTAAGCAGTGTCGCACCTGGAGAACCACGGCAAGAAATACCCGTAGAAAAAAACTAATTCCGCACCGCTGAAAGCCAAGATGCGCAGTGTGCGGAATTAGTCTTTTCGTAAGGGTTTTTCTTGCCGTGGTTCTCCAGGTGCGACACTGCTTAATTATCTGCTGATGATGACAATTTAGTTGTCGAAAATCGTATACAGAATTACGAAAGTTAATGTGGAAAGGGGTTATATATCAACCTTTAGTGATGAAGCTATATACGTTGATTCTTCGCGCAATTTTGATACAATTAATCACAAAATATTGTTTAACAAATAACATGGTTACATTTCATGCTAATATCTTAGCAGAGATCTCTTCGTGTTTGCCTAATGCACCGTCATCAGGTGTTCCATAGGGTGCTAATTAAGGCCCATAGCTTTTGCTTTTCTTTGTTAACGATCTGTCAAAATTATTAACGTGTAAGGAACTTCGTTTTGCAGATTTTAAAAATTTATAGTCACGTTAATGATATTGATCATGCATTACTATTACAGAATACTGATTTGTTGTTCAGCTGGCATAAGCTGAACAAACTTACCATGAACACTATTACAATATCGATGGACGTGCTCTTACTTACAATAAAATGGAAAAAGATTAAGCGTTCTATGTGGTAGTTAACTTTTAGTAGTCATATATCTGCAGCAACTGTAAAGGTTAAAGTATGGAACAAAGTAATTTTAATATCAGTCTTTTATTTAAATATATTTTTATTTATAAGTGATAAAATATTTAATGCTTGTCTAAACATTTAGTTAACAAATCATTCATAGAAGTTAAGAGTATTCTAGGATCATCGACTAAGCCAGCGCCTACCATAGCATTGGCAAAAAGCTGAAACAAAACAAATATATTGGCATGCACAATGACGTCAATTTTATTAAATGATTATGAAATATATGAAAAGGATGACATTGACAAGTGACAGCTGTCACTTGTCAACGTCAAACAAATAATTTACCTGTTTAGCTAATAAATCTGCTAGTTCTTTATCGGACGCTGTCAATTTATACAATTTCTTAATAATTGGATGCCTAAAATATTTAAAAAATTAAAATATGTAAGTAAAACTAAAAAAATCGATTGACATTACTTTGGGTTAATTTCTAATTGCGGTTGCAACAACGCATATCTTCTTTCCTCCGGCACCTGATGGCTCTGTGTTTTTATAAAATGTCTCGCGGCGGCCATCTCCTCAACTGTCACAACGCACGGATGATTTTCCAATCGATTAGTAGCGCTTACCGTTGCCGCTTTGCCGGCCAATTTTTCCTTCAGCCATTTCGTAAGTTCGTCGATTTCGCTACGTTTCAAACTGTCGAGACCTAGATTCGTTAAATCGGCCGCCTTCTTGTCCTCCCTCATGTCTTTCTCGACTGATACGATTTTATAATTGTTAAATTGTTGCAAGGTCATCAACACTAATTCATCGTAGGGTTCGTAACAGAAGAGTACTTCTTGATTTCTGCTTTTTAGGTTTTCGTAATACGGCGAAGCTTCGGCTAATGTACGACTATAAATTAAGGGTTTATAATGTGCTAAATGTATCTTTATAAATATGCTGGTACCTTACCTTGGAGCTGCTAAATAAAATATAACTTTTTGGTCATCTTTTATTCGGGAAATATAATCCTGAAGGCTTACCTTAACGCCGGTATCTTTATGGGATGACTCGAAAATTAATAACTTTGCAATTTCTTCCTAAAAAAAAAAAAAAATTCGTATTTTTTTCCATTTGAATCAACCCTGTAGTTCCAAATTGATATTTCTTTCTTAATTTAAAAGACTGAACACTATTATTATTGTAGGAAAATGTCATCAATAGGATAAAACAAATGTAAAATATTCTAAAAGTTTCATCACTCTTAAAAAGAAAATTTAAATCAGATATAGTGAATAAACGGACTAACCTTTTCTTGTTGATTATGGTTGACAATAATACCTTCCTTTAAAAATATGCCATAGTCAGCATAGAATTTCTCATATTCTTCCGGTTTCTTTTTTTTTTCATCTATTAAAAACTTTAATATTCTGCTCGTTAAAACTGTTTGTAATTTCCTGGCGAATAAATTTGAGGTTATAATAAACAAAGGACTTACTGAAGTTAATTTGTACCTTATTAAAGCACTGTTCTGCAACAATTCTCGACTGAGATTCAATGGGATATCTTCAGAGTCAACCACGCCTTTCACAAATCTAAGCCATTTTGGTAGAATATTATCGGTACGGTTTTTTATAAGGATTTTTTTACTGTATAAAGCTATACCTGAATCTGTTTCTCGAGACATTTCAAATAGTCCTAAAAGAAATTTTTAGAAATTATGATGTGATTAATTTATTTTCAATCTAAATGATATACCAGGTTTTCCTTCTGGGAAATACAATAAGGCATGTATCGATAACGGTACATCGGTATTGTAATGCAATGTATACCTTGGTAAATCATAATTATTACTAATATATCTATAAAATTCACAATGCTGCTGGTGTGTTATGGTCTTTGGGTCGCTTAGCCATAAAGGTAGCACAGTATTTTCTTTCTTCCCATTTAAATATATAGGATTTCCAACGAAATTACTATATTTTTGTATTATATTTTTTATTGTATCTCCATCTGCAAATTCTCGACAATCGACTTTGAGGTGGATAACAATTTTAGTACCGAATTGTACTCCTTCAGCCGGCTGAATTTCATATGATCCCGTACTAAAAATTAAAAATAAATATTGAGAACAAGCTAATTTTATTCCAACTAACCCATCAGAACTCCATTTATAACCTTGTTCCTCACTTGCAGCTTTGGAATATACTTCTACTTTTTCAGCAACCATAAAGGCACTGTAAAAACCTACACCAAACTGTCCAATTATATTTCCCACATTTTCTGTGGGTGCTTTATTTTGTTTTAACTGTTCTAAAAATGCCTTCGATCCTGATCTGGCAATAACGCCTAGATTAGAAATCATCTCCTCTTTAGTCATGCCAATACCTGTATCCTATAATAAAAATTGTAGAATAAAATTCTTATTATTTGTCTACATATTACTTGTATTGTTAATGTTCTCTCTTGTTTATTGGTTGATATATGTATTTCCAACTTTCTGTCGGGAAGCTTCAACTTCTGAGCTGCTTCACTGTTAGATAACAAAGTATATCGAAACTTTTCTAAAGCATCACTACCATTAGAGATTAATTCACGAACAAACACTTCTTTATCTGAATATAAAGACTTTGCAACGATGTCAAGCAACATTTTGGTTTCGGCTTGGAAATCATGTTTACTACTTTCGCCTGTAGCTTTTTCCGTGTCTTTTATAATAGAATGATATTCGTCCTCTTTTGTTTCTGCATTGGTACTTTGAAGTCGTGCTAATACTGTAGTCGCTAGAGAAAAAAAATGTTTAGGCTGTTAATGAAATAACCTATGTAACCTAAAATGTACTTCTCTGTGTACGATTACTGATTAGAATATTATTTCCTCTAATTGTAGGAGATCTATTAATATTTATTGCGGCCTGGCTTAAACGTAGTAAACGAGAGAATCGTGAAAATGACATTTTAACGAAAAAAAAGTAATTTTATTTAACACCAAACAACAATTTCTGTCACGTTTTTTGATAAAAAATACTGCCGGTGTCAGGCAATGGTGTTTATAGGAATGACAACAATGCAAGCAAGTTTAAGTAAAATAAGTTGCTAAATATGCTGGGGAAATTCATTATAATGATATTTTTGAAAAAAGCCAATTAAATTTTTATTTTACTTAAAAAAGATACTGTATTTGTTTTATAGGGGTTATGATACTGCAGGAATCTGAAATCATTTCTTTCGGTTAGCGTTTTGAATTTCATTTTAAGATGTCTCTAGTTATAAAATTTAAAATAAAATTCCTGAAAAAGACTGAATTATTATTTAGAAATAAAATGTCGCACATTAAATTATAAAGTAATATCGATAATATGTTATTAATACGATCGTTTACATAAATATTAAAATCACTTTTTAAAAGTGAAATATTTTATTCCAATGTTGTTTAATGAAATTTCCTTCATATAAAAGAGAAAATAGAAGAAAAAAAGAAAAATAAGAAAATGGAGAAAGAACGAATGGATGAAGCGCAGAAAGCCATATGAAACGAGTTTTTTATACTATTTTTTCTGTTTTGCATTTTTTTACAATTTAAAAGTTTTATTTTTGTATGACATAGTTGGTAACATTGACATTTGATAATTTGAAATTCAAAAATCGCTAGGGGTGGATTATTAATTTTTATTAACTTTCGTTAAAAATATACAAGTGAGTGATGTAGAAATAAATATGTAAGTATATTTTGAGCTTGATTCCAGTCAATTAAAGCAACTGATAATAATTAATAATTATAAAATGTAAATGTCTTAAATAACATCTACTTCTGTGCTCAATAAAGCCAACATTGAAACAGGAAAAAATTGTATTTGAATAAAGTTCGTTTCGAAATTGTTTTAGTTTCCATGGTTTTTCAATATAAAATAATAAATAACTATTATATGTTTGTAGACAATAATAATAATAATAATATATTTGTCATTACTAATTTGTTTGAATCTATCGTAACAGGCTTTTGTATATATACATACATTCCTTGGTAATAATTATATAAAATTTTCTTACTTAGTATTGGGCGAAACTGTAACAATGATTCTAAAAATCTCTTTTGCAGGTAATCTTACAACACATTCAACAAATACAAAAAAGATGAACGTCACGGCGTTCATAGTTTATGTTGATGTATTTTATTTGCTCGACTTCCATCGAATGGACGATGTTTTGCTTTTGTGTCATTAAATTCAAAGGATTGTAGGACATAATGCGTGTAACAAAGGTTACCATGTTTGAAAAGGATTTAGGGAGAGGATCTATTTCGCAACTACAAGTAACTTCTGTTCGATACAAGGTCTCATCGTGTACATCAGTGGAAACAGAGTCTTCATGTCTTGATTTATTGAAATAAAAACGTAAAGAATATTAAGACGTATTTGATCTTTAGAAACAATTTCAGATGATATTTAAGGTAGGAAAATTTAAATGTGATTTTAATAAAGTCATTTCTATTTTTTATTTTACATGCACTTTAATTAATTTAATTACTGATATAGGTTAGGTTTTGAAAATGTGATGAAACAGTTTAATACTATCGTAACGTAATTGTTTTTGTAACGCGAGACAACTCTGTAACTATTTTCATTACTTTTTATACATTTTTTCGAATGTTCAGAAAAATATTTAAACTTGGGAATTACAGATTTTCGCGATTTTATAAAATTTTTTCGATGGGTAGCATACCTTTAATATCCTCCATTATGTACATATTATATATATGTATACGTATAAAAAGTGTGTCTCCTTTTCGTAAGTGTTGAAGCAACAATTATCGGTTCATCTCTTTTCTTGAACGAACTTTTCGCCACATTAGATAGCTATGGCATCTAACACACCTCTTCAAAGGGTTTAAAGCGGTTCCTTCCTTTCCGTATGGGTATCGGAGTGCTTTCGAAGATCTAATCCAAGTGTAAGGATTAATAGTGGTGTCACAGTTGTTCCTTCGAGTACGCAAGAAGTAAAATATTGTACTCAAAAGGATTGGCGAAGCGAAATTCCCTAGACATGCTGTATTGGCGGAATTCTTTGGAAAAAAAGGAAGCATTGGATAAGTGTTAATTATATTGTGACTACAGAGAATGGATTTTATTTATATACTTTTAAACGAAGTGTAAAATATAGAATTTTACGTGAAAATATTTACTATTTTCATCAGTAATAAGATATACAGGGTGAATTTTGAAATACGCCAGTTCAACTGAGTTAATATGTTTTATAAAATTGATTTTATACATTTTATTGTTAGCTTTTTTGTTAAGTGTTTTGTAAATTTGCGTATGGTTATTTATAATTAGTTTCAAATTATAACTTTCAACATAATACATCGTCGAAGGCATTTTCATCATCGTAGGAGTTTGTAGTAACAACATATAATCAACTACTGCTACTGTTTGTTGCATTGAAACTATTCCAGTGCAACAAACAGTAGCAGTAATTGAGTCTTGAAGATGTCCCATACAAGTGGGTACGAAACGTCGGCAGTTATACCAGCGACGCTGTTCCAGTTCAGAAGCCCAGAAGAAGATAACATAGAGAACGTTTAATAATTACAAAATGTTTTAAACACGAGACCAGGTCCGTAATTAGATAGTCTAGACAAGAAAACAAACCTTTTTTTCAAAAAAACATTTTTTTCCAACGTATTATATTCAAGCCTTTCAATTTCTTCAAAAACGTAAGCTTTATCTAACTGTCAAAAACACGCGCATTCTTCAATAATTATCTCATCATTCGGCTCAAATCTTTTACCATCAAATCAAGATTTCATGTTGGGAAAAAAGGAAAAACACCAAAGGGACCAAACCTAGTTAATAAGCTGGATGCGGATGCGGTTTGATATGTACTTCATGAATTTCTGCCCTTAAATGAAATACATAGCATTCGCTCGTTATCGTTTTATCTTCTTGACGATCGTCGATAAAGAAAATCCCACTGTAGTCTCAAAAGAGTGTACCCATAATCTTTCCAGCCGAGTGTACGTCTTTATCTTCGAAGCATTTATGCTCCAATCCATTGTTTCAATTAATATTTTATTTCAGGTGTATAATGGTGTATTCACGTTTCGTTAATCATTATTCCACGTTAATCTTTCAGAATAAGTCTTAACTTGACGGGTGGAAACGAGTCCTTGTTCTCCGTCGTAGTTCACAGCCAAAAAATGAGGTACACATCTTGTGGTCTTATTAACAGGTAATTAGATAATGAATCTTATGATGTACATAGATTTGATCCACCTCTATAGCCTCAAGGATCAATTACGCTCTTTCAATTCCAACTAGCCACAAGAGAAAGAAAAATATTGGGTTTTTCCACGAAAATTTCATAAGCAAATTATATTTAAAATTGTATAAATCATACGGACACAACAACACTGTCTCAGCATAGCAATATTGATATTGCATAGCATTTCTGAGGATGTAGTTTGAAAGAGTGAAGGAAACGTCAACGAATGAAGAAGTTGTGTCAATGACGCGGTTCTAGTCATTAAAATGAGAATCGAAACAACTCGTGGAGAACGTTTTTTAACACTTAAAAAGGCAGAGATATGTTAATATAACACATTTCTAATACACACTAATTTACGAGTAAAAAAATGTTTCTAAAATTAATTCGATAGCATGTAAAAATTTATAGATCTAAAACGGGACTATTTTGAAAAGAATAAAGCAATTTTTAATGACTAATTTGTTTTCTTTCCAACATTTCCTGAAAACTTTCGCAGCTATTTTCACAGTATTTACGATTATTCAACTTCAATCCCCTTGGACCAATAGTTTTGAAGTGCCATTACGCTACTTGCACACAGACTTTTTAAAATAACTGCATCATCCTTGTTATAAGTTCATCGTCTGATCGAAACTTTTTTTTAGCAAGGAAAAGTTCGGTTTTCCTTGCTGAAAACTCACTTGGCTATCAATTTGACGACTCAAACGAATGAAGCAATCTGAAATCTCAGTTATGAACCGTCGTTAATTGAAACTTATGAATTGATTGCGAGAAATACATAAAAACTACGAAGCATGGCTTCATTCATGGCGCTTGAAGTTATAAAAAATTATTGTTACATGTACTAAATTAAAAAAGTGACTTATTGTTGGCTTTTTTAAAATGTTTCTAGTTCAAGAGAATCTCGTGCGTAGTAATGCTGTGTTTTCTCGTGTTATGTGGTATGTAGAAAATACGCATCATCAATGTCAATTTCATTTGGTTGAGGTGATACAAATGTCTCTTAACATCGCATTATAAGGTTTGTATTTACCTTAAGATTGTTCTCAAAGAAAAATGAACCGATTTATCCTCCAGATCATAAGCCACACTAAACACAAATTGATCTTTCAATAGTTCGAGGATTTTTTTCTCTCCACACACGACAGTTTATTCATTGTTCCATTTAACATAAAATGTACCTTATCACTAAAGATTAATTTATGTATAAAACGTAGATTCTGCGTTGTCGATGGCCTGTCTCCTTGAGTTTTTTGGGTAAACTGAATTTTGTATGTAACTGCAAAGTACTGATGTAAAATTCGTCATAAACTGGTTGAAGTTACGCCTAATTCTTGATATAGTCTCTGGATTAATATTAAGGGGTTATTTGTGACGATATTTTCATCAGAACGTGCAGCTTTTAGTTTGTCTGACTAAGGTTTGTCTTGCACAGATCCAGCGTCATCAAATTTTTTAACTTCTTTTTCTTCTTCTACTGCATTTGCCTCATGAAGGCGTTGGATTTTCGTCTGTTTATTCTTCCACTCATCCCTTCCAGGTTTTTTAATCACTGGCTACTATTTTAATGTCATTTAGTGTTCTTCACTTTCGCTTTCTCATTTCTTCTGCATCCATGTCTTTCTTGGTCTCCCTTTCCTTTTCCATCCTGTTCCTGCTTACATTACCCTTTTCGCCAGTCGGTTGTTGTCTATTCTTGTTACGTGCCTAAACCAGTTCAATATTCTCTTGCTTTTCTTCTTTTCTATATATTCTTGATTTATCTTATTTATCTTTATCTTTCCTTCTATTTTTCTCAATTGTTTCATATCTGCTGCTGTCACCGCATGAATACTCGTGAATACTTGTACTTACCCACGACTCGCATCCATATGTTCGTTGTATACCTGGAGTTCTACTTGTGTTTCGATCTCTTTTTTCCCAAATATTCTATTCTTCGGAGATAGTATATTTTTGTGGTTTTCCTTGCTCTATTTGCTATCTCTAGATCTATCTTTCCATTCTATGATATCATAACTCCTAGACATTCATGTGTTGTTAGTTACTCTATTTGTTGTCCCTTGCATTTTAACCTCTCTGCATCCATTGGTGTTTTCTGATTTATTATCATATACTAAGTTTTTTCTATATTAACCTCCATTTTCATTCCTTCTATCTCTTCTGTTCATATGTCGAACTAGCGTCTCCATTTTCCTTCTTGTGTACGCGATTAGCATTATATCATTTGCGTATAGCATCACTTCGTGTTGAATCGGTAGCATTTGCCTGTATCCTATAGTTGCCTGGAGTCTTACTGTACTTTTCCTTGTGTTCGTCATTGTTTTGTCCCAAAGTTTTTTATAATATTTCAAATTGCTAGCTCGGTAGGACGATTGAAAGCCTCAAAAAAACCATGAATGCTGAGATGGTTTTGTTTTATCGGTCGATCATTTGCGTAATAAATTTTTATAATTTCAATACGCTATTCTTTACAAAGCGATACAATAATTAAATTCGTATAGAACACAGTGTATATGAAGATTCACATGAAACAAAATCAATACTTTGAAGTTATAGCCGTTTAAAATTTTATAATCATTTTTGAAAAACCTTATGTAAGTATCGTAATTTAAAAAGCAAATATAAAATTTATCAGAAACAAAAAGAAAACGATAAATTTTGAGGTTAAATATCCATTTAGCAGTCGCAAAATGATAAGCATCAAAGTCTGTATGAAAAAGACCGACTATTGTAAGGCGTTTATGACGTTTTGCAACATATTTAATGGATTATGATGGGCCTTCATTTCACGCCTGTTAACCCTAACCACGTTTTTGAACGAGTACCGCAAGCCGGAGAGAGAATAAAGGGGTTGAAACCCTTTTCCACCCCGACAATTACACTAGGTCAACAATTTCATTTTTCCAGGATATAACAAATTATTATTAGATAGGTTAGTTGTGTTTACAAACCTATTAAATACATGTTATTAACACCTTACACTAAATAGTAATATGAACTTTCATTATTCTGGAAAAATAAGAAATACTGCTTTATAGGCTGCATATATTTAATATAATATTATGAATACATATATGACCTTGAAACAGAGTGGAAATAAAAATAAGTAAGCAAAACGTATATGAATAAAGTATCGTTTAATAATTCATTTTAATTTTAAATATCATTTGATAATTTTAAACAATTCGTTTTTTATTGAACTGAAAAAATTGAACTTTTTGTCAGAATTAAAAGTTTTGAATTGAGCCAATTTTTCATAGTGAGAAAAACTTTAAATTTTAAATTAACAGAATACAAACTCACTACTTTTTATAGCAAAACCAATCAAGTTTAGAAAATAATTCAAATGCACATCGAATGGTTGAAATTTTGATATATTTTTTACGTACTTTCTTTTTTCAGGACTAAACCAAAAGAGTTAGATAAATTTTGACATTGAAATCGTTTTTAGGACCTTCGAAAGCATCATCATACCAATTTTTGCGAGTATACCCCTTTGAAAAAATTGAAATTTTTGTCGAAATTAAAAGTTTTGAATTGAGCCTTCATAGTGCGTAAAACAGTAATTTTGAAGTAGCAGAATACAAACTCACTTCTTTTTATAGCAAAACCATTCAAGTTATGGATGTAATTCAAGTGCACATCGAATGGTTCAAATTTTGATATGTTTTTCAACGTACTTTCTTCCTTCAGGACTAAAGTAAAGGAGTTAGATAAATTTTGATATTGAAATCGTTTTTAGGACCTTCGAAAGCATCATCACGCGCGTATTCATTAATGTACAAAAACTTTTCAAAAATACCAATTTTTGTGAGTATACCTTTTGAAAAAATTGAAATTTTTGTCGAAATTAAAAGTTTTGAATTGAAAACAGTAATTTTGAAGTAGCAGAATACAAACTCACTTCTTTTTATAGCAAAACCATTCAAGTTTTGGAAGTAATCCAAGTGCACATTGAATGGTTCAAATTTTGACATGGTTTTTTACGTACTTTCTTCTTTCAGGACTGAACCAAAAGAGTTAGATAAATTTTGACATTGAAATCGTTTTTAGGACCTTCGAAAGTGTCAGTACGCGAGCATTCGTTAATGTACGACAATTTTTCCAAAATGCCAATTTTTGCGAGTATACCCCTTTGAAAAAATTGAGATTTTCGTCGAAATAGAAAGTTTTGAATTGGGCCTGTAAAGTTCCTGACATGGTTTTTTATGTATTTTCTTCCTTCTTGATTAAACATATAACATAATAATATATATTATAATACACTGAACGTTTCTAAATTAAAATAAAAAAATCTATAACATAATTATTACCTTACTCTTGCTTTTAACTATTCAAGTTTATTTTCGTAGTATCTTCGATTTACTCAGACACCATATATAGAGGGAAATGGTGCATACAGGAATGTAGTATAATAATATTAATAAAGATATCCCATTATATACCACCTTCTCCTATATACATACATATTTCGAATCAAATAAGTATTTCTGGAGCGAAAGATGCCAAGATATTTTTAAAAGCACATGTGTGACTGCTCGAATTCTAACCTTTTTGGCAATGACCTAGGTCAAAGCGGGAAGTGACGTAAGCCTTGTCGGATACAACAACCACCGGCTGCATTTGGTGAATTCCAGGAAGTTTACTAAGCCAACATCTTTATACAATATATTCGTTAGGATAAAGGGCACATATGAATATATGTTTTCACGGATTATTACTATTATTATATACGTGAAAATGTAGTTGTTAAACTTGATTATTTACGTGTATTTTTTAGTTAATAATTTAAACAATTTTGAGAGTACGTCTAAAATGTAATAAACATTTGATTTGAGCTAAATTAATATTTCTATTTATAGATTTTTTTTAAGAAGTACAATTTCTACTTATATTACACAATGATCAGTGTTTTATTAATAAATATTATTAATTCAAAGATCTATTTAACTCTGACTTAATCCTGAAGGAATAAGAAACTGGAAAACCATGTCAAAATGAGAGCTTTTGAAAAGTGTAAATCGGTCATCTTTGAAATTTGAAGGATTCTGCTATAAAAAGTAGTTCACTTGTGTATATTACATGAGTCTGTGGCTAAGACAATAGTGAAAGAGCTTCAAAAAAGCACTTGGTATCTGCATAGATTCGTATTTTGATATCTAAACTGTCATCGTCAGTAGAAAAAAATAAATATTGTTGAAATATGAGCTCCTAATAAAGCTACAGATGAAAACCGCGAAACACTCTACTCGATAACCACATAAACACTGAAATGTTTGAAAAGTTAGGCAGAGAAGTAAACATCCAGTGGAGTGTTTTGCGAGTTTTCTGCGTAGCTTTACGATGAATCTATGTTTCAATACTGCGTTAATTTTTCAACTGAAGATGACAACTTAGCTATCGAAATACATAGCTAGGTTACAAATAGGAAGTTTGTGTTTTACTATTTCAAAACTTCTTCTACGAATTACAAAGGATACATTCTAAACTTTTATTTTGACGAAAATCTAAATTTCTTTTAAAGGAGAGTTGAAAAGCTATCGGACATTAATAAATATTCGTGTGCCGATTTCTTCAGACGTTTTAAAAACGATTTTGACGCCAAAATTGATTTACTTTTAATCCCGAGAGATTAAAAAACTCGCCCAAACAAAAATTTTTTTTTTCAATTACTTAAATGATAGCGCGTTGGTATTCTCGATGGTTCTAAAAACGATTTTTATGTCGAAATTTAGGTAACTCTCTTGGGTTGATCTTGAGAGGATAGACTTTAAAAACTATGACGAAATGTGACCTTTTAAATATGTAAATAGATTATCTCTAAAAATGGAAGTAGGTTTGCATTTTGATAGCCCAGTTCTACGTACTATGTAGCAAGATTAAAAAACTATTTATTACATTACATTTATTATTATATTATACTGGTGGGGGCACCGTGTACTCAGTACGAACCTGGCTTGCGGGAACACATCCCAACTCTTCTCGTCACCTACGAATTATGCAGAAAATTTGGGATAGACTTTAAAAACCACGTCGATATGTGAGCTTTCAAATGTGTAAATAGAATATTTGTAAAGATTTAAGTAGGTTTGCATTTTGATAGTCCAGTTCTGTGTACTACGAAGCAAGAATTCAAAACTATTTATTACATTACATTTATTATATACTGGTGGGGGTGCCGCGTATTCAGTACGAACCTGGCTTGCGGGAAGACATCCCAACTCTCGTCACTTGCGCATTATGCAGAAAATTTGGTTGCAAATATGAGAAATCGAAGGCTATTTTTAAAAATAATGAAGACTGGACGCCATATTAAATCGATCAAATCGATTTCATGAGGTTTGAAAATTGCTTTACAATTTTAAATATCTTTTCCTTTTTAATAAAGGAAAGCTTTCGTGCAAAATAGAATTCTACGTAATAAGATAAAAAGCGACAACAAAAAGAAAGGAATTACATAAATCAAGGACAGAACTTTGTGAATCGTACCAAAATGATCACGTGTTGTATATATACAACGCATTCAACCTACTACAACGTAAGGCATCTAATAGAATATAGAAGCTAACAATGGGTTAAATAATTCTTCTGGTCAGAAAATGCTCACGACCATTTCCAGAAGAATGTGTCTTTTTACCGAAACTGCTACTGTACGGGTATCTTTGTAAGACGAATCCTTCTTTTTTTTTTTTTGGTGAGCGAGTATGGAGTTTTTGCTTTCTCGTCTCTTTAAAATTTCTAGTTTACGACGTCATTTATAACCCTTGCCGTGACAGGACGCTCCAGCAGATCATCTATCTGTCTTTTCAGAATCGGTTATTGTCCCATTCTTCGGGCGGGCGGGGTAGTGATAATTCTTTAATGGTTGACAGAATGGGAACAAAATGTTTGCCGTTTAAACGCCCGGTCAAGTAAATTTACGTTAATGATGTTGCGCGTTCAATTTTCGAGATTTTACATGAGTACTACTTACGTTTGTACTTTGAAATTAATGATATTCGAGGAGAAGGATGACAAATGGAAAGAAGTCGAATGCCTAAGTGAAATTCGCTTGTCAAGTATTCATATAGTCCCGACAAAACCGTAAGTGATAAGCGTGTAATTTTAAACTTTAATATCTCTTTCTCATAGAGTTCGTTAAAGTTCGTTAAAACGTTTTACGATAAATCTATACGGTATTCAAATTAAAATAAGTTTTATTGGAGAAAGGTAGAAACTCCTTACCACATTATTGCGTATTCTGCATACTTATTTCGACAAATAAGTTGTCATCATCAGCAGAAATTAATCACAGGTCTATGACATGATCTTTATGTTTCTTGCGAAAGAGAGTATGTATTTAGTCTTCACGTAAAATAGTTTGCGGATTTTTCGTGTGAGCTTTACCTTGATTCCAGGTGCAGCACTGTGATTAATTATCTGCTGATGATGACAAATTAATTGTCGAAATACGTATACAGAATAGTAGTATTGTAAAGAGAGCACGGAGTCAAAAATCCATATCCTGTATTCAAACGTTTAGAAGTTAACAAACAGTTTTGAACTGATATTGAAGAGGTAAAGAATGTCTTTTAGCTGATAAAGAATAGCTTTTAACTGATAAATAACAGCTTCTTACTGGTCCATTAGTAATTCAGAATAATTCAGTACCAATTCAAAGCTTTATATTAAAAGTTGTTCTTTATCTGTTAAGTGTTGTTCTTCAGTTAAAAGCTGTTATTTATCAGTTAAAAGTCGTCGTTTATCTGTTTTTCTATTCTTTATCTACTTAATACTAATTTAGAACAGTTTATTATCTCCCGAGCGTTTAAATTTCACGCCTACTGTGACGTGATCACGTGAGGGAGATAGTCAACTGACATCGTCAATCGTCAGTTGTCATTAGAGGTCGATTGAATTGCCAGTCCTATGTCATAATTTATCAATCGTAAGTCGTGATTTGTTATGTGTTAGTTGTTAGTCATCAATCGTCGGCCTTCAGTTATCGTCTGTCATTGTCAGTCGTCTGTCGTCAATCGTCAGTTGTCATTGTCTGTTGTCTGTTATTATTTCTTAGTTGTCACTTCTCAGTCGTCAGTTGTCGGTCGTCAGTCGTAAGTCTTTAGTCGTTAGTCATCATCTCAGCCATCACTCATTGTCTGCTATTGTCACTCGTCTATCGTCAATCGTCAGTCGTTCACAGTCTTCAGTCGCCGTTAATCATCAGTCGTCGTCAGTTCTCAATTGCCAGTCTTCTGTCGTTAGTTATCATCTGTCCACAAACGTCAGTTGTCATCTGTGGGTCCTAAGTCGTCAATTAACATCATCAATCGTAAGTCGGCATTAGGCGTCAGTGGAGTTGTCAGTTGTGTGTCACGGTTCATCAGTTGTTAGTCGTAATTCGTCAGAAGTTAATTGCTAGTTATCAGTTGTCAGTCGTCCTCAGTATCTATGTATCGTCGTTAGTTGCTTGTTGTCAATCGTCAGTCGTCATTGACTGTTGTCGGTCATCAGTTCTTAGTTTCCAGTCGCCAGTCATGAGTTGTCATCAGTAGTCAGTTATCGGTTGTCAATCGTTTGTTATCATCGTCAGCTGTCAATCGTTAGTTGTCAGCCGTGAGTTGTGTCATTACAAAATTTCCAACACTTAACCAAAGCGCTCAATTTTTTTCCAAAACAAAGTTCCAACTATCATTTCGTCACGTGACATAGCATAACGATACATATGACTTTAACACTTGCAAAAACAAACTAACGCCATCTGTTGCAAAAATGCATTACGACTTACCGGATTTAATATGCAGTTATTTTTGCTTCTCTAAATCAAATGAGTGATATAAATTTATTTGTAAATCTTTTATTTTTTCCAAATTTAATCATTGCTAATTTTCATTAAATGTTAGTTTCAGCACTGAGGAAGGTTCTTAATTTGTTTGGATGTATTTGACGAAACAAAAGCTTGTGTGAAATAACATATGAAGTGTACTAATTTATCGCTTCTTTTTTCCAAATTAGACCTAAAATCTACAACCTAAACTCCAGCTTGAAAAAACTATATACAGGATTATGCAACAAACCTATTCGTTTTAGAAAATACCACAAAAAATTTTTTTCAAATTTATTTTACAAACAATAATTAACGAATTATCCTCGTATATTAAAAAAAACAAAAAAATAGTGTGAACTTATTCACCTGTAAAGGAAACATTAATATTAGCCGATGTTCAATAGATAAAGATTTCGTAAAAAAAATAAGAGAAAAAAAAACAGGTGCGTGCGAGTTTTCTTATCTCAAGTCCTGGCCTCGTCCAATTTTAACAGCTTTTTTTCGTTTGTATTTAGAAGCTTCTTATCTGAAAACGTGACGCGATATCATTAAGAGATTGATTTATTAAAGAATTATCAAGTTTGCTGAGTCCACGTGCTAAAAACTATGTGCAAACTTTTATCTAAACATGTTGATGTCCTAAAATTTGCATACATCTGCATTACAATTTATTGCAGATAAAAATACAGAACATATATCTTCTTAATCTGGTACGTAGACTTCCGCGGTCGTGGTCCATACTATCGTCGGCAGTTATACCAGTGACGCGGTTCCAGCCCGGAAGCCCAGAAGATATATCTTCTTATACAGTTGCACTTTAAAAATAAAATCAAATAATATAAATCGTTATACGTATTAGGCGATATGAAATTGGAGTACTGCAGGGTAACATTATGAGGCCTATAGTGTTTATTAATTGCAAAAGCTATAGTTTTTGTAATGTTAAAAGGAATCATTCTATTATTAATATCAGGTTGTTACATATGAAATGTCCGATTCTGTAAGGAATAAAAAAAAGTCTAAATTTAAAAAAATATAAATATTTATTCTGCAAAATAGTCCCCATTTACATCAATAGTTTGTTGCCAACGGCTTGGAAGCTGAAAAATTCCCTTTGAAAAGAAATCTAGGTTTTGACGGCACACATATTGCTCAAACATTGCTATTACAGACTCTCGGTCAGGGAAGTCCCTATTTTTTAAGTGATTGTCTAAACTTCGGAAAAAATGAAAATCAGTTGGCGAAAGGTTTGGTGAATAAGGTGGGGGAGGGACAATTTCGTAACCAAATTCCGAAAGCTTTTGGATTGTCTATCGTGCAACATGAGGTCTTGCATTATCATGAAGAAGTATGGGTCCATGTCTATTGACTAGTGAGGGCTGTAAGCGGCTCAATTTTCCATGCATAGTTTCCAGTTCGGCACAATAGGACGCTGCCGTGATGGTTTCACCAGGTTGCAAAAATGAATAGTGAATAATACCCTTACTGGTCCACCATACAGTCACCATAATCTTTCGCGGGTGAAGTGATGCTCGTGCATGCTGTCTTGGTGCTTCACCTCGATCTAACCATTGTCTTGACCGTCACCGATTATCATAAAGTATCCACTTTTCGTCACACGTTACCGCTCGATGAAGAAACGGTTCAACTTTCTGTCGATTAGCCAAAGAGGTAGCAACCTCTAATCGATGGAGCTTATTGGCTTCCGTTAATTGGTGCGACACGCATCGATCGAGTTTCTTCACTTTGCCAATCGAAGAAAGGTGACGACTAATGGTGGCAATGGACATTTGAAATGTTTCTGCAAGGCTACGCACTGTTGTCGACGGATTACTTTCAACTTCTACACGCATCTCGTCGTCATTAACGGTGCTATGCGCATATCCGCGAGGCTCATTTTCCAAATCAAAATTTCCCTCGCTGAATTTTTTAAACCATCGCCGTAATGTGCGTTCATTATACGTGGTTTCACCGAACGTCTGATTAATTTCTCGCGTTGCTGCAGCTGCATTTAATCCCTTTTTAAATTGAAAGAGGTAAATTGCCCGAATATCTGTTGCCGACAGCATTTCCATAGGCGAGACAAGGACATGTGTATTAATCTTTCCAAGAAATGGCACAGGTACACACTTCAAAATAAATACCCTTTTCTACAAATACAATAATAATTTTCACCAAAAACATACACGTCTTCACACATGTGCGATTCAGTTCAGACTGAAGGAAAAAACGGACATTACATTTGTAACAACCTGATAACACCCTATCTACTACATACATATGTTTCACGGAATTCACCGATCTTCAGGCAGATTTGTGTTATTAATGAACGATTCCTTCATAGCGCTTGTCATATCATTTCGATACAGAAAAATAATGAATAATATCATTGCCTCCCGCTCTCGTCCAAAACAAAAATGTATTATAGTTTTTGTGTATAAAAAAGGGAAATACGAATATGATGCATTGCTAGTGGTAGGGAATGTATTTGAGAACGAAACAGAATACCCAACGGTTGTTAAAATATCAACAAAAGTAAACAAAAAATAATTGAATGTCCGTTTTTAAAATTCTTTTGAAACAAATTCCATTCTCAAGTTGATTCTTATTTATATTCCGTATAATTAATTCTGCACCGTTTTACGGAAAAAGCAGCTGCGGGCCAACATCAGCAACGATTGCTACATTTAATGCAAATTTTCCAAAGCATTCAGAAGTGCATTCAAATCGTATTGCATGGACGAAACAAGCACACCCCATCCGTGAGGGGAAGTATCGTATATGCGGGGACAAGGGGGGAGAGGTTCACTCACAGGCGGCGCGAGTTATGTTTTTGTTATTCGAACGAACTTATTGTGTAACTGTTCTGCGGGTCCTATGCAAAAAGGCTTTTTTTTTGGCGTAAATGTAACAATGGATAATCTGAAAGTGCATGTAGCGACTGAATTAATGGGTATTTAAATGGATTATTATGTACTTTCTCGTTGAAAAAATTCGAAGAAACGTTAGAAATTGGTATTTGTAATGTTTTAATTGTCGTGTTAGTTGTAAATAGTATTGTAATATTAATAAACAAGAAACGAATAAAATAAATTTCTTTTGATTTTCCTTTAAATGTTTGCTAATTTTTTATTCTTCAATAATGCTAGAATACAATGCATTAGTCAAATTTGAATTGAGAGTCAGTAGATGTTATTATCTCATAGGTAAGTTCTATAGAGCCTGTGGTTGATTAACTTAATCGGTTTCAACGGTACAGATCATGTGCGAGTATTTTGCCATAGTTTTCCAGGTGCAACATTGTTTAATTGTCTGCTGATTATCACAACTTAGTTGTCGAAATACGTATACAGAATACGAAAATGAATGTAGAAAGGGGTTATAACAGGTTTTTTAATAAGAGTGATATGATTTCTTTAAAAAAAAAACACACTTATTGTTAAGAAAATTCAAAAGTTTTTTATTTAATGTGAAGTATAATCGATACAATTAAGCTCTAAATAAAAGGTCATTCAAATGGCCTCCACGACTTCTTCTGCAGGAACGAATTCGATGAACCCAATTTTCGAGCACTTTTTCCACTAAATCTAGTCGTATGTCATGAATGGCACGTTCAATATTGACTTGTAAAGCTTGAAGAGAGTCTGGTTTATTTCGATAGACCAATGACTTCAAATAACCCCACAAAAAATAGTCTAATGGTGTTAAATCACAACTTCTTGGAGGCCATTCAATATCACAATTTCTTGAAATAATCGAATCTCCAAACTTTTCTCGCAATAATTCTATTGTTGCATTTGCTGTGTGGTACGTGGCCCCGTATTGTTGGAACCAAAAGTTGTCAAGATCAACTTCTTCCAATGTCGGCCATAAAAAGTTGGTTATCATCAATCTATACCGGTCTCCATTGACAGTAACGGTGTTACTAGCTTCATTTTGAAAGAAGTACGGATCGATGATTCCACCATACCAAAAACCACACCAGACTGTCAATTTAGGTGAATGTAATGGTTTTTCATAAATAATTTGTGGATTTTCTTCGCACCAGAATCGACAGTTTTGTTTATTTACCACACCATCCAGATGAAAGTGAGCCTCATCAGAGAAGATGATTTTCTTAAAAAAATCGTTATCGTTTTCAAGTTGTTCCAAGGCAAAATCAGCAAATTCACGACGTTTACGGTGGTTCAGTTCTTGAGTGAGAACAATTTTATAGGGATGCAAACCCAAATCGTTTCTCAAAATCCGCCAGATTGTGGTTCGAGACAGTCGAAATTGCTGAGAACGTCTTGGAATCGACAAATTACGGGCTTCAGTAACACTTGCCTGAACGGCATCAATATTTGCATTACTTCGAGCGGTTCTTTGTCTTATTGGCACTGGAAAATTATGTAAAGAAAATGTAACCTCAAAATTTATAACAATTCGATGAATAGCGAGCACAGTTGGACGATTATTACGACCATAAAATGGCAAAAGCGCACGAAAAGTTGCAATTGGAGAACGATTATTTTCATAATAAAACTGAATAATTTGTAAACGTTGTTCTTGCGTATATTTCTCCATGATGAAATTGTAAACACTACTGAATACAATGAAAAACAAATGACAAATCATGACATATTACAAATGGCAGAAATGTCACTTCAAAATCATATCATCCCTATTGGAAAACCTTATACATATATCGACCATCAGTGATTAAATTATTATCTCATCTTGTTTATGCCTCCATCAATTGTTTTCAATATTGCATCAAATGAAAAGTTAGGACATTAAGCTTCTTTTTATTATTTTTCTACATACTTGGATCAACGATGCTAAAATGCAATTACGCTATATTTGCAATGATCTTGCTCAAGAACCCTAAAATACTGATAGTTTCTTTTTTATATTTGAGGAAAAATACTTCTCGGGGAAGAGACCAAGATCCCAGCGCGCGGGGCTCGCATCCGCTAAAAAGCTTCACTTTGTCAAGGTGCAGGTATTGCAGGTTGACGAAAATAAATAACTCGAAAAAGGGGAGCTCTTCCCCCGAAACTTGTCGATATAAATGTTTTATTAACTTAACTATCGAAATTCCCAATAAAAAATGAAGATTATAATAATTCAAATGTTAATAACACCTGTTTAGACGCGTTTCGTGTATATCAACTCTCCTGAGGCAAACTGTGGTGCTATTAACGATCTTATTCTGTGTCTGATAACTTTGTTTTAAAATTCTGAACGAAATATTAATTTGAAATTTTGAAACAAAGTTATCAGACACAGAATAAGTTCGTTAATAGCACCACAGTTTGCCTCAGGAGAGTTGATATAGGACAAGGGGGGGAGAGGTTCACTCACAGGCGGCGCGAGTTATGCTTTTGTTAGTCGCCTTTTTCAGTTAACAACGTATCTGAGGATCTAAGAAAAAGTTTCTTTATAAATTAAATTGTTTAAAGATTAAAAAAAAAATTAACCGCAGTATTCATTTGACTATTTTTCTAATAGGAATATTGAAATCAGATAATGGGTCACATGTGTATTTCCTGAGTATAATTGCCTTAAGAGGGTTACACACGGTGTGACCTTGCACTCTTTCACCCTGTCCAAGATGGCAAAAACTACTTTAGGGGCACGTAACTGAGAAGGAAGTCACACATTTTGAAGTTCCTTTTTTTTGTAATTTAAAATATAAGTTATATATTCTAAATTTGGGAATAAATTCTAATAATTACTATGCAAGAATAACATTTATCTATTTTATTATTTTAAGTAAGTCAATTTGGGGGTGGTGAGTTACTTTCAATAGGTTGTACGTAAAGATGTGATAGTTTTTTTTTATTTCTTAGTTTTCAAATAAATACAGCGTCTGTATAACAATAATAATAGTAATATTAGTAATAGTAGAAGATGTTTGACTAGTTGGTACAAACTTTGTGTACTATGCCTTTTGAATCATAAAAACAAATCAACAAAAACAAATCATCACTTTTGACTTGTCCAAACGGCTTTTTTTCGGTCTTTCTTCGCTTGGATGCTTCCATTCATAGCTGGATCATATTGAAAACGTCTCATCGCCAGTTATAATAGAATACCTGAAGTTTTCGTCCTTTTTTATGTCTTTAATCAAGTCTGTACAATGTTGAATTCAGTTAGCTTGTGTGGTACAAACCTTGCACAAATCTTTCTCAGTCCCAAATGCTGTGTCAAAATCCGATGAATTGAATCTTTGGAAATATTTAATTCCATTCCCACATATCGCAATGAGGATTTCTGTTCATTTCTGATAAATTCACGCACGAGTTCGATGTTACTTTCCGTAAACACAGATTGTTTTGCACCAGGATGTTCGTTGCCATTTATGTCCGTATGACCGTCTTTAAATCATTTATACCACTCATACACACTCGTACGTGATAAACGCGCATTACCATACACTTGTTTCATCAAAGTAAACGTTTCAGTTAACGATTTACCGAGTTTAAAACATAACTTGATATTTGTTCTTTGTTCAAAATTCATTTTTCGGCCACTGCCAAATTTCTCTGCTTCTAATGATGCAAATGTCATGATATTTTGACATAACATTGGTGAAAGAACTACCTTACTGACGCAATTGTTTTTATAGATGGCGCCACTAAGAATTACTATTTTAGTATTCCAAATCTTATTTTCATAAGACTTGGATAATGTTCAAAGCATCAATCCATATACAGTAGACCCACGATGGATTTTTTTTAAACTAAATGTGAAATAATTAAAATTTAAATGCAGAAAGGTCCTTTGCAAATGCATGGTTAATTTCAATATAAAATGTAAAGGAAATATATACTTTCATAAGATTTGGAATATGTTCATAGCTTCAATTCATATACAGTAGACCCACGATGGATTTTTTTAAAAACTAAATGTGAAACAATTAATTTTTAGATGCAGAAAGATCCTTTGTAAATGTATATTTCATTGCGATTTAAAATATAAAAGAATTACATACATTCATAAGATTGTTTAGTTGGTTGGAATATTGATATGAAAATTGAGAAAAAGTATTTAAAAATTTGAAAATGTTGCTTTTATTAGAGATCATAAGTTAACCATTATCATAATTATTAAAAATTTAAGCTTGTATAACAAGCATTTGCGAAAGCAACTTGACAAAATAAATCTAAACCAAAATACAAAGAACTTTGGAAGACTCAGGAACCATTGACGAATTTAATTTAAACAGACCGCAAATTATAACTTCCCAACGTTTCAACTTCAAAAGAAGAACGAAAAAACGACGCAAAACACGACAAAGAAACAAATAACCCACGAAGATTGCGAAAATATATATTTAACCATCGTCGTCCTCAGATTCACAACAAAAATCGATTTTTAACAATTTCTTAAAATTCTAAGAATCATTTTTCAGAGAACTACCTTACCGACGCATATTTTTTTTAATAGATAACACTACTAAGAATTACTATTTTAAAAAAGTTCGGTTTTTTCTGCTACAGACTGTGCATAACATATCCTGTGATTTCCACTTTTTTTTTCCACCCAATTTTTTTTGCACTTGTAATAGTTGTGTTTGAATATTTTATTCTATTTATAATAAATAATAATAAACTTATTATTATATTTGATAGTTGATTAACATATTTTACTAGAAACGTCATAGATTTTAATATATATTGAATAGTATTTGTAGTAAGGTGCAGGTAATTATTCCAAGAATAAGTCGAAAAGAGACAACACCTTGTCTCTATTAAACTTTCTAAGGGCAAATTTTTACGACGCATAAAAGGAGCGACGCAATTTGGGTAAGAATTACCTAACGGACCTGTGCTTTCCTAGGAAGAAAATATTTTTATAACAGCAATAATTTCTTTCGGAGCGTAGAATTTTATTTATTTGCATATACAAGAAGGAAGAAGACTCTTTAAACAGGGGTAACGGCAGAAGTCAAATTGCCCTCGCAAGGACATACGTTTTGGTTGTTTATATTTGTTTGGTGCCTTCAATGGGGTGATATACAATTGCGGGATTCGAAATGGTCCAAAAATTTTGCTCTACATCCGTAATAAACAAAACTGTGTGTATTGATTTACGAGCCCCCTTTGGCCCCCGAGACCGTGTTCTGCAAACCTTTGTTAAAGAGAAATTTTCGGGTATAGATTCCTTTCGCAAATTGGGCAATATTTTGGACGAAAAAATTTGCATTTCATTGTACGTTATTTTTCGTTATTGTTCTGACACGAGGAGTGCAGTAAAAATTTTTATTTTTGTAAAATAAATTTTTACAGGCGACTTATATTTATAATCTCCTGTTAAAGAGACGAAGCGTTTATATACAGGGAGTTCTTTATCACTTTCTTAACAAACTTAAAAAATCTAACTAATATTTCGTCTTTTCAAGATCGTAATCACATATAATATCCTTCAGCTATTATGATTTGGTCCTGCATAATAGAAAGAAGCTAGGGCTTCTGTATTATGTCACGGATATCCGTGGTGTTATCAATACTTCTTACGTTTTGCATAGTGGGATATAGAGGGGGTCACTGATCAAATGCCAGTACTAAAAATTATCCTCCATCTTTAGTTAACCTAAATCCAAAGTTTCAGTGCGATATGTATAGTGTTGTAGCTACAACGAATTGTCAAAGTTTACAAGTTAGTTGAAAAATGGAGTTAAACGGAGAGCATTTTAGTGGAATAATTTTTTATAATTTTTGAAGACAATTATCACAACAACAATGCCTCGTCTAGTTGGTTTCTGTTTTCGGCAATGAAGCACATAAGTCAACAATTTCTCGTTGGTATGGAGAATTCAAACGTGGACGAGTTTGTTTTAGTGACGATCCAAGAGCAGGTTCACCAAAAACCCCAGTCATTTAGGAAAACGTCGCTGTTGTACGCAATATCATCAACGTAAATCGACATGTGACACATCATCAGATTGAAACATTATTGGGGATTTCAAAGATCTTAATTCATTTTTTTTGTATAAAGAATTGTGCAATGAAGCACCACATCAGTCAACAATTTCTCGTTGGTATGGAGAATTCAAACGTGGACGGATTAGTTTTAGTGACGATCCAAGAGCAGGTTCACCAAAAACCTAAATCATTTAGGAAAACGTCGCTGCTGTGCGTAAGATCATCAACCTAAATCGACATGCGACATATCACCAGATTGAAACATTATTGGGGATTTCAAAGATCTTAATTCATTTTTTTTGCATAGAGAATTGTGTGTAAAAAATTTAGTTTCAGCATTCATATAAATTTAATGATGTCTTTAGTAGCAGTTTTTTAAATTTATTTGATTGGAATGATTTTTAAGACGAAAACATTCGAAGAACGCGATTCAAGAAGTTTA
Source organism: Dermolepida albohirtum (assembly GCA_031893035.1). Taxonomy (NCBI): domain Eukaryota; kingdom Metazoa; phylum Arthropoda; class Insecta; order Coleoptera; family Scarabaeidae; genus Dermolepida; species Dermolepida albohirtum. The sequence goes on from JAVIWB010005404.1 coordinate 480,191, forward strand.
AATCTTAAAAATAAGGTTAATAAAACCCTTTTCCACATTAATATCCGTATTCCGTATACGTATTTCGACACCTAAGTTGTCATTATAAGCAGATAATTTGACACAGTATCGCACTTGGGTCCACGGCAATACCCGCACAGAAACGAGTCCGTATAGGACTTTCACCGTCAAAAGCCAAACACACATTGTGGAAAGGGATTTTATTTACCTTTTTAATCACGTATGGGCAACCTTTGACATGTTGTGGGCCAATCTTTAATGTGCAAATACGTTCGCGGGCCGCGTCTAAATGTAGTGCATTTTAACGTAGTGTTTATAATTTTTAGCGATAGATATCAGACATGAAATAATACAACAATGTTATTGTAATAAAATTTATTAAAATAACAAAATGAAATGAAAAAAATAGATACAACATTACAATTAAATCGTCAAATTTGGATTTTTCAAAATGTCTCGCGGGTCGGATCAAAGCTTACAGCAGGCCGGTTATTGCTCACATACACAGGGCAAACAAAAAAGTTACAAGTAATACATACATTCATAGATATAGCGGAAAAACAATATTGTAATAACATCAGATAAAGACGTAATTATTACGACTGGTCAAAGAATATATCTTCATACCAACTATTAGCGTTCAGTCTCAATGTTGAAAGGTTTAAAGTTGTGATTGTACAGTTTTGTGTAAGTGTCTGTTTGCCTTTTGACGGTGAAAGTCCTATACGGACTTGTTTCTGTGCGGGTTTCATCGTAAATCCAGGTGCGGTACTAAGGATTAATTATATGCTGATGATGACAACTTAGTTATCGACGCACGTATACAGAATACGAAAATTATTGTCGATTATTAATTTTTAATGATTAATTTATACAACCACAATCTCCATTAAAATATAATAATAATAATATTTATTTCTAACTTTTCCTTACAAAGGACCTATAGGGGGTTCAAGAACCCGTGTATAGGTTGGATCTTAGAATAGAATATTATTTAATTAGTACAATTCATCCTAATTACACTGGGCCACACACTATATATGTATGTACATTGACAGATTTGATTGATTTTTGCACAAGTTTTATTCTATGTTAAGGTTTTTTATAAATAATTTTATTTTATTTTTTAACGCATTTACATTTGTATTTAAAGTCTTGAGTTCACTCGGAAGCTGGTTAAAGTGCTTCACACTGTAATACAGATTGTTTCTCTTTCCAATTGATAAGTGATGACTTGATAGTGATAAATTTTTGTTTCTTGTGGATCTGACTGTATTGATGTAGGAATTTTTTAACTTTTGCTAGTGATGTAATATTGATTTTAAAACAAAAGTTTGTGTGATATACGAGGGAACGTTTTTATATTCGCGGAATGAGCGGGTTGTAGAGGGGTGAGTAGGCGCATTGGGGGCGTGGCCTGTGCAGCGACTCATGATTAGTATAAATACGAAGTTTCATTGTTATTAGACAGTTAGTCTTTGAGCTATCGTCGACCAAGTAACATAATCAGGAGTGAAAAGTGAAATATGGAAAAAATCGAATATCGTGCCGTTATAAAGTTACCTTACCAGCAAGGAAAATCAGTCGCGACCATAACGAATGAGATGTCATTGGTTTACGGCGACTCTTGTCCAGGAAAAACCATGGTGTACAAGTGGCATAGTTTCTTTAAACAAGGAAGGGAATCCCTTGAAGACGACCCGAGGCCGGGCAGGAGCATTGAGGTGACCACACCAGCACTTATCCAAAAAGTTGAACAAATTGTACTCGAAGATGCTCGACTAAAGAAGAAACAACTCGCAGAAATGGTTGGAGTATCCGATACAACAATTTTTAAAATCCTACACGATCATCTCGGCATGTCTAAGGTCAGCGCAAGATGGGTGCCGAGAATGCTCACGCCGCCGCAAAAGCAACAGCGCGTAGAGTGTTCGCCTGCATTTTTGGACCTCTGTAATGAAGACAAGGATGGTGTATTGAGTGGAATTGTTACTGGAGACGAAACTTGGGTTCATCATTATGAACCTGAGTCCAAACAAGACTCCATGCAGTGGCATAAAAAGGGCACAGCACCTCCCAAGAAATTTAAAGTATCACAATCAGCTGGGAAACTCATGGCAACGGTATTTTGGGACTCGGAAGGAATATTGTTGATTGATTATAAAGATAAAGGTGTTTCTATAACCGGAGAATATTACGCTTCAATATTAGAGCGACTAAAAGAAGCCATTAAAGAGAAAAGACGGGGAAAATTGACAAAAGGTGTTCTGCTTTTGCACGACAACGCGCCCGTCCACAAGAGCCGCGTTGCGTTAGCTGCCCTGCATAAGGTGGGTTTCGAAATTGTGAATCACCCACCCTACAGCCCAGACCTGGCCCCGAGTGATTATTACCTGTTTCCGAAAATGAAAAAAGCGCTGCGGGGTAAAAAATTTACTGCCGATGATGAAGTCAAGGAGGCAGTTTCGGCGTATTTTGCAGATAAAGAGAAATCATTTTTTTATGAGGGTATAAATAAATTAATTGAAAGATGTGAAAAATGTATCCGTCTTGCAGGTGAATATATTGAAAAAGAAAAATAATTTGGTTTTTTTATTTCCACCCCTTGTCCCCCATTCCGCGAATATAAAAACGCTCCCTCGTATCTTAAAACAATTAATCACGTGAGATAGATAGTGTTTCGTGAGACACCGTGTATATTATCAACATACTGTAAATATGTACTTATAATATCAAATTGTGAAATTATACAGTATTTTTTATGTGTATTCAATCAGTGACTTATCTAAGTAAAAAATCGGATCATAGGAGCCATGAATTTACATTGCTTTTGTTTGAACTGGGAAACATAACTAACTTCATTTGAATTTATTTGACATTTAACATCAGAAATGTCGACCTTTACTCAAGACGAAAATAAAAGTGACATTATCTGTGTTGTGTTAAAATTTAAGGAGCAAGAAAGTTTACTCGCATCCTTAGGTAAAAGGAAATATTCAGGAAGAAAAAAAATGCACCAGAAACACATGGTACGACCCCCTCCTACCCGAAATCCACCCCGTCGCAGTATACGGGAAGAAAAAAAAAGACAGTTGCCGATCGAATATGAGCACCCCACAGCCACTGACCCCATGTCACGGACGTTATTTATAGCGTTCGGTTTGGCCCCCGAACTGGACCCCGTCCAGTTAAAAGGGTGTACTGGCAAAATGCAGCAGCCGTTCTTATTTAGGGAGAAAAAAAATGCATAGGCAACGCAAAATTTCTCCTTTTCCAAATAACAATTGTAAACGATAATCTATTCAATTTTTACTTGACGCATGAATGTCCGGCGGGTCCCCTTTCGTTATGGATTATTTTTCTTTATTTCTCCTCCCCTCTTTTTTTGTTGTTGCTCGGCCGTGTTCGGACCTTGCCCTACTTTGAATTCATTCCGCCATTATTTATTTTCTTTGTACGTAAAGTAATGGGGTACGTACATACATGCTTCTTTTCTTTTCAGAAAAATATGTAAATTCGTATAGGGGTATTGGTTGTTTAGTGAGAGGGGGCAACATGATCGAAACAGAATCCGTTTTATGGCGTAAAATTATGCAAATTGATTTTAGGTTATGCAAAATGGGGTTTTCACCTATTTTTGTTAATAAGTACATATGCTTAAAGTATACCATACATCAACAGACAAAATAAAAACCATTTTGATGTCAAAATATACATAACACTTTTGGCTTAACTTTGAGAGAATAAAAAGCTTCAAAAATCATGTCAAAATCGAAACTTTCGAAGGTGTAAGTGGATTATCTGTAAAATTAGAAGCCTTTTACTATAAAAACAAGTGAGTTTGTATTCTGATAGTTCTCAGCTACTGTTTTGCGAGCTGGGAAGGCTAAATTCAAAACTTTTTATTTTGATGAAAATCTCAATTTTTTCAAAGGGGTATACTCGTAAAAATTCGTATTTTTCAAAAGTTATTATAAATTAACAAATGTTTACGTTCTGACATGTTCGAAGGTCCTAAAAACGATTTTAATGTCAAAATTTACATAACGCTTTCGGCTTAAATTTGAGAGAACAAAGATGTTAAAAGATCAGGTCTAAATGTGAACTTTCGGTGGTGTAAGTGGATTGTCTGTAAAGTTAGAATGCTTTTACTATAAAAGCAAGTGAGTTTGTATTCTGTCAAAACTTTTTTATTTTGATGAAAATCTCAATTTTTTCAAAGGGGCATACTCGCAAAAATTCTTATTTTTCAAAAGTTATTGTAAATTAACAAATGTTTACGTGCTGACATTTTCGAAGGTTCTAAAAACGATTTTGATGTCAAAATTTACATAACTCTTTTGGCTTAACTTTGAGAGAACAGAAAGCTTCAAAGATCATGTCTAAATGTGAACTTCCAGAGGTGTAAGTGGATTGTCTGTAAAGTTGAGAGAACAGAAAGCTTCAAAGATCATGTCTAAATGTGAACTTCCGGAGGTGTAAGTGGATTGTCTGTAAAGTTAGAATGCTTTTACTATAAAAACAAGTGAGTTTGTATTCAGGTAGTTCGGAGCTTCTGTTTTACGAACTGGGAAGGCTAGATTCAAAACTTTTAATTTTGATGAAAATCTCAATTTTTTCTAAGGGGTATACTCGCAAAAATTCGTATTTTTCAAAAGTTATTGTAAATTAATAAATGTTTACGTGCTGACATTTTCGAAGGTTCTAAAAACGATTTTGATGTCAAAATTTACATGACTCTTTTGGCTTAACTTTGAGAGAACAGAAAGCTTCAAAGATCATGTCTTAATGTGAACTTCCGAAGGTGTAAGTCGATTATTTGTAAGGTTAGAGTGGTTTTACTATAAAAGCAAGTGAGTTTGTATTCTGGTAGTTCGGAGCTACTGTTTTACGAACCGGGAAGGCTAAATTCAAAACTTTTTTATTTTGATGAAAATCTCAATTTTTTCAAAGGGGTATACTCGCAAAAATTCGTATTTTTCAAAAGTTATTGTAAATTAACAAATGTTTACGTGCTGGCATTTTCGAAGATTCTAAAAACGATTTCGATGTCAAAATTTATCCAACCCTTTTTAGGCCTAATCCTAAAAGAATAAAAGACTTCGAAATGGTTCAAAAACTTTGCTCTACATCTGTAATAAACAAAACTCCATATATTGATTTATGAGCCCCTTTGGCCCCCGAGATCGTATTCTGCAAACCTCTGTTAAAAGGGTTTAATCCTAAAAGAATAAAAAACTTGAAAAACCACGTTAAAATGTGAACTTTCAAGTGTGTAAATGAATAAAGAGAGCTCAATTAATATCCATTATATATTCTGTTTATGCTGAAATTTCATATTTTTGGTATTATAATATAATTCAGGATCAATTATCTAATTACTAACGTCTTAAAATATACAAAACCACAACGGTTTTAAAAATAAATAACTAATTTTCAAGCACGTGCCCCTTAAGAATTATATTAAACCGCAATAGTTTTTCCACATTTCGGTAACGTTTAAATTCAAATGAAAGTTTAGCATCTGCCTTTTTTTGCTGGCGTATTTTTTAAAGAGGAGCACTACAGCGTAAAAAAATAATAAAAATTCACGGGAGTAGATGGACATAGGTACGAGTATAATACTTTTTAACAATTCATGTTTTTTTTCCTAAATACCTGCACAAGTCCTTGTCACGTGCTCTATGTTGATCGTTTCTGAGGTAACCTATCTCACTTTTGTCCGAAGAGACCATGTCGTTACAGAAAATGAAACATTGGTCGAACTACGCTCATATTTTTTTCTATTTTTTAAGAAGAATTGTACCTTCTGTAGTAGTACGCGTGTATTATCATCTGCGTCTATATTTATTTTAGTATAGGATAACAGGGGACATTTTTGAATAGGTAATTGATTTGAATATTAAAAATTATAATTTCGTATGTTTATAAACAGTGAGGCAATTTTGTATTTTGTAGTACTATCAGGTACAGCATTGTTAATATATTACTACGTAATATCTACAAGTATTATTAATACTTCGTGTGCTATTCGATTTGTAGTAAGGCTGCAGAAACAAGTGCTTTCGCAGTAGCGTATGGCTGTTACTATCAATATTAAAAATAATAAATGTATTTACTTACTATTTTAGTTGTTATCTCTATTAATTATACATTCATTCGTTCCCTGCTAGAGTGTTAAAGCATAAGACTTGAAGGTGATAAAGAAATGCTCTTAACATATTTGTAATTAACATAAACCAATTCACTATAATCATTAAGGCTGCACTAACGAGTACTTTCGCAGTAGCGTACGGCTCTCCGAGACAATTATGGAAACTTATGTCATGCTGGTGACATTTTATCAGTCTTATCCATTTTGGGTTACGCATCAACAGTTGTGAATAATATAAGTGTGTTATTCATAAAACAAAACGTAAATGCATAGCAAAGCCGCTTGTTTATTCCTGTGCTCGCCTCGCTACGATCTTGGTCTGTGGGAAAAGTAGTTCAATTTTAGTTACCAGCGCACTAAGTATAGAAAACAAGGTTGTTTAGTTATCGGTAGCTAGGGAAAGTGTTGGTTAGGAAGCTCGGCAGTTACAACATTAGAATCGAATCGAAATATAAACAGGCATTAAGATCAAATACGGAAATAAATCGCACGCACAAGTCTTTTCACATATAATATGCCAGATTTCAACATCTACGAAATTAAATGTACTTATATAGTAGTGAATTTGACGAGAGTAAGTAGTAAACCGACTGTCGAAACATTGAAATACCCATAATTCTATAAACGATATAATTAGCGCGACTAATTTTCTAATTGCACGTATGTAATTAATATATGTTTCCATAATGCAATTTATGTCACGTAACAAGAATAGAATATCATCGTTCTCCGTGGTCCAAGGCTAAGGACACATGCCCACTTAGTAAGAGAACGCGAGTTCGAGTCTTCTGGGACAAGAATTTTTTTCAAAAAATATTTGCATTATATATATAAGGTTTTCCAATAGGGATGATATGATTTTGAAGTGACATTTCGGCCATTTGTAATATGTCATGATCTGTCATTTGTTTTTCATTGTATTCAGTAGTGTTTACAATTTCAACATGGAGAGATATACGCAAGAACAACGTTTACAAATTATTCAGTTTTATTATCAAAATAATCGTTCTCCAATTGCAACTTTTCGTGCGCTTTTGCCACTTTATGGTCGTACTAATCGTCCAATTGTGCTCGCTATTCGTCGAATTGTTAAAAATTTTGAGGTTACATTTTCTTTACATAATTTTCAAATGCCAATAAGACAAAGAACCGCTCGATGTAATGCAAATATTGCTGCCGTTCAGGCAAGTGCTACTGAAGACTGTAATTTGTCGTTCTCAACAATTGCGACTGTCTCAAACCACAACCTGGCGGATTTTGAGAAAGGATTTGGGTTTTCGTCCCTATAAAATTGTTCTCACTCAAGAACTGAAGCCATTGGACCACCGTAAACGTCGTGAATTTGCTGATTTTGCCTTGGAACAATTTGAAAACGATAACGATTTTTTTTAAGAAAATCATCTTCTCTGATGAGGCTCACTTTCATCTGGATGGTGTGGTAAATAAACAAAACTGTCGATTCTGGTGCGAAGAAAATCCACAAATTATTTATGAAAAACCATTACATTCACCTAAATTGACAGTTTGGTGTGGTTTTTGGTATGGTGGAATCATCGATCCGTACTTCTTTCAAAATGAAGCTAGTAACACCGTTACTGTCAATGGAGACCGGTATAGATTGATGATAACCAACTTTTTATGGCCGACATTGGAAGAAGTTGATCTTGACAACTTTTGGTTCCAACAATACGGGGCCACGTACCACACAGCAAATGCAACAATAGAATTATTGCGAGAACAGTGGAGATTCGATTATTTCAAGAAATTGTGATATTGAATGGCCTCCAAGAAGTTGTGATTTAACACCATTAGACTATTTCTTGTGGGGTTATTTGAAGTCATTGGTCTATCGAAATAAACCAGACTCTCTTCAAGCTTTACAAGTCAATATTGAACGTGCCATTTATAACATACGACTAGATTTAGTGGAAAAAGTGCTCGAAAATTAGGTTCATCGAATTCGTTCCTTCAGAAAGAGTGGAGGCCATTTGAATGACGTTTTGTTTAGAACTTAATTGTATCGAATGTACTTCACATTAAATAAGAAACTTTTAAATTTTCTTAACAATAAGTGTTTTTTTTAAAGAAATCATATCACTCTTATTGGAAAACCCGTTACGTAGTTAAAATTAAAATTTGAACTACTTTAATGTGTATCCATCAATAAATGAATCTATTATTAGTAAACAAAACGAATTCTATTTCCAAACTAAATTTTTAAATTAATCCCACCCCTTTTCAATATAAAATTTTCCTTTTTTTTCTCATCCGTGATATAAATAAAATAAAACCCCCGACGTGTGACAGCTGTTTTTATATTGATTGGTAATAATCGGTTTTAAAATCAGACGCTTTTCTAAGAAAACCATTCCGTAAGTATTGAGACGGAGAAGACATGCACACACAATTCTATTCCTATTTTTAACTAATAGTCGACTTTGGGGCAAAACAAACGGCTATTATTCCACCTTAATGCCTAGCTCTGTAGTTTTTTCCCCCTTTCCACCCGTCCTTTTTCTTTTCGGGCTTTATTTCTTTTTTGTTTTGACGAGATCGCATATTATACGTACGATATATTTACGGACGACGTAAAGAAAGAATAGGTAAAGTAAAACTACTAATTTAAGGTCCGGAAGTGGGTGGAACTGCGTAGATTATCAAACTGCTGGCGAAAATTTAAAGTCTCCGTTGTAAGGGTATTAGGGAATTATTTTAAAATACCATGTTTAATTTCGTTCGAGTTTCCGTGGTTGTGTAATTTTCGCAAGCCGACGATTTCAGAACGAGCATGTCTTTACATTATTTGTGTGAGGTCTATTTTTTGAAATTATTTATTGCTATTTAAGTTTTTAAATCCAACCAGTGCTTCAATATCTATTTTATTTTTTAATTTTAATATATAATTAAGTGATTATTTAGTTTGTAATATTTTCATTTTATGACATTAAATATGCTGGTTTAGACAACTGGATCATCAAAATTCTTAAATACTTTAAATGAAAATTTAAAGAAAACAGAATTACGAAAAGGTTGGTAATTTTGATGGAGCCTGTGGTTGGTTAACTTAATCACTTAAGGTTGATGTTCGTGGTTTGTTCAAAAGGAAAAGTAAATTTTGAATTTTCGCGCGCTATGTACATTCGATTATTGAAATTCTTTTTGTTATGTAGGTACACATGTGTTAGTCATATGTTGGCATTATCAGCCAATTTGGATTAGTAGTTTGTTGTTGACAACTGAAAAGCCTAGTCACGTTTGTGTGTGTTCTTCGATTTTTGACTTTTGAAAAAAACGGAATAAAGTGCTCCAAGGCACTTGAAATGTTGACTGTGGCATTCGTCGAGTCCACTTTGTCTCAAAAAAGTGTTTATAAGTGGTACAAGCGCTTTACAGAAGGCCGAGAAAATGCACGCCAAGTTCGATTAAATGTGAAGGTTTCGCTCACTATTTTCTTCGATTACAATAGCGTGGTGCATCATGAGTTCTTGCCAACAGGTCGTACGGTTAATAAGGAATACTACAAGAAAGTTATGCAACGTTTGCGTGAAGCAATACGGCTCAAACGATTGGAATTGTGGAAAAAAAATTATGGATTCTGCATCACGATAATGCACCAGCTCACACATCAGTGCTTGTTCGTGATTTTTTGGCCAAAAACAATACCCTAATCATGCCTCAACCATCTTATTCACCAGATTTGGCTCCCTGCGACTTTTTCCTATTCCCAAAACTGAAGAGACCAATGAAAGAAAAGCGTTTTGATACAATTGATGAGATAAAGTCAGAATCGAAGAACGAGCTGATGGCCATACTGAAAAGCGCATTTCTGAAGTGCTTCGGGGATTGGAAGAAGCGCTGACATAAGTGCATTATATCTGAGGGGATTACTTTGAAGGGGACAAAATGGATATTGATGAATAAATAAATACATACTTTTCAAAAAAATTCAAAATTCACCTTTCCTTTTGAACAAACCACGTATAAACCCTTTCCATAGAAAGCCAAAACTCGCACTCAGTGGGCGTTTTGACTTTCGAAGGTACGGATCGTGTACGGAGTTAGTTTGGTGCGGGTTTTTGCCGTAGTTTTCCAAGTGCGACACTGTTTAATTATCCGCCGATGATGACAACTTAGTTGTTGAATTTGATGGAGCCTGTGGTTGATTAACTTGATCCCTTAAGGTTGATATATAACCCCTTTGCACATTAACTTTTGTAAATTTTGTATACGCATTTCGACAACCAAGTTGTATCATAGCCGATATCAAAGTGTCGCACCTGGTAAAACAGAGAGAGAGAGAGAGAGATAGAGAGAGAGAAAGAGAGAAAGGGAGAGAGTTCTAACAAAAAGAGAGAGAGAGAGATTTATATTTATTATGTAATCCTTCACTAAAATAAAATTTAAGACCACAATAGTTTTATTAAATAGAGAGAGAGAGAGAGAGATAGAGAGAGAGAGAGAGAGGGAGAGAGAGAGAGAGAGAGAGAAAACTATTGTTCACAATTGGAAATATGTAACTGTAAAGGTATTGCAGGTTGAACAAAATAAATAACTTAAAAAAGGAGGACCCGCTCGCACGAAACGTCGTTATTGTTTTATTAACTCAACGGTCGAAACTCCCAATAAAACGGAGTAAAAATTGTAATTGAATATCACAAATTATTTTTAATATTAATGTAATTGTCCAAAATTAAAACTCGAAACTACCTAAATAATTTGATTAAAAATAGCCTTAAAAATTATTATAAATATTAATGCAATTGTAGCCAAATAATTTAAAATATTTTTTATTTCCGAGCACTTTTTTGACAAAATTATTAGGTGCGCAACTAAGTTATCGCTGTTTTTCAAGAGATGGTTAAAGTAATAAGTGCTGGTCAATTGTGACATAACCAAAACGTCATGAACCAAGCTTAGATATATGGTAAACAAACCGCTTTGACACATTAGTGATTTTGTTTTTGCGTCATATAGTTTTGGTTGTGTGAGAATGTCTGATTTTGTGCAAAATAATCGTCATTTGCGGGAAGTGTTGCTTTTCTTCTTTCATTCGAAAAAAACGGCGGCTGAAGCGCATCGAGAACTCCAAAAAGTTTATGGAGATGCTGCTCTAAGTGAAACAACGTGCCGTGATTGGTTCCGTCGCTTCAAAGACGGTGATTTCGATGTTGACGATCGTTCACGTGAAGGAAGACCACAAACCTTCGAAGACGCTGAAGTGGAAGCATTGCTCGATGAGGATCCGTGCCAAACGCAAAAAGATCTTGCTTCAGCATTAGGAGTTACCCGCCTAGCCATTTCCCAGCGATTGCATGCGTTGGGAATGATTCAAAAACAAGAAACTTGGGTTCCTTATGATTTGAAGCCAAGAGACGTTGAGCGTCGTTTTTTCGCTTATGAACAACTGCTCCAGCGGCAAAAAGGAAGGGTTTTCTTCATCGCATCGTTACGGGCGATGAAAAATGGATTCATTACAGCAACCCAAAGAGAACAAAAACATGGGGACTGCCCGGTCATGCTTCTACGTCTTCGTTTCAGCCGAATATTCACGCTGCGAAGGTTTTGCTGTGTATTTGGCGGGACCAAGGCGTTGTTATTTATTACGAGCTGTTGAAACCGAACGAAACCATCACTGGGGAACGGCATCAAACTTAATTGATGCGATCGAGTCGAGCACTGCACGAAAAGCGGCCACAATACGAGCAGAGGCGCGAAAAGGTGATTCTACAGCATGACAATGTTCGGCCTCACATTGCCAAACCCTTTAAAACCTACTTAGAAACGCTCAAATCGGAGGTCCTACCCCACCCACTATATCCCCCAGATATTGCGCCGTCCGATTATTACTTGTTCCCTTCGATGGCACATGGTCTGGCTAATCAGCAGTTCCGCTCATATGAAGACATCTCAAAATGGCTTGATTTGTGGATAGCCTCAAAAGACGAACACTTCTACCGTGACGGTATTCGAGCTCTGCCAGAAAGATGGGAAAAAGTTGTCGCTAGCGATGGGCAATATTTTGAATGATTCATTTGTAAACATTTCTTCATAATAAAGTTGCATTTTCATCAAAAAAACAGCGAGAGCTTAGTTGCCCACCTAATATTATAAAAATCCCTATAATTAGAATAAAATTTGGAACTACGTAAATAATTTTATTAAAAAGAGCCTTGAAAAATTATTATAAATATTAAAGCGATTGTAGCCAAATAATTTAATATATTTTTTATTTCCGGTGTCCTTCATGATACCATTATTATGAACATTCCTGCAATTTTTTTTATATTCACTAGATATTGGAATTATTATATTAACATTACATAAAACTTTAAGCCGAGCTTATCACCCCCCGTTCCGGAAAAAGTTATCTCAATACTTCAGCAAACCATAAAATATCGCAAATGGGGCGTGATAACGATGACATTTGCACTTCGCAATTACATTTTTTTTTCTCTGCGTTCACGTGACATTAACTGCACCATGTCCCCATTGCAATTTATCCATCTTCAACTCGAAACATGTCTAACTTAATACGAGATGAGTAACACCCAGTAATGAGTAACACACGCACACACACCGAGCTCTCACTAAATTCGACCAATGGCCACTGACCACACCCAGTGGAAATCCTTGGGGGGTGAACGTATCCCGCGCCAAAATAGAATTATTTTCATTGTAATAGCGCGACGAAACAGGAGCTCGTTAAGACTGGAAGGGAGACGTGGTTACCCTTCGGTTAGACAAACGTGGACGGCGAGGGGGTCCGGGACCCCATGTGCAAAAACACTCTTGACCATTGGGGTCCGGTTTATATAAATGTGTTTTATGTTTTCTTTTTTCCTTTTGGTCGTTACTCTATCTGGTCCCGGTGAAATGTCGAAGATAAAAAATTGCCCCGGCGCCATTTTGTCATCGATAATCGCAGTTTATTTTTTTTTCTTTCGGTTGGTACGTTATGCAGGAGATAAGGGTAGTTGCGGAAGGTACTAGGGGAGTAGTGATTTAGTACTTTGTGGTGTTTTGATTTTGGACGTTTTTATCACTTTTTCTTTGGTTTCTATCAAAAATTTAATGATGAATTGGAAGTTCAAACTAGATTTAAATCAAGTGTCTTTTACCCAATAAAATTCCTTTTCTAAGTAAATCGTACTGCCTAAGAAAATAAGAAAAGAGTACGAAATTACAAAAAAATTTGCTGTCATACATAGGCCAAATAAAACGTTCAATTGACTAAGAATTAATTAATGGTGTAAGTACATTAATTCTTACTTATCAGTATATTCTAAATGATTTTCAATTATTATAATTTTAATTTTGAAACTCAAGTTCAACATTTGTTTAATTTTAAGTAAAATAGGAATTAGGATGAGTGAAAAGATGCGTTAATTGAATAATATATTCTTCATGTATTATACTATCTAAACCCACTTTTACTTTTCAGCGTAGAAAGTTTTGAGTTGAACTAGGTTTTATTTCGATGATGTCTTTTTATTTAATTTTCTTTTGATTCTTCTTATCGCACTCTTCCATTTACAATCTTTATTAATTAATGCTTCTTCAATATCCTCCACTTACGATTACTTTTATCTACCTCTTCCTCTATTTGTATCATTAATTTTCCATTTTTACAAGCTTCACCTCAGTTATTCTCCCCGCATGTTCCCACTGACCCAGCTTCGCTCACTACTTTTGTTGATTAACACCTCTTCAGCCTTCTCTTTATACAACCACCTTAATCTTTGTCATTGCCTTTTTCTAACTTTCATTATTCATTTATACAAGCTTGATCTCAGACGCACCATACCCTCCCTCAAATCTATTCCCATTGAAAACTTTTGTTTCGATCGTCTCATCTTGCGTTCGTCTTCATCTTCTTGTTCTTCTTCTTGCAATTCTTCCCCTCATTTACCAAAACTCATTTTACCATATTTTTCCACCAACTCGGACACTTTATTCAAATCACTTCTTCACCATTCTGAGAAAATGAATTTATTTTCAACTCGTTTCTGGATCTGTTTGACATTTCTCCTTTGAGACTCTGGGGTAATTTCTTTTGCTTTCGAATGTTATTCTTGATATTTATTTTTGATTCACAATCAATGTTTTTAAATTACAATTGAGATACCATCTCAATGTAACTGTGCCATAGTAGGTTTGCGATTGGATTAATGGAAAATATTATACGTATCAACGCCCAAGGCTTGACTTTTGTTAGGAAGCTGCTTTAGATTATTGTACATACACATATCAGCAATTCTTTTAGCAATTTCTAATTTGCACGACCCGTTGCCTTTTTTCATTTTATTCTAATTTTCATCATGGATTCTAAGTTTTTTTTATCCAATTCTAATAAATATTTTCATCTTGGTTTGCTCTTCTAATCGTGCTTCTTTTCTAAAGATTTTTTACAGGTTTCATTGGTGATATTTTGATAATAAACGGTAGTGTAAGTCCATCAAATATACGAGCAATACAAACTTGGTGGTAGGTCCTATATGTATTGGGTTGGCAACTAAGTACTTTCGGTTTTTACTGATAGAGAGCGTTGCTTTATTTTTTGTATAACGTATGTTAGTGCTGTACTTTACCGTTTGTCGCGTGATACTAGTCACATTGACGTAACTTCAGAAGCAAGTAGTGCGTGATTTTTATTAAAGCTATTAGTTGTGGGTTAATTTTAAATGGAGTGCAGAAACGAACATTTTCGACATATTTTACTGTTTTATTTCCGTAAAGGAAAGAAAGCTGCTGCGGCTCACAAAAAGATATGTGAAGTTTATGGTGCTAATTGCTTAACAGAGCGCACGTGTCAGAATTGGTATAAAAATTTCCGTTCTGGAGATTTTTCCCTCAAAGATGAGCAACGTTCTGGTCGGCCTACTGAAGTTGATGACCAAATCAAAGTCATTATTGAAGAGGACCGTCATATAACTGTTCGAGATGTTGCGGAGGGGCTACGTGTATCACACACAATAATTGAAAAACATTTAAAATGTTTTGGGCTAGTTAAGAAGCTTGATATTTGGGTACGTCACGAATTGAAAGAAATTCATTTAACACAAAGAATCAACTTTTGCGATATGCACCTTAGACGAAATGAAACCGACCCTTTCTTAAAAAGAATCATCACTGGTAATGAAAAATGGGTCCTGTACAGTAACATAGTTCCAAAACGATCATGGAGCAAACACGATAAACCAGCTCAAACCACATCGAAAGCTGAATTGCATCTAAAAAAGATCATGCTGTCAGTTTGGTGGGATTACAAAGGTGTTGTGTTTTTTGAGCTGCTTCCAAGGAACCAAACGTTCAATTCTGATGTTTACTGTCAACAATTAATAAAACTGGATGAAGCAATCAAAGAAAAACGGCCAGAATTGTCAAATCGGAAAGGTGTAGTTTTCCACTAAGATAATGCAAGGCCTCACACATCTTTGGCAACTCGTGGTAAACTATTGGAGCTTGGCTGGGAAGTGATGCCACATCCCTCATACAGCCCTGATCTAGCACCATCTGATTACCATTTATTTCGAAATTTGCAGAATTCTTTGAATGGTAAAACTTTCACAAATGACGATGACCTTCAGTCGCACCTGGATCACTTTTTTGCTGATAAGGACCAGAAATTTTATGAGCGCGGAATCATGCAGCTGAAAGAAAGATGGCAATAGGTCATTGAGCAAAATGGAAAATATATAATTGATTAAAAACTATTCTTTGTTTAAAAAAAAAGTGTTTTATTTTATACTACAAAACCGAAAGTACTTAGTTGCCAACCCAATACATATATAAGTTCTGCTAAGAGAAGGGGAAACCGAACAAACGATCTCCTAAATTGCCAACCTGGGTCTCAGAGCAACAAAGTTTAGGGTTAATGAAGAAGTGGACGAATTGATTCAGCTAGCTTCGAATCTTTGACGAAATTAACATTACTTCGTCACATTGAATGGTACCCAAAAAATCTTATAAAACAAAAACAAAGTAAAATTCAGTAAAATTTTCATTTTCTTTAAAAAAAAAATGAAGAAAATTGCATGAAGGACAAAGTTTTTGATATTAAAAACATTTTTTTCACACTTTACTTTTGACAACTTTAAAGCTTTTGATATTGAAGGATCTATTTAAAGATTCTATCAAACATCTTACCGCCCCGTACAATAAAAACAATCGTTTTTTTCCTCTCGAACCATCAACCGACATTATTTCTCTCATTAAAATTTTTCAACTCCCTTTTATAAATATGAAGTTTGACAGGTGGTATAATAAGCCTGTTAAGGGTTAATCCTACCCTTCCGCGAAGACAGGTGAACAATTCATCGTCGCGCATGCAGTCTGATGGGGTTAGCCGAACGGAAAGGGTGGCATTAGGTCTTATCAGAAAAAAAAAAGAACGAATACCTCGAATACTAGACCTGATATAACAGTGCACACGTCTAAAAGTATCGGAAGAAATGAAAGTGAACTATAAGTCTCCTCGGCGGATCTCTAAGGGTGAAAAGAAGGAAACGAAGTCACTTTCATTAAAGTATCTTAATTGGACGTTTTATACATCGATTAAGGGTCGTTTTCGGGCTCTTTTCTTGCGCTTGTTATTTTTTATGGTGGTAGATAGTTATCGTAGTTAGAATGTGGTGAACTAAGAAACAAATGGGAATTCCTGTGTACTGGATGAGTGGTTGTTTGTCGCCCTTGTTATGCGGGATATTTTTGTGATCCTGCATTAGTTACTGGTTTAAATAAAAGGGAATAAAAACGATCGTATCTACTTTGTACAGCAAGAAGAATTCATTTCTTCGAGCTCTCGATTGCATCTAATATTGTGTGCTTGCTATTGAAAATTCATTTAAATAATAAATAGGAAATAACGACAAATTAAATAATGATTTAAAAAACTGGTGAATTATATACCGTGAATATATTTTATAATGCAACATGCCCATACGTACATACACTAGTTGCTAGAGTAACGTAATAATGAAATGACAGCAATGTATTTTAGCGTGTATTTTATTTTGCAACAAAGGATGTGAAATACAGTAGTTGAACAAAATTTAAAAACTAATTTAACAAATTTTCAAAAATGTCACCATTGACGGCCAGACAGTATCCTAAGCGATTGTAGAATTCATTTATTGTATTTTGTATCTGCTCTGGAGTTATTTCCCTTGCAGCAACTCGTATTCTATTTTTTAATTGGTCAATATTGTTTAGAGGTTCTCCATGAAAAACTTTATTTCTGATACATGACCAAAGAAAGAAATCGTTTGGAGACAGGTCTGGTGACCTTGCGGACCATTCTACTTCTCCTCCACGGCCTATCCAACGGTTTGGAAATCTTTGGTTGAAAAATGTTCTAACCATATGAGAATTATGTGCCGGCGCGCCATCATGCTGGTACCAAATCTCACCATCAATATTTAAAGCGAGGAGGGCTGGCATAACTCTGTGCTCAAGCAATTCTAAATATTTTTCTCCTGTAAGAGTACCCTCAATAAAAAACGGTCCTACAATATGGTGTCCAATCAACCCAGTCCAAACATTGACTTTCTGTGGCCGCTGAGTCCTTGTGATATGATATCTATGCAAATTTTGTCTACTCCAGTAGCGGCAGTTCTGTGAATTTACTTCATCATTTACATAAAATGTTGCTTCATCTGTAAAGCAAATTCTGCGTAGTAAAGTATCATCATTATGAAGCTTATCCAACATGATTTCACAAAAGTTACTTCTTCTTTCTGCATCATTCGCAATTAGTTCCTGATGGTTTTGAAAATGATACGACTTAAAATTTTCTCGTTTTAGTAGTTTATGCACGGAAGATTTGCTTACATTTGTAGTTTGTGCTAAAGCTCTTGTGGAGAGCATATTATTATTTTCGATTGTTTGTAGAATTTCATCTCTTTTGGCGTCAGTAATAACATATCTTGGCCTATTCTTTTTTTTATGATTAGGAAAAATGCATCCATTATTTTTATACTTCTGTACTAACCTACTTATTGTAGTTGGACTCGGTCTTGGACGGTCAGGATATGTAATTTGAAACAAATCTGCTACTCTCCTCAAACTCATATTCGAGTTATACCAGTTCACTAATAACAGTTTTTCTTCTACACTATACATACCTCAAAAATAGAGTCACTTATTTTGACATCCTATGTTGCAAAATAAAATACACGCTAAAATACATTGCTGTCATTTCATTATTACGTTACTCTAGCATCTAGTGTATGTATGTGCATGTTGCATTATAAAATATATTCACGGTATAAGCGCCTACTTTTGGGAATTTGGAACAATAAATTTAAGTAAATAAAATTTTAAAATGAACAAAGACAATACGAATATGGCGATGGTATTGAAATATCTACACAAAGCAAAACTAAAATAAAAACGTTGAACAGGCATAAACGTTTAAAAACTCAGAACCTATCGCAATAGACAATGGAAGAATTAATGTAAAACTGGATAGTCAAATATAAATCAAGCACACCTTAGTTTGAAAGAACCTAAGCTCAACAAGAAAAAAAAACTGTAAATCAACATTAAATTCGGTTAAATTTGGGCGACTATTTCATAAGGAATTAATTTGCCTGCCTCCGACTTGTTCTAGATTAATCTTCAGTTCATTGTTCATTGCCGTTTTGATTTTTGCATTGTTTTTTGCCACGCATGTTATAGAGGATGGTTCTAGTCCTATGAAAGCCATAGACGAAGCTTTTGAATCAATTCACTCACTTTTTCATTAATTCTATACTCTTTTTGGTCTGAGACTTTAGGTTATGCCAATTTGGGCCATTGTTAGTAATCGGTTTCCCATTTTTTTTGAAAATTCTACATGTAGTTCCTTCTGTTAAGCTCACATTTTTCATATCTATGTTGTACTTATCATGTAGTTGGAAATCCACTCTTATTCTAACAGACTTTCTGCCGTTAGTTATTAGATTTGTTTAAATTTGGGCAACTGTTCCATAAGGAAATATTCAACCTGCGAGAGCTCCCATTGTCATGGTGGAGAATGATCTGTCGTTTTCGATTTGTTTTCCTTATTTCATCACTAATACCTAGAGATGCCTCGATCTCACGGTATGTCACATGACGGTCTTGCATTATCAAATCAGACACTGCATTAATTTTTTCCGACGCAACAACATTTGTGGGACGACCTTCACGAAATTCATCGCCCAAAGAACGCCGTCCAAGTTTGAATTCACTATACGAACGATATACTGTAGATTTCGATGGTGCTTCATCACCATATAAAGAATTCAGCTCGTCGATGCATTCTTGTTGAGATAATCCATGCCGAAAGTTATCTGTCGTTACCCATTAGGTTTTTTTAAATTTGGGCTACTGTTCCATAAGGAAATATTTTACCTGCGTCTGATTTGTTTCCCAAGATTGATTAACAGTTATTTTTTCATGGTTGTTTTGATGCTGATTTTTGTCATATCACAACATGGCCACAGTCTTATAGAAGCCATAGAAGAAGCTTGTTGAATCAATTCGCCCACTTTTTCTTGAACTATACTTTTTTGCTCTGAGAGCTTAGGTTACTGCCGATTTGGAAAATTATTTGTAAGGAAAAGTTCTAATCAAACAGCCTACTTAATTCTAAACCTTTTACTTCTTTTGAACGAAGAAAATCTAGTAGATTTTCTTGATTCATTCGGTAAAAATTACTAATACCAACCATTAACGTTCGTTAAGGAATTATTTTTCTTGCCTCTGATTTGACATATTCTTCCAATTTCTCGAGATCGATTTTCAGTTCGTTTTTCATTGCTGTTTAGACGTTTGTTTCTTGCCATGCTATAGAATGGCCCCAGTCTTACGAAAGCCATAGACTTTTGAATCAAATCCCTCATTTTTCCATTAATTCTATACTCTTTTTGCTCTGAGACCTTTGGTTATTGCAAATTTAGACAATACTTAATAAGTTCGATTTTCTCTTGTTTTGGAAAATTCTACACGTGGTTCCTTCTGTCAAGCTCATATTTTACGTATGTTTATTGGACTTACAATACCTTGTTGGGAGACCTATTTTCGTCCTAACAGACTTTCTTTCATTACTCATCAGGTTCATTTAAATTTAGTCAACTGTTCCATAAGGAACTATTTTACCTGACTCTAATTTGGGGTGAATTTCCACATTCTCAATATAGATTTACAACTAAATTTTCATGGATATTTCGTTTTTATTTTTGTCATGTCACAGGATAGTCACAATCTTATAGAAGCTATAGACGAAGCTTGTTGAATAAATTCCTCCATTTTTTTAACAACTATACTTTTTGCCCTGAGATCCTAGGATGTTGCCAATTTAGGAGATTGTAAAGAAAATTTTGCTTGTCTTTAACCTTTGATTTTTCCATACTCTTTAGAATTTTTGACGTAGTTATTCTACAAATACCATTATTTAAGTTTTCGGGCATCTATTATATCTATTGATTATTACATGACGTAGAAATACATTTTTTAATTGGATCAAAGAAAAACAAAACTATTCTTTTATACTCACCCAAAACTTCTTAATAGAGTCTTTAATATAATTTCTCTTTTAATAACCATTATAGACAACTTCTCCCCTATTTCCATTATCATTTTCTATCCCTTTTTTTTGTAGTTGGCGTGCCAATGTTCAATATCCATCCCATTTGCTCGTCATCTTTTCTAACTTGGTTTTCACGTAAAAGCTCTAATACGATAATATTACCGACCATTTTTCCCCAATCCTCCTACCACGGCGGTTCCCCATCGCGCCGTGGGGAACAAAGGGGTGCCACCGAAAACTAGAGCAAGATAATGGCTTGTACATTATTTTCCTTTTTTTTTTACTTCATTCCGACCTAAAATTGCCTTCGTCGTTTTTGTCTTTTAATTAATGCTTCGTCTTTACTAACGGTGAAATTGCATGTGATAAAATTATAAATAATGTCCACCCTATTAGGGGGTACCGAAGGAGTTTGTATTCGTTCGGAGGTTGTGCTTATTTTTGGAAATAAATGCGAGAAAAAATGTATGCGGTTGGATTTAAAATGAGGCAGGGAAAAATTGAGGAAAATAAAGAAAAATGTTTTTCTTTTGTTTCTACGGTTTTAGCGTAGTTATTTTTCACTTGATTGCGTAATTAATTAAATGGTTTCGTTTCACTTTTGTTTATGCTGAGAATAAATTGAAGGGAAAGATGGTACCAACTGCGTCTTAATCCTTAATTTGCGTTTTTCGTGCCTTAAATTAAATAAATATTCTTAAATAACTGTAAGTAATTGTAGTATATATTAAGAAGATCGGAAAGCTTGTGGATTTTAAGAAAATTATTTTTCTTAAACATTACTTTAGACCCTCTTTGTAGTTCTGACAGAAATACGATATTACTCACATGAATCTTAATCTTTCTCCCATTTCAGAGAGATCGTGGGCTTTCAATTCTTTCCTACTCACTCATCTAGATAGCGTGGACGAAAATGTCTAATAAACATATCAAGTTCAGTTGGAGAGAGGCTTTTGCTCAGTAGTGGACACTATGAGCTTTTCATGACTATGACTTCGATTAAAGACGTTTTCCCATTATTCTGATAATTTTGTAATTGCTACAAGCCCGGATTATTCCATAAAAAATCGATGTAAATTATTTTATAGAAGTCCCAAAGTCCCGTTCTTCCAATTAGTCTAGAAAACGCAGAAAAAATATGTAATAAACTCCTCAAGTTCAGTTGGAGAAAAATTTTCGCCCAGCAGTGGACAGCGTTAGTTTGTGGTGATGATGATTTCGATTAATGACTTTTTCTCATCTTTTTGGTGACTTCGTCATTGCTCTCTTGTACAAGCCTTGGGTTTTGCTGTAAAAATTGATCATTGCGTTTTGACAGAAGTCCCGATGAAGCAAAGTAAATGGTAGTCGACGCAATGTCAGGGGAATATGGTCGAAGAAGAAGACATCCCATTCCAAGTCATCTATTAACTTTCTATGACTTTTAAAACACAAAATGCGGTCAAGCCTTTCATTTGAAATTAAAACTGGATACGATTCTACTAGGAACAGACTCGTTCCTTCGTTTTCAACGGTTCAAAACTGGATTTCCGAATTTAAACGTGATCGTGTGATTCGGTTTCATCGGTCTACAATGAAAGCATTGCTAATATGAAGTACAGTCGGAATAAATTTATTTAGCGAGTAAGAGACTGTGCTGAAAAGTATGTTAGGCTACATATTCAGCAAACCATCCTCTTAATATTAATTAGGAACCACTGTGTATATACCTAACACTCTTGTCAACAACTTTTTTTTACTTCATCGATCACTCATTCATAATCCACTCGCCCCCCTCCATTTTTCTTTTATTTATGTTATTTTTTCCTTATGAATCTATTCATTTTATATCATCGTCCCCCACAGCCCCCTCTAGCCGTTTCTTCCTCAAGCAAAGTGCTCGTGGCGCATCCAGGTAAAAGGAAAACATAAAAAACTCGCATAAAAAACACCGACCGCGTGTAAGGGTTACAACTAACGACAGGCGCTCTACACGCACACACACAAACACACACACAACAAGATGGGTGTCCAAAGGCTTCCTTTTTTATTTATTAAGTTATTAGGGGTTAACCGCTTATTAGGCTTGTTTTATAGCGAGCACGCGACCAGGTAAAAAAAGGGGTAACTTCTCCCGGTTCTTTATTCCGTTTACTCATTTTTTTATGTTGCGACGGGGTGTTTTGACGAAGCGTTTATTAACAAACTATCCGGAAGTTTTCTACTATCTTATTAACCCTTACCGGCCGTGCAATTGCCTGATGAAAGGATGTGATGGATAGTTTTACGGGGTAAGTACCCCATCTTGGGAGGGGGTTAATTGGAGTTTTTTTTCACGTAATTGGTTCATTTTTTTCGCTTTTTATATGCTATATAGGCTTTACTTTGTGTTAAGGGGGTGCAGATTATGGACTGTGCATATATGACCGTGCTGCAATTACTAAGAATATTTAAAATTGTTTTTAGTGTTAATTAAGTATATGAGTTAATTAAAACTCAACAAAATTACATCTTCATAATGCCCATGCTTTATTTGTTTCATTTAATAATTTTTATTATTTTTATTGCGTGCATTTGGGGATGAATTATGAATCAAATATAAATAAAAATTACAAAATTTATTTCAATACAAAGGCAAGTTCTTGTTTTGATGAGAATTGCATGTAAGGTCGACGCCAATCAATCAGCCTTAAATCTTAACCTAAGATTTTTGCATCTTTTGAACGAAGAAAATCTAGTAGATTGCATCCAAAGTAAGTAAAAAGAAATTATTAAATAAAATAATATATTTAATTAATTATACAATAGCCATTTTTTTCAATAATCTTCCTCATATTGTCTAGTAGCATTCGGAGCTTTTCTCCAATTGAATTGCTTCCAAACTTATGACAGTGATGAAAATCTGACGCTCCTAGATTGAGAAACTATGGACCATGGTGTTTATGTTTTAGAAAAAAAAAAAGCTCAATATATCTTTTGAACAGGAAAAAAATAATAATCAAAGAATCTGGTACGCGAACTTCCGCGGTCGTGGTCCATACTATATTCTTCTGGGCTTCCGGGCTGGAACCGTGTCACTGGTATAACTGCCGACGCCTCGTACCCACTCGTATGGGACATCTTCAGGGCTCAACTAACTGCACTGAAACTGTACAGTAGTTTCAGTGCAGTAGTTGAGTCCTGAAGATGTCCCATGCGCATGCGGTATTAATTGGAAATGCAACTCGTGGATTTTGAACATCGCAACTGTGCTGGTATGCGAGGGAGCGTTGTCTTGGTGAAACGGAATCTTTTTCTTTGCCATTCCTGGCCGTTCAGCACGAATCTCAACATTTAATTTTTGTAGAAGTTCTGCATAATACTGTCCGTTTATTATGGCACCTTTCTGAAGGTAATCAATGAGCAAAATGCCCTTTGAATCCCAAAAATTGATGCCATCACCTTGTTTGCCGATAAAGTAATTTTCACTTTCTTTGGAGGTGCAGAACCACGTTCTAACCATTGTTTCGACTGTTGTTTAGTTTCGGGTGTACTGTAGTGTATCCAAGTTTCATCGCAAGTAACAAATCGCCTACAAAAATCAGCCGGACTCCGCTTATAAAGGTCCAAACACTCATTGGAAATGCGCAAACCAGTGAACTTTTGATCAGTCGTAAGCAATCGCGGCACCTATCTTGCCGAAAGCTTGAAAAGGCCCAATTCTTTCGTTAAAATGTGGTGTACGCATTCTGTTGAAATGTTTACCATGTCTGCTATCTCTCTCACTTTGAGTCGTCGATCTAGCGTAATAATATTATGGATTTTTATAATCATTTCCTTAGAAGTCACGATTTTGGGTGCTCCAGAGCGCGCTTCATCAACACAGCTTGTTCTATCACGTTTAAATTCATTTAAACATCTACTTATTGTGGCGGATGATGGAGCAGATTCACCTAATGTTTCCCGTAACTAATCTTTTATTTCGGTAGCTTTCATACCCTTAATTACGAAGTATTTAATCACCGCACGATACTCTGCTTTTTCCATTTTAACAAAACGACGTATTGCTTCTTTTTCAATCGGCTGTCAAAAATAAACTAATCAACCGATTTATCTAAATATCGGAATGTAAACATATACATAGGCAACCTAAATTACAGTGCATTTGTTTTACCAATTAGCGCGCCACTTATGTGTCATTCTCACTACTTGTGAAACTATCCTCATATATGCAAGTATTTGTGGAAAATCTCTATTAAGCTAAACGTACTAAATGCTTCTATCTTGCAAATTATGAAATGAATTTATCTGTCTTGCTTTGCCATATTACATAAACTCCCATACTTCACCAAGTCTGTATAATTATACAGACTTGATGAAGTATGGGATTATATCCCATTCCCTCTCTCTCTGTGTGTGTGCGTGTACTTTTAAATTTTGAAGGAAAGAACAATTTATTTCAAATTTAAAGAATTTGTTCAACATATTTACCTCTTATTGTATAATTTATATCGTCCCACTATTACATTTACGTAACTGCACCTAATATCTACCTGCTATTACGGTCGATGCTATAACAAAATGTCAACAATCCACACTAGTTGCGAAAGGGTATCTGTGTACACCAGATACAAAGCAAGGGTTATGAGAGTTTAACGTTTCATTGTATACGCCCAACTACCTGCAACGAAAAAAAATGCCATGAAAAGGATTATGTCGTGTTATTGAGAAAAGGGTTGCGGTAAATTGCTTTGTAAAGATGATAAATGTTATAGTAATATCGATAATATGGAGTTATTGTATCGCTTTGAAGAGAGGCAGGGGTTGAAAGGGTAAATAAAGGCTTAGGCATTTAATATGGGGGTTGCTATTAGCGGTGATATTTGAAATCGTTACTTTGTTCCTCTTTAAAGATGTCATGAAGTTAAAAAATAGTCCTTCATGATTATGAACAATCATAATCAATATCACGAGGCTTTCAATAGTTCATAACAATTGAATATGTGAAATAGAGGAGTTCCACAGGGGTATATTATGAGTCCCGTTCCCTTTATCATAATTATATTACAATAAAAGACTGTATAATCTGTTTTAATCTTCTTTATCCATTAATTATTTGAACTCACAAGCGCAATGGAAGTCGATGATACATTTAACACTTCTTGTAGACTGTTTCCTGCGATTAATTACTTCTCAAACTTCCTCAGCGAAAAAAAAGAATAAATACAAAACCCTATCGCATGTTAAACGTCCATTTTAACAACAAGAAGTAGCAACGACACAGGGGTTTCGCCACTCCGACAATGGTCTCGTAGGTATCCAGCGAAATAATACGTGTGCGATGCCGTGCCAGCGAATACACATCACATAAAACAAGTAATGCGCTACAGCATGGAAGGGTCAGTCCCTGTGGACGTTAGGGTAAAGCGGACCCCTTCTTCGATGGTGTAACGGCCGGCCAATGGAATCCGCTTGTGCCGGTTAGGGTCAGGGAATCTTCTGATCAATAATCACTGACTGGCCTGTTGTTTGATTAATGCAATTTTTCCAGTTTTGTGTGCGGAGATGGAAGGGTGTAGTGAATTCGAAGGGTGGACGTTTGACGGTCGAAAGATGGAAGTTGTTTGGCGTTAGAACGGAAAAAAAAAGAGAATTTTTGGAAGAGATATTGCGTGAACGAAGTCTACTGATAAAACAGAATGGAAAAATTAATATTCTTAAAATAAATCTTGAACCATGTGAACCATTAACCAAATATTAACAAATCGTACGGTTTGGTGACTTTCAAAAATGATTATCAAAGTCCCTTATTAGTAGTTAAAAAACTATGTTTCTTCTAGAATACTAATAATTGCTGTCATCTATCTTGACTTCCCATTTGCCTAATATCGGTAACAGGAAATTACTTGAAAAATTTAATTCACAAAGCCAATCACTATTTCTAGTTAATGAAAGACAATGTCGCCAAAAGCAGTCATTAAATATTAATGACTTTGGTTGTCTGACAAAACTTGTTCAAAATCTCGAAAGATCATAGTCCAAAAAGCAATCCGCGGGACGTTCATGTTGCTTATTGAAGAGTATACGACCTGTGACTCTATGAATCCACTTTTATACTGAAACTACTTTCAATAATCTTTCTTCAACGATGTAGTAAAATTCGAAACTTCTACCATAAATTTCTTTATTTTTTAAAACTTTGTTAAAAAAAATCATAATCTTAAAAAATATTTTGTGGGATTTTCATGTTGAAAAATGTACTTGCGTCTCTGTACGTTTTGCTTCAATGTCGCTCCATGTACCGAATGATTCTTCAATAATAAAATTCCTCTGTTTCTTCAACTCTTTGACACAATTTAAATTAAGGTTCAGCCATAATATGAATGTGTTCATAAAGCTTATATCAAACATATAGAAAATAATAAGTTGCTATTTGCATGTCATTATTTTGACGCTATAGTTTCTTGGCATTTTTTCCATGTCGACGTCACCTTCGATTTTGTTATAATCTAGAATTATATGTGGTTTCTTTTTATAATTAGCCTCGACCGTCTTGTTGTGGTGCATAATGCCAAGTAACATAACTACTCCACGCTGTTTTGGGCAATAAGACTCAGAAAAAAAACCAAAGTCCACACTGAGTGTGTTTTCGTTTTGGCGAAAAAATTCCGCACACTCATCCGGCCAAAACCAGGATACGCACTCAGTGTGTGTTTTGGTTTTAGAGAAGTGAGTACGGGGAATTTTTTTCTGTGTAAACATAACCACAAATCCAGGTGCGAAACTATGATTAATAATCTGCCGATGACAACTTAGTTGTCGACGCACGTATATGGAGTACGAAAATTGATATAGTAAAGGGTTCTTTGCCGTTTTTCTTTGATTAAATCGGAATATTTACCAAATGTTCTTGTAGTTTTAAATAAGAAATGGAAATAGATATGCTGTTTTATTTGATGAATTTTTAAAGTTGAATTTGATGGAGCTTGTGGTTGATTAACTTAATCACTAAGGTTGATACATTGTGTACATTTTGGTTCTCAACGGTACAGATCGCGTACGGAGTTTGTTTTCGTACTAGTATTTTTCGCCGTGGTGTACCAGGTGCGACACTTTGCAATTATCTGCTGATGATGGCAACTTAGTTGTCGAAATGCGTATACAGAATTTACAAAAGTTAATGTGGAAAGGGGTTATATATCAACCTTTAGTGATTATGATGAATTTTTAACATTCACGGACTGTATGAAAACTTTCGTATCTGACTGGTAAGTAGAAGAAAAGTTAACGCTGTAATATTCTGGAGATGTGACAGTATTCTTGCGTATTAATATGTTTTAATCCTAACATATATCTCTATAATTTCTCGCTTTAATGTCAAAACTTACCTGACATAAACTTACTCTAACACACCTGTTTATTCTTCTCTTTTTCCCGAACAATCGACAATACAAAAAGAGAAATACATACCCACATACTCAACAGGAGATTAGTCTGTAAAGGTCGGCCTTACTCCGGAGATATTATTTTTTAAACTTACACCGAGTTGCACGAGTTTAAGCAAGTATTATTTCGTCATATACGGCAAATTAACGCCTCGTTCATGGCTTTGAAAAGCGGCAGATCCGATGCCAAAAATCGGAAAAGTGGCGGCTTACGCGCACGTTTCAAATCCGCGAACTGGTGATCCGCTCACGGATACGGTATTAGTACGAAAAATGTTCGTGGAACGGAAAAGGGAGGACATCAAATGGCAATTTTAGGTGTCAGGTTTATCGCCCGGAAGCGTAAATATTTTAAAATCACGACCGGGAGAGCTTGTGGGTTGTCCTTTAAATGATTCAGCATTGAAATGTATGATTTTGTTTTAGAAATTGTTTACGGAATTGCGTTATTGTCCTGCGTTGCTTTTTTTGTTATTATTGGGAAGGTTTTACATACAAGATCTTGTACATTAGCTAGTATACTTAATTAATAATATTTTTAAAAAAATAAACTTAAAATATTCGTCAAATATTTGAGTATTCATTGATAAATAAATAAATAAAGAAATTGCTATCATAAACAATCGAAAAGTGATTTATATACTAGATTGAAGCAAGTTGCAGGCATAATACAGAAGCTACGCAATTTTCATTGTTTTTTCATTGGTATTAGTTGATACATAGCTTCATGACAGAGTTTTAGTATGATGCCATAAAGTCTTCATCATCTTCAATAACGTTTCTCCAATGAACTGACAGAATTCTAAATCTCTGGCATAAAAGTATCCATAATATTCAATAAATCTTCTCCAGCAATCTGACAGAATTCGAAATCTCCAGAAAGTATTCACCATCTTCAATAACCTTTCCCCAGTGATTTGGTTAAAGTTGAGTACCCCTGCTGCAAAAGTCTGATTCATTTTCAATAATTCTTCTCCAACGATTCGACAAAATTTAATGCCTCTACCATAAGAATCGCCATCATCTGCAACTATCTTTTACTGGCGATCTGGCTAATTACGAACACCTCTGCTATAAAAGTCTCCATTGTCTTCAATAACTTTTCTCCAGTAATCTGGCAGAATTCGACTACTTAAGTCGAAAAGTCTCAGTTATCAACAACGCTTTTTCAACGATCTGACAGAATTTAAAGTCTTTGATATAAAACTCTCCATAATTTTCAATGACTTTTCTCCAGTATTTTGGAAGAATTCGAAATCTCTGTGTAGGGAATTCGAAGGGTGGATGTTTGACGGTCGAAAGATGGAAGTTTGGCATTAGAATAGAAAAAAAAAGAATTTTTGGAAGAGAGTTGAGCGAAGGAAGTATTCTGATAAAAGAAAAAGAAAAAAATTGCTTACATCTTAATATAGTCAAAAAAAAACGGTGAACAATGTGAACCATTAAGTAAATATGAATTAATCGTACGGTTTGGCTAATTTCGAACACCTCTGCTATAAAAGTCTCTATTATCTTTAATAACTTTTCTCCTGCGATCTGGCAGAATTCGAATACTTATGTGAAAAAAGTCTCAATCAACAACGTTTATCCAATGATCTGACAGAATTCAAAGTCTCTAGTGACTTTTTTTAAGTAATTTGGTAGTATTTGAAACCTCTGCTATGAAAGTCATTATCTTTAATAAGTTTTCTCTAGTGATCCGGTTAAATTTCGAGTACCCCTGTTATAAAAGTCGAATCGTCTTCAAATAATTCTTCTCCAACAATCCGATAAAATTGCCATGAGAGTCTTTACCATTTGCAACTACCTTTTATCAGCGATCTGGCTAAATTCGAATACCTTTATTATTAAAGTACCCATTCGAGAACTTTTCTCCAGCGATCTGATAGAATTCAACAACTCTGCTGTGAAAGTTATCATCTTCATTAACTTTTCCGACGTGATTGGCTAAATTCGAATAGCTTTGCTACAAAAATCTCCTTTATCTTCGATAACCTTTCTTCAACGATCTGGCAATTCGAACATCTCTGTTACAAAAGCATATCTTATATTTAACAACGTTTCTCCAATGTTATGGAAGAATTAAAAATTTCTGGTGTGAAAATCTCCATAATCTTCGATAACATTTCTCCAGTATTCTGGCAAAATTCGAAACCTCCGCCATGAAATTCTCTATTGTTTTCAGTAACGTATCTTCAATGATGTAAAATTCGAAATCCGTCGTATGAAAAACTCTTGATAATCTTTAATAACTGCAGCGATTTAGAAGAATTTGAAAGCTCTGACATCGTTTTCAATAACCTTTCTCGAATGATCTGGCAAAATTCGAACCCTCTGCTATACAGATCTCCATATTCTTCAAAAAAACCTTTCTCCAATAATCTTGTAGAATACGAATACTTGCATCTTAAAAATCTGTTTATATTATATAAGTTCTTCTGAGGTTAGTTGTGTATGGAAAGCGTCGGAATGAATCCTAGTTAGTAGTGAGTATTTGCGTTATATTACGATAGGCAAAAATTAAATAAATATAATGCAATTCTGACATAGTCCACCAAGATAAAATTAGGAAATTATACTTCATATTAAAAAAGCAAAGAAAGGGAGTTTCTATTATTTACATTTGTTGCTTGTTATTGTATATTAGACTATCACATTGTATTCCATTTTTTCTATTATCTTTTTGTTATCAATCTTTTCCTCATTTCAAATTTTCTAAGCAATTTTCCTTCCATAATTATTATATTAGTTATTTTGATTAACCTATTCTGCTTGATAAATTGATTAAAGAACAACTTTATAGTCGATGGGATAAGTTTACTCTATTGAAGACTCATCAGTTAATCTGGACTTCATTTACCACTCATTTTTATTTCACGGTTCTTCGTATAGAAACCGTACTTTATGGTCGTGAAAATGAACTGTACTTCCATTCTATCTGGTTCTGGATTTCCGGGCTGGACCCGCGTCACTTGTATATCTAACGTTTCGTATCCATTTGTATGGGACATATTCAGGGCTGAACTACTTCACTGAAACTTCGGTAGATATACAAGTGACGCGGTTCCAGCCCGGAAGCAGATAGAATGGACCACGACCGCGGAAGTCTACGTACCAGATTAACTGTACTTCCATCTTTGAAATAGAAATAAAACTATCCACGTCAAGGAAGGTATAGTTGACGTACTTATTTCGTAATTTTAATCATTAAATTATTATTTAACATTATTAATTATATATACAATCGATGGACTGTAGACTAAAGAACAACTAAATAAAATAACTTATATGAGCTAAGTGTTTCATTGTCCCTAATGGTAGAAAATTCAAACAGCAAGGAATAAAATTTGTGGTAAACATACAAATCTTTATGCTATCCTATGTTATTATTGAAAGAAAACTACGACTTATATTAACAGCTTTTAATAGAAACTACACGGGACAAACAACAATTCTTATGCGAAATCGAATGGTAGCCACGAAATTATCTTTTTTTCTTTAATCACATTTCCGAAGCGATACGCTTTAACACGATACAAATTTAAAATACAAAATGATATTGTAACAGCACTTTTCCTTTCAATATTACCTAAGAAAGAAGAAGCCTGTAACCTACCTATTAACACCCCGTAAGTATTTTAATGCACTCCTCTAGACGACTACTACAACGACGTGAGATTTCTCCTCGCTCCGTCCTCGTTCAGTGTGTTGTTTGCTCCTTTTCATTTCCTTCCGACAAACGAAAAGAAGAGAGTCACCATTAATCTTCGCCTTCTGCTGGCGTCTCTCTTAGTATTAAAGACCTCAAATTATTATTTCGGCCATTGTTCGTGACTCTGCGTGGTATATGGGCAGTTAGCGGTCGGTTTCTTTATTATACGCGGGGTTTTTTTTTCTTTTTTTCTGTTTGGATTTATTTGAAAACGATTTATTGAAAAAGCGAACAATGATTGGTAGTCTGCTTTTTCGATTAGTGTCTATAAATGCAGAAGATCCTAAATTACTGATATCGTAGAAGGAGCTAGTAAGCTGTAAATTATTAGAAAAGGTTACAGCACAAAGCATTTGTATGTACATGGAATTTGGTGAAAGTGCATATTTGTATAATAATAATAATAATATTTATTAATCACCCAACAGAGTTACTCCAAGTGGGGTAAGTACTTACAAAAGGAAATATTATTAGTTGCGCAACTAAGTTCTCGCTGTTTTTCAAGAGATGGCTCCAGTAGTAAGTGCTGGTCGATTGTGACATAACCAAAACGTCATGAACCAAGCTTAGACATATGGTAAACAAACCGCTTTGACACATTAGTGACTTTGTTTTTGCGTCATATACTTTTGGTTGTGTGAAAATGCCTGATTTTGTGCCAAATAGTCGTCATTTGAGGGAAGTGTTGCTTTTCTTCTTTCATTCGAAGAAAACGGCGGCTGAAGCGCATCGAGAACTCCAAAAAGTTTACGGAGATGCTGCTCTAAGTGAAACAACGTGCCGTGATTGGTTCCGTCCCTTCAAAGCCGGTGATTACGGTGATTTCGATGTTGACGACCGTTCACGTGAAGGAAGACCAAAAACCTTCGAAGACGCTGAATTGGAGGCATTGCTCGATGAGGATCCGTGCCAAATGCAAAAAGCATTAGGAGTTACCCGCTAAGACATTTCCCAGCGATTGCATGCGTTGGGAATGATTCAAAAAACAAGGAATTTGGGTTCCTTATGATTTGAAGCCAAGAGACGTTGAGCGTCGTTTTTTTGCCTGTGAACAACTGCTCCAGCGGCAAAAAAGGAAGGGTTTTCTTCATCGCATCGTTTCGGGTGATGAAAAATGGATTCATTACAGCAACCCAAAGAGAACAAAATCATGGGGACTGCCCGGCCATGCTTCTACCTCGTCGGTTCGACCGAATATTCACGCTGCGAAGGTTTTGCTGTGTATTTGGTGGGACCACGGCGGTGTTATTTATTATGAGCTGTTGAAACCGAACGAAACCATCACTGGGGAACTGTATCGAACTCAATTGATGCGATTGAGCCGAGGACTGCGCGAAAAGTGGCCACAATACGAGCAGAGGCACGAAAAAGTGATTCTACAGCATGACAACGCTCGGCCTCACGTTGTCAAACCAGTTAAAACCTACTTAGAAACGCTCAAATTGGAGGTCATATTCCCCAGATATTGCACCGTCCATTTATTACTTGTTCCGTTCGATGGCACATGGTCTGAAACTAACTTGATATTTGGGTACCTCACGAATTGAAAGAAATTCATTTAACACAAAGAATCAACTTTTGCGATATGCACCTTAGACGAAATGAAACCGACCCTTTCTTAAAAAGAATCATCACTGGTGATGAAAAATGGGTCCTGTACAGTAACATAGTTCGAAAACGATCATGCAGCAAACACGATAAACCAGCTCAAACCACATCGAAAGCTGAATTGCATCCAAAAAAGATCATGCTGTCAGTTTGGTGGGATTACAAAGGTGTTGTGTTTTTTGAGCTGCTTCCAAGGAACCAAACGATCAATTCTGATGTTTAGTGTCAACAATTAATAAAACTGGATGAAGCAATCAAAGAAAACGGCCAGAATTGTCAAATCGGAAAGGTGTAGTTTTCCACCAAGATAATGCAAGGCCTCACACATCTTTGGCACCTCGTGGGAAACTATTGGAGCTTGGCTGGGAAGTGATGCCACATCCCCCATACAGTCCTGATCTAGCACCATCTGATTACCATTTATTTCGAAGTTTGCAGAATTCTTTGAATGGTAAAACTTTCACAAATGACGATGACCTTCACTCGCACCTGGTTCACTTTTTTGCTGTTAAGGACCAGAAATTTTATGAGCGCGGAATCATGCAGCTGAAAGAAAGATGGCAAAAGGTCATTGAGCAAAATGGAAAATATATAATTGATTAAAAACTATTCTTTGTTTAAAAAAAAAGTGTTTTATTTTATACTACAAAACCGAAAGTACTTAGTTGCCAACCCAATAGTAAGTTTTTGTTTTTATTTTAAAAAAGTTCCGTTTACTCCGAGACAGACTGTGTAAAAAACAAAGTTAGATTGGTTTTAAAACGGGCAATTTGTCTTCCAAAATTAAATCGTTGAAATTAACCGAATCTTAAACACGATTACAAAGAGTTCCTTTTCATTGTCTACTCAAAATCAATATTTTTTTTCTCAAACAAACAGGAAGACAAAATCCATGTTGTCTTCGAAATAGTCAATCACAACGCATTATATTAAAATATCCATTTGAAAAAAAAACCTGTTTCAAAACATGCATTCACTCCATTCAAGCCATCAATTTCGACAATCCCGGCGCGGTCTTCCCACGATATCCGATATTTTCTAAATTTCGGACGTTTTCCTGCAATTTTACGCAAACAACTTGACATATTCCCACACACGCATAACACACACACAATCCCTTGGAATTCTATAGGAGCAGACCGAGAGGTCGACCTAATACAATTTCGGCAACGGACCTGAAGGGTTGCGAAAGGGTTATCATTCGCCTCGGGGTGTTGTATCGGCCGTAAAAGGGGTGAATGAACCAATGAGGTAACGAGCAGGTAGAGGCAGGAGAATCCTTTCCATTTCACGTGTAATGAAAGTGAAAGGGTTCGGAAAGGGTCGAGCGTAGAACCGCTACGTAAAAAAGGGGTAAATTACGGAGTCAGCGGGGCGCTTTCAACACTCGTGAAAGAGTTTAATTTGCACCAATAAAACGCCACGCGGGGTGTGGCTGAGTTTAATTAATGCGATAACAGGTGCTGTGTAATATGGCGCTTTATTATATGTTTTATTCCTTTGTTTAAAATTTGTTACTTAATTGTTTTGGATTAATCTTGAGAGAAAGAACATGGAAAAATATGTCAAAATATGAACTTTTCAATATGCAAATGGTTATCTCAAAGTTTAAAAGTTTTTGATATAAAAAATTATGTTTGTACGAGGGTAGCCGTTTATATTTCAGAAACTGGCAACACTGTATTTACCTTGATAGTTTTATTATCCGGTCGCTATTTCTATTGTTGACAGTAAATTGAAAATTTTATGTTAGCGAAAAAATGAAATTAACTCGCGAACATTTTCGTGAATAGCAAACAAAAAAAAATTTTTATTATCGAAAATAGTTTTATTGCTTTTCAAAATATTCTTCTTGAAAATAACTTTGCATTCGTTTAAACCAATCCGAAAAGCATTGCTGCCACCGTGAAGGCGGTACCTCCAAAATATGAGTTTTGGACGCCTCAACTGTCTCTTCCGGCGTAGGAAACAGTTGACCACGAAATTTATTCTTCGCGTGAGGGAACGAAAAGAAATTACAGGGTGCTAGATCAGGGCTGTACGGCGGATATCTCATCAATTCAATGTTTTGCCCTGTCAAATATTCAATTGTTTGAAACGACCTATGAGAGCTCGCAGCGGAGAATGATCTGTCGTTTTCGGTTTGTTTTCCTTATTTCTTGAAATACTTTTGGCAAACAAGTAGTTGTGTACCATTCGGAATTGACCGTTCTACAACTCTCTAAAAGCACAGTTGCATCCGACCGGTTTTTCCAAAAAACAGGCGACCATTTGTTTTGATGTGCTTCGAGCGCGAACAACTTTTGTTGGTTTTGGCTCATCTTGGAATATCCACACAGTCGACTGGTGTTTACTATCGGGCTCATACGTATAGATTCAAGATTTATCATTTGTTACGACTTTATAAATGTTCTTTGAAGCACCGCCATTGTATTTTTTTGTGCATTCCTTGCCACCAATCGACGCGAGTCCTTCTTTGAGCGGTTGTCAAATTATGTGGTACCCAACGTGAACATAGCTTCTTAACGGTTAAATGTTCATGCATGATCTTATTCACGCTGGCGTTACTAATACCTAGAGATACCTCGATCTCACGGTATGTCACATGACGGTCTTGCATTATCAATTCAGACATTGCATTAATGTTTTCCAACACAACATTTGTGGGACGACCTTCACGAAATTCATCGTCCAAAGAACGCCGTCCAAGTTTGAATTCACTATACCAAGGATATACTGTAGTTTTCAGTGGTGCTTCATCACCATATAAAGAATTCAGCTCGTCGATGCATTCTTGTTGAGATAATCCACGCCGAAAGTTATGAAAAATAATTGCACGAAAATGTTCGCGAGTTAATTCCAATTTTTCGCTGACATAAAATTTTCAAGTTACTGTCAACAATAGAAATAGCGACCGGATAATAAAACTGTCAAGGTAAATACATTGTCAAAGATAACAAACTTCACGATGCAATCATCAGATCGGAGGCAACACTAACAGTGTTGCCAGTTCCCGAAATATAAACGGCTACCCTCGTATAATAATAAAAAGTGTATTTATAAATCTTTGCACATCACTTAAATATGTAAATTCCATTCGAATATCGTAGTTATACAAATTTCATTTATTATTAAATCCTTAATTATCACATCCCGTTCCTGCTTCCCTTATAAAACATCTTATATGAATTAGTACCTTACTACGATGGGTGAATATCATTGAAAGTGAAACATGAAAGTCACATCGTCTTCCTACACTTTCCTCATCTCGACGATGATAATAGAGTCTCCCTCCCTCTCTTCCCCATTACAACAAGAGCGCGTTTTTCGCGACGCGCCGGTGAATTTCCTTTTTTCTCCTTCCTGCTGTTCCTTTCGCGATCTTGAGGGAACAGGGTACGCGAGCGGGGAAGCGGAAAGCGGAGTAAAATGGCAAGGGGGGCACCTTCTTTAAGAGTTGCGAAATTATTTATCAGCTTTTAGCGTATTATCAACCGGCAAGCGTAGCGGATCCATTAGGCATAATCAATATTTTGGAACATTGCTCTTTATAAAATTAATGAACCCTTTTAAGATTTCTTTTTTCCTCCTTTTTTTTTATAACATACACCAGACCATTATTATGTATAACAGGGGATTTACTGTATTAAAGAACAAAGAGATGTAAAAATTGGAGAGGCAAAGTGGAGAAAGGGGGATTAACGGAGTATTAGCATAAAATTTTAAATGGATACTTTCCTTTTTATAGAGATTACTCTCTTGTTACTCTGTTACCATAGAACTAATATAATTAGGAATGTCTTTTCACGAAGAAGTTCTTTTTAAAAAAATAAAAGTTTTTATTCAGTTATCCACCCTGTATAATCTTTGGCTACACATAATACTCTACGTAGCAAAGGAGCACAACATGTAGGACATATTTTATCATTGAAATGGGGGAAAATTATGAAATTGTGTGTTTGACGTCATGTGGGTTAGATATCTTCAAGCAATCAGAAACAACAGTTACGTAAAGAATGGAGCCTCCATTATCAAATAATTTCGATTTGTTCTCTTAAAGTATAATTGAATGCCACGAGGGTCGTAAAATAATGCGAACCATTGCATGGTTTTATTGTAAAAGGCTGCGTTTTATACATACTTAAAGTGCATTAATATATTCAGTTGTGGGGTGTATATATTGTATATATATATATATATATATGCATAGATACATATATATATATATTGTACTAACAGGCGTTCATTGAGCAACCAAATATGTATTTGATTTGAGTCACACGTTGGCGTAAAATGTACTAACTTGTAACTCAAACTTCACGTTGGAACGCGTCACAATACGAGGATAGTTTGACAAGTAGTGAGAATAACACATAGGTGGCGCTCTAATTGATAAAACAAATGCACTGTAATTTAGGTTGGCTATTTATATGTTTACATTCCAATATTTAGATAAATCGGTTGATTAGTTTATTTTTGACAGCTGATTGAAAAAGAAGCAACACGTCACGTCGTTTTGTTAAAATGAAAAAAGCAGAGTATCGTGCGGTGATTAAATACTTCGTAATTAAGGGTATGAAAGCTACCGAAATAAAGGATGAGTTACGGGAAACATTAGGTGAATCTGCTCCATCATCCGCCACAATAAGTAGATGGGTAAATAAATTTAAACGTGGTAGAAGAAGCTGTGTTGATGAAGCGCGCTCTGGAGCACCCAAAATTGTGACTTCTAAGGAAATGATTATAAAAATCCATAATATTATAACACAAGATCGACAACTCAAAGTGAGAGAGATAACAGATATGGTAAACATTTCAACAGAACACGTACACCACATTTTAACGAAAGAATTGGACCTTTCCAAGCTTTCGACAAGATGGGTGCCGCGATTGCTTACGACTGATCAAAAGTTCACACGTTTTCGCATTTCGTGTTTGGACCTTTATAAGCGGAATCCGGTTGATTTTTGTAGGCAACTTGTTACTTGCGATGAAACTTGGATACACTACAGTACACCCGAAACTAAACAAGAGTCGAAACAATGGTTAGAACGTGGTTCTGCACCTCCAAAAAAAGCGAAAACTACTTTATCGGCAAACAAGGTGATGGCATCAATTTTTTGGGATTCAAAGGGCATTTTGCTCATTGATTACCTTAAGAATTGTGCCACAATAAACGGACAATATTAGGCAGAACTTCTAAAAAAATTAAATGTTGAGATTCGTGCTAAACGGCCAGGAATGGCAAAGAAAAATATTCTGTTTCACCAAGACAACGCTCCCTCGCATACCAGCACAATTGCGATGTCCAAAATCCACGAGTTGCATTTCCAATTAGTACAGCATGCGCCTTATTCGCCGAATCTAGCCCCTCCCGACTTCCACCTTTTTCCAAAATTGAAAACGACACTAGGTGGAAAGAAATTTTCGTCTAACGACGAGCTTATCGTCTTCGTAAATGAGTATTTTGCAAGCCTTCCGGAATCGCATTTTAGAGATGGCATAAGGGCATTGGAGCACCGTTGGAATAGATGTCGTTTTTCATTTCCATTCTCACTACTTGTCAAACTACCCTCGTATGTATATAAATATATATATATATATTGTACTAACAGACCTTTCATTGAGTAACCAAATATGTATTTGATTTGAGCCACATTTTGACGTACAATGTGCTAACTTGTAACTCAAACTTCACGTTGGAATGCGTCACAATGTACTAGATTTTGAATTGAAAAAATTATTCAGTGCATTGATGGCTGGATAATAAAAAAAAAATCGGAAACCGAAGTCAAATATATTTATGTAAATGTCAGGTCTACCGGAAAGTTCTGTCCGTTTTTAGAATAAAACAAAATAATTTTTTTTACCTTGATTACCTTGATTAAACTTTATTGAATAATATAATTTCCATTATTATTTATGACTTCTTACCAGCGTGATAGCAATTTATATATTTCCTTTTTAAAAGATGCCTTATGTGTATATTTTTTCTTTTAATTAGATTCTTATTTTTCTTTGTATTACATTGACTGCACCTATTTTTGTTTCAATTTTAATTTTATTCTTAAGTGCATTATATCCTGTAAATGGTCTGTGTAACTGTTGGGCATTAAAGACTATTATTATTATTATTATGCCTTATCCCTAGAAGCGAAAAATTGAATCAGTGCTTGTCTGAGATATTTTTCGTTTTTGAATTTTTTGCCCAGCAAAAAATTTTATAAGGCCAGAAGCAAGTGATAATCGGAGGGTGCTAAGTCCGTGGAGTATGGTGGATGTAACAGAATATCCCGGCCTAGCTCTGCGAGTTTCTGACGAGTCTCCAGTATGATGTCCTTCCTATTGAACATCGCCGGCCTCTTTTCTTAGAGTGCTGTTTTTAAATTAACCAATTGCTGACAGTATCTCTTCCAATGTAACTTTTCGTTCGGTTTCAACAGTTCA
The DNA here is from genome assembly GCA_031893035.1 of Dermolepida albohirtum. Lineage (NCBI taxonomy): Eukaryota > Metazoa > Arthropoda > Insecta > Coleoptera > Scarabaeidae > Dermolepida > Dermolepida albohirtum. The sequence continues at coordinate 520,066 of JAVIWB010005404.1, forward strand.
AAATGTATTGATTCTCGAATATCATCACCATATACACAACATTCTCTTACTCTGGCTCAATTACGGTTTAGAGGTGAAGGGGGCAGGTTTTTTGGATGCATAATATGCCTTCTATCTTACAATGTTTTTATAGGTAATCCACTCCGGCCCAAGAAGAGTTCGCTTCTGTTTGGTGCAGACAGAAATGTGAATATGATGATTCGAACATTCAAACTCTTCTTACGTAACTCATGTGGCATCCATCTTGAATATTTCCACATCAATCCTAGTGTCCGAATATGCTCCGAAATGGTTTGTCGAATTGAATCAAACTTTTCCACAATCTCTGATGTTGTTAAAAAAATGATTTTGTTCTAACATGATCTTGACAATATTGTTGTCGATCAGAGATGGTCGCCTAGACCGTGGCTTATCAGAAAGATCGAAGTCACTTATTTGAAATTTTTCGAACCATCTTCTACATGTTCTATCAGAAACTGTACCTTCACCAAACCCTTTTAATCAATTTCTACACGCTTCTGTAGCATTTCTTCTCTGTTGAAATTCGTACAAAATGAAGTGGAGTAAATGAACTTTATCAGTAGCCACGGGTACACGATCGCGTTTCACTTAATACTAACATGAACCATATTTGTTTTAGTTCATTTGCAGGGTCAATATGTATACATTCATTGACAAAAAGAGAGAGCCAAATATGAGTCAAATGAATACGCACGTACTTGTTGAAACTTGCTTTAATACGGAACGGACAGAATTTTTTGGTATACCTAATATATTTTAAATACTCACCGCATAAAAGAAGTTTTTGAAAAAAGCCCCGGCTAGCTTAATTGATTATCTTATCCCAGGCGGCAGAAAAAGACGAATATAGCGAATTGTTTGTTTAAATATTGATTAAAATAACTAAATTGTACCTCGCTTAGATTTGAAAAATAAGCAACTGTTTAAGGAAAATCAAACTCAAAATGAAATATTGCAACTTTACAATAAATAAAATTAACAATAATTTCATAAATGCTTTACAATTCTATTTATTTAAACCAATAATTGGTTCAAAAAAATTACTTCTTTTCCTTTTAGTTGTTTGTATACTTTGAAGGTTCTCTATGGTTCTCTTGTCCAGTCCAGATTGGAATATGCTTCAGTTGTGTGGTACCCACTTTACCATTACCAGCAGTTACTCCCGGAACGTGTTCAAGAGAGATTCCTCAAATATATATCCTACAGGATTGATGGTCATTATCCTGCCTTTGGTTCGACGTATGGGGGTCTGCTTGCTAGGCACAATTTTGATTCTCTTGGTATACGTAGGGAGAAAGCTAGTGGCGGTTTTCTTTATAAATTAATAAATAATTTTATTGATTCTTCTGTGCTGTTGTCCCAGGTTGATTTCCTCGTACCTAGTTTTGACACTAGATCATCGGCGACCTTCTCAATAGCTAGGGCAAGAAACAATATTCTCTACAAGGCTCCATTGGTACATATGTCCAGAAATGCCAATGTATTATACGAGGGTCCCTTTCGTTGCATCTATTATTGCCTGTTCAGTTTTTTTTTATGACTTGGATTGCATTATTATAAGTCTGTATAAATTTTTTTTTGTTAGTTGGATTCTTATTTTTCTTTGTATTACGTTGACTGCACTTGTTTTTGTTTCAATTTTAATTTTATTCTTAAGTGCATTATGTCCTGTAAATGGTCTGCGTAACTGTTGGGGATTAAAGATTGTTATTATTATTAAAATGCACAGAAAGCTATGCTTTGTTGCTGGTAGAATTGGATTATTTAATATATTATATTGTTTATTATGAGCTGTTGCTTTGTAACCAAGCAATCAACTCTGAAAAATATATTAGTTAGCTGGATAATTTGAAAGGAACACTTGAAGAGAAATATCCTGAATTAGCCAGTCGCTAAGAAGTGGTCTTCCACCAGCAGTAAGCTAAACCACAGGTATCTTTGGTCACCTGACAAAAGTTATTAGAGCTTGGTTGGAGTATTTTGTTATCTCCACCAGAATTGCCATCGCTAAACTACCATCTGTTTCGCTCTTTTTAAAATGTGTTGAACAGTACTTGGAGGGGTTTCTTAACTCTTCCAACTTCCAAAAAGATGACGAGCCGTTATTAAATAAAGTGACGAACATATTGTTTAATAAATCGAATCGTTATTATAGAAATTTTATTATTAATCTATCTTAAAAGTCGACGGGGACTTTCCGAATAACCCGTTAGAAATGCATTTATTTGTTGAACAATAAGGATTATTATGATCACCACTATTTTTACGACTACGTATATATTTTGAACTTAAAGCTTTCGATTTTATTTCTCTTTCGTTACTAACAAAAACGCAAAAGCCTTCGCCTTGTGATATTGCCACTATATATGCTTTCTCACGTTTTGCAAATCATACCTAGCAATCGATAAATAATATTTACAGATTTGAAGAACGAACATTCATCCTCCCCCGTACGCGCATAAATATATGACCATCAACTTCACACGTTTCACAAATCGGAACCCATTTTTGTATACATATTTTCGGTTTCCCACGTTCCGTTGGATTCAAAGTATTATGCCCGGTCGATCTTACATAAATCTAGGTCCCTTTCAGCGTAATAACACACCATATCTAGGTATTGAGGAGCACAGGTTACGTTCGCTTTTGAATAATTGTGTCCGTTGGCCTTTGAGAAAGTGTATTTCACGTATCTTTCTCTGACAAACAGGCTCCGCGTTCGGTCATTTCAGTTTTTGTGCTCGGAGACCATTTATTTTGCATCCACTCGTTGCCTACCTGGCCGGATGAAAAATAAAAATCTTACCTGAATACGGAATATGTAAGAATTGTCCGTCCTTGCATCGGAATTTTGCAAGTTTAACCTTTCCAGTTGATGATTAGTAGTAGTTGTTCGGTTGTGTAACGCCTCCCCCTCTTGCTTCTCCCGTACGAAAGAAGAAAAAAAATCTATTTTGATTATTTCGAAAGTTTCGTAGGGTACGAGGTAAAAGGATGGACGGTCTTATGCTGAACCAAAGAGAACTTAAACGTAGGGTGTTGTGCAAAATTCGTTTTGACACATGAAGGAAATCTAACAGGTACTTTCCATCGGATACATTCGTTAGGTCAATAGATCGAAATCTTTGCATTTTTGGTGTTCATTCTGTTGAAGAAAAGATGTGTTATTTGTATTTTTACATAATTGAAGTACAGGATACTTACATCGTAATTATTATTCAACGTGTTTATTCAATATAGAAATGTTTAAATAGATAAATATATTAAAGGAAAAGAAACTTTTTGAAATGATAAAGATAAATGTCTGTTATTGTAATGCTAACAAGAAATAGAAATATAAAAATAGTCTTTCTACTTTTAATCATCTATTTACTCGCTCGCTTAATAAATCTACTTACTGAAACATCAGTTTTAAACAGCTTCAAACTGTACCTTGGGTTTGTGAATGTGATATATGTTTAGATGAAGAACAGATTAAACTTTATTTTAAACATAATGGTCCAAGGTCTAATATGCCCCATTACACACAATAAGCCATCTATTCTACATGGTCCATATAAACTTTTTACTTGAAATAAAACACAAATGCATAACTTTTAAAAATAACAGAAGAGGTAAGGTGTAGATCTAGTAAACGATCACTCTCATGTACCCCAGGATTAAATGGCCAACCCTGGTATACTAAATCTCGGAGTTACTAATAAAATTTTACTAACAGATAATCAATAAAGAAAGGACGATTTTGATAATTAAGAAGTTATTTGGCTAAATATCAGTTAATTGTTAAATTCTAAAGAGTTATATTGGAATTTCAGATCTGAGAGTTAATTGTATAAATACAAGTTAATTTCGTGAAATTAATCGTTCGTCAAATGTTTCTTTCAGTAAATTAATCGTATCTTGCGCCGTTTGGCATATAGCACCATACTGCTGAAACTATATGTCTGCAACAGTAATGCCTTGCAATTGAGGCACGAAAAACTTAGTAATCATGTCTCTGTACCACTCACCGTTGACTGTAACGTTCTAATCATCATTTTTGACGACATATAGGCCAGTGCTTCTACCGGTCCATAAATCGCACCAAACTGTCACTTTCTCTGGATGTCATGGTGTTTTGGCAATGGCTTGTGGATTATCATCGCTCCAAATGCGACAATTCCGCTTGCTGACATAGCCATTTAACCAAAAATGTGCTTCATCACTGAACAACATTTTCAAATGAAATTGTCGATCAATAGCAATGTTTCCTTCGGCCCATTCACCAAGTGTACGGCGTGAACGATGATCGTGTGTCTTCAATTCCTGTACAAGTTGAATCTTGTAAGCACGTAAACCAAGGTCTTCACGCAAAATTTTCCATAAAATGGATGGATACAAGTTTAAATGTTGAGCACGATGGCGAATTGATGCATTTGAATCATCAACACTACCCTGCAGACAGACTTCCACTCATTGTGAACTGAATTTTGTTTGTGCTGGTGAAAGTTCTCCTTAATTCAAATTTTGCAAGCCTTTCTAATGAAGTTTTTTAAACCTTGCTTAAAAATGCTTAATCGAGTTTTTAATGCTAGCAATTACCTCGCAATATTTTAAACCTTTATTTAGTTAGTCTATTTTTTCTGGATTAAAAGTTTCAGATGTATGATTGACAGCTATTGACGACTATATTGATACTACTTTCTAATGGTGGACCAAACTCTTTGAATTTTTTATTTATGACTTGCGATTTTTACGATTTTCCTGAAAATTACCCACTCTTCGAATTCAATATTATCAAATTTTTTATTAATTTCATATGCTTCATGTTCAATTCTAATTATAATGTACTTCTTTTAAAATATAGGTAGTTCATTTCTAACTTTAACCATACATTTTCGCATATGAAATGACTTTAAAAGTTGACGTTACTTTTACTTTAATAACTCTAGGAAAAACGTTTCTATTTTTACACCATTTTAAGAAATTAATACCTGCACTTAATAATTTCACCTTACTACGACATACTACTGTGGGCAAAAAATAGTAAGACTTTTTAATTTAAATTTCGCGCGAAAATCCATTCGTCGAAATAGTTTTTTTCTAAGTTGGTATGACTGTCAGTGACATCTGTGTCAAATGTTATATTAAAATAATCATTAGTGTTTAGTATACGTTTGTCTTTCTGAAGTACAAAAAGTGCATTCGGCGATTTTTACAATGAGTGAAATTATTCAACAAAGAAGTTCCATTAAATTTTGTGTAAGGAATCAAATTTCTGGTGCCGAAACGTTCAGAATGTTGCAAAACGTCTTCGGTGATAATTGTTTGTCGCGAGCAAGTGTTTTTGATTGGCACAACTTATTCAAAGAGGGTGGAGAACGCGTTGATAACGAACCACGTCCAGGAGAGCCATCAACATCAACTGATGATCAACACGTTAATAGAATCAAGGAATTGGTGCTTGAGAATCGACGATTAACAATCAGAGACCTTACTGACATCGTTGGAATATCGGAAGGATCAGCGAAAACCATTTTGAAAGATCATTTGGGCCTAAGAAAAGTGAAAGCACGATTTGTTCCAAAATCACTCAATTTTTTCGAAAAACAGCGTCGCGTTAACGTCTGTGAAACAATGCTTTCCGACTATCAAGACAAAATGAAAGGCATCATAACTGGAGATGGAAACAGACGATCAATCGGCCGAATATCGTATCAAAGGTGAGCCGAAGCCCAAAAACCACGTCAAAGCAAGTCAAAAATCAAGGTTATGTTGACAGTTTTCTTCGATTATCGAGGTGTGGTGCACTCCGAATTCCTTCCGACCGGCCAAACTGTCAACGAAGAATACTATTTGAGTGTTACGCGTCATTTGCGCAATGCTATTCGTAAAAAGAGACCAGAATTATGGGCCGACAACTCTTGGTTTTTGCACCACGATAATGCACCGTCGCATACTGCATTAATTCTTCGTGAGTTTTTCGCCAAATTTTTAACCAATATCGTGCCGCAACCACCGTTTTCACCTGATTTAACTCCGTGTGACTTCTGGCTATTCAGCAAACTCAAACGACCGCTCTGGGGAAACCGTTTTGTGTCAATTGAAGACATTAAACGTGAATCGCTACGCGCATTGAAGGCTATTCCTGAAATTGACTTTAACAACTGTTTCGAGAACTGGAAGAAACGTTGGCACAACTGTATTGTGGCCAGGGGGATTACTTTGCGGGGTACGAAATAAATTTGGAAGAATAAATTAAGAATTTAAAAAATTTAAAAATTATGAACAAAGTCTTACTATTTTTTGCCCACAGTAGTATACTTTGTAAAACTTGTGAAAAATAACGTTTTTAGCCAAGACGAACTCGAAAAATTTGCAAGTATTGGTTTGTATTGAATTATTATAAATTAAATTTAGATGTAGAACGCAAAATCTGAAAGTCAATATGTAAATAAATAAGGATAGCTTATTTATTCATGGCTTATACAATCGATGTAGTTTTTTATTTTTTTATGAGATGTACCATATCTGATATCTTGTCTTTTATTGCTCACATTACTGTCAGATTCTCGAATATAAGGTTTTTTTATTAGATGTTTTATTTTGTCGGAGATTGAAAGCTATTTGTCACATTAATATAAAAATATCTTAGATCTAACAATAATAAAACGTGTCTGTTTATATGTGATTGTTTTACTGTTAAAAGCTAGTTTTAGGCTGTCTAAAATGCGATGTATGTGACAACTTTTTTTATAAATACTTCTAAGGTTGAGTTTAGTTTTTTCCAATTTAGTTTTTTTTTTTAGTTTATCCAATTTCATTTTTGTTTTACCTAAAAACTCGCTCTAAGGAATAAATAAAACATTAAGGAAATAAAAAAATGCTTTGCCTAAATTTCACGTTAATATTATATATTAATTGTGACTAGTTTCATCTCTTAGGACACTATCGAGCAAGTACAATACAGGTTACAATCGCATTTATATAGGAAAACAAAAAGCAATAACACAGGTCAACCATGAAAAGCTTTTTTTATAAATTTGGCTCCCCTTTATGTTTTTTGGCGTGCTGAATCCGAAAATGAACTTTAAAATCAGGACGTAAAGTTTCCTCGCATGTTTACTTTACGTTATTTATGCATTGTAAGCGTATAATAATACCTTGGTCTCTACATGTAATTGGTAGAAGTTTCCTGGTTTGTCAGACTCTAAGTTAAAAGAAGGCATAGGAGGATAGTTTGACAAGTCGTGAGAATGAAAAAGATAAACGAACTTTTTAAATACAAAATAATTTTTATTTTTCAATCTATTCTCCTAAAAGAGCAATACATTTATTCCAACGGTGCTCCAATGCCTTTATGCCATCTCTAAAATGCGATTCCGGAAGGCTTGCGAAATACTCATTTACGAAGATGATAAGCTCGTCGTTAGACGAAAATTTCTTTCCGCCTAGTGCCGTTTTCAATTTTGCAAAAAGGTGGAATTCGGAAGGGGGGCTAGACCCGGCGAATAAGGCGCATGCGGTACTAATTGGAAATGCATCTCGTGGATTTTGGACATCGCAACTGTGCTGGTATGCGAGGGAGCGTTGTCTTGGTGAAACAGAATCCTTTTCTTTGCCATTCCTGGCCGCTTAGCATGAATCTCAACATTTAATTTTTGTAGAAGTTCTGCATAATATTGTCCGTTTATTGTGGCACCTTTCTGAAGGTAATCAATGAGCGAAATGCCCTTTGAATACCAAAAAATTGATGCCATCACCTTGTTTGCCGATAAAGTGGTTTTCACTTTCTTTGGAGGTGCAGAACCACGTTCTAACCATTGTTTCGGCTCTTGTTTAGTTTCGGGTGTACTGTAGTGTATCCAAGTTTCATCTCAAGTAACCAGTCGTCTACAAAAATCAACCGGATTCCGTTTATAAAGGTCCAAACACTCATTGGAAATGCGCAAACAAGTGAGCTTTTGATCAGTCGTAAACAATCGCGGCACCCATCTTGCCGAAAGCTTGGAAAGGCCAATTCTTTCGTTAAAATGTGGTGTACGCGTTCTGTTAAAATGTTTACCATGTCTGCTATCTCTCTCGCTTTGAGTCGTCGATCTTGCGTCATAATATTATGGATTTTTATAATCATTTCCTTAGAAGTTACGATTTTGGGTGCTCCAGAGCGCGCTTCATCGACACAGCTTGTTCTACCACGTTTAAATTCATTTACCCATCTAGTTACTGTGGCGGATGATGGAGCAGATTCACCTAATATTTCCCGTTACTCATCTTTTATTTCAGTAGCTTTCATACCCTTACTTACGAAGTATTTAATCACCGCACGATACTCTGCTTTTTCCATTTTAACAAAACGACGTGTTGCTTCTTTTTCAATCAGCTGTCAAAAATAAACTAATCAACCGATTTATCTAAATATCGGAATGTAAACATATAAATAGGCAACCTAAATTACAGTGCATTTGTTGTACCAATTAGAGCCCCACCTATATGTCATTCTCACTGCTTGTCAAACTATCCTCGTATTTGTTAGCCCTGACATTCGAAAACTTATGCAAGACCCTATATTCGAAAATGCGATGAACCTGAAAGAAAAAGCAGCGTAGGGTGCATTTAAACAAGTTATTTTGAAGTTTTTAAACGATCAGAAAGAACCTAATTACGAAAATATAGTTCAATGACGTCATCCAGCATTAACTTAAGGAATTCAGTTGGATAGTTGACTACTTCGCCTTGATTCACCACAGTATCGATGGACTTATATGTTGTCGTTTCGCCGAGTATTCCATTCTGAATGGTGAAGTTGATGGTATTGTCATCGATGTTTTTGGCCGCTAATATAGCACTCGTACTGAGCCACTGATGATTTTTGTAGTTCTGTGCAATGTTTGGAAAAACTTTTTGCACCAGTTCGTCTATGCTTTCTATGATCTTACAGAAGTTTGCTGGCAAGGTGATACATTGCGTAGATTCATCAATTTGCATTCGCCCATCTATGCATTTGATCATGTGATAATCTTTAGCAAAGTTGTTGTGCATGAGCCCACGAAGGTTTCTAAGTTGGTACGACCAATTTTCGACAGATGGCGTCATTGTCATTCCAATGAATTTCATATATTGCCGTGACAGTTCATGCTGATTTGAATTGAAACGAAAACAGCGAACGAATGATGACGTTTCGAGTTGTGGGTGACATAAGAATTGCATAGTTTACGATTCTATAAAGGACATACAGACATTCATTTTTATATATATGATAGAAGAAGTTTTGGTATCAGAAAGGGCTCAACGATTACTTACATCTGAACAACTTAATTCCCTTCTATTAAACTGCTCTTCAAAAAGACTTATTAATACAAGTTAGAGAAACTTTTAATTTTTCATTGGTGGTAAAAAAAATGAATTTTTAATAAAATTGCACCGATTCCCACGGTTAAGTGAATCAACTAGATACCTATATCTACATTAGACAAATAAACCATTTCCAATTTTAATTCTATTATGTGAACCACGTAACTTGATATAGTCCATATTTTGACCGCAAATAGACGAGAACGTCGTCCTCGCGGACAAGAGTAAGTTTGCCAAAACGAAACGAACAGAACGAGAGAAAGCAAATCCAAAACATCGCCTAAGTATACAAGAACTGCATCTTCCCACGCAATGTCCATTTCGAACGGTGCCAACGGAACACCAAATGTCCGATTTTCACGTAACATTAGATGAGACTGTACCTCTCTCAGATCTCGGCTACTTCCCTTTCCGGGTGTTTTGTGTGTGCGTTTCTGCGAGTGTGTGTGCGTAGATGTATACGGTGGACTATTCGCCCCTCGTTTTTGCGATATTTAGGGATAATCGACTATTCCCGAATATTAAAGAGAGAGCGAAACTAATACGTTTGGATGTGTAACGAAGCTACAAAATACTACAACTTTAGAGAGGGTTGATGTAACGTATATCTACATATGTAGTTATTCAAGAAACAATTCCATATTATTTATTGTAAATTGCTGCAATTTTTGTAATCTACTTTATAGCAAACGTATTCAAAACCATTGGTTAGACTCGCTAGCAATTCAATACTTTTAAACCAAAATCCAATTCTGCAAAATAAACGGTTGGCTCAGCTTCCAGTTCGTCATCTGAAGTGAATCTTCCTCTCCTCAGAAAGATATTACTTCAAGTTTTTGAGAATGTTTTTAAGCTAGCAATGTAATACTGTTAAAGCAATTTCTTATGCAACTCTGTATAATAAGCGATTGTCTCAAGTTCGAGTTCATCGCCTGAAGTAAATCTTCCTGTTCTGAAAGACATTACTTCAAGTTTTTGAGAAGTTTTTTAAAGCTAGCAATGCGACACTCCAACAACCAAAGACTTATTCAACTCTGCAAAATAAGCGGTTGTCACAGTTTCGCGTTCATCATCTGAAGTAACCTTCTTCTCCAGAAAGACATTATTTCAGGTTTTTGAGAATTTTTTAAAGCTAGTAATGTAATAACCTTAAATCAAAAAGTTATCCAACTCTGCAAAATAAGCGGTTGTCTCAGGTTCGAGTTCATAATCTTCCTCGCCAGAAAGGCATTACTTGAAGTTTATGTAAATTTTTTAAAAAATTTCCCAATTAATCATCTTGAACTGCAATACATTTTAACCAAAGGCACAACAGTTCTTAGGATTAAGTATTCCCACATAGTAAAAAATATTGGTCCCAAGTGATATCGTTAAGGAACACTAGACCATTGAGTAAATACTTTAGAAAAATAACCATCGAAAGATACATTAATAGAACGTTGTCGTAAAAAAAAATAAAAGATGTTTCCTAAAATCTAAAGTCAGTCAATATAACTTTTGGACGATGCTTCGTGACATCTTCAAGAGTACGAACTACAAAGTGAAAATGGACAAATTATACCGTAATTAACATATATATAAATATATAAATTAGTTTCACGATGGGAAATTTAATGAAAATTATATTATTTTTTTTTTTGGACAAATTATAATTTTGTACCTTCCACTAAATGTAACATTTCTTAATCAATCCATGAATCAAAATGATCAAGCTTACCAAGTTGTATTGCAGAAATAGCTTTCTTTGCTATACTATTGAAAATAAAAATGCAGAAAGAAACTTTTGTCACATTGATATTTGTTCCCTGGATACATAAAATCATCCAAGGACAAAGAAATTATAAAATAGCCTAATGTATAATCATCTGAATTTTTAATATATATTTAATAAACACTCCGTATTTCTAAAGCGAAATTATAGCGTTCTTTAGTTCATATTCATTGTCAAATGTGAAGCATACCAAAAAACAGTGACCAGCACTGTACTGATATCTTACGTAGCGACTAGCGAACTTGTCGAACGAGAGATGTATGGCGTTTTAATCTTCTAAATGCCCATTAGATATGCTATCAACATACGAACATAAACTAAAACAATTAAAAATTGCAAATAAATTAAAATCAATCAAGTGCATGAAAAGCAATGATAGAGACCCGTTTCGTGTAATAACCAACACTCTTTACTCTATCTTGCTTTATCAAGAAACTCATTAATTAACGCGACTCTTGATCGAAATAATATACCATAAAAACAGTGACCAGCACTGCACTAACATTTGACGTAGCGACCAGCGAAAAAGCAGGCCATACATCTCTCGTTTGGCCAGTTCGATGGTCGGTGTGTATGTCAGTGTTTTTGGTATATTATTTTTATCAAGAGTCGGGTTCATTAATCTGTTTGTTGACAAAACTAGATAGGTTGGAGAGTGTTGGATTGCACGAAACGCGCCTCTATCTTTGCTTTTGTCGATTAACATTTGAAACATGTTTTGTAGAATTATTCTCTGAAAAGATTTTGTTGCATTTCATTGCTCCCTATGTTTTTTTTAGAGTTTAGATCACGTAACAAATGAATAAAATATAGACGACAGCAATTTTACAGTTTACAACACAGTTGTTTTAAGATTTATCTTGTCGCAAACAAAAATTAAAAAAACTATTTTTACTTTAATATAAAAATATTCTCCAATTTTTAAGCAGCAAATCTAAATTGAAATAACATTCATTTTCGATCATCCTGTATATGTTTCGAAAGTGAAATTATGTATTTTTAACCTTGTTTAATTCCTAATCATCGTCGAATATACAACATGCAAAAATGAACCATATCTAACTTGAAAAATGCGGAAGTCTTCTGTGAATTCCCACCCACAATACAATAGAGTTTCTATGGGATCTTTTTTTCGAAAACAGCGCATAAAAAATATACCTAGACAAAGGGTCATTGAAAAAATAGCCAAATAACATGTGCGCATCGAATAAATGTAACAAAATACGTAAACGAAGATAGGAACAGGTCAGATAGAGATTATGAATACCAAAAAATAAAGATAAAAAATCGAAGGCGCCTATACACGCTTTGGGGTACCTATTTACCTAACTCCCAAAGAAAATAAAGATTGCACAGAGGTCATCGCACCAAAAAAAGCATTAAAAAGAAATAGAATATACACAAAACAAATCTGTACAATCATCACTGATGAAGGAAAGGAATAATATCGGCATCTTTTGAGTGCCTTCCTTGCATAGCACTCGAATTTCACGGTTCGGGTTTGGAAACGGATTCGATAGTTTTGAATCACAAATGAGATCTATATAAGGCGTATTTTTGAATGTTAAAGACCTTCGGTAACCCACGAGGCGAAATGAAAGTGAAAAATGATTCTTGGAATTTTAGTAAATTGTTAAAAATCGATTTTTGTTGTGAATCTGAGGACGACGATGGTTAAATATATATTTTCGCAATCTTCGTGGGTTATTTGTTTCTTTGTCGTGTTTTGCGTCGTTTTTTTCGTTCTTCTTTTGAAGTTGAAACGTTGCGAAGTTATAATTTGCGGTCTGTTTAAATTAAATTCGTCAATGGTTCCTGAGTCTTCCAAAGTTCTTTGTATTTTGGTTTCGATTCATTTTGTCAAGTAGCTTTCGCAAATGTTTGTTATACAAGCTTGAATTTTTAATAATTATGATAATGGTTAACTTATGATCTCTAATCAAATGCAACATTTTCAAATTTTTTTTACTTTTTTCTCAATTTTCATATCAATATTTCAACCAACTAAACAATCTTATGAATGTATGTAGTTCTTTTATATTTTAAATCGCAATGAAATATACATTTACAAAGGATCTTTCTGCATCTAAAAATTAACTATTTCACATTCAGTTTTTAAAAAAATCCATCGTGGGTCTACTGTATATGAATTGGAGCTGTGAACATATTCCAAATCCTATGAAAGTATATATTTCTCGTACATTTTATATTGAAATTAGCCATGCATTTCTAAAGGACCTTTCTGCATTTAAATTTTAATTATTTTACATTCAGCTTTAAAAGAAATCCATCGCGTGTATACTGTATATGAATTGATGCTTTGAACATATTTCAAATCTTATGAAAATAACATTTGGAATACTAAAATAGTAATTCTTAGTGGCGCCATCTATAAAAAAAATTGCGTCGGTAAGGTAGTTCTTTCACCAATGTTATGTCAAAATATTATGATATTTGCATCATTAGAAGCAGAGAAATTTGGCATTGGTCGAAAAATGAATTGTGAACAAAGAGCAAATATCAAGTTCTATTTTAAACTCGGTAAATCGTTTACTGAAACGTTTGATTTGGTGAAACAAGTGTATGGTGATGAGTGTTTATCACGTGCGAGTGTGTATGAGTAGTATAAACTATTTAAAGACGGCCGTACAGACATAAATGGCGACGAATATCCTGGTGGACAAAAATCGGTGGTTACGGAAAGCAACATCGAACTCATGCGTGAATTTATCAGAAATGAGCCGAAATCGTCATTGCGATACGTGGGAATGGAATTAAATATTTCCAAAAATTCAAAAAAATTTTGTCACAGCATTTGGAACTGAGAAAGATTCGTGCGAGGTTTGTACCACACACGCTAACTCAATTCAACATTGTACAAACTTGATTAAAGACTCAAAAAAGGACGAAAACTTCAGGTATTCTATTGTAACTGGCGATGAGACGTAGTGGTTTCAATATGATCCAGAAGCCAAGCATCAAAGCTCTAAATGGAAGCATCCAAGAGAAGAAAGACCGAAAGAAAGCCGTTTGGAGAAGTCAAAAGTGAAGACAATGTTGAATTGTTTTTATGATTTGAAAGGCATAGTGCAGAAAGAGTTTGTACCAACTAGTCAAATAGTCAATGCTGTATATTATCTTGGTGTTATGAAGCGTCTTCTGGCGAGTATTCGTCGTGTGCGCTCTGAATATCGCGTAAATGGTAGCTGGCGTTTGTTACATGATAATGCACCATCTCATCGCTCGACATTTATCACAGATTTTCTAACTACAAATGGCGTTTTAACCACCAACCATTCACCGTATTCACTGGATTTGGCCCCCTTTAATTTCTATCTATTCTCCAAACTACATTTGCCGATCAAAGCACAGCGTTATGCCGACGTCGAAGGCATTAAAAAGACGGCGACAGCGATCTTGAAGGACATATCTAAATATGGACTTAAAAATTCATTCGACATGTTAATCGACCGTGCAAAACGTTGTATTGAAGCCAAAGACGACTACTTTGAATAAAATAAATGAATTTTACCATAATATTAAGCTTTTGTTTTTATTTTAAAAAAGTTTTTCTCTGAGACAGACTGTTTATATATTCCTTTCATATTTTAAATTGTAATTAAACATACACTTACGTAGCACCTTTCTGCCCCTAAATTTTAATTATTTCACAATTAATTTAAAAAAAATCCATCGTGGGTCTACTGTATACGATTTTATGCTTTGGATATATTCAAAATCTGATGAAAGTATATACTTTTTTTATATTTTAAATAGTAATTAAAAATACATTTACAAAGAACTTTTTTGCTTCTAAATTTTAATTATTTCACATTTAATTAAAAAAAAAATCTATCGCGGGTTCACTGTATAGTAATTGATGCGTCAAATATATTCAAAAATCTTATGAAAGTGTATATATCTTTTATATTTTAAATTACAATTTAACATACATTTCCAAACGATTTTTCTGCTTCTAAATCTTCATTATTTCGCAGTTTTTCGCACAATTTAAAAATAAATCTCGAATACTTTTGCCAAACATTATACAACACACAAATCGGACATTCTTCATTTGCAGTTTTTCCATGCTCCCAGTGCAGTTCATCCATCTCTGTTCTATGAATGAAAACGATACAAAGACACGTGAAGGGGTTTCACATATGTATATACGGAACCATTAAATACATGTAAGCACCCCCTTTTTCCGTGATTGGCGTTAGGGTTTCCGTAAATACAGAATATATTCGCGCATCTTCTGCGTCTATTTTTGGGGCGAACCGGTTCGTTTCGCAACATTGTTTTAGCGTCCCCCGTGCTTGGGGTGAGCAAATGCGAGAGGGTAAAACGGGGGATTTCGGCGGATTGAGAATCACCCTGCCGCAAATTCGGTCTGTTAATGCCGACAGCTTCATTTTGTTACATTCTGGTTATTAATTTCGTACATGAGTGAATGTAGTTCTGATCTGGATGGATATGCAGACCAACAGATTAATTCTTGCGTATCAAAGTGATTCTTTTTAAATATTTTCATTGGTAAAACATCTCAATGAAAGTTAAGTAGGGATTTTGTTCATAAAATAATGTAATTTATCTTAATTATTATGGAATTCTTCGAGTTGGCCGTGTTATACAAGAACTCCAGCACTTGCCAAAGCAAGAATAGTATGATTTCGTCGCGACCTCGATAGGAAGCAAAAAATAGTCGTCCTGAAAAATGGTACTATCCAAGTTGTCCTACAAAAAGTACTTAACGAGGACTTGCGACTTGCATTTACCGTAAAAAAGCAGCTAGAGTGAATTGGTGTCAAAAACTCTAGATCGCTTCAACGCCGGAAACTCTAAAAACGTGTACAACATTGTCAGTGGTGATGAATCTTGAATTTACTCATACAAGTCAGAAAATAAACGCTAGTCGTCTGTTTTGACGTTCCAAGATGAAGGAAATCCGACGAAAGCCGTTCTCGAAGTGTCTTCAAAAAGATGATTGCGACATTTGTCTCGAAAGCATGTCATGTAGCAACAATTCCTGTTCAAGATCAAACTGTTACCGCCGATTGGTATACAACCATTTATTTGCCACAAGTCATCGATCACCTTCGAAAAACTAACCCCGAACGATGAATGATCAAGACGATGCAAGTTCGCACAAAGCACGCAAGACAATTGAATTTTTAACACAAAACGTCGAATTATTGGATCATCCTCCATACAATCCGGATTTAAGTCCCAACGATTTCTTTCCTTTTCCGAAAATCAAGAACGGACTGCGTGGTCAAAGGTTCCAGTCGTCAGAAGGAGCAGTCGATGCCTTCTTCAACGCAATTTTGACTGTACCAACAAATGAGTGGAACAATTGCTGAATGAGTTGGTTTAAGCGAATGCAAAAGTGCCTTAATCTTCGTGGAGAATACTTCGAAAAACATAGAAGTCTTTAAAAGCCATCTACTGTTTATTCCAGTTTTATTCCAGTTTTATATGCAAAACTTAGAACCCACATAGCCATATCTTCCTTTTTAATTTTCCAAAAGCCTATCTCGTACGATCTCATCTTTCATTGGTTTTGTATGAAGCAGTAAAGGAAGCAAACTTTACTGCTTCATCCAAAACCGATGAAAAAAGCAGAGGGCTTAGAATACAACCCTATCTCAGTCCTATTAAGGTTCGAACCTATCAGAGCTGTTTTGTCTTGTTCGTACAGTCTTTGTACAAACTTTGCACTCCCTGCATTAAAAGCAAAAAAATAAAATGAAGAGTTACAATAAAACGACCAATATATTAAAAAAAAGAATAATTTATTTTTAATAATTAAATTTCAAAATCATCAGAAAACTCGATATATTCGTATATATAGATAGATATACATATTCATTTATGTTTGTGATGTGTTTTAAATACCTCGAGGGGTCAAACCGTTCTGAAATATCTGCTGTTGTCAGACACCATTGGTCACATGTCATATTTGGTGACAGTCCCATGAGCTTATTGAATATTTTTTTTCTAAAGACGATATCCAGTGCATATATCATACATATGTACATATAAAAAGTAAATAGCAGTTCTTGCTACGGTTTATTGATTTTTATAGACCAATAATTTTGTAAAATTTTAATTTAAGAATAATTTATACAATATTAGAAATATAACATCTGGTCAGATAATAAGTTTTGTAGCACGAGTTATTAGCAATAAAAAAGGAAGAGAAAACGACTTTTAAAGAAAATGTTTGTTAAAAGTATTCAACGTTCTTAGTGGAGTACATTTAAACAAACTATTCGAAAAGTCTTTTTAATTTTACGTAAGTTCTCTATCTTGGTGATCATTTATCGATAGCTGTATGATTAGCGTTTGTATCTAAATCTACAACAGATTTTGTTGTGGATTTCTTTAAGATCTGTAACGGTGATCCTTCCTGATGGTCTGAAGGATCATGTTGTTAGCAAAGCAGCCGTCCACGCTACAAAAACCTCTCTGAGCGCTGTTGATCGGGATCTCTCCCAGCTTTCTGGCAAGAATCTTATTGCAAACCCTTAGGAGAATGCTGCTAATCGAGATCGGTCACCAATTGTTGATATTTTGAAGTTTGGCGGACTTCGGTATCAGTACCGTTCTGCATTGTTTCAATACCTTAGGACCATGTCCAGAGAACAGCATACAGTTGAAGATCTAAGTCATCGGGCCATCGACTGCTTCTTCTGACGATTGAAACCTTTGACTACGCACTCCATTCTTGATTTTCGGAAAGAGAAGGAAATCGTTGGGACTGTACGGAGGATGGTCCAATAATTCGACGCTTTGTTGCGTTAAAAATTCAATTGTCTTCCGTGCTGTTTACTAACTTACATTGTCTTGGTGGAGGATGATTCGTCGTTCAGGGTTGGTTTCTTGAAGCTCAGCGATAACTTTCGGTAAACAAATGGTTGTATATCAATCGGTAATATCAGTTATTTGATTTTGTAGAGGAACTGTTGTTTCATGACTTGTTTTCGAGACAAATGTCGCGATCATTTTTTTGGATTTTTTGATTTTTTTCATCTTGGAACACTAAAACAAACGACTGGCGTTTATCTTATGGCTCGTATGAGTAAATCCAAGATTTATCATCACTTGTGTTTTACAGTTTCCGGCGTTGAAGCGATCTAGAGTTTTTTAACACCAATTCACTCTAGCTGCTTTCTGTTCTTCGGTCAACAGATGCGATATCCAACAGGAAACTAGTTTTTTACACACAATTCTTTATGCAAAAATTTTTCGAATTAAGGTTTTTGAAATCTCCAATAATGCTTCAATCTGGCGATATGTCATATGTATGAGGACAAAACAAAAATGGACGAGATTAAGAACACGATTCAAGAAAATAGGAAACATAAATAATAATACGAATTGGGGAAAGTTATTTTTGTAACAATACAAAACACGTTTTTCTTTTTTTTTGTTCTAAAAAGAGATAATTAAAAATTACAAACGTCATCTATATTCCCCTATTTGTGGAAAACGCACAAAAATACACCACCCCATACTCTGAAACGTCATTACGGGCTCACTCCCCGTTACCACGACAGTGTGCAGTACTGCGATAACAATATTATAAAAAGGATTCAACAATGGTGTTCAATTCAAGCAGTAAATGTTACACATTGGTTATTGAAACTGAATCAGTAGTATTGGTTATATTTTCCTATGTAGAAGCGAAGCGAATTTGTGCTGCTATAATTTATTGCCACGAGGTCGAAGGTTATTTCCGATAGGTTTTATTTGTGGTTATGGGTAAAAACTATGATAGAAAAGTTTGGGATCTTACTAGAAAACAGCTCTTTATATTGTGGACTATTTTGTGAATGGTTTATAATAATAATAATGTATATTAGGATAAGGGATCATACAATTTATTAGTCGGACAAAAATAAAAATAATGCACTGACTCCCTTTACATTATAAAAATTTCGCGGAAAAAATTGTGTATTATATACACGCAGAAGAAGAAAAATATATATGTATATGAAGATGTATTTTCTCGAGTTCTAAGCTACGTGTGAGTTGCGTCCTGAATCCTGAGAAAGATCGCCCGTTCGAAGTTTCGAGATCGCACTCGTCATCTCCTGGAACTGATCTGGAACTCGATCGTCTGACAATCTTCAGATTCAGTAAGGGTGAATAAGAGACAAATTACCCGAGCAGGATTAACTAAGATTATTTTGGCAGAAATCTCTTTCACTTAACAAAACATTTTCGATTCCTAGAACTTTATGAGAGTAACAATACAATAATATTAAATATAGAAAAAATGCTGTTAAAGAATTGAATCTTTTATCTTTTACTTATGCATACTATTGTGTACTATTTGGTATATGTTGTACTATATCCTTCACTATTCCTCAAATATCTTTAATTCTTTTATTTCTATATCTAGTTTTTGCAGCTCTCTATGCGGATACTATCCCCAGCTACTCGTAGGTCTTTATAAGTATTTTCAATTACGTAGTCTGCGTGTGCTACTGTTTTTGTCTGATCATAATATTTTACTCGCCTAATGTTGCTCTTCTTACAACTCATTCCAATACAAAATCAGGTAATTTTGGGGATATTGAATATCATTGTTTTACAATTTGATTTGTCTCAAACGAATCTGTGCCTCTTGCTTGGAATTTCACTTTGTTTCTAGTGGTTTTTGAGTTTATTTCAAGTATAGTTCTAGTTCTTTGTTTTGTGATTCTAATATGTGTAGTTCATTTAATATTTTTTCCCTATTTTACATATTGTAACAAAAGCGCTTAGTGGTTTTTGTGTTTATTTCAAACACTGTTCTAATTTTTTGTTTTGTAATTCTAGTATTTCTATTAATCACGTAAGGTTGATATATAACCCTTTTCCACTATAATTTTCGTATTCTGTATACGTATTTCGACAACTAAGTTGTCATTAGCATAATCACAGTGTCGCACGTGGATTCACAACAAGACTCGCACAGAAACAAGTCCGTATCCGACTTTCACACTCGAAAGCCAAACACACACTCTTTTTTTAATTATCTGCCGATGATGACAACTTAGTTGTTGAAATACGTATACAGAATACGAAGGTTATTGTAGAAAGGAGTTTTATTAACCTTTGTAATTCTAGTATTTCTAGATTATTTAATATTTTTTTCCTGTTTTTGCCATCGACCATATCAAAAGCACTTTGTAGCCTTTGAATTTATTTCGAGCATTGTTCTAATTTTTTGTTTTGTAATTTTAGTATTATTATTATTTAATATTTTTTTCCTATTAATTTTATCAAAAGCGCTTTTGAAATCAATCTAAGTTCCATGTTTCTTGCTATTCCCATGTGTTTTGAAATATAATAGTTCTAAGATTTTAGTAGAGACCGCTTATAATGAACCCGGTTATATTGAATTCGCGGTTATGGAAAAGTTGTAGGCGAAGCAGCGTCAGTTAATATGGAAGTAGTAGATGATTGGTTGCAAAATAAATGGCCCAACATACGACAAAATTATGAAGACCACGACATCTTCAATGCAGATGAAACGGGTCTATTCTACAGGCTAATGCCCAACAGAACGTTGAAATTTAAGGGCGATAGTTGCATTGGTGGAAAACTATCAAAAGAAAGGCTCACGGTTTTGGTTGCAGCAAATTTTACAGGCACAGAAAAAAGGAAGTTACTTATTATTGGCAAGTCCCAAAACCCACGTTGTTTTCGCGGCAAACGATTGCCTGTAAAATACAGTTGTAATAAAAAAACATGGATGACGTCAGATATTTTTTGTAACGAATTGCGCGATTGGAATAATGAATTAAGGAGAAAAATTCTATTACTAGTGGACAATTGTCCAGCGCACCCTGAGGTAAAGAATTTGAAATTCATTAAATTGGTGTTTATACCTCCTAATACCAGTTCCAAATTACAACCAATGGATCAAGGCGTTATCCACAGTTTGTAGATCAATTATCGACGAATTCTTCTTTCAAAAATAATGATTAATAGCAGTGCAGAAGGCAGTCGCATTAGTCTTCTTGATGCGGTGAACTGTATTCACATGACATGGCAAAACGTCACAGCAAAAACAATAACAAATTGTTTCAAACATGCAGGATTTCTTAAGTATTAAAACAAATTCGATGACGATGATGAAATCCCGTTAAGTGAGTGGCTAAGGAGAACTGATCTTGATAATGTTGAAAATAACGGTGATGGTCTACCTCTAACTGTGGAAATGGATGCTAATTTTGAAGACTATGTGCGTATCGATGAGAATGTTATGTGTACTGAAACTTTGTTAGATGACGATATTATTGCTTGGGTACGTTCAAGATCAGCAACTAATACGAGTGACAGTAAGAATGAAGAAGAGAATAATGAAGCTGAAGGTAGTGCTGCTAATGCGTCATTACCGCAAGTGCCCATTGTAAAGGTTGTGCAAAATATAGATGTTGTACGTAACTTTTTTACAAATGAATGAAGCTCCAGATAACATTTTGAACAGCCTGGCTAATGTAGAAATGTATTTGAATGATATTTACGTAACTTTGTCTTATGAACAGTCTAAAATAAGTGACTATTTTAAACAATCTCTTAAATAATAATTTTTTGTTCATTTAAATTGTCAGTATACAATACAAGAATCGTTTGTACTAATTTATTTTTTGTTAGATATAATGAATTTCAGCTATAATAAACCATTTTTAGTAGCCAGTAGTAGTTCATTATAACCGGATACTACTGTACATATGAACGTATGTACTATAGATTGTTTTTAAATCCGATAAACTTTAGACTTAGAAAAAATACATGTTTTATTTCTTGCGCAGTATCTGACTGACAAAAAAAGGATCTCCAGCACGTTATTAATTTTTTGCAGTCCTAAATCCGATAAATTCAAACAAACGGATTAAAAATCTATTACAATAAGAAAATATATCGTCGGATATTTTTTGTTTTTTTTTTTACTTTTTTTTACTTTTTTTTCTCCTTTGGTCAATAACATCTACATATACCTTCACATATACCTTGTTCGTACATGTTTATAAGCCGTCTGGACAGGCGATTTCGACGCTTTAAAAGAGAGAGATAAAGCGAAACGTATTATGCTCTTGCAAGAAATCTGTAGCAAAGATTGCAGATTATATTGTATTTTGAAAATCGGGGATTGATTGAAGAACGGACAGGGAAAAAAAAGCATGTATATTTGAGAGGAAAACGGCCGTTGTTGTTTCGGTGTGCAAATACACATATAGAGGAATAACAAAAATGTTTTGTCCGCGATAGAAGACCTCTGAGGGCTACCTTGTGTAGCCTTTGTCCATCTTTACGGCTTATGCAAGATGGTATTTCTTTATTATTGGAGCAAAAATCTAAGGAATATCAAAGAACAGGGTCGTATTTAAATCTAAAGTAAAATATTTAATTTTAATGGTTTCTGTATTTTAGTTAAAAATCTCGGTCTTTTAGCCTATCTTATTGATATTTTATTTATAAACAAATTTATAAACAAATTATAAAATATTTTAAATAAAATCTATATCGGTCTTTTAACTTATCTTTAATGATAAGGTTTTCCAATAGGGATGATATGATTTTGAAGTGACATTTCGGCCATTTGTAATATGTCATGATCTGTCATTTATTTTTCATTGTATTCAGTAGTGTTTACAATTTCATCATGGAGAGATATACGCAAGAACAACGTTTACAAATTATTCAGTTTTACTATCAAAATAATCGTTCTCCAATTGCAACTTTTCGTGCGCTTTTGCCATTTTATGGTCGTAATAATCGTCCAAGTGTGCTCGCTATTCGTCGAATTGTTAAAAATTTTGAGGTTACATTTTCTTTACATAATTTTCAAGTGCCAATAAGACAAAGAACCGCTCGAAGTAATGAAAATATTGCTGCTGTTCAGGCAAGTGTTACTGAAGGCCGTAATTTATCGGTTCCAAGACGTTCTCAACAATTGCGACTGTCTCAAACCACAACCTGGCGGATTTTGAGAAAAGATTTGGGTTTGCATCCCTATAAAATTGTTCTCAGTTAAGAACTGAAGCCATTGGACCACCGTAAACGTCGTGAATATGCTGATTTTGCCTTGGAACAACTTGAAAACGATAACGATTTTTTTAAGAAAATCGTCTTCTCTGATGATGCTCACTTTCATCTGTATGATGTGGTAAATAAACAAAACTGTCAATTCTGGTGCGAAGAAAATCCACAAATTATTTACGAAAAACCATTACATTCCCCTAAATTGACAGTTTGGTGTGGTTTTTGGTATGGTGGAATCATCGGTCCGTACTTCTTTCAAAATGAAGCTGGTAACACCGTTACTGTCAATGGAGAGCGGTATAGATTGATGATAACGAACTTTTTATGGCCGACATTGGAAGAGGTTCATCTTGACAACATTCGGTTCCAACAAGACGGGGCTACGTGCCACACAGCAAATGCAACAATAGAATTATTGCGAGAGAAGTTTGGAGAATCGATTATTTCAAGAAATTGTGATATTGAATGGCCTCCAAGAAGTTGTGATTTAACACCATTAGACTATTTCTTGTGGGGTTATTTGAAGTTATTCGTCTATCGAAATAAACCAGACCTTCTTCAAGCTTTACAAGTCAATATTGAACGTGCCATTCATGACATACGACTAGATTTAGTGGAAAAAGTGCTCGAAAATTGGGTTCATCGAATTCGTTCCTGCAGAAGAAGTCGTGGAGGCCATTTGAATGACGTTTTATTTAGAACTTAATTGTATCGATTGTACTTCACATTAAATAAAAAACTTTTGAATTTTCTTAACAATAAGTGTGTTTCGTTTTTTAAAGAAATCATATCACTCTTATTGGAAAACCTGTTACAAAATACATTATTAAACAGAAGTTGAGTATAAATTGATTTTAATCAAACCACATCAATGTTAGTATTCTGTAGTGTTTCGGCAATTAAGTTGTCGCGATCAGCAGATAATTAATCACAATGTCGTATTTGAATTCAAGGTAAAACTCCAAATACACACTGATTTATTTCACGAACAATTTAATATGTTTCCTAGTCCTAAAACTAACTCCTATACTAAAATACACTTCGCTTCCACTTTCGAACCCTTTTTATCGGTCGTATCTTTACGAACTCAAAAAGACAAGAATATGTTATTGAAAATTTATCTACGTTTAGCGCATGGTTCTTATTTTCCGCAATAAATGTGCTCTTGTAACTCTCCAATTCAAGGTAATTATTTATATTTTTGATTAAATGTGGATAATCCGCTGTTACACTATGATTATTTTCTAGCACGTGTTTCACTAAACTGAGTTTGTCAGGCCGATCAAACTTCGCAAACAATTGAATAAGTTTTCTAGATTTAAAACCAACACTTATACTAATGCACCCCTTATCTTCCACTTATGGACCTTTTTAACGGTTGTATTTTCCAGGAACATGAAGAACAAGAATATTTTATCAAACCTTTATCTATATTTAACATTTATATATTACTTTTCACAATATGCTTTTGTAACTGTCCAATTCACAGTAATTATAATACTTATATTTTTGATGAAATGTAGATAACCCGTGATTGCATTGTGATTATTATCTAGCACGTGTTTCGCTAAATTTGATTTCTCATGTCGATTAAATTTGATGTGCGCTGTATGTTCTTTATACCGGGTTCCTCTTAAACGTTTAGTTTATCCGATGTATTGTTTATTACAATCTGGGCATTTTATTTCGTAAATCCCAGATTTCTGACTTTATTTTCCACATTTCCTAAAAGAGATTTAATAAAGTTCCTGGACCGCAACGCAACTTGAAATCCGCGTTCATTAGAAACTCTATTTAAATTATTTTTCACCTTATTTTGAATTTCCGTTACCCAATGTCGTTTGTCTACTGTATTTGGACCTATTTCATTAAATACTCTGCAGGATTTATGGATTTTTGTAAATACTTCTTTCTGATCATTTTAACTGAACGTACGAAATACTGAATACAATTGACTTTTTAGTATCAGACGAAAAACTTTCAAAAACAATAAAGTATTCCATTCAAATATATTTATAATCTTTACTATATTCAAATGTTAAACGAACAAAATCTTCTTTCAATACATCTCATTGCTGTCCTGCGAAACAAAAACACGAAACTGTTTTTGCATTAGCCGGAGACCTTCGACATATTCAAGTTTGATTCTTAACGTCGGTCCCCTCGATTTCTCGGTGGGTGCACCTTGTTTGTTCGGACCACGGTCTAAAAGAAAAGAATAGAATAGGTCCACTCCGGAAAGTACGGGATAAAAGTTCAATTTTTCGTAGAATATGTTAGGAGGAGATCGAACAACGTTGCGTGCGTATTTGATCTGATAATATGCGGACAATGTGGGCATTTGGTTACCAACGTTACCCGATCTTATATGCGAACCGCATGGAATCTACCGTATGTATAAGAAATTTCTCTTTCAACATGTTTGAACATTTCGAAGGGATTTGATCTTTTTTTTTCTTCGGATGCGATGCTACGGCGAGAGTTTCTTTTACCGGAGATAGTGGGATAAAGGAGCAATTTGAGAACGTTTTATTTTCTTCTTTTTTTCTGTATATTTCGTGCTGCGATTTGGATGCGGGGTTCATAAAAGGAGAATGGCAATAATGGTGTATTGTATTTGTAACAAAATTGTGTAAATTGTAGAATATCTCTTTAACATGCAATAAACATAATTTTTAAATCTGTTATGTTGAAAACCACGTGATAATGAAGCTAAAATGCGAGGTATTAATTCGCTGGAAAAATTTGTCGTATTTTAAAAATAAAATCAATATTAACTTGTGCAATGTTTATTAATTCCTTTCAATTCAACGTCATTTTGGCTACAAAAAATTTTCTTGCAATTTTTAAGAAAGATATTCGTCTGGAGAAAGTAATGGGTGTAATATTTCTCAACCTTGTTCTGCCCAACTTTGTTTGAGTTGTTTAAAAGCTTCTGCTTTTGAATTATCATATTTGTTTCTTACTTGGTTTAATGGCAACATGATTCGTCTGGTCAAATTGAAACAATATTACTTTAATAACTGAATAACTGAAATTTCATAAATCTGCAAGTTATCGCAATGAATTTTTTTGCAATTATTAAGAAAGGTAGATATTCGAAAGCACTAGGTCTGGAGAAAGTAGGGGGCGTAATATTTCCCAACCTACTTCTGCTAACTTCGTTCGACTTGCTTAAGAAGGTCTGGTCTAGCATCACCATATTAAAAGAAGAATTCTTCTCCCAGTAGCCTAAACTCAATTGCCCATTATTATCTACGATGGTCTTCCGTATTTTAGACAGTCGATTAACATTTTCTTCCACTTCGACAGCATTTTGATTACAAAAAGTGTTTTTAATGACTGAGAAAGATTCCATTAGATTTGCAGAATGTAGAATATGTGGTGATACTTCCAAACCTTCTTCTGCCAACTTTGTTTGACTTGCTTAAGAAGATCTGGTCTGGCATCGCCATATTAAAGGAACAATTCTTCTACCAGTAACCTAAACTCAATTGCCCATTATTTTCTACAATGGTCTTCCATATTTCAGACAGTCGACTAACGTTTTCTTCCACTTCAACAGCATCTTGATTACAAAAAGTGTTTTCAATGACTGCGAAAGATTCCATTAGATTTGCAGAATGTAGAAAATGTGGTGATACCTCCAAACATACTTCTGCCAACTTTGTTTGACTTGCTTAAGAAGATTTGGTCTAGCATCACCATATTAAAAGAAGAATTCTTCTCCCAGTAGCCTAAACTCAATTGCCCATTATTTTCAACGATGGTCTTCCATATTTTAGACAGTCGATTAACATTTTCTCCTACTTCAACAGCATCTTGATTACAAAAAGTGTTTTTAATGACTGAGAAAGATTCCATTAGATTTGCAGAATGTAGGAAATGTGGTGATACCTCCAAACATACTTTTGCCAACTTCCTTTGACTTGGTTAAGAAGATTTGGTCTAGCACTACCATATTAAAAGAACAATTCTTCTGCCAGTAACCTAAACTCTATTGCCCATTATTTTCTGCGACGATCTTTCATATTTTAGACAGACAATAAACACTTTCCTCCGCTTTAATAGTAGCTTGATTACGGAAAGTGTTTTTGAAATAACTGAGGAAGGTTGCACTAGATTTGGAAAATGTAGTGGTATTGCTTCCAAACCTAGTTCTATCAACTTTGATTGCTCAAGAACGTCTGCGCCCCACTAACCAAAACTCATTGCCCATTATTTTATACGGGATTCTTTCATATTTAAAGGCAAACATTTCCTTCCTTTTCAACGGCATCTTGTCTGCGAAAAGTGTTTTTGTAGAAAGAAAAGTAAAAATTCAAAAGTACTATATCTGGAGCATGTAGAAATAAACTTGATAAACTAGGTTGAAACTTGAAACTGTTGAGAATTAAAGATAGGCTTTTAGTAACAATTTAAAATGTGAACCGTACTAAGTAGAACTGATTCTCAAGGGCACCAGTGTTTAAAAGTGGAAAAAAATTGCGTTGTGTGTCTCTCCTTTCATACCTGGGTACATAACAGGTTTTCCAATAGAGACATAATTAATTCGTTTTTTAATACGAACGCACCTTTGGACGTCTTTCATGATTTGTTAACGCCGAAACGTCAGTCAAGGTTAAAATTTTTATCATGGCAATGTTCACGAACAAGCAACGTTCGGAAATTTTTAAAAATTGTTACCAAAATTCCAATTTTCAGTCATAATAATCGTCCCAACGGACAGGCTGTGTATGCTATAGTGCATAAATTCGAGTCAGAATATTCACAATTGGATATTCCTGTGTCAATGAGACAACGCACCGGTCGACGTACCGAAAATATCGCAGCCGTAAGGGTGTCAGTTCAAAATGAGCCAAAATAGTTGGTTCCACGACATTCACAGGAATTGGGAATCTCCGAAACCACATTGTGGCGAATTTTGCCTAAAGATCAAGATAAGGGCTTCATCCTTACAAGGTCGAATTCACTCAAGGTTGCCTCTTGATCATTTTGAGCGCTGAAACTTCTCCGATTGAGCTCTGCTAAAGTTTGAAGAAAATCCTGAATTTCATCGAAAAATCATCCTCAGCGATGAAGCTCATTTTTGGCTTAATGGCTTTGGCAATAAGCAAAATATGCGTTATTGGACGGCAAGAAATCCACATGTGCTTCAAAAGACTCCATTACAACCGCAAAAAGTGACCGCGTGATGTGGATTTTATGCTAGAGTTATAATTGGACCATATTTTTTCGTCGATGAAAATGATCGCCATGTTACGATCAATGGACTTCGCTATTGTGTCAAATTGGAAGACTATTTTTGGCCAGAGTTGATGGACTTGACATCAATGATATGTGGTTCCAACAACATGGTGCCACATGCTACACAGCTAGTCAAACAATTTATCTATTGAAGGAGAAGTTCGGTAACCGTGTAATCTCGAGAAATGGTCGAGTCAAGTGGCCACCTCGCTCACGCGATTTAACGACGTTGGATTTCTTTTTATGGGATTACGTTAAGTCGTTGGTTTATACCAACAAACCAACAACGTTAGAGGAGCTCAGGGATAATATCGAAAGCGAAATTGCCAACGTTCCGGCCCATATGTGCGAAAGAGTGGTAGAAAATTGGCTCCAAAGAATCTATCGTTGCAGACGTGTTCGCGGTGGTCATACGAACGAGATCGAATTCCATAGTTAAATGTAACATGTGTAACTGCACCTGGAATAAATTTCAGCCTAATATCACAATTATTCTGTGTTTTATTTGAATACAAAATGGTTATGTCCTTATTGTAGAAACCCGATATAAATATTACAAATTTACATAAATTTAATGAATTAATATATTTTATTGAAAGAGCATAAAAATCATAAAATACTTCTTTAATATTCGAATTTTACCGAACTACTTCCTATATGAAATTTCGGGGGCGCGATATACAACTCCATTGATAAAAAGTAGAGTCGATAAAACTACCATCACCTATTCCGTCCGATCGAGGGAACTCAATAAAAAACCCGAACGACTAGCGTGCCAACTAAAACGATGAAGACAGATCACGGGGTGCCGTCTGTTCGCACAGCAGCATCCCGTCGCAATTTTTTAAGGACGGACGCGCGATCTGAAGCTCGTGCTGCCGCCAGTCGACGGTGCGAGAAAGCACGTGGCCCGGTAGACAGCACGAGTTCGCTCATATTAGCCGCTGTCGCGTGAGATCCAGGTGCATTTACGAGTTGCGCACGCTTATATGCAATGCCTACTTCATATATGATGTGACTGCGTTTCTTTTTTTTTTTATAGAAAAACGGTAAAAAGCTGGGAGAAAGGTTGCTTTTTTACTGTAGAAAAGCGTGTACATGTGCTTATTTGAGATACACGATTTTATACATTGAAAAGGGGGTGGATTGTTGTGTTTCTCTTTTGTTCAGATTCCGTATATTTCGATATAGTATGATTGATTTATGCATTTTTTCGAAAATAATTTTTTACGGTTGAATATTCAACAAAAACAACTTTTAACACAAAAAAATTAAAGAGGAAATTAAAAAATGGGAAATATTTCAAACCAAAAATTAATAAAAAATATATTATATACGTTTTGTTTTTATTGCATACAATTTTCTATTTTTCTGGATATTTAGAAGATTCTAGACTTCGCCGGGTACATAAAAAGGCGACAATACTAAAATAAAAAATTACAAATTTATAGCAACTTTACCCAATTTCGCTAAAGCTTTTAAAACTGTCGTCTATGAACGAATACATGACAGTATTATATGATTCTTGTCTTCAAATCAGCATGGATTTATGTATAATCTCTAACTTTGTTTCCAAGTCCATAGCTAAGGATGTAGGAGAGAGACTTTAAAAAGCGGTGAGATTTCCTTGGCTCTTCCTTTACGTAGTAGAATATTACAGAAGACAAACGCGGAAAGGAGAAACTATCAAATGTACCTTTGGTGGGAAGTTCAATATATTGTCAACCCAACTTGTAATGTTAGTTACAGATGGGGGTTCGAATATGGTTAAAGCAGGAAAGTTACTAAAACAATCTTATCCTCAATTGCTTCATGTAACCAGTTTGCTCGACGCATGTCATCTTGTAACCCAATTTATTAGAAACAATTATCCAAAAGTAGATCAATTTGTAGTTTCTGCGAAAAAAGTTTTTATTAATTCTCCAAAACGCATTCGTAAGTTTAAACAGGCTTGTCCGGACATTCCTCGGCCACAACAGCCAGTATTGAGACTATGGAGAATATGGCTTAAAGCTGTTGTATATTATGAGAAATGTTTGCACATTACTAAACCTTGTATCTTAAATTTAAATCCGCAAGATGCTCAAGCAATTTCAGTAAGTCAGCGTTTGGTTTCAGATGTCGAAATCCATACTCAAATAGAGCAAATTTCCGAAAACTATTCAATTCTTTTAGATACTATTTCCATATTGGAGAACACCAAGCTATCATTACACGAAGCGCTAAATATAGTATATTACCTCAAAGCCTCGTTAGGAAGTCTACTGGATAGTATAAGAAGATTAACAACCGATAAATTGTGTGCGGTTATAAATAAGAATCCCGATTTTCAAACTATAGTGCGTATAGACAAGAGTTTAACTGAAAACCAAGAGTGCGAATGTGATGCGAGCGTTCTTTTTAAATTCGCGAACATCACATCATTACACGCAGAACGCTCCTTTTCCAAATACACCAACATATTTTCACCTCGCCGTAGGAGTATGATTCAGTCAGCACTGGAAGGCATACTAATAACACAATACTACAGCGACTTTTTGGATCACTCTATATCAACAACATAAAAAAAACTAAAATAGTAAATAATTACATTTATTATTTGATATTGTTACTGAGCTGTACGCTACTGCAAAAACACTCGTTTCTGGAGCCTTACTCCTAACAGACGAAACTAGTCACGGTAAATGTATATAAAGAGTGTCCCAAAATTAACGCAAGATTTGAATTAAATAGAAAACACAGTTTTTAGTCGTTTGATTGTTATTTTTTTATTGAATCATAAAGTACATAGGATAGGGTTATTTATAGAATAGCGCATTGGGCAAATAGCCTCCACGGCTTTGCATGCACATACGCACTAGTTTGTCGAAATTTTCCATGACCATTATGCATAAATGTGGCTGAATTTTGTTGATACAGCGTTGAATCTCCTCCTTTAATGCACGGGTTGTTGTGGACTTGTCGACATAGACCTGTGATTTCAAATAACCCCATTAAAAGAAATCTAATGGTGTTAAATCATACGATCTAGGGGGCCAATTCTGATCACCGAAACGAGAGAGTACACGACCTGGTCATGTCTCATGCAGTAATTGAATTGTTTCACGGGCTGTATGGCATGTGGCACCGTCTTGTTGAAACCACATATTGGCCACATCAATATCATCCAATTTCGGCAGAAAGAACTGTGTTATCATGTCGCGACATCGAGCGCCAATAACAATCACTGCTTGACCAGCCTCATTTTCAAAATAGTATGGTCCAATTATGCCTCCAGCCCAAAATCCACACCAAACAGTGACACGTTATGGATACCTTTGTTTTTCGACAATCATATGTGAGTTCTCACAACGCCAAAAGCGGCAATTTTGGCGATTAACAAAGCCATCGAGGTGAAAATGTACTTCATCGCTTAGGATGATTTTGCTCGAAAAGTCAACATCCATTTGTTGATGTTCAATAATCCATTCAACGAAGTCTCTTCTCTGTGCATGGTCATTAGGCTTCAGTTGTTGTATTGATTGAATTTTGTACGCATGGAGACACAGATCTTTAGTATACGCTGTATAGTGCTTCTTGAAATTTGCAATTCTTGTCCACGACGCCGAATTGAGGTTCCTGGATTGTCACCGGCACTCTCACGCACTGCTTCGATATCGACATTTGAACGGCTTGTTTTTGGACGACCAGTGTGTTTGGCGTCTCCAACGGATCCAGTCTCCCTGAATTTTTCAATCTCTTCACAGTTGACGAAGTTTAAACATTATTCCGACCACATTTTGTATGAAATTTTCGAACTGCGGCTGCCAAGCTTTCATTATTTTTGAAATATTGTTCGATAATGAAGACACATTGTTCTATCGCGTAACGCTCCATTTTTACTAACCCTAAACTGTCAGCTGTTGAATTGTTTTTTTTTTTAGGGTTGCCAACACTTTACTGCACAAATGGCGACAAATTTAAATCTTGTGTTAATTTTGGGACACCCATTATAATGCGAATCCCTTAGTTTTATTTATTCCTCAGTTTAAAGTCCCGAAAATAACCTAAATTTTCCTTTTGTTGAACTTCTTTCGAAGTTTATCTTGTTGTGATTTGATTTTTATAATTATAATTTATTTATGTAATTTAAAATTAATCTAAACTTATCCGTAATTTATTTTTCAATTTAATACAGGAAATACAAATTTAAGAACTTTTTTCAAAGCTAAATATTGTTTCAATTACATTCAATTACATGTACTTATATTTGGAAAGCAGAAGAACGTGCACATTTGAGAAATTTTCGAGCTTCGTCGTGAGACCTATACAAACAAAATTTTATAATTTGTTTTTGATTAGTTATCTGCTGTTTATTTCTGACCTGGTTTATCATGCATCTGCCAAAGTGTCACTTTACATTTTCTTGGTAGGGTAAATATAAGCCGTTAAAGTGTTTGTAATTTTTAAAGTAAAATGGAAATTATATCCACAAATATATATGCAATTTTATAAATTATTTTGAAAGTGTTAATAAATGTCTTATTTCGTAATGAAATTTTGAAAAAAATTATATTAAAATTGGATAAAAAAATGTATTAAAACTTGCTCTATTTATTTTTTTTTAAATTTCTGTAAAACCCGTAATAAACCACGGAATTTGGTGGTACTTTGTTAGTAATTATGGAAAGTTTTTTTCCTTAAATCCTTCAAATGTTAATAAAAAGTTATTGTTCCAAAGATATGTACATCTAAATAATAAACAATTGCATACTAATAGGTATATCGACAAAATAACTAAGTGAAAGGTATTTTAGTCCATTGTAAAAGATAAAGTCTTATAAATATTATTATCTAACTTGTTTCAGTGCAACTTTGCGTAATAATGGTTAAATAGAGGACAAAACTCATTATGCATTCCAGATATGACTAATACAAATACATGTTCATGTGTAAATAAATGATACCAGGTCCGGTTGGAGCTACTGGCCCAAAGAAGTCGTTTTCTTAATGATTCTTCCTGAATTTATTGAATTATGCAGTGGTAGAATTAATCCACAGTTATTGCAATATGCATTCATTCAACTATCGTTTTTAGCCACCTATTAGCAACGCATCGTGTTCACCAAACATTTAAAAGAATGTTATAGTAAAAGATTACTTCAAAAACTAATATTCTTGCGAGAAATAGAAAAGCGTTTGAGTAAATGCAACACTTTGTTATTTCTACATATTAATGTCTTGAATAAAAGTCGTTTGGTGCTTCTTGACATGTTTTTTTCAAGTTCTTTATTAGATTAAGCCAAAAGAGTTGGGTAAATTTTGACATCAAAATCGTTTCTAGGACCTCCAAAAATATCAGGGTGTGGGTTTATGTTGATATACAATAATTATTGAAAAACACAACATTTTGTGAGTATACCCCTTTGAAAAAATTGAGTTTTTTTCAAAAATAAAAATTTTGAATTTGGGCTCCGTGGTACCTAGAATAGTAACTCTGAACTAGCAGAATACGAAATTTCTATTGTTCATAGCAAAATCATTCAAATTTTAGAGACAATCCATTTACATGATCAATAAGGTTGATATATAACCCCTTTCCACAATTAACTATTTGTAAATTCTGTATACGCATTTCGACAAAAGTTGTCATCATCAAATCGCACCTTGTAAAACACGGCGAAGAAATTGTACGAAAAAATCGCACCGTTGCAAACCAAGATGTACACCTTGGTTTGCAACGGTGCGGATCGCGTACGGAGTGTATTTTTCGTACAATTTCTTCGCCGTGTTTTACAAGGTGCGACACTTTGAAATTATCTGCTGATGATGACAACTTGGTTGTCGAAATGCGTATACAGAATTTACAAATATTTACACTTTCAAAAGTTCACATTTTGACATGGTTTTTTCAAGTTTCTTATTCTCCCGGGATTAAGCCAAAAGCGTTAGGTAAATTTTGACATCAAAATCGTTTTTAGGGTCTTCAAAAATATCAGGTTTCGGGTTTTTGTTGATATGCGATAATTTTTGAAAAACACCAAATTTTGTAAGTATACCCCTTTGAAAAAAACTGAGTTTTCCTTCAACATAAAAATTTTTGAATTTGAGCTTCGTTGTACCTAAAATAGTAACTCTGAACTAGCAGAATACGAAATTTCTATTGTTCATAGCAAAATCATTCAAATTTTAGAGACAATCCATTTACACTTTCAAAAGTTCACATTTTGACACAGTTTTTTCAAGTTTCTTATTCTCTCAGGATTAAGCCAAAAGCGTTAGGTCAATTTTGACATCGAAATCGTTTTTAGGGTCTTCAAAAATATCAGGTTTCGGGTTTTTGTTGATGTGCGATAACTTTTGAAAAACACCAAATTTTGTGAGTATACCCCTTTGACAAAAACTGAGTTTTCCTTCAACTCAAAAATTTTTGAATTTGAGCTTCGTTGTACCTAAAATAGTAACTTTGAACTAGCAGAATACGAAATTTTTATTGTTCATAGCAAAATCATTCAAATTTTAGAGACAATCCATTTACACTTTCAAAAGTTCACATTTTGACATGTTTTTTTCAAGTTTTTTATTCTCCCGGGATTAAGCCAAAAGAGTTAGGTAAATTTTGACATCAAAATCGTTTTTAGGGTATTCCAAAATATCAGGTTTCGGGTTTTTGTTGATGTGCGATAACTTTTGAAAAACACCAAATTTTGTGAGTATACCCCTTTGAAAAAACTGAGTTTTCCTTCAACATAAAAATTTTTGAATTTGAGCTTCGTTGTACCTAAAATAGTAACTTTGAACTAGTAGAATACGAAATTTCTATTGTTCATAGCAAAATCATTCAAATTTTAGAGACAATCCATTTACACTTTCAAAAGTTCACATTTTGACATGGTTTTTTCAAGTTTCTTATTCTCCCGGGATTAAGCCAAAACAGTTAGGTAAATTTTGACATCAAAATCGTTTTTAGGGTCTTCAAAAATATCAGATTTCGGGTTTTTGTTGATGTGCGATAACTTTTGAAAAACACCAAATTTTGCGAGTATACCCCTTTGAAAAAATTGAGTTTTCCTCCAAAATAAAAATTTTTGAGTTTAGCTTTCGTGGTACCTAAAATGGTAACTCTCAACTAACAGAATACGAAATTACTACTGTTCATAGCAAAATCATTCAAAGACACTGTAGACAATCCACTTACACTTTCAAAAGTTCACATTTTGACATGGTTTTTTCAATTTTCTTATTATCTCAGGATTAAGCCAAAAGAATGAAATAAAAATATGTAACTATGAAAGGTATTGCAGTATAAAAAAAACAAGTAACTTGAAAAAGGGAGACCCTCCCTCCCAAAACGTTGTTACTAAAAATTAAGTGCTTTATTACCCCTATGGTCGAAATACCTAATACAAAAGAATAAAGTTTATACTATCTTCTTCTGGACTTCTGGGCTGGAACTGCGTCACTGGTATAACTGCCGACGTTTCGTACCCACTCGTACGGGACTCCCATACGAGGTCCATTTGTACCCACTCGTATGGGAGTCCCGTACGAGTGGGTACGAAACGTCGCTAGCTATACCAGTGACGCGGTTCCAGCCCGGAAGCCCAGAAGAAGATAGTATGGATCAAGACCGCGGAAGTGTACGTACCAGATTAATAAAGTTTATAGTTAGAACCAAATGACGAATATATTAAAAATGAAAAGAATGCATTAAGACAGTTGGAGTGAAAAAAAGGCAAAATGACAATACAACCGCGGACATTGTAAAACTATACAAGGAATACTTATTGAGAAGACAAAAGAAGGTGTTCAAAACAATTAAAAAGAGCGCACCTCCTTCCCAAATGTCGTTACTTCGACCTAATAGTCGAACTATCCAATTCTAAAGAATGAAACTGAATTTGTAAATTAGAAATTATTGAATTCTAACAAAAGATACGAATTCAGATTGGAGATAAGTTGTAAATGGTGGAAGATGGAATAAAAAAGTTTCCCGATTAAGCTATACCGTTGCAAAATTCAATTAAATACTTTGTTATAATTAATTAATTCATGATTGTAAGCACAATTATTTGATAACACCATCTGTGACGCTCGAGCCCAGATCGATGCCATAATTCGGCTCTGTGCTTTGTGCTAACGCCAGCTCGTAATGGAAAAGGTTGAGAACAACAGTAAAAGTTGCCTCTTATCTAACATTGCTGCACACCATATTACGTAGTCCTTATCACCCGAGAAAGATGATAAAACTGTATATATTGCCTGATAATTTGTTTTAAGTAGGCGACGGCTATACGATTCTAAAAACAACATATTTATTTAGGATAGGTTAGGGTCCACATATCCACACACACACACACGCATTCATATGTCTCCGACCTTGAATACTCTGGGCTTATCTTGACTTTAGTTTTCGTTCTTGTGTATTCCGGTTTTTTTTCTCTCATTTGATATCTCGTAACGGACCTAATTTTATTGTGTGGCCAAACAGGCAATTTAATCTCACGTTTATATACTTATATACAAGGATGAGCTGAAAAATCTGTGGTATAATAAAATAGTTTGAAATTTGAAACAATCCTCTACCACCACGATGCATTTGGACTTGCGACAAAATTCGGAACTCAGAAATTCGTCGAAATTATCGTTCACATCATCTTATAACTCAGCTGGAAGACGTATCTAAAATGAACAACAAAAACACTTCCACGAAAGAATGTTAAAAGGAATCATTCTATTATTAATAACACCCTATCTACTACATATGTTTCATGGATTGACCAATCATCAGGCAGATTCTGTGTTATTAATGAACGATTCCTTGATAGCGTCCATCATATCATTACGATACAGAAAAATAGTGAATAATCAACATGCCTCCCTCTCACGTTCACGTTCACGTTCAATTCATTGGACGTGAGAGGGAGGCATGTTGATTATTCACTATTTTTCTGTATCGTAATGATATGATAGACGCTATCAAGGAATCGTTCATTAATAACACAGAATCTGCCTGATGATTGGTCAATCCATGAAACACATGTAGTAGATAGGGTGTTATTAATAATAGAATGATTCCTTTTAACATTCTTTTAATTGGCAAATAGCCGTGATGCAGTGCCATCTGTCTATACGCTCTGGTAACTTAGTTATCTACATTGCGAGACAGATGCATTCTCGCTTTTTCGTTCAATTCATTGGACGTGAGATGGAGGCATGTTGATTATTCACTTCCACGAAAGCCTACATTTAACCATTGAATTCTTAGTAAGAGTAATTGATGCTTCTCAAAAGAGGGATTGAATTATTTAAGTACTGAATCGTGTGACCTTTTTATCTTGTGTTAGTTTATGTGAGAATTGAATACACAATATTCTTCTGCACTTCCTCTTATTCCAGTATTGGATCTTTCTACTCTCCTTTTGCAAAGACTCCTTGCCTCTCATATACATATATTTTTTTTAGCCCATCCTTTCCTATCCTAAATCTTTTGATTCTATTAATCACTTGATACTTTTAACAAAGTTGAATGCTCTTTCTTTTTACCAATCTTCAGTGAAACTTATTTCTTAGTATTTACGGTTTCGGCACATGTTGTGCACGAGTTTTCATTCCCCACACTTCATTCCAACTTCAGATATACCTCAGGGCTTTAACGTAGGGCTCCTACTCTTCAATATCTTTATTAATAATTTTTTTAATTCATTTGATTACTATGCCTTGGCATGTACGTATTTATTTAATTATATTTATTTATTTATTTATATTTATATTTTGCCCAACAGAATTTCTTCCATACACACATACACACAATGTTCAAAAAGTAAATATAAAATTCCCTAAATAATAACTAAACACAATAATTCTTTACAGGTAAGTATCTGACTAAAGAAAAGAAAAACATATAAAAGTACAGAAACAAGCAGAGAAAAAATGAAAACTTAGCAATTCCCCCTACTTTTACTCAATTGCTAGTCTGAGTAATGCTGCCATGGAGTCATTATGAATATCTCCTGCACAAAATATTTTATTAAAATTACTGTACATTACATACAGAGGCAACTTTAATATTACATTAGTTCTAGAAGGTGGACAGGAAAATGTAGTGTGATAACGAACTGACAATCGAGGAAAGTGAAAATTCAATTCTTCAAGGAGGGAAGGACGATCGACGACATTATGTATAAGTTTGTATAAAAATATTAAACCAGTAGAAATGCGTCTGTATTTTAGTGAGGTGACATCAAACCGTTACAGCAGTTTCAACTGGTCAATACCATGTGCTAGACAAAAGCCATCCACTCGAAAGGAGATATACAATATTTTAAAAACTATCGTTGCACAGCTTCCAAAATGATGATGGGATAGTAGGGATACCATACCAAAATCGCATATTCAAGTTTCGAACGAAAAATACAGAGGCTTCACAGGTTGTATACAAGTAAAAGCTCTACAATTGCATATAACAAAAACCCAGTAACTTCTTCGCAGATAGGACGACGTTTTCGTATGATCCAAAAATCTTTATGAAAATTTCCAACTCATTAAATTATTATACACTCCAAAATAACTTACAATGATATATTTGGGCCTGCAATGATCTAATGTTTTCATGCCTTGACAAAATTTCAGAACTCTGAAGTTCGTTGAAATTATCAATCACATCAACTTTCCTATACATGGAAGAGTTATCTATTACGTGTTCAACTAAGTTCTCGCTGTTTTTTTTATGAAAATGCAATTTTATTGTGAAAAAATGTTTACAAATGAATCATTCAAAATATTGCCCATCGCTAGCGACAACTTTTTCCCATCTTTCTGGCAGAGCTCGAATACCGTCACGGTAGAAGTGTTCGTCTTTTGAGGCTATCCACGAATTAAGCCATTTTGAGATGTCTTCATATTAGCGGAACTGCTGATTAGCCAGACCATGTGCCATCGAACGGAACAAGTAATAATCGGAGGGCAATATCTGGGGAATATAACGGGTGGGGTAGGACCTCCCATTTGAGCGTTTCTAAGTAGGTTTAACGGGTTTGGCAACGTGCGGCCGAGCGTTGTCATGCTGTAGAATCACTTTTTCGTGCCTCTGCTCGTATTGTGGCCGCTTTTCGCGCAGTGCTCGGCTCAATCGTATCAATTGAGTTCGATACCGATCCCCAGTGATGGTTTCGTTCGGTTTCAACAGCTCCTAATAAATAACACCGCCCTGGTCCCACCAAATACACAGCAAAACATTCGCAGCGTGAATATTCGGCCGAACCGACGACGTAGAAACATGACCGGGCAGTCCCCATGATTTTGTTCTCTTTTGGTTGCTGTAATGAATCCATTTTTCATCACCCGTAACGATGCGATGAAGAAAACCCTTCCTTTTTTTTTACCGCTGGAGCAGTTGTTCACAGACGAAAAAACGACGCTCAACTTCTCTTGGCTTCAAATCATAAGGAACCAAAGTTCCTTGTTTTTGAATCATTCCCAACACATGCAATCGCTGGGAAATGGCTTGGCGGGTAACTCCTAATGCTGAAGCAAGCTCTTTTTGCGTTTGGCACGGATCCTCATCGAGCAATGCCTCCAATTCAGCGTCTTCGAAGGTTTATGGTCTTCCTTCACGCGAACGGTCGTCAACATCGAAATCACCGACTTCGAAGCGACGGAACCAATCACGGCACGTTGTTTCACTTAGAGCAGCATCTTCGTAAACTTTTTGAAGTTCTCGATGCGCTTCAGCCGCCGTTTTCTTCGAATGAAAGAAGAAAAGCAACACTTCCCGCAAATGACGATTATTTGGAACAAAATCAGACATTTTCACACAAACAAAAGCATATGACGCAAAAACAAAATCACTAATGTGTCAAAGCGGTTTGTTTACCATATGTCTAAGCTTGGTTCATGACGTTTTGGTTATGTCACAATCGACTAGCACATATTACTGGAGCCATCTTTTGAAAAACAGCGAGAACTTAGTTGCGCACCTAATAAAATGAACAACAACGCTCCCATGAAAGCCTGCACTGAACAATTGAATTCTTATTAAGATGAGTTAATGCTTCTCAAAAGAGAAGTTGAATTATTTAAATACTGGGTCATGTGACCTTTTCATCTTGTATAAGTTTATGCGAGAATTGGTTTCATAATATTCTCATGTACCGCCTCTTGTTTAGGA
Organism: Dermolepida albohirtum; assembly: GCA_031893035.1. Lineage (NCBI taxonomy): Eukaryota > Metazoa > Arthropoda > Insecta > Coleoptera > Scarabaeidae > Dermolepida > Dermolepida albohirtum. The sequence continues at coordinate 560,628 of JAVIWB010005404.1, forward strand.
TCTTTCTACTGTCGTTTTACAACGACTCCTTGCCTCTCATAAACTTTTTTTAGTCCATCCTTTCCTACCCTAAAGCTGTATATCGAGAACACAAAATGATTTCTGCTGCGGAGTAGCCATTTTAAACATATGACGGTTACCAAGAAAAACACAAGCCAACTGACATCTAGCGGCTATTAAATAAACTAGACTATGTATTCGTTTTTCCAATAGCCGAGCCGAGGCGCAGCGATCGATAATTTGAACAAAATAATACTTTGTAATACGTATATTCTTTTTGAAATACGCTGTATTTTAATCGTGTACGTAAATAAGAGAAAACAAGGCAAGGAAAATGCGAAAAATAAAGCTCACAATAACATCTACTGTATAGTAGAGTACGGACACAAGGGTCTGCTATATAGTAGATGGACACCAGCCCTGCAGACCCATGCTTAGTTTTACAATCCATTCCCACGCTTTTCTATCATTAGTATTTCCTTCTCAATTGGTGATCTACAACAGTTTTATATCCTTTTTCATCACCTCGATCCATTTACCTTTGGGTTTGTCTCCTTCTTTCTTTGTTTGTATTTCAGTTATTAAAACTACCCTGTTAATCTGCCGGGGAAAAGTCTTGCTATACGTCTAGTCTACCGGATTCTTTGTGCTCGTATTTTTTCACTCAATACTTTCGCAAAGTTGAATGTGTTTTGTTTTTCCCCATATTTAGCATAACCTATTTCTTTCTATTTAACCCTACATCAATGACACAAAAAGAAAATTAAAATAGTAAGTATCATAGTTACATTTATTATTTTTAATATCGATAGTAACTGAGCCGTACGCTACTGCGAAAGCACTCGTTTCTCCAGTCTTATTTATCGTATTTTGATCATTTAAAAATATTATTCAACATTAAACATAAGGGAAAACAGACTTATTGTACCACAAAGAAAAATGAACTAATCCAACATGCGGAAATATTAAAACATAATGGGTCTTTTCAATACGAAATTAATTTCTTAATTAGGAGCGATCTCTCTGACAACAGATCTTACGTGTTTGTTCTCGATGCTCACTAAAAAATTACGCAAATGACTAGCCACTTTCGGCTCGTATTAATTTATATCGATACAATAAACGCTTCTAACTTCTGCTTTCATTGTAAGAGCGTTCGTGTCGAAAGGGGAATATGAAAAGAGTGTACGTATGTTGTGTGTATGTAGATGTGAAAAGGAGCCGCTCCGATCATACTACTAATGGGCAATCACCAGAGGAAAGTAGGTTTTATGAATTTGTTCACATCATCTTACCTGAGACTCCAAAACTATTTCGTTTATTTTAAATATTAAATTGTTGCTTTTTGTAGAAGAAAGTCAAAATTTGAAGAGTGAAATTTTCTTTGGAAATTATAAAATCGTTCTGTATTGGAAGGAGGTATACGTTAAGGATATAAATATAGAGTAATTAAGTTTGTTGTTGTGGGGGAGCGGGGTTTTTTTTCAAGTTGTTTATTTAATTGTTTATTTTTCTTTTAACTTGCTAGATATCGATTTTATGTACGCATATTTTCATTTCATGTAGTTTTTCTAAGAGTTTTTAAAAATATATTAATATGTGTAAATGTGTTTTTTCCCCATTTAATATTGTAGATATACAAAAACACAAAACATTCAAAAAAATACTGTATGATTTTGTTAGTTTATAATGTTTGTATTTTTGTAAATTTACAACAAAAATACTTACATATATGTAAGTAAAATTAATGCGCTGCAGGTCAAAAGGGAAAGAAAAAGAAAGACAATTAAATAAATAACTTAAAAAGGGGGGAACACATCTGCAACGTCATCAATATAAAGTGTTTCATTATTTCCAACGTGAAGTTAAAAATTTTAAAAATTACTACCGTATTTCTGAGTCGGTGGTCGCAACTTTAAGAGCGCTTCCTCCAATTGGCGGTCGTAATAATCGTCCCACCAGACAGGGCGTGCGTGCTACAGCGGATAAATTCAAGTCAAAATATTCACTATTGAATGTTGCTGTGCCAGTGAAGCAACACACCGGTCGAAGTACCGAAAATATCGCAATCCTAAGTGCTTCAGTTCAAAATGAGCAAAATCAATTGAGTTCGCGTCATTCACAGGAATTGGGAATCTCTTCAACCAGATTGGGGCGCATTTTGAGACAAGATCTTGGCTTACACCCTTACATAAATTATCTCAAGAACTGAAGCCTCTTGATCATTTGATGCGTCGGAATTTCTCCGATTGGGCTCTGCTAAAGTTTGAAGAAAATCTGAACTTCATCGAAAAATCATCTTCAGCGATGAAGCTCGTTTTTGGCTTCATGACTTTGTCAATAAGCAAAATATGTGTTATTGGACATGAACAAAATCACACGTGCTTCAAGAGACTCTATTACAACTACAAAAAGTGACGAAACTTCTCCGTTTGGGCTCTTCTGATGTTTAAAGAAAGAATCATTTTTAGCGACGAAGCTCATTTTTGGCTTAATGACTTTGTTAATAAGCAAAATATGCGTTATTGGACAGCCACAAAACCACATATGCTTCAACAGACTCCATTACAACTACAAACAGTGACAGTCGAGTGAATTTCACTTCGAAGGTATGATTGGACCATATTTTTTCCTCGATGAAAATGATCGCCTTGTTACAGTAAATGGAGATCGCTATCGTCCCATGTTGGAAGACTAATTTTGGCCAGAATTGGATGAGCTTCATATCAGTGACATGTGGGTCCAACAAGATGGTGCCACAATCACACGTCTGGTCTGGTCTGGTCTGATCTATGGAAGGGGAAGTTTGGTGACCCTGTAATCTTCGAGAAATGGTCTGGTTAACTGAAAACTTTGGCCGTTGAATTTCTTTTTATGGAGTTACGTTAAGTCGTTGGTTTATGCCAACAAGCTAACAACGTTAGAGGAGCTCGGGGGCAATATAGAACACGAAATTGCCAACGTTCCGATCGATATGTATGAAAGAGTGGTGAAAAATGAGCTCGATCGCTGTAAACGTACTCACGGTGGTCATATGAACGAGATCGAATTCCATAGTTAAATGTAACACGTGTACTATACCTGAAATAAGTTTCAGCCCAATATCTCAATTATTCTGTGCTTTACTTAAATACAAAATTGTTATGTCCTTATTGAAAAACCCGATATATTGTCAAAGGCAAAGTTTGAGTACCTCTGCTTTTTAAAATTCTAAGTTTTGGCAATTAAATTCATGTAAAGGAATCGTGCAGCAGCCATAAATACACGTCTTAGTTATTAATACATATTTGCCAATTTTGTACGGTCCAACATGTTTTTTTTTTACTGAAGTAGCCGTGTGAATAGTATTTGAAAAAAAAGGAATTAATTGACACGACAACCATTAAAAATTTAACCGTTTCTACGTTCAGTAATATAACACGTCAAGTCGTGCATTACTATTCCACCATCTTCCCAATTCATTATTATTTCATTAGCGTAAAATACGTACATTGTGTACTAGGGACGTTGTTATAAGTATGCGTGCGAGATATCTTATTTAAAAACCTCTTTTTTTTTGTAATATGTTAATTGAATATCTTTCCATGAGGTTAAATGTTGTTTAATAACGTTTCAAAAGAGGATTTTCTTTTTAATTAGAGAACGATGAGCCAACGAAACGTTTAGAATTAAAGATAATTATAGCCTTTTGTTATAAATGATTCGTATTAATTATAGCACGCATAATAGTATGTATTTAAGGAATTCAACGCATGAAAAATAAATGAAGTTAAATTTGTGATGAAACTGGAAAATGTTTCCTCTTTTGTTCTTACATATTGAGTTGAATTTGAATTGGACATTGTCTTTATAATGCGGACGACAAATCAATTTCGACGTCTACCAGGTTGTTCAATAAGTTGTGACGTTCGATAAGAAAAACACGATTTTATGCTTTGAAGAAATAGTTTGTTTTATTCAATATAACCTCCATTTGCTCCAGTGATCTTCTAATGTATGGATTCCATCCCTGAAGTAAGAATCCGGAAGATTGTCGAAATACGCTTGCACGACTGGTATTACCTCTTCGTTCGATGAAAATCGTTTTCCGCGCATTAATTTTTTGAGATGTGAGAATAGCTAGAAGTCAGAGGGAGCTAATTCTAGTGAATAAGGTGGACGTTGCAATATTTCGTACTTTAATTCACTGATTTTTACGATTGTTTTTTGAGCTGTGTGAGGGTGCGTTGTCTTGATGCAAAATAATTTGTTTCTCCTGCAAACCAGGTTTTTTTCTCATGAATTTTTATATCCGGTTGGCCCAAAAGGTTACAATAATAATCTGAGTTTATTTTTTTACCAGTTTGGAGGTGATCTACGAACAAAATTTCTTTTGCAATCCAAAAAACTGATGTTAATACCTTCTGATGTCTGGACCATAATTTGCTTTGGAGCCGAAGTACTGGGTTTGCACCAATCGCTAGCCTCTTGTTTTGATTGAGTATCATGGTGGTAGACCCAAATTTCATCCATAGTGATGAAACGACGCACCAAATCTTTTTTATTCTTTCTAAAACAATTCAAATGTTGCATTCGAGTGTCTTTTTGTTCCTTTGTTAACGAATGCGGCACCCATCTTGCACACAGCTTTCTGAAACACAAAATTTCGAACAAAATATTGCTCACAGTGCCTAATGAGATGCTTAAATCTCTCTCGGTTAATCGACGATCTTCCAAAGCTATATCCTATATATTTGCTACGATTTCTGGTGTCGATGCACTTTTTGGACGTCCTTTTCATGGAACGTCTTTAAGACTTGTTCGACCACGTTTAAATTCAGCAACTCATCTTTATACTGTTCTAATTGAAAGCGAAGAGCCGTTATATACTTTTAGCAATCGTTCATGAATTTGTTTTGGTGCTACACCTTCCAAGAATAAGAATTTTATCACTGCACAATATTTATTAATGTTTCCATTGTAAAAGAATACTGTAACACGTCAACTTTGAATACCTGAAAATACACCAATCAGAAAATATAAAATGAAAAAACTTCACACGTGTTCATAAAAAAGTAGTACAATTTTTAGAAAAAATAAAACGACGGACCTAATAGCGCCATCTCTTATCATACGACAAAACTTATTGAATAACCTGGTATATGCTCACACAATTAAACTTTTATATTGAGTAGATGAGGGTGTGTTTCGGTACGTATTCAGAGAAGATTCTTACCATAGCTTTCTTTCGAATGCAGTGGTAGGTATAACGAAAAGAAATACAGATTACAATCATCTACTTATCAGGTCCAGCTCCAAAATATATTGTGGCACACAATAAATCCACTGCAGTGTTTATACATGTAATTATTGATGGTAGAATGTTATCTCCTTACATGATGACGTATGTAGCCTCGCTTGAACGTATTCAGAGATTTTCGAAGTATTTTTCTTACAAATTAGTTAAAAATCATCTATTTCACATGTTCCGACCCCGAAATTCTCGTATTCAGAGAAGATTCTTGAAATACCTTTCTTTCTAATGTGATGGTAGATATAACGAAGAAATACAGATTACAATCGCCTACTTAATAGGTCCAACCCCAAAATAAATCGTCGCACAAAATAAATTCGTTATTCGAATGTTATTTTCTCACTATTCAATGCCATTTCTCCTCCTGTGAATGTGGTCAGAGATTTTGTAAGTACCTGCCTTACAAATGCAGATATATGAAAGAAATATAGACTACAATCGTGAACAATTATTTTGCAGAGAAAAACGCCGAGTACTATTTGTACGGGTTAAAGAGATGGGAGCATCGTTGGTAGAAGGGTGTAGAATTACCAGAAGACTATGTAGAAAAATAAATATAAATTTTAAGAAAAAATGTCCTGTATCTTTATTAGGTTGGAAACTTTTCAGACCACCCTCGTATATATGCTAGTTGTGTATACTTTCGTTTCATTATCAATTTTTTTTGTGCAAAAGAAAGTGTATTTAATGATGTGTTGGTTGGATTAATTTAAAATTTTTTGTGGCGTCAGCAACAAATGTTCAGTAATTAGAGATGAAATTCCGAACAAATTATCTAATTTTGATAACTGTTTCTTTTTCCCTTTTAGCATACGCGTTCTCTTAGTAGTCTGTATTTGTCTATAATAAAAAATATATATGTATATGAAATCGACTTTCTAAGTAGTTAATTTTATTTGTATTATTAACAAAGGAGTTAATAATAATATAATATTATATACACCGCTTTCCAAAAGTACGATAACAAATATATTTTCTTATAGATCATATTCGATATATACGTTTTTTGGTTAAAAAGATCATCAATACTAAACAATTTCACACCATTTATAACTGTAGTAAATTTCAACAGTAGATCAAGGATCCGCACAAAAATAAAAATGTTTGCTTTATAATTTTCACAAAATATGTATTAAAAAGTAATGGGACATCTGCGGGGCTTAGCTGTGCTAGTGGTTTCATTTATAGCCCTGTAAATGTCCCATACAAGAGGTGACGAAACGTTGGTACCAAAATTGTCGATACTGTTGCAGTCCGGAAACAAACATGAAGAATGTATGGATAACGACCGCAAAAGTATACGAACCAGATTAATGATTACAAGTATTTAAATGTACTGCATAGTTGGAATCATTTTTGTTATGATTAAAACTTATTTTGCGTTCCGATATCCTTGTTTTCATCTTCCAGTTTGACCGATATAAATCTTAGAGTAATCATCACAAGAAAGCTTACAGACTTCCAACTAGACTAAAGCAAAAGGATAAAGTTACCATTACTTGAAACTATGGAAATAAACACAAAAAATGCAATAATTTATTAAATGACTACATTTGAATAATTCTCCATTGTTAAACTATATTTTATTGTAATTGTATAACACCCCCATCCTGAAAATAATTTAGTTGGTTGGACTGAATATATTTCATTTGTGTTACATTTACATTGTAGTCTGAAGAAGTTACAGTGCCGGCGAAATAATTGTTACAATTTTTTTAATAAAAATATTTTGTGAAAATCACACAACTGAGTTTTTCTGTTTCATTTTGGATTTTCATCAAGTAAGGGTGACATCAGGTAATTAAATTACTGACAGTTTATTCTTATTACAATTTCTAGCTATAATTTTGTTATGTTAAAGTTAAAGCATATTTACATAACATAACACATGCACTGAAAATACAATAAGCAAACCAAAAATGAAAAAAAAAATAAAAAGCCATAACCAAAACAATGTCACTTGAAAGGATCTGGAAAGAAATTCATATTAGAGACCATATTTGGTAATGCGTAACTTGAGGATATTAATTCTGGCTCTAGGCAGTAAGAATATGTGTGATGTTCGCATATACAAGTTAGAAGAGCAACATAGTAGCATCTATTTCATTATTAAGTTCGAAAGAAACTTCGCATCGATAAACTTCCTTCTCTCGGCCAAGGACTGAAGTGTCTCTTAAGCAGGGTGATGTAATTTATGCCAATGAAAGGATTAGGAGTCATCATTCTTGCAACTCAAGTATTTCAGAAACCGCTTTTGCAACCATTCCAGAAGCAATTGATATAAATAATAAGGATATCATATAATAGCGCTACATTCTTGTTTACTTCTCACAAAAGCGAATTAAGTTGACTTAAGTTGACAAAGCCAAGAGATTATTAAAATACCTACAAGAACGGATAAGGAAATCCGACGATCCCACATCTCTAAGAACTGTGGCGATATGTTTACCGCCTATCGAATAGTAGAATCAAATATGTATATACATTTGCTAACTCTGTTTTGAAAGCCTTGTGTCATTGAAATAAAACCGATAAATATTTTAAACAATTTTATTTTCAACAGTAAACTGTTCGGTATGTGGAGGTACATTTGAATATAATTTTACAAGCATAAATATAACAGTTCAAATTGTTCTACACGTATAAATATTACTTGAAATACGTTCGTATTGAAGAACAATTCAAAATACCTCGCTTCACGTTCAACGTATCGAGGTGGCCATGCACCCTTAATAAAGTTAAAATGTTTGACACTGTCAACTTTGCATCCACTGGGGAACGTCGTTTAATTACGCGGCAGTCACAGTGAGGCAGACGGTCAGGTAGGTCCATCTCAGTCCCCTGACATAGACTATGTACATGATGATATAAAGTTACTGTCGATAAGTATGATGATTTACATATAATAAGGAAAATAAATATAATTACTACATAAAATACATCATAATATACATAAAACACATAATATACGTCAAATACATTCTAAAATAAAATAAAATATTTTAATTTTAACATTGTTAAGTCTTTAACAAATTTGTTATTGTTTTATATGTCGTATGTTTTCAAAACGAAACACAGAAATCTGCTTCTGGGCTTCCGGGCTGGAACCGCGTCACTTGTATATCTGCCGACGTTTCGTACACATTTGTATGGGACATCTTCAGGGCTGAACTACTGTACTGAAACTGATATACAAGTGACGCGATTCCAGCCCGGAAGCCCAGAAGCAGATAGCATTGAGTCTACATACCAGATGAAACACAGAAACTTTGCAAAATGCTTTCGGCATTTCTACGGCTTTAAATTTACCATACAAGCAAAGACATTCCAATTTATCGACAGCTTTTGGTGATAGGGCGTATCTAACTATAGCTGACGAAGGACACATTCACTAGAGTTACGTACTGGTTTCACGAATTTATATGTGGAAGAGATGCACTAGAAGATGAACCAGGATCTAGATAACTTGCAGCATCTGTTTGTGCTAAAAATATTATTACCACAGAATATTTCCCATAGATAGATGAAGAAGAATTAGGCACCGAATTATTTGCATCAATTTAACAAACATCTACATGTAAGAAAACTGGCTGACAGTTGATCACATATTTATTAGACTGGTGTAGGTTTATGCTAGAAAAGTTAGCTGGAGGAGCTTCCTAGAAGATTATTGATAAATTCAGGATATATAATAATAACAACTCCAAGATAACAAAGCAATCACTGTTTAGGTGTTTGAAAATCAATGGAACCCAACAAATTTGCTGTCAAAATGTAAGCTATAAATGCTATTTTCTTAAGGTGCAATGTTTAAATTACAGTAATTGCTCTTGAAGATCCAAAAATTGGTGTATAGAAATTTTCCTTCCTCATCTCTTTGTTTTGGGTTGCGTGAAATTTTATGTGAACATTAAAATGTTATGGAAAAATCTATAAATTCTCATAACTCATTATTGAAAGTAAATTTTCGATATCATAAAGGCAGCGGAAAAGATATGTGAAGATGCTAATTTCGCATCAGGTAGTGCAGAAAGGATTCAGAAGGTTTAATGTAGAGAAACGAGTGTTCAAGGTTGGTTGTGCTTTGGGCATTCGGCCATTGTAGATTCGATGCCTTACCTGGAGCTCTTGAATTGAACACATCAACCAGCACTAGGAAATTATCCACTGAAGTTGGTGTATCAAAAACATATCATTCGAGATCTTTAAGCAGGTGACAAGGTCGTCAAACCAAACTGTAAAGTATCACATGATTTGATAGAAGTGCAAGTACATGTAGAAATCTATAAGAAGAAGACGCTATAAACCCTAGAAGATAGCTTATTTTGTAAATTTTGACTTGTCATGATAGATGGATTGACTTTTCTAAATCAAACAAAGAAAATGAATGACTAAACCCCGAATATATAATAGAATTTGGCATTAAACGAGACAGATTCTTTAGAAGAATGTGTGGCAGTAAATGTATTGGGTTTGGTGGAACGAACTTTGGTTTGTTATAAACTTTTGCAACCAATAAAAACCATTAATTTTCTATTGTGCATCAAAACAACCCAACTCTGCGTACAGAAGCAAAAAAACATTTTTTTTAGACGAATCAGAAGTTCAACTTGGTCATTCATCTACGATACACCGCAGAGCTTGCCTACAATGATTTCCATATGTGACCGTTAATTGAAAGTTTGATGCATAATAAGAGACTTCCTATCGTTAATTTTGGCATTATTTGGTGACTTAACAATAGAAGAATATTTTGTCTGTTTCAAAGGGATTCAAAAGAATGAACATTTGTAATCTGGCTCGTAGATTCAGTCTCAGCGCGACTCTTAAGACCTGAAGATATCCTATACAAGTAGTGATGGAACGTCGGTACTAAAATTATCGATGACAGGGTTCCAGAATGAAAGCAAAACAAAAAAAAACAAAATCATTTTCTTGAAAATTTTTCTAAAAGCCCTTGGCTTCGTTTACATAAAATAAGTTCCTGCATTCATATTTATTGCATGCCTTTCTAAGTACTCGAACGCAAGGTATTTTGAGATAAATGAAAACGTAAATATTGTTTTTAAGACATTAGTAACTATGGTTACAAACCAATTAAACAATCATTTTTTTAAATATGGTTTCAAAGTAACTGTGTACAACATATGTATTTCTACTACTTTAGTTGGTTTTTTAACTATTTTAAATAACTCTTGGGACAATAAAATTCTGTACACGGCAGTAACTTTAACATAGTTGACGACGGTGTCTCTTTTTCATTTAAATACCACCATTACACCTCTGTAAAGTCACGCTTTTAATTCCCATCTTACATATTTCTACATCTGCAACAAGACGCTTTCAGTTCATCAAAGAAGGTGGTACCTTCTTCAATCTTACACCCTCTTTTTCCCCCCCCCTCCAACGTCGTGCATTTAAAGCCTCTCAGTCCCCGTTCCTCACCTATAGTAGTCTTACGGCACATCCTTTCTGATGTATAATACTCATTTTAATAAGTTTTTTAAAGAAGCTCTTTCTCCGGTAGAGCGGGGGAGGTGCGACGACAGCGGAAAGGATAAGAAATTACATCAAAAGCATATTGTCCGTGACAGAGATTTGCCTTTGATCTTTCACTTCCTACTCCTACCGGTTAATTATTAACAAGGAAGAGGCTTTAAGGTGCTTCGATGAGACAGTGGCGTAGAAGCTGCTTGATGAAGCCATTTTTTTTGTGAATTAAGGAAAAAATTTTATAAAAATCATGTAGATGGGAGTTAAATCTTAAAATATAATTACTATCGAATTAGATAAATGTTGCTGCATCTAATTATTCATTTTTACGATGCAAAATTGAAAAATTCTAAATTTTACTGCCTTTTATATCGAGTAAATGTAACAGAGATTTTTAAAAAAATTGTGTTCCTTTTGAGATTCGAACCTACGATTTCATTTTTACCGGACACGTGTTTAAATCACTCGACCACAGAGAACGGTGATATTGGAATCTAGCATGTCATAAATTGCAATATGGAAAATGTACACACTATTATCTTGTAATTTTAATAACTCAAACGAGTCTAGAGTCTAAAACTGAAATTTCGTCCGCAAAAATTGAATCAAATTAGGTAGTTTGAATTATTAGGTACTTCCTATAACTGTAAAACCAAATCTTCCTGTACTTGCGGAGGCTTTACCACTAATGAATCAATACTCTATATTACTTCGTGTCTACCATTACAAAGTGGATACAGAAAATAATTTCCTTTTTGTGTATCTCTACTAGATTAACAAAAATTGACCTTTAAGAAATGTCATGATAGAAATAAAACGTAATCAATGAAGCTTTGCTTCTAAGAGAGAAATCCACATGTCCATCGTTGCATATCAAGTTGGAGCTTATGAAATACATTATAAAGGCTTTAAATCGACATGGACTTTGTTTTGACTTCTTGGTACGTAAATTTTGTGTAATTGGCAAGGAAAAAATGAAAGATGGTATATTTAATAGTCCTCAAATAAGGCAGCTTATTAAAGATTCAGAATCTACTGTATCAATGAAGCAGATTTATTCTAAAGCTTTGTGAAAAATATTCTTTACAACTTTCATGTTGCAGGTTGTAACATGAGTGTAAAAGTTCATTACTTCCATTATGACGGTGTCCAGAAAACTTTGATTTTAGTGGAGAAAAGGGGCAAAGGCTCCATCAGGACATTAACACTATGGAAGATCGATATTAACGGCCACATTATGGCTGACTGCTGTTAGAGTCTCCAGCGGATAAACTCCATGTTAGGAAATCATGTAAAAGAATTTTTAAGTGGTAAGTGATGATTGTATATTTGTAGATTTTGTTAGATAAACAGTTTATCTTTTTTTGACTGGTAATTGGATAAAATATAATAGTTTAATCATTGAAGGTTGATATATAACCCCACACTGTGTGCGTTTTGGCTTTCAGCGGCACGGTTCGTGAGCGGAATTTGTTTTCGTACAGGTATTTTGCGGTAGTTTTCCAGATGCGACACTGTTTAATTATCTGCTGATGAGACAACTTAGTTGTCGAAATACATATACAGAATACGAAATTTAATGTGGAAAGGAGTTATATATCAACCTTCAGTGATTAAGTTAATCAACCACAGGCTCCATCAAAATCACCTTCAAAATGTAATAGTAATAAGTAAAGATGGGCAATATTCTCGATTCTCAGTTATGATTTGCTCGCTTCTCGAATGAATGTGTCGGACACGGATGTGAAGACTTCTAAATAGCCTCTTGTATTTATATTGTATGTAATAATGTCACAGTTACGTAGTTCAAGAAACGACCATCGTAAAATACAGTCAATAATTTAATTTAAAAAAAAAATCTTGTATATTACGAGTAGGATCCATGCTTTACATCAACTTTATATCATGTAGCACGTACTTAATAATTTCACAGACCTCATATTCCTGATATATAATCATCGAAAGATCTAAGCAATTATATCATTACATTTACACAAAAACATATACTTTATATATAAGTTACTCGTAAAATCTTGTCATCAGAATAGTTATCTTATAAATTAATTCGAAATTCTATTTAATTTTTTAATTTGTTCCTTAAATATATGTTTTGTTGACATAGTGTAAAGACCATCCTACATAAATTCGGCAGATATATTTTCGTGTACATCGTTAACTTTTTTACGATACATACTGTACATGCTATCAAGGGCATGCCTATAAAGCGCAGATCAAGTTCACTATTTCAGTTAAAAAATGAATTAATTCTATTCTAAAAGAGGTCAGTATAACGTGTCTTAAGAAATTTTCCTGGAAACAGTTACAAATGTACGAAACGTCTCCAAAATGTCTTTGACTGTGTAATCATTGGTTAATTGAATTGTATGACAAGAAATTTGCAAAAATAAATATCACATAAAATACTTGTAAGTCAACGCTGGTTATAAAGCAAATTTTGTGTCTGGAATCTGTTTTATTTTTTTTATAATTTATTCATTGAAGAAAATATTTACAATTTTTTAATTTTATTATATAAAAGCTATTTAATTTATTTTGTGTTCCTAATAATATCGTAATATTACGAGAACGTCACAACAATGAGAAAAATTTAATAAAAATTTTTATCCCTGCGAAAATTCTTCCGGACCAAGTGCAAAATTTTTCGTAATTATCCCACGGAGTAACGAGCCACCTCGCGCGAAATACCTTATTTAGCTCCTCGCACACCCTCGCCCCTCGATCTCGCGTCACCGAAACGAGAGAAAAAAAAAAAAAGAGAATTTCGGTAGCCCGAGGGCATTCCTCATCTTCTTCCAAGGGGGTGCTCCAGTTATCCCCACCATTACACATATAGCACCCCCACTATTGTAGAGGGGGTAAAACATTTACGTTGTGCTAGGTTAGGTCAACCCTCGTGTGGTTTCTTACATTTAGTAAGCCACTGCGTTCCATGTGTGTGCGGTGGGTTTCCAAAGAACGCGGAATAAGAACGTTCACATGCCTATGTGGAAACTGCATACATTTTTGACAGACGAAACGACACGCAAAACACAATCATGAATATGATATGAACGCGCTGGTCCTTCGCGTTCATACGTTTTATTTATGTCCGTCTAGACACGGGACGAACTTTTTTTTTTGTTTTTAAAAAGAAAGAGCAGTGTTTTTGATCAGTGTAATCGCCCAAATGGTGCCCTTTTTACGTTATTTGCAAAATAATAAAATGAACTGTGGATGATTCTGTTAAAGACAATATCTTTCTGCACTGTTTATGATGCCTTTGTTGCAAGAAAATACAGCCAAAAGAGGTGAGATTATTGTACATGCCTTAGATATTGTATAATATTACGAAAATTAAAAATAATGAAATATTTTTATCGGTGAGAAACGCAACGTAACCTTTCTAAAAAATAAAATTAGATTTTATGCAATTTTTATTAATTATACAAAGTTTTACTACATTTTTTTCTATTTTCTATTTATTAAAGACGACATGCAATATTATTATGTAAATAAATGTATTAGAAACAAGTTAAAATAATGTTTTAAATCTAAAAATTTCAATTATTTTAACCCAAAATAGGGCTGTATGCCCTGCTTTCTTTAAAGAATTAAATTCTATGAGACCCCAATATATTATTTTTTAAATCATATTAAACTCACATAATATGTAAATAAATTTACATAAAAATTAAAAATATATATATTTTAACAATTATATACCTACAATTATATACCTACCTAGTAATACCTACACCATAAATAAAAAAAAAAGTAATTATAAAGAACTAAAAAAAATTCAAAATATTTATTTAATGACACTAACTATTAAAACGATAATGTTTACTTAAAATTTTTACGATGTACGATGTAAAAATTCGACTCATATGAAAACATACCGATCACGTGTATTTGTATTATATTTTTTCTTATCTGCAATATTGAAATATTTAAATTTAATTTTAAAAGCGTTTTTTTTATTTTAAAGTCATTTAACGTAAAAAATTGAAAAATTGAATGGCTCGTTGCAATTAAAAAAAGTGCGATATACAAATATTAAAACGTTCAATTTTAAATATTAAATATTTATAAACTGTCAGATTTTAAATAAATATAATTGAAATTGAAACGAAGAGCCGATACAAATAACTAAATCAAAGATTAAATATCTGTACCTGCAATAAATAATATAATTACCTCTGAATATAAATTACACAATTACACAATATATAATAGGGCAACGTATCAAATATATTAATATTGGCAAACATATTTATTTTGAATTATACCCCTGAATTTATCAATATTAATATAATATATAAATTGATACGTTATCATGCTATACATATAGCATGTTAGTCATATTATAAACGTCGCAATAACGTATTTTATTTTTTATTTCAACACGTTCCTACAGTCGACATATTCTTCGTAAATTAATCATACCTATTTCCATTGCAAACACTCTGAATTCAATATTACATTTTATTTGATCAATAAGGTTGATATATAACCCCTTTCCACAATTAACTATTTGTAAATTCTGTATACGCATTTCGACAACCAAGTTGTCATCATCAGCAGATAATTTCAAAGTGTCGCACCTGGTAAAACACGGCGAAAAAATTGTACGAAAAACAAACTCCGTACGCGATCCACACCGTTCAAAACCAAGATGTGCACTACTGATGGTTTTGAACGGTGTGGATCGCGTACGGAGTTTGTTTTTCGTACAATTTTTTCGCCGTGTTTTACCAGGTGCGACACTTTGAAATTATCTGCTGATGATGACAACTTGGTTGTCGAAATGCGTATACAGAATTTACAAATAGTTAATTGTGGAAAGGGGTTATATATCAACCTTATTGATCAAGTCAATCAACCGCAGGCTCCATCAAATTCAATTACATTTTATGATATTAAATCTTCGTTTTATTGTATTTTTTATTTTTTTAATCGAGGGTTGATATTAAATATATAGGTTTACGTATTATGTATTTAAAGCTGAACGACTATTTAATAAAAATTTCTAAACCCAATAAATAATTAATAATGTTTTAAATTAAATTCATATACATTTAAATATTTTTTTAAAATTTTATTGCGAAGTAATAATAATACAACCCTATTAATACAGGAAAATTTTATAAAAAAAAACATAGTTGAAATAAAACAACATATTGTTTTTATATTTAACACAAATTATACAGGAAAAAATCTTCAATGAAATATTAAATTTAAATTTAGTATTCATAAGAAATTCTACATTCACTCATTCACTAGACGAATCTAATGTAATCATGAAGAATTTTCATTTTGAATTTGATGGAGCCTGTGATTGATTAACTTAATCACTAATTTTGATATATAATCCCTTTCCACATTAACTTTCGTAATTCTGTATACGCTTTTCGACAACTAAGTTGTCATCATCAGCAGATAATTGCAAAGTGTCGCACCTGGTAAACCGCGACGAAAATTAATGTGAAAAGGGGTTATATATAAACCTTAGTGATTAAGTTTTGAATTGTTGTCTTTCAGAAAAGAATTACAATGCTTTCGGCGCTATAAAACGTTTTAATTTAAAATAATTTTTGGGCAAATATTAAATTGAAAGCGGCTACCGTGCGTACCCTACATGTATAATTAATGATTTTATTCAAATATAATTAAAAATTATAAATAATATATTCGATGTGATAACAAACTTGTTTATGTATATTTTTTTCGTTACCGTTTGTATTGTACTTAATTTTATTTGTATTATTTAAATAAAAATCATTTTAATCATATCTCAAAGATTTTACGAACAATAAGAACCTCAGCCTGGTACAGAAAATACAATAAATTCTTGAAAGACATATAAAGGAAATTGTTTAATGCTCCCATAACCTTAACGTAGTTTAACTTAAATACGATTTTATATTCACAAAAATTAAGTCAAGTACTGACCGGTTTTTTTTAATGCTTTAAGGGGTATAAACTTAATTCGGTTATTTAATAAAATTAATAAAATGTATTTCGTTCCTTTTACAAATCTTTGTTTCACATTGAATACGACTTCGTAGACTGCCTGTACATAGAATTGCTGTACTGACGTTATTATATCTACATTGTATATTAAATACATTTTAAAAAAGTCTCTAAAGCGGGTAATCGTGCCATTTTACGACGCTAAACAGAAAAATTCTAATTTTAACCGCTTTTCACATCGTTTATGTAACGAAATTTTGAAAAAAAATTTATTTTCCGCGCACGATTCGAACCCGCGATTCCATTCTCCCCGGGAATGTGCCATCACCATTAGACCACAGAGACAGTGAATTTGAATTCTTTTAATGTGCCATGAATTACATTATGGAAACAGTTCTTCGTTAAAACGTAAAAGTTCATAATTATATGCGATTAATAACCTACTTTGGGTTTTTTATTTAATGACTGTTTGCAATTTACAACGCAATTATCCGCTTTTGAGAGTTCATTAAAATATATTTAATCTACAATTGAAATTGAAGAGGTGGCTCTGCTTACTATCTCAAGATCAGCACGGATAGCTTCTACGGCATCCATAATTAATTGCGTAAATCAAATTTTCCAACCTTTCGCATAAAAAATAATTTAAGCGATTTAATTCTGGTTGACTCTGGCAATTGCTGAACCTCTTCCGATCCACTAGCTCGTATTATTTTGATTAAGAAAATCTATTACTTGTCTACTAAAGTGCTGAGGAGTGCCATCGTTTGTCTTCTTACACTAAGAGAAACGTAATTCAGTAATGTTGTGAGATCATTTTCGAGGAAACGTAAATAAAGAATTACCAAGAGACGTTCTTCGATTACAAACGGATCAATGGGATGGTCGTCAAGAATAGCGCACCAAACTTTCAGCAAAGATGCGTCAAATATATGCCTTTCAAGTTATTAACGATATTCATGCCTGGATGCCTTTTATAAAGGTTGATCTAAGTTGAAGTTCAGGATTTGAATTGCGCTCCATTGTCTTTATGAGAATGTTATAAGTTTACGTTTTGATAGGTTCTATGGAAATAAATGGCAAATGAATCATAGCGCCTTACAGTGTGCATGATAACTTATAAATCATACAAATTTATTATGAAAACAAGCGATCAGTTGCGAGTACTTTTTGGAAGCAATAATATACCAAATTGTAATATATTGGAAATAGGTGGTGTGGTTATTGATAAACAAAGGACCCGGTATGGGCCCAAAAGTCATTCCTAGGAAACTATTTTTGGGTAAATAAGCAACTGGTTCTTTCATACGGTATTACTCAATAAATTTTAAGAAACGATCTGCTTCTAAATGCGAACAAAATCCAACGGACGCCAAGAACTTATAGGGAAAAACTACTAGAAGCTCCGTACATTCATGAATTGGGTTTTTGAGAATAGAGAAGTTAATGTTGTCTTTTGCAAAAAAATTATATCGAGGGAAGCTTATTTTCACTTGAGCGACTATGAATCACCAAAATTGTCCCATCTAGGATAGTGGAATCCACATTTTTTTCAAGAGAAACCAATTCATCTCCAAAAATGCTTCATCTGGTGTACACTACGGCCTGGGGGAATTATTGGTCCGTATGCCTGTGAGGATGGAAATGGCAGTCACTTTCAATAGTTTCGATAGTAGTCAATGATTTGCGTCATCAGGAAGTGTACACTACGGGCTGGGGGAATTATTGGTCCTTATTCTTGTGAGGATGGAAAGGGCGGTCACTTTCAATAGTTTCGATAGTAGTCAATGGTTTGCGTCATCGGGAAGTGTAAAACCACTTGTCTTTCAATAAAGTCAATGGTTTTTACGTAAATAATATGTGGTTTCAACAAGATGGAGTCACATGTCACGTAGCAGGTGAAATAATTACTTTACTTCACACATAATTTTCAAGGTGTTATCTCCAAGAAGGGCGATTTCAGTTGGCCACCCAGGTCTTGTGATTTAATCCCACTAGACCTTTTATTGTGCGGCTATTCGAAGGAATGGACTTAGGGCAACAAATTTGCTACACTTCCAGAGCTATAGAACATCATGCAATTGCTGATATAGAGTCGAAATTGCGTGAAAGCATCATGAAAAATTTCAGTGAAATGCTGACATATCAGATTCTTAGAGGACATTTAACTGATACAAGGGAGCGTTTTTATATTCGCGGAATGGGGGACAAGGGGTGGAAATAAAAAAACCAAATTATTTTTCTTTTTCAATATATTCACCTGCAAGACGGATACATTTTTCACATCTTTCAATTAATTTATTTATACCCTCATAAAAAAATGATTTCTCTTTATCTGCAAAATACGCCGAAACTGCCTCCTTGATCTTAAATGGCTTCTTTTAGTCGCTCTAATATTGAAGCGTAATATTCTCCGGTTATAGAAACACCTTTATCTTTATAATCAATCAACAATATTCCTTCCGAGTCCCAAAATACCGTTGCCATGAGTTTCCCAGCTGATTGTGACACTTTAAATTTCTTGGGAGGTGCTGTGCCCTTTTTATGTCACTGCATGGAGTCTTGTTTGGACTCAGGTTCATAATGATGAACCCAAGTTTCGTCTCCAGTAACAATTCCACTCAATACACCATCCTTGTCTTCATTACAGAGGTCCAAAAATGCACGCGAACACTCTACGCGCTGTTGTTTTTGCGGCGGCGTGAGCATTCTCGGCACCCATTTTGCGCTGACCTTAGACATGCCGAGATGATCGTATAGGATTTTAAAAATTGTTATATCGGATACTCCAACCATTTCTGCGAGTTGTTTCTTCTTTAGTCGAGCATCTTCGAGTACAATTTGTTCAACTTTTTGGATAAGTGCTGGCGTGGTCACCTCAATGTTCCTGCCCGGCCTCGGGTCGTCTTCAAGGGATTCCCTTCCTTGTTTAAATAAACTATGCCACTTGTACACCATGGTTTTTCCTGGACAAGAGTCGCCGT
This sequence comes from Dermolepida albohirtum, assembly GCA_031893035.1. Taxonomy (NCBI): domain Eukaryota; kingdom Metazoa; phylum Arthropoda; class Insecta; order Coleoptera; family Scarabaeidae; genus Dermolepida; species Dermolepida albohirtum. The sequence continues at coordinate 580,371 of JAVIWB010005404.1, forward strand.
AAACCAATGACATCTCATTCATTATGGTCGCGACTGATTTTCCTTGCCTGGTAAGAAACTTTATAACGGCACGATATTCGATTTTTTCCATATTTCACTTTTCACTCCTGATTATGTTACTTGGTTGACGATAGCTCAAAGACTAACTGTCTAATAACAATGAAACTTCGTATTTATACTAATCACGCCCCTAATGCGCCTACTCACCCCTCTACAACCCGCTCATTCCGCGAATATAAAAACGCTCCCTCGTATCTATTTTTCCATATATAAGTGCTGAGTTTGTACGTTATATTGATTTTGTATAAATGAAACTCTAATTTATCCAACATTTTGCTTTTTATTCGGAACATAAGCCCTGAAGTTTAATTTAGATTACATTCGTAGTGCCAGCAAAGAGAAGAATAAAGGTGACTGACTTAAAATACAAACTCTCGCGAGAAAAAATGAAAATATTTTGCGGACGATTCAATACAATCCAGTGCCAGTAATATTGCGTAATTCTTTAGAAAAAGTGAGTGTAAAAATTCTGCTGTTTTAACACCAGATATAGTTTTGAAAGTTACAAAATTTTTAATCAAAGAAAAATCCTCATACACGATATAATACACTTAATTGCCAAAACAACTATGAAGTAAATTTCGCGTGAAATTTTACGGCACTTCTCCAATAATGAGAGAACGATATACAAGTATTTAATCACAATATTTGCATTTTTATTACCCGCAAATAATAGACTTTGAAAGTAGAAATAGAATTTATGATTCCTATTGAAGATGTATCTTAATAAAAAGCGTTATTAAAATTACAAAAAAAAAAAATTAATGAGTCGAAGGAACGCCTTACGAATTTTACAACAGAATAATTCGGTTTAATGAAAATAATGATAAAATGGATGTAGAAATATAGAAAGAATTTTGATTACGCTTGGTTCGCCTAAATTTAGAATCGAGTTGGCTCTGAATTTGTTAATTTATAAAAATGACGTTACAAGTCGTAATTACAATAAACAACTTTCGTGTAAACGTCCGCGTAAGTTGTAAATTAAATATTTATGTGAATATTACTTACGTCAGTTTCTAAAATTTGATCGATTTAGGATTCGAAGTATTAGTTCATTGAAATTGCGATTTGAGACTCTCGAATGTCTACTAAAAAAAAAGGATATAAATTTTAAAACATATAGGAACTACAAAATGTATAATATTACGAACGTTTTATATACATAAAACTCTGTATAAGTCACTTATCTTCGTGTAATACAAAAAGGACGTTGGAAATATCCCGGCAAATACGAGGGTGGTCCCAGAAGTACCCGATCCAACAAAGAAAACAAAAATTTTGGAAAGAAATATACTTATTTTTCTACATAATCTCTCTATACACTTTTCCCAACGATGTTCAATAAGTTGGATACACTTTTTATAATAAGAACTGTCTTGCTTGTCAAAATAGGCATTAACTGCCGACATCACTTCTTCATCGTTGGAAATCTTTGACCACTGAGCCATTTTTTTTCAAGTTTGGGAACAGAAAATGATCCGTGAGGGCTAAATTTGACGAATAGGGTGCATGAGGTAGCAATTCAAACTTTAGTTCATTAATTTTGGCCATTGCAATAACGGATTTGTGAGCTGGTGCATTGTCTTGATGAAACAACACTTTCTTCTTAGCCAAATGCAGCCGTTTTTACTCAATTTCTTCGCTTAAACGTTGCAATAAGTTCGCACAATACTCGCCGTTGATAGTGTTTCCTTTTTCAAGATAGTCAATGAAAATTTTTCCAAGCCGATCCAAAAAACCCGATGCCATGACCTTGCCTGCAGATAAAACGGTCTTCGCTTTCTTTGGAGCCAATTCTCCCTTTTGAGTCCATCGTTTTGATTATTCTTTTGTTTCTGGTGTGAAGTGATGTTTCTATACAAGCACCATCACGAATTCGTGTTACTCTCGCGAAATCAAAATCTTTGTTTATAATACTCTTGAAATTTTCTACAACACACAAATTTTTGTCACTTGTAGTAGATAGCAGTGAGTGTACATCGTTCATAATTTACATTGACTCCACTAACGACAACCCAGTATTTTGACTCAGTAGAACTGTTGGGTTAATTGTCGTCAATTTGTTTTAAATCGGTTTCTAAAGAAGTACACTTTTTTGATATTTGAAATTAATGATTTGAAATGAATACTTTGTGCTACAGCGTGTAAAGCATAAGCCTTACACGTCACATGTAAAAACCGCGCCCATAAACTCTAAGGGCACGGCCTACACTACACATTGTCGCTGCATCATCAATTACAAACATCAACAGTTGATCAGTTGAAAATTGAAATTTGGCATATGTTTCTGTAACGCTCTCCAGGATGACAGGTTCCAGTTGCGATTGTATTTATTCTAGAAGTCATGAAACGGTTGCTTATTGAGTAGATGAAGAGATTATCATCAAACATAAATTGCGTTTTTAGTGGCACGTTGTTTTTCTTATTTTGGTGTTGTACACTCTTCATATGATGTTTACAGTCGCGTTTGTCCCAGCCCATTAACGGTTCATCGTAAACTTTACAGTATATCTTAGCACCATTTTAATATAAATCAGGAAATTCATCAATAAACTTTTGCACTGGGTCAGCCAATGGTCTCGCACATCCGATATACTTAATAATAATACGTTCGCCTAATATAAAGATCTGCTCGGTATTAACTTATAATTCTACACTTCACCAGCTTTATTACACTGGTGAGGGCGTTATACTCAGCACGAACCTACCCTTCTGGAAGATATCCCAGGTCTATTTATGACCAGAATTGCCAAGACAGGCAGCGCTCTATAACCGTCCGCGTTCTAATTAAAGGTTATATGTTAAAGTCTTCTAAAACGATTATGTATTTTAGTGTATTATTTAGTAAATAACTGTTTAAATATATTAAATGATTCATGAACATCTGACTCACTTATATTGGTAGTGTAAATTCTTGTTATTTACATATATTTAATGGACAGTAGTAAGACGTTAGACGCCAGTAAATTTTAATAATATATACACAATTCTGAAGCATTTTCTCTTCTATGAAATATTATCAATATCAACGTTGATTATAAAGTAGTCGATAAAATAAAAGGTGATATTTTCAATAGACTTGTCTGAGCTAAAATTGATCAAGCTACAAATATCGTGTGGGTAAATTTGTGGTAAATATAGTGGTTGATATGTTACATCTTACACAACACCACCAACCTTATTTACTATTATTAGAAAGGGGCCAAATAACTGGAACGGTAGAAGTAGTTCGTGAAAACTTCGCCGATATTCTTGATTCGTTATTAACTTTATTTGGCTTACAATTGCTGCTATTTATATGATATAATAATATTTCCAAATATGCACATCGCCTATATAGCACATTCTCAGCAGCGTATTTGCGAATTCATCAGAGAAAGTTGCAAAGTAAAGGTCTGAAATTGGACCCTAGCGGAACACAAGATGTAGATCTATAATTATAAGCCCTACCCTTGAGGGTAGATTTAGAAGTTATTAAAACCAAATTCTCTCAATTTACTCATCAATAATCAATGGTATATTGTATTAAAAAGGTAACTACGTAAATGACATCCAATTAAATACAACAATTTACTACCTCAGACGCGTTTTGTATCGACCCATCATAAAACCGTGAAAGCCCAGCTCGAATGCTATTCTAAATTTAATGCATTTCCTACTCTCCTAATCCCGTAAATATGAGACGTAGAATTCTTTAAAATGGGACGTACTAAAATGAAAACACTGTACAGTAACATCACCCTTTCTCCGTGAATACGACTTTTATTCGTTGCGCGAAAGGGTTGAAAAATGCCGAAGACGCTCCGCTATCCTAATGAACGTGCAAAAGGGGTGGAGATAATACGGTGAGAGAGGATAATGGTGGCGTGCGTCTGCGCTGGAAAACCATTCCGAACGCGTACTTGTCAGCGTCGGGGTGGAGTTTTGACGTTCTTGATTCATTATGCCCCGCTCATTACTTTCGCGGCGCGACTTGCCGTTCGCAAAATTGAGGAAACGCTTTGTAATGCAATTTCTAACTTTTAATAGTACTCCCTTCACGTCTCGCGAACGATCCGCACACCCCTATTGACATCGTTCCACGCTGACGAGCCTTCTCTGATTACGATACTCTGTGGCGCTTTACCCCTCTTCTTACCAATTTATCGTTTGATTTGAATGACTTATTCGAAGCTACTATTCTTATTTATTTATTTCAGTTTGGTATTTTTGTCTTATTCATTTCCCTTCATTCTTTCAGTGCCCGTTTTCGCTTTCGACGGTACAGATCGCGTGCGGAATTTGTTTCGTTCGGGTATTTTGCCGTAGTTTTCCAGGTGCGACACTGTTTAATTATCTGCTGATGATGGTAACTTAATTGTCGACATACGTGTACAGAATACGAAAATTAATGTGGAAAGGGGTTATATACGATGTTAGTTTGACAAGTAGTGAGAATGGAAAAGAAAAACGAATATTTTAAATACAAAATAATTTTTATTTTTCAATATATTCTCCTAAAAGAGCAATACATTTATTCCAACGGTGCTCCAATGCCCTTATGCCATCTCTAAAATGCGATTCCGGAAGACTTGCAAAATACTCATTTACGAAGATGATAAGCTCATCGTTAGACGAAAATTTCTTTCCACTTAGTGCCGTTTTCAATTTTGGAAAAAGGTGGAAGTCGGAAGGGGATAGATCAGGCGAATAAGGCGCATGCGGTACTAATTGTAAACGCAACTTGGACATCGCAACTGCGCTGGTATGCGAGGGAGCGTCGACTTGGTGAAACAGAATCTTTTTCTTTGCCATTCCTGGCCGTTTAGCACGAATCTCAACATTTAATTTTTATAGAAGTTCTGCATAATATTGTCCGTTTATTGTGGCACCTTTCTGAAGGTAATCAATGAGCAAAATGCCCTTTGAATCCCAAAAAATTGATGCCATCACCTTGTTTGCCGATAAAGTGGTTTTCGCTTTCTTTGGAGGTGCAGAACCACGTTTTAACCATTGTTTCAACTGTTGTTTAGTTTTGGATGTACTGTAGTGTATCCAAGTTTCATCGCAAGTAACAAATTGCCTATAAAAATCAACCGAATTCCCCCTATAAAGGTCCAAACACTCATTGGAAATGCGCAAACGAGTGAACTTTTGATCAGTCGTAAGCAATCGCGGCGCCCATCTTGCCGAAAGCTGGGAAAGGCCCAATTCTTTCGTTAAAATGTGGTGTACGCGTTCTGTTGAAATGTTTACCATGTCTGCTATCTCTCTCACTTTGAGTCGTCGATCTTGCGTAATAATATTATGGATTTTTATAATCATTTCCTTAGAAGTCACGATTTTGGGTGCTCCAGAGCGTGCTTCATCAACACAGCTTGTTCTACCACGTTTAAATTCATTTACCCATCTACTTATTGTAGCGGATACTCTGCTTTTTCCATTTTAACAAAACTACTTGTTGCTTCTTCTTCAATCAGCTGTCAAAAATAAACTAATCAACCGATTTATCTAAATATCGAAATGTAAACATATAAATAGGCAACCTAAATTACAGTGCATTTGTTGTACCAATTAGAGCGTCACCTATGTGTCATTCTCACTACTTGTCAAACTATCCTCGTATCAACCTTCAGTGATCCTTTCATTTTGTTTATTAGGTGTGCTGCTAAAATTTCACGATGTGACAACACTGTACTTGTTAGACGTTTGACAGATAAGAATTCGTGAATTTTGACACACGTGCTGTCGAACGAATGTGATGCATAAAATTTTAAAAACCAAGAATATTTCCAGATCCTGTCAAATTCACATACGAGAGGGATGCTGCTTAAATTTTGAGATGCGGCAACGCTGTAGTTTTCAGATGTTTGACATATAAAAATTCGTAATTGTAATATTTTTTATCATCATGCAAAAGCGACGAATTGCAAATATATTAAGCGGTTCTTGCCCAATATATTTTCCAAACAATAATCGAGATAAAAACGAATTTAGATCGCGAATGCTTTTCAACGTTAATTTTGCTCTACATTCGCTTGACAAGAAAGTGAAAATACCTGTATTGCTTATCTAAATCATCAAGAACGACTGTTTCTCGGTAGTATTAAGAATTTTGTAGATATAAAACGGGTGTCCTATGATATGATTTATGAAAGCTCAAGGATGTGTTACTGAACCAATTTCAAGTTAAAAAAGCCCAATGTACATATGCCCAAAACTCAGAGCTACAATCATTTGAAGTTCAGCAGTTGTTTGGCCGCCAATGTCATCAAATTTAAATCCACTAAATTATTTTATTTTTGGGGAAGGCTGAAAAATTTCGTTTATGCAGAACAACTTGGACACACAGGAACAATATGTTGCTAGAATTATGGATGTCGCGGAAACTATTCGTGCTGAACTTAATAATCCTATAAGAAAAGCTAGGCTATATATACAGCACATTTTGACATGTTGAACAACTAATTCAATAAAGCGACTTCTTTTTTAAATGTTTTTCATTGAGTCTTTGCAAAGGTGCGTCATACCTGCATTAGTAGGGTTGTTTAAAGTAACAAATGTTTGTAACTCAATTATGATAAAGTCTTGGGCACGCGTACATTAAATATTTTTCACTTGAAAAGTTCAGTAACTCATCGTTAAGCTATGGCAATCATATCATGGGACACCCGGTATCATATAAACTCTAAAGAATAAACATGGTGTTAAAATACACCAATACACTAATAAATTCTTTCAAATATCTCCCAACTATCTTTGCAGACCTCCCTTGTTTTTCTCTATTTTTTTGCAATTGCTTTTATCCTTCCTTTTGATAGTATATGGGGTGGGTAAGAATCCTAGCTTTCTAACTCTATAACTTCTTATTTTAACTCTTAAAATCTGAGGAGTCTAGGTTCTTTCGCTCTGGTTTTCGCTGAATTTCTTCGAGTTTTCTCTATGCAAAAGAGCGGATGTAATAATATAATAATTACAAAATTGTAATATCTTTCCTCATTCGAACACTCTTCTGTCAACCCATTCTCTGACTTCCTCCTGGTGTATTTTCCTCGGCCTGCTTTTCGTTCTCTCTTTAGCCAATCTTGTTTGGTACACTTTTCTGGTTATTCTCTTATTTGGTATTTTCTCCAGATGGCCATAATCTCAAAGTTGTGGTCTTTCTATTGTGTTTTTTTTTCTTTTTTTAGGGTTCAGATTTTTTTTTCATTGTTTTTTTACGAATTTTCCTAGATTTTCTCGCTCATTAGAAGTATGTAGCATTTCTTTCCAAACACTTTCCTGTCAACTGCTTCTCTGGCTACCTCCTATTATTATTTGCTGTCTTACTGTGTCTACCTTTCAGTCTCTCTTTGGCCAGTTTTGTTTTGTTCACTTTTCCGTTTATTCTATATTAAATACAACACATATATAAATATATTAGAAACGTGAATACTAAAACTGAACGAGTTATATTGAACTAACGATCATATAAATACATATATACATATGGTAATATCTACTACAAGAAAATTTAACAATATGCATTATGATATAAAGGGGTTTCAAACAAAAAGATTGGAAAAAAGTATCTATATCAAGTCACATATGGTGAATTGCCACCAAACTTGTTTATCAAGATTAAAAAACACCGTATACGTATGTACTACATACATATATAAGTCGATGAATTAAATCGGTATCAAATATCGAGAATTTCCGTTGGCCGCTAGAAAAAAAGTTATTTTATTGAGCGCATAGATTTAGTTTAAAAAATGAAAACTAGTTGGGAACTTCTAGTGTGAAAGAAATGGAAATTTTTAAATATCAACTATATTTATTAATTAAGGAAGAATTGAAAGAACGTAGGTAGTTTTGATGGAGCCTGTGGTTGATTAACTTAATCACTGAAGGTTGATATACATACAACCTCTTTCCACATTAATTTTCGTTGTTAGTTGTCGAAATACGTATACAGAATACGAAAATTAATATGGAAAGGGGTTATACGAGGGTAGCCGTTTATATTTCGGGAATAGCAAACAAAAAAAAATTATTTATTATCGAAAATAGTTTTATTGCTTTTCAAAATATTTTCCTTGAAATTCAATGCATTTTCGAATTCGTTTAAACCAATCCGAAAAGCATTGCTGCTACTGCCAAGGCGGTATCTCCAAAATATGAGTTTTGAGTACCTCAACTGCCTCTTCCGGCGTAGAAAACCGTAGACGAAGTTTATTCTTCACGTGTGGGAACAAAAAGAAATCATAGGGTGCGAGATCGGGGCTGTACGGCGGACGGCTCATCAAATCAATGTTTTGCCCGGTCAAATATTTAATTGTTTGAACCGACCTTTGAGAGTTCGCATTGTTATGGTGGAGAATGAACCGTTTTCGGTTTGTTTTCCTTATTTCTTCAAAAACTTTTGGCAAACAAATAGGTGTGTACTATTCGGAATTAACCGTTCTACAACTCTATAAAGGCACGGTTGCAACGTGACCGGTTTTTCCGAAAAAACAGGCGACCATTTGTTTTGATGTGCTTCGAACGCGAACAACTTTTGTTGATTTTGGCTCATCTTGGAATATCCACATAGACGACTGCTGTTTACTATCGGCATCATACGTATAGATCCAAGATTCATCACCTGTGACGACTTTATAAATGTTTTTTGAAGCACCGCCATTGTATTTTTTGTGCATTTCTTGGCACCAATCGACGCGAGTCCTTTTTTGAGCGGTTGTCAAATTGTGTGCTACACAACGTGAACATACCTTCTTAAAGTCTAAATGTTCATGCAGGATTTTATACACGCTGGTGTTACTAATACCTAGAGATGCCTCGATCTCACGGTATGTCACATGACGGTCTTGCATTATAAATTCAAACACTACATTAATGTTTTCCGACACAAAAACATTTGTGAAACGACCTTCACGAAATTCATCGTCCAAAGAAGGCAGTCCAAGTTTGAATTCACTATACCAACGATATACTGTAGTTTTCGATGGTGCTTCATCACCATATAAAGAATTCAGCTCGCCGATGCATTCTTGTTGAGATAATTCACGCCGAAAGTTATGAAAAATAATTGCACGAAAATGTTCGCGAGTTAATTCCATTTTTTTCGCTGACATAAAATTTTCAAGTTACTGTCAACAATAGAAATAGCAACCGGATAATAAAACTGTCAAGGTAAATATAACTTCACGATGCAATCATTACATCGGAGACAACACTAACAGTGTTGTGAGTTCCCGAAATATAAACGTCTACCCTCGTATATCAACCTTCAGAGATTAAATTGAAAGAACGTTTTCAAACATGTTGAACTTTATGCTATCTGCTTCTGGGTTTCCGGGCTGGAACCGCGTCACTATTATATCTGCCGACTGAACAGTTTCAGTGCAGTAGTTGAACCCTGAAGATGTCCCATACGAGTTGGTACGAAACGTCGGCAGATATAATAGTGACGCGGTTCCAGCCCGGAAACCCAGAAGCAGATAGCATGGACCACGACCGCGGAAGTCTACGTACCAAATTATGTTGAACTTTAATTTTAATATATTTATAATTCATATACTTTCAGTACTTTAGCATATAAATAATTATAAAATCTTTAAAAAGGAATTTTAACGTATGAAAATAAAATATTAAAATCCCAATCTTTCTTTTAATATAATAAAAAAATTTCTTTCACCATTGTGATTTTGAGAGCTATTTTCTGTAATATAATATAAATTAGGTATATATATAATTTATATTATATTACTTTCGCCTTACTTGCTACCTGTGGGGTAATAAAAAATATTATAATTTTCATAAAGTCTTCCATTTTGGCATTTCCTTTCAAGATTTTCACATTACTCAACATTAAAACAAAAGAGTTAACATATTTTAAGTTTGTTTTATGCTAAACCTATTATCAATTCGTTTATTTCTTCATTTCGAATAGAAGAAACATCTGAAACATTTTCATACTATAAATAACGACCCCGTCTACCTTAACTCGCTTTATATCCAACATGTCACATTCTAACTACGCAAACATTTAACGTACAACAATACCTTTCTCAAGATGTTCAACAATACTTCAAAGACGTTCTTGAATGGTTACAGGACTCATTGGAATCGTGTCCAATGACACACGCTCGAGTGCCCTGCCAAAATATGTTCCCTCTGCATCCTTTCCTCCATCCCATACACATCGAAAAAGCACAGATCACGTTCATTTTTGGGTTCGGATCGTGACAAATACGTTATTTATTCAAAATTACCCAGCAATACACGTATGTATGTATATACGAAGGTCGGAACTATGTATGCATTGCGTCAATAGTTTATTTCGATATAATACATGTGTGTGCAGTATAAACGGGCGATGTAGAAGACGATACATCATGGTGAATTGATTTTTTTTTGCAGCACAGGAGGCCTTTTCATACGGATTTATCTTTGAAATGGACGTACGGTTGGATTTTATTCATGAGAATAATAAAGCGTGACTTAACGAGTTTTTTTTTTCTTCTTTGCACCGCTAGTATCCCACCTAGGTGGCGATTGTTCCTTTTAATCGGGTGGTTAAATTATTAAATTAATGAATTGGGTCGTTCAAAGGATTGTATTTGGGATTGAAATATTTAAAATAATTTTTAGTTTTAATATATTTGCATAAAAATAATCGTTTGATTGTTTCCTCAGTATAGAACGGAAATATTAATGATAAAACTATTTTTAATTTTAATACGCGATTGGAATAAATATAAATGATTATTGAAACCAATATAAATTAAAGTAAAAGAAAAACTAAATCACAGTAAACCCAATACACAAACATTACATTAAAGTCGACCTCATCTAAAGACTGATTACAGTCCGTTTATAAAACTTGCACTTCAATTTAGAGTCGACCTTAGTTAAAAGCACTTTACGACATGTTAAATATAAGGTTTTCCAATAGGGATGATATGATTTTGAAGTGACATTTCGGCCATTTGTAATATGTCATGATCTGTCATTTGTTTTTCATTGTATTCAGTAGTGTTTACAATTTCATCATGGAGAGATATACGCAAGAACAACGTTTACAAATTATTCAGTTCAAAATTATTATCAAAATAATCGCTCTCCAATTGCAACTTTTCGTGCGCTTTTGCCACTTTATGGTCGTAATAATCGTCCAAGTGTGCTCGCTATTCGTCGAATTGTTAAAAATTTAGAGGTTACATTTTCTTTACATAATTTTCTCTATCAAAATAAACCAGACTCTCTTCAAGCTTTACAAGTCAATATTGATGACATACGACTAGATTTAGTGGAAAAAGTGCTCAAGCTTTACAAAAATTGGGCCATTCATGACATACGACTAGATTTTCATCGAAAATTGGGTTCATCGAATTCGTTCCTGCAGAAGAAGTCGTGGAGGCCATTTGAATGACGTTTTATTTAGAACTTAATTGTATCGATTGTACTTCACATTAAATAAAAAACTTTTGAAATTTTCTTAACAATAAGTGTGTTTTTTTTAAAGAAATCATATCACTCTTATTGGAAAACCTGTTATTATGGAATCGATCGTTATTACTTTGTTTGTTGTCCTGATTCCACGAAACAGTTTTCTTTCTCTACTTCTTGTACCAATAAGAATTCCTCCTTACTAAAGTCGATTTCACTATTCTTATTTATCTCTATTCTAGAAGTTATATCGCGTGTGTTTAAGTATATACAATAATAACCATATAGAATAAAAGAGGCTAACAAAGTTTACAACAGTTTTACAACATTTGAAAACGTAAAATACTACACAACCAACTCACATTTTCACTCTTATTCTTTAAAGTCTCTTTTTTTTCAGACTTTATATCAATACGAGAAGCAATGAAGGTGGAACCAGAAGAGACGACGTCGTTAAAAAACCCCCTGACATCAGTGGCATTCCCCTCCTTTCCAAATTCCACGATGTTCACGCCATCTCAACTTCTGATGGCCAGTCAATTAATGGCATCTGGTCTAGGCATCCCGGCGAATCCAGCATTTTTTCATCCCGGTCTTTTCGCATCGGCCTGGACACCAAATTCACCTCCCTCACCCCCGGCGACCACGGAACAATTATCACCGGCATTGAAATCTCGAAAAAACAACAACAATAACAACGTGGTAACCAGTAGCAGTACAGACGTTAAGTTATCGAAAAGAAAAAACGCGAAAAAGACGGAGGAAGAAGTACCTCTGCCATCTCCTACCTCGACCAGTTCGCCTCCGTCAAGTAGTGATGTGGGTAGTGCAGCTAAAGATGCTAACAAGGACAAACAGTTTACGTGCGGCGTCTGTAACAGATCTTTCGGATACAAACACGTCTTGCAGAATCACGAAAGAACGCACACCGGTGAGAAGCCCTTCGAATGCCCCGAATGTCACAAGAGGTTCACCAGAGACCACCATCTCAAAACACACATGAGATTGCACACTGGGGAAAGGCCGTATCATTGTGAACATTGCGATCGGCAGTTCGTACAAGTCGCCAACTTGAGAAGGCATCTTAGGGTCCACACTGGGGAACGACCGTACGCTTGCGATCATTGTTCGTCGCGCTTTTCCGATTCTAACCAGTTGAAAGCGCACCTCCTCATTCACACTAACGAAAAACCATTTTCTTGTGATCGTTGCCATAGCAAGTATAGGCGGAGGCATCATCTACTCCAACATAAATGTGGTTTTCCCGATAAAGAGCTGGGCAGTCCTGAATCAACGGAGGAAAACCAAGAGGAAGTGAAACAGAAACGGATATTGAGACCTCCTCTGATACCCCTTCCACTAATTTCCCTGCCCGAGCAAACAGAACCTGAAGACCTTTCGATGAGTACTGGGTTGCATTCGCACAGTAGTGGAGATTCACCCAGAAGCAGATCGCCCAGCTCCAGAGGAGACCCCGAAGAGGAGTATGAATTAGAGGATTCCAGCGTGTTTCTTCAAAAAACTGGTCATCATTCCTAGTCTATTTACGTCTGGTTGCTAGAATGTTACGGGTATGTTGAAAAATATTTCAGGGATATTGTTTATTTAGTTTTTATTATTATTACTATTAGACCATTTAATTATTATTACTATTATTATTATTTATAAAATACATGTGTATATTGACGTTTTGTATAGTTATTTGGTATGCAAGTTCCTGAAAACAATAGCCTAGATTATACGCTTTATTTCTTTGTTTTTATAGAGCTGTACGATTTATGCAGGTAAAATTGTAGTTATTTTCTAAATTTACATCGAAGCAAAAGTGTTGTACAAAAGTTTGTTTAATATTTTATTAATTAACAGCTGCCTATTCTAAATTTTCTCAATTTTCTTTAATTTTTTTCTGTCCTTTTTGTCCCGTTTGCTGCCAAGTTTCCATTTCCAAAAACTATCCAATATTTTCGCTGTACGTTCTTTTAGATCTATCTCTCCTTTTCTTTTCATCAGCACCAATTTCGCACATCCTTCTGAGTATCCTATCATCTTCCATTCTAAACTCTTATCATCTTCATTGTCTAATTTCAATTTTTTTTCCAATGATCCATTTTTAACGATGATATAATACTATCACTTCGACGCATCTTTCTTTTTGCCCATCTCTAACCGAGTTTCTCCTTCCAGAAACCACGCGAAGCTGCATTTCTAACACTACTAGGTCTGCTTGTTTTTCCTCTTATCATCTAGACCTATGTCCCATACTATTCTGACTGTTCTATCATCTTCCATTTTAAGGACAAATTATTATCCATACTAAATTATGTCCCATACTATTCTGACTGTTCTATCATCTTCCATTTTAAGGACAAATTATTACCCATACTAAAATATGTCCCATACTATTCTGACTGTTCTATCATCTTCCATTTTAAGGACAAATTCATATTATCAGTTGATTGTGTTCTTAAGTTGTTCAAGACCTACGTTTCTTACTCATGCATTAGTATTGGTGTTAACATTGCTTAATAAATATTAGCTGTTGTTCTTCTAGATACTTAGTCTCTGTTAATAAAAATCCTATGTAATATCCTTCTGATATTTTAAATAATCCTTTTAATATTCCCATGTCCGCTCATAATAATCGTCCCTGAATATTTCATTTCAACTTTTTCCTTCCAGACTTAACGTCTATTTCTTCTGTTTTATACAGATATGTAATTTTGAGACATTCTTGTTGTTCCTCTTTATATTTTTCCAGAAAAATCATACCATATGATTCCCAGGTGGGGTACTTTATATTAAATTTTGATTTACAAATAATGAAGATTGTATATTTTAATAATACTTTGATAATAACTTTACCAAAGACATCTACAACCGACTTTTTTGTTTAAATAAGCTAAAGTTAAAACAAAGAAAAAGAATTGAATAAAATATCTCTTCCTTCTGAAAAAAAATATTACATTTTATATATTTTTAATATTTTATATTTATTAAATTAGGTATTTATTAAACAAATTTTTTTTGACAAATTTCTTAGGGCCACAGAACTATGTTTGTATCTAGATGGAGTTTTAAGCAATTTGGGAATTTCTTTTTTTATAAAAGCTATCAATTTTACTTTCAAAAATTACTTCAACGTGGGACTTTTATTTAAGTAAACCATGGAGGGTTCTCCATTATTATAAGTTTCATATTTATGACTTAAATTTGGCTTATCATTTGATATAGGGCTGTTAGAAAAGTTTACCTTTGAATTTTTATAATTTTACGCACAATTGACAAAAAAATATTAAATTTAATTATAAACTTTCTTATAGCTTCACATTCATTAGAAAGGGGTTCTAAAATTATTAATAAACAGAAAAAAAAATATTTCTTAATTATTACTACTTTATTACAGTTAATTTGAAATGTAAAAAACTCCAAAATAATTTTTTTTAAATTAAATTTTTAATAAATAGTTTATAGATTAACCTTTTTCTAATTAATAAAATTTTACGTTTTTTAAAAGGCCCCACAGTCTAACTTTCTTAGATCAATGTAACATTGTTTTATTTTAATTTTTTTTTCCTCTAAAAATTTAGCACAATATTGAGTACCCTACCATATTATTAAAATGTATTAATTTAAATTAAAATTAAATTTTAAATTCCTGATAATTTTATAAATATTATAATTAAATTAAAAAAAAATAGATGATACAATAAATTATTTTTCCCCCAAATATATTATATTATAATTTTATTACATAATTGTAATTTTATCCTTTAAAATCGTACAGCTTTATAGTTGTGTAAATACATATAAGCGTTTTTTTTTTAATTTAGTTACATTCTCCTAATATTTTAGTCAAAATGGAGTCGATAACGCAGATAACCGGATAAGGCGTTCTTTTCTTTCCTGTTAAATTGGACGAACCCAAAAATATTACTTAAATTACTCTGTCTTATGGATAATTTAAAAAATTTAATTTTTTGTAGATTAAATACTTTTTGCTTTTTATTTCAAATATTTTTTATATATTTTTTTAAAATATATAAAATTAAAATAAATATATTGCCTATGCCTGAACGAATAAGGTAATATTATTTTATTTTCAAAAATATTTTAGAAGAAAAACTTCTAAAATTAATATTAGTGAACAGCCCCGTTCTTTTTATAATTTTCCGATTTAAAAATTTATTTTTATTTTTTAATTTTTTATTATAAAAATAAAAGAAAAATACATAATTCTGGCACCAAATTAATAAGTTGTCAGATATGCAATGTCGTATAATTTAATTTTTTAAAATATTAAATTCAATTTATATTTACATTAAAGAAAAACTCAAATTAAGTTATACATCGTCAAAATTGAACATTAATAATCGATCCCTCATTTTTTATATATATTTTTTTTTTATTTATTACGAAAACATTTTTTGGAAAACTGAACTAAATAGATTTATTTTTTGTATATTTCATTGAGTAATTATTTTTAGTTGTCTATGAATTTAAATTTATTGATATTATTGATTTAAAGAAATAAGTAGAACTCGGGATTAAATATTTTAAAAATATTTTTATTTCGAAGGCACCCCTATTATGTAATATATATTTATTATATTTACACTACAAAAATTCAAATTAAAAATCTTGATTAATAAGGATTACCTCTTTAAAATTAATAATAAATATTGAGAGTTTCTATTTTTCATATATAATTTTTTTTAATTCAAATATTTTAACAAAAATTGAACTAAGTATATTTGCTTTTTGTATATTTAATTAAATAATTATTTTCAATTTTTTATGAATTTAAACTTGTCAATACTTTAGACTTGAAGAAATAGATAAAACAACCGATGATAAAATATTTTAAAAATATTCTTCTGCTAAGGGGGCCCCTTGATTATATATTTTTTAATATATTTACACACAAGATTAGTGTACACACGTCAGTTTTTTTTGCAAGCAATTATTATTGGACAAATACTTATTACAGTCGATTTTAATTTATTTTGCAGTCTGAAAATTTCTATATGCATTTCAGTGCAATTTTTTTTACAAATAATTGTACCCAACCACGCGAAAATTAATTTAAATAGCTCGTAAAAATAAATTAAATAAATTACTTTGTTCTCATTGTCGTTTCATCTACATTATTAGAAAGGAACACAAAAACCAAGGAATATGGTGGTAGATAGAGAAAAGGGAAATACAAATCTAATGGAGTTTCTAGATATGGATGAAATAAAAAGTTGGGGTAATTTTCTAAGATGGGCGAAAGTATTTTTAAGAAATTTCAAATTACGTAAAAAATTCAGAAGCCTATACAAAATTAGATTGACGGAGGGCGCGGGATTTTTCGTTATGTGTTGGCTATTTTAAAGTTACTAGAATTGCAGCTACAGTTTAATAAAAATTAGTGATGCTCTGTTTCCTTCAATGCAATTTTTATTGATGAAACTTCTGTCGCAAGTCATACAAATTGAAGGTAATTTCGATTAAGCCTGCGGTTGATTAACTTAATCACTTGAGGTTGATATACCCCTTTCCACATTAACTTTTGTATTCTATATATACATATACATATATGTACACTCCAGTGTGCGTTTTGGCTTTCGCCGGTACGGATCGTGTGCGGAATTTGTTTCGTGAGTATTTTTGCCGTAGTTTTTCAGGTGTGACACTGTTTAATTATCTGATGATGATGACAACTTAGTTGTCGGAATACGAAATTTAATATGGAAAGGGGTTATATACCAACCTTCAGTGATTAAGTTAATCAACCACAGGCTCCATCAAAATCACTTTCAAACTGTAATAGTAATAAGTAAAGATGGGTGATATTTGCATCTTTACTTATTACAGACTGCATGTCATGAGAAAGACTCGGCTAATGTTCTCGATTCTCAGTCGTGATTTGCTCGCTTCTCGAATGAATGTGTCGGACACTTAGTTGTCGAAATACGTATACAGAATACTAAAATTAATGTGGAAAGGGGTTATATACCAACCTTAAGTGATTATGATAATAATTACTAATTTTTTTTAATATACCAAGTCAAAAGTGAACGTTAATGGTCAATTCCCCTTTTTGCTATTTCTTTCAATTTATCAAAAACCGAACCAAACAAATTTGTTTTTTACTACCGATGACTAAATGTTTTAAAAATACTTTCTTCATAAAAGTGACCCCATTTTTGATTATTCTTTTTTGTCCAAAATATAGTCAATAACTTCCCAGTATTTTACGTCTTAAAAACACAAATTTTTGCCTATAGTTTCCCTAGCGATACACTTTCCTAATTTTTACGACTTCAAACAACATCTGTCCTCTTAATTATATTTTTCGGTACCTGGATGTGTAACACACCCCCTGCGCACCCTCCGCGTTCTTCGCCATTAAACAACGACAACTGCACTAAAACCACATTAAGAAATGACCTTGTCCAAATGTCGAACGTCGATGGTTTGCATATCTTTAAAAAAGAAATTATTGCACCCCCGAAACGGACACCAATTCTTTATCTATTGTCCTGTCTGCTCTATTTTATTGCAACCTGTACCCTCCGAGTTCCGTTACCATTTTGCATGCGAAAGAAAGATCGTTCTGTTGTAAATTTTGCGGAGTCTAAAGGAGAATTGAACTGGCGTAATATATATAGTGGTGTTGCACGGATATTTTTGCGGTTTCTTAATATAATTCTTTCCGGGGGCGACCCTTAGCTTGACAAGGGTTAATCACGGAGCCACTAAATTTTTAGAAGTGTTCGAGTTGATATTTTTGTCTGTAATTTGGAGGCGAAATAAATTAGATAATGACGTTTGCATTTTTTCTTTCCTTCGAACTTAAAAATATTACGAAACGTGTAGGCCCTTAAAGAAAATGTATTATTTCAACTTATTGTAAGACATTACATTGTTGTAATACAGTAAAAATTTTAAAAAATTAATTTATCGTCTATAGCAGATATAGAAAGGTATGCCACATGGTTTTCTATTAGGACCCTCTGCTTTTTGTTACCTATCTCCTTTTTATTATTTTCCATAATATGAACATAAATGTAAATGTTGGAAATCGTCGTTTTTCCAAGCACCAACTCTGATCCTATTATCATTTCTGAAGATCGTAACATCGTTGTCGAAATCGTATTATATATCTACTTATTTTCATGGTGTAGAATATAAATTTAAATTCTTGTAAAATTTGAATTCTTTCTTATCTTTGTTTATCATTAAAAGGGACGATTTTAAATTTTTCAAATGGGAATGCAATGAGTCCTAAATTTTTTTATTTTCCTTGTATTCGACAGTGGTAGCAGATTATATAATTAGGAAAATATTGAAGATATTTTCACCGTTTACTATTACAGTACTATATTTTTCGAAAATTTCCATTTCATCAAATTATATGTAATTGGTTACTAATACAGGATGTTTTAAAACAACGTTTAGAGATTTTAAGAGCATTTAGTAAGGTTGAAAATAAGGTAAAAGTCTGAATAAACATATAATCGCAATGTATTTTTTGCAAATCATCCGTTCACGAAATAAAAGCGATTTTATTGCAATGGCAGACTAATTTTGCTTTTGTGGTTTTTATAAAGCACAAACAACAACGGACCCAAGCTCGAACCCCGAGGAACGCCTATTTAGAGCAGAATTCAACATACATAATTCACTTCATTTGATACATAAGATTCCGAATGTCCGAAAGATCCACTGAATTGATTATCTATCTTATTAAATGCATTTGAAAAGCCCGATCACATCAACTTGTTCCTGTACGTTAAAATGTTCGTCAATTGGTTAATATGATGGGTAGGTTGGTTACTGTAGATCTTCAAAGTTCAAATTTAACATCGGAAAAAGCTGAATCTAACATTGACACCGTGAATCGAAAAAGTTTAGGAACCACTGTACCAAGCTAATAGAAATTTTCAAGACCAAATGGAAGCCCAATAAGACACGGGGATGATATGTAAGATTCATTTTGCCGTTGTAACTGTGTGATTACATTTGGTGTAACACAAGGTACCATCTTAAGTCCATTGTTCTTCCGATATTTTTATTAGTACCTCTTTGCGTTTTGCGTAAGATATTTGAAGACTTTCAAATGCGTTAGTAAAATTAGAAATGCTTCGTATTGGTCTATAGTGTTTTTTTTATTGTAGAGTATCTACTTGGTCACTTACTCTCTTATATAGGTTTGGAAAAGTTAAGGATTCAAGGCATTACTTTTAAAACTTGGATAATTAAACAAAAATCAGACAATTTAATGATTATTTTAGTTCTTCCTCTGATAGACGTAATAAAAAGAAATCATAATATAAGACAAATATGAGCTTGTGGATGCTAGATCTTTACATTGGGTACTTGCAAAGTTATAACAGCGAAAGCATTTACGATATCTTGTGTATGATGGAAACTTAATTTGCATATAAAAAGTGATATTCTCACTGTTTTCTACCTTTGCAGAACACAAAACGCGTCAATGGTCTACAAAATCTCGTCTGAAAAATGAGGCAAAAACAAAAAAAATGGAATCATATATTCAGTTCTTAAATAAGTAAAAAAACCCGTAATATAATAAGCATGTAAACAATGCCTTTTTTTTCAATTTGTAACCAATTTCTTTCGGCAAAATAATATCCTTTTATATTCCCTTTTCTTCTGCGCATTCAAACATTATGATCTTAATTTGTCATATTATGAAATCCTTAAAAGAATATTTTACCAATAAAATCCGCCTTCAAAATATATTACAGTCTTCTCGCAAAACCTCAACAATCAAGTTCATTATGTGTAAACCCCTCGACGGGGAAAAAAAACGCGGTAACTTTCCAACCTGGCCGACGTCCCATATACACCGAAACGGAAAATGTTCCACTCCCAATTATTTCTCATATTTCTGAAAAATTCTCATGTTTCCGCGCGGCGTATGTTTTTCTTGTTCTTGAATTTAATAGAATGCAAAGCAACAGCAACTCGAAACAAGAGAAGGAGGACGCCTCCCCTGCCCCCTCTTCCCTAAACGAGAAAATTTTTTAGAATAAATTAGCTTCTTTTGTGTGTTTTCTTTCCAGCGATATTTTCAAACGTGTATACCTCACTCCTTACCCCGCCAGTTTGCGTTCTTTTTTCATCGTCATCCCCCCATTCCCTCGCCGGTATTTCATCCCCAACGTTCGCCGCACCCCTACGACCAATATCTCGTTTGAGTTTCTCTTAGGCAGTTATTGGAACAAGTTTTCTTTTCATTCCGATGAAAATCCTCCCTTAAACATGTTGGATGGACATTCGATACTTCGAATTCTGTTATAAATAGAAGAATTTGGTAATCTGGATTTGATGAAAGTCGTATTAATATATTTAATGGGGATATTATTTAATTCTGTAACAGAAATATTTATAATTTTATCGACTTTTTCAGAGTAAAACAAACGGATCGTTCATATACAAGGTCTACTCAAAAAGTAACAAATTTTTTTCAAAATAATTTTGTTTACTTGTTAAGCAACGTAATGAAAGTTCTTTCTTTAAAGGTATTTCTTTATTATGCAACGAAGAAAAATAGATGAGAGACACAAAATATGCTCAAATTTATAATAAAGGATAACGAGCATATAAAACAAACTACATAAGAACTACATCCTGACTATTGTACGATAATAAATTGAAGGAGATGCATATACAATAAAGTTAGTAATACACTACAATGCTCCATAAGCAAATGATTCTGCGCTCACTAGGTAGATTGTCCAAAACGTGAAACGCTCGATGAATCAGAATATATTACTATATATCAGTTCTAAAGCTTTCACGTGATAATTTAAATAGATGGCTGCGTAGTCTCTCTTAAATGCTGCCTTAACCTGTCGACAGAGAAGTCATTGTCGACTGCACACCATGTAAAAATATCTCTCCATATCAGACATTGAGTAAACATCCGAAAACGAGTCAAACATAATGAATAATCTATTACCCTTGTCTGTGGACACCATCTTGTAGTACAATATTTTATATTTCATGTATCCCTTATTAAATGAGGACTTCAGACAACTGAAACGATTTAAGCAGAGGATTGGAATTTTTTTGATTATATAAAAGACTTATTACCTCTTTTGACTACACTATGCGAAGATTAAGACAGATTGGAAGTTCAAATGGTACCCATGATACACATGTTGATGTTGATGTTTTATTTTTATGAGAGCCTATGTAGTAACGAAGTTTCCAATTAAGATGTAGTACGACATATTTTTCTATGTTAAGAGATATCAGCCACTCGCCGCACCAATTCGAAATAAATATTAAATCAGCTTGGAATATATCAAACTCATCAGCAGAACCATATAGTTTTACATTATCTGCGTAAAATGCATCATTAGATTGTAGAATTTGTCCATATAGGCGATATATATATGGAGAAAATTATGGGGCCCAGCACTGTTCCCTGCGGAACACCAGATGAAATTGTGTGATGTTGAAAGACAGAGGACCCTACCTAAACTCAATAAGATCCGTCACTCATAAAGGAAGAAATCTAATTCTAAAATTTGCAGGATTACCAAAATGCTCCGATTTAGCTAGAAGACGTCTTTTTAGGACTCTATCAAAAGCCTTTGCAAAATATACTTCGAATCGAATTTTATCTAAGTTTGGTAGATGAATATTGTTGGATGACTACATCAATGTTCGTATTCTGTACATATGTTTCGACAACTAACCTGTCATCATCAGCAGATTATTTAGTACACTCTCGCACCTGGATTCAGTAATGCTTACACAAAAAAATCCACGAGCTCGTCCGAAACAAGAACACACGTTAGTGTCTTTGTGTTTTAGTTTTGGTTGGATGAATATGCGTAATTCTCTCTGCATTACCGCGAATGCAGGCTAATGATTACAACCTAATTATCGAAATATCTTTACAGAGTGCGAAAATTGATGTGGGAAAGGGTTTTTTTTTTGCCTTTTTTTAAATTAATTTTTTTCCAGAGTTAAAAATTGGTCTCTTTTCAAAATAAATTTTTTCTTCGGAAACCAGACGAAGTCTATAAGTGCCAAGTCTCCCGACGTATTATAGGATTCTTCAACTTTCTCATTTGTCCAATCTAAAAGACTCTGGATGATTTCAAAATGTTTTTCTCTTAACTGACAACTGTGGAACAAACTTAGTGACAAGCCAATGCTTACCAAACTTTAGCATATTTTTCGGTAATTTAGCAACTTCATTTGTACAATCTATAAGATATAAATTGATTTTAAAACGTTTGGTGTCCTTCATTTTCAATTTTATTGGCAAATTCTTCATTCATGCTATTAGATTTGGTGTTATAACTAACATACAATCCCATGCCTTATTACTAGTTACAAAACTACTCAGAAACTGCTTATTTGCCCGATATAAAAGATTGTGACTGATTTAGAAATGTCTTCCTCTTAATTAACTACAGTGGAAGATATTTTTGAACTTTTTCCATGTCTACGCTTTTATTTTATTGTTGCAACCACAAACTCACCTTTTATTTGTTTCAGTTACTAAATATAAGTAGCTTATAATATCTTTTCACTTTTACTTTAGATACCAACGAAACTCGTGTAAGGGGAGTGAAAAAAAAACACAAAATGCAACGGCATTCCCTTTCGGTCAATAACCTTGCCGCGTCCATATTGCAAAACGACCAAACGAACAACAGAAATACACCCCTTTTCCCTCCTGTCAGCGTCGCCACTTCAAATGTCATTTTTCACGTTATTTCGGACAGTTTTCAGGTCGAGATATTGCGTGGCGCAATTTTAACATACAAGGAACTTACCTCTTCATCAGATAAAGGCCATTAGTTTAGGACGTTTCTCTATGACCTGTCAAGGCGAAGAAGTCATTTCTTAGAAATGGGGGAAAAGACGAAAACACATAAGTACGTCGTTATGAGATACTAGGAAGTTGTACGTACGAAGTTTCTATTATTTCACCTGTTTTATTTTTAATTTTCTTTAAACGGTATAACTGTACAGGGTGTTTCGTTTGTCGTTTTATAATTTGGACCGAAAAAAAAGTATTTATTGTATTTATCAATCGACAATTACAAAAGTGCTGTAAAAACGAAGAAAGAACTGTTTTTAAAGCATTAGCTGGTGTTGTAGTTAGAGCTGATTCCACAACATCATCCCAGGCTTTTAAATTCTAATTGCTGATATATTCTAGACTTGATTCCATCACATCGTAAACAAATTTCTTCTAATAATCACATTCTTAAGAGAAAGTTGTTATTCGTTCCTTTTAATGAGCTGCTCGCAAATGAGTATACGCTGCATCAGCTGACGTTTATTAAGATTATGTGGAAGTCACACATCGTACCTGGAGATGTTTTCGATCTGTTACATGCGACACTGATGACGTCCATAATCTCACGCAGCGTAAAATTTAGGTTTTCATCCTCTACAAAAGTTATTGTGTCTGTGTCAGTTATTACAGGCCATCCGGAGCAGATTCTTCGTAGACATAGCGTGTATTTTTGGTTGCTTCATTCGCGTTTTTCCCTTTTTGGAAATATACAACATGATATGCCGAAAATGCTCATTTTCTTCCTTCATTTTCATTCTACAGAAGGCCGCAAACTACACTAGAATGTAGCCACAACTGTATGCCACAATTAGATTAACAGAATATTCCACTCACATAACTATTTCCCTCCCACTACGCGTCAACGTGAGCGTGCCAAAATACGAAAGCACTTAGGTAACTACTCAATATTAAATTACCTCAAATAAAAATTGTCTCTTCAAGAATAATCTGGATAAAAATGCAGAGAAGAAAGCGTTTGAGAATTGTATTCATAGCTATATCGCACAGTTGTGTATTAGTTTACTCATAGCTTTTAGTTTAAGTGTTATCCGTACAGCTAAAGGAGGCTGCATTAAATATCTACAAACTTTAGTGTATGCATAATCAAACGTAATTTACAGAATTCAAATACAACACATTTCAGAAAGTGCAACCTAATGAAGTCTTGTCCACCTATTCGAATTGCCTTGTATAACACTGTCGGCTAAATTCGTACCCCGCACGCTACTGTGCACCGACAAAACTGACCATCTTATTGATGATTATTAAAATTTCAATTTTATATATTATTTAAGTCCGTAAATATTACTTCTTACGTAGAAATGAAAGCGTTAGAGAATTTTATTCATTAAAATGTTATTCGTATAGCCAAACGGGGCTACAGTAAATATCTACAAACTTTAGTGTGTGCATAATCAAACGTATTTTACAGAAATCAAATACAGCACATAGTTCAGAAAGTATGAACAAATGAAATCGTGTCAACCTATTCGAATCGCCTTGTATAATACTGTCAGTTGAATTCGTATATCGCACGCTACTGTGTACCGACAAAATCGACCATCTTATTGATGATGAATTTCAATTTTATACATTACTTCCATTTGTATATATTACTTCTTATAGAAACAATATTCTGATAATGCAGTTTCACTCCGATGAAGTATTAAAGTATTGAGAAGGATGAGATTCCTTGTAAAAGAGTTTTATTGGCTTTTTTATTATTATTTTTTTAATAAACACAGCTGTTTTTTCAATTTTTTTGCGTTTAATACAATGGGTTCGTCCAATATAAACATTCTAAACAAATAATTGCTTGATAGTTGGTAATTATGTCTAAAAAAAACTGTAAATATTCACATATATAAATACATAAAATTAGATAGGTTATTTAACATATCTTTTATACATCTGCAATCTTTTTTACGTCCCGGTGAAGACTTGTTGAATAAAATAACGATTTTACACTTTCTCCTAATGATTTCGTTCTCTCTTTTTTAATTACCTCTTGAATATAATGTAGAAATCATCCCTTAAATGTTACCATTCGTTTTTAGTTATTATTATTATTAATCTTTTGCAATATTTGCGAGTTTTGTATTATTCAGATATACTATAAATACTGTAAATATATCAAATATACAGGATACACATAATATATATTTTTTTATATGTACGTCAAATAAGTAGTGCCATTTTTGTATGTATTAAATGAGATGTTCTTATTTTGATTACGGGTAATGAAAATAAATATATTTTTTAGTTAATTATTGTTTAAGTTTTAAAAAATAAATGAATAAATGTACGGGGCTGTTTGGAAAATTGGAGTTGCAATTATTATTGAGAAATTGAATTAAATTCTTTTCATATCTTTAATTAAAATAATTGTAGTGCTTTTATGCAAGTGTCTAGAGTGAAATTTCTTGAAATTCTAAAGTATATACAGGGTTGTTCATCGATGTTATCCATTATGAACTTTTATCAAATCAAATTTAAATTTTTTACCAAAGGAAATAAATAGTGGCTTAAGTACATTTTTAGCAGACCTAGAATAAATGTATGTTAAATAATACAGTATTGTGGATTGCCCCCCTCACCCCACTCTTAGTAAAAAAAATTTAAATAGCGTCATAATTAAAAAAAAACGGCCTCAAATTTAAAACACTATCTCTGCTCAAACAATGATTGGAAAAGGTTAGGAGTGTTTTTTGCCCCCTCTAAGATGGAAAATTTTCAGCTTAGGGGTGGAAAAACACTCCATACTTTGAGAGTTCGAACATCCAGTATTTGCATTCATATATTTTACTCATAATAACTTAGCAGTAAATGTTTATTATAGATTTCCTTATTAAATAAATTTATTATTTAGAAATAAATGAGAAATTCGAAATATTTCCAAAATTTTAATAAATTCTAAAATAAGAAATTTTGTGCGTCAAGTTCAACGAAATAATCGCTTAAATACATTATTGATAGATATAAAACAAATGTATGTTTATTGATATCGTACTACACCCTGAATTGCACCCCTTCTCCCAGTATATAAGTAGTGTTATACTTAAAAAGAAAAATCTCAAATTTAAAACACTATATGTAATGAGGACTCCGTTCAGAGTGTTATCCGAAAAGGTTAGGATAATGTTTTCATCGTCTGCTGCCCTAAGATGTGTAGAATGCAATGATTTTTACTCTAGGGTAGAGAAAGAAATTCGAAATATTCCCAAAATTTTAATAAATTCTATTTAAAATAAGAAAACTTTTGCTTAAAATTCAACAATATAATCGCTTAAATACATTTTTGACAGATATAAAACAAATGAATGTTTATTGATATCGTACTATATCCTGAATTGCCCCACTTTCTCCCCAATATATAAGTAGTGTTATACTTAAAAAGAAAAATCTCAAATTTAAAACACTATATGTAATGAGGACTCCGTTCAGAGTGTTATCGAAAAGGTTAGGACAATGTTTTCATCGTCTGCTGCCCTAAGATGTATAGAATGCAGTAATTTTCCCCGTGGGGGCTATTCCAAGTTTTAAATCCGCTGTGTTATGTCATCTATTATATACATCAATATGTTTTAATCACAAAAATGTCAACAGTACACGTTTATTATGAAATTCTGGATCGCCCCCTTCCCCCCAAAAATATAGATGCTGTTGTATTTAAAAATGGGTATTTCAAACTTAAACCACTATACATAGTAAGGTTCGTTCGAAGTATTATCGGAAAAAGTTAGGTCTGCGTTTTCTTCAATCGCTGTCATAAGATAAAGAACCAGTTTTCAACCCAAAGGTTGAGGGCGTTTTAAGTTTAGGGGGCATACTTTATCTCCATTTATATGCTTTATTCATAAAAATAAGAATATAAATAAATTCATTATTCGCTAATATACAATATTAATTAATTAGTATTTGTTATTATATTATAAATAATAATTTCAAAATATTTTGAAAAAAAAATTTTATCTAAAATAAGTAAATTTATACACTATTTTCTTCAAGTACATTCTAGAAAAGAACTCGTAATCAAAAATACGCAGAATTGTGATTAAAAAAGACAACAATTTTCTGGAAATTTCGATGAGACCCCTGTATATAGTCTAAAAAACGTAAATGTAATTACGTTCTAAATTTCATTAGAAAAGAAAAAAATTATCAATACGTCAATATGAGGCAAACTTTAATCGAAACGTATTTTAAAATTTCTATATACAGCGTGAATTTTTCGGGACTAATTTTACAAACAGCCTGTATTTTCGATTGCAAAAAAAACGCAAAATATTTTCGTTTGCTACCTCCATCTTAATACACGTTATTTGAATTAAACAGACCAGTTTAGAAATTGTAAAATTTTTTACATTTGCAAATGGTATTGACAGATTTTAAAATTAAATAAAATATCAACGCGAAATAAATCAAATGTGATATTATTTAGGTTAATTTTCGCAGTAAAAATGGAGAAATAAAAAGAAACTATTTTGCAATCGAATCGTCACTATTCATTGTGTTTTTCCTTCATGGCTTACTAATAAGATGTTAAAACAGGGTTACCAATATATTGTAGATATATAACTAATGAATATATGATATGTATTAGTTTTTTTTTTCCCTCTTTTCAACAAGAAAAGTGACACTTTTTGGATGACTAAATGCGCAAAACGAACGAAACCTAAACAAAAACAAAAAAAACAATCTCTCTTTGTCTCTATGGGTTCCTTACATGTCCCCACTAAATTATATTAAACTGAGTGTTTATATTTTCGTCTTTGGATGTTTCTATGTAAATAAACATGTGTAGATATTATTGTATGGACCTACCTGTATTGAATATGCGAAATGTAAGAGAAGTACATAAGATTTGTTAAAAAAAAACATTTAAAACCACTGAAGGTACAAAAAAAGACACAGCTACCTCTAAGTACCTTTTTTTACAATCTTTAACTTTCGTCATGATACTAAACAAAAGAAGACTGATTTTTTATTAGATAATTTTAAGTAGTCAAATCTAATAACAGAAAATATTGTATATTATATAAAACGGATGAAAAGATTGTCAAAAAAAAAATAAATAAAAATGGATTATTGTCAATATAATACAGAAATATGGATAACATTTTATGTGCGCAACTAAGTTCTCGCTGTTTTTTTGATGAAAATGCAACTTTATTGTGAAAAAATGTTTACAAATGAATCATTCAAAATATTGCCCATCGCTAGCGACAACTTTTTCCCATCTTTCTGGCAGAGCTCGAATCCCGTCATGGTAGAAGTGCTCGTCTTTTGAATCTATCCACGAATCAAGCCATTTTGAGATGTCTTCATATGAGTGGAACTGCTGATTAGCCAGACCATGTGCCATCGAACGCAACAAGTGATAATCGGACGGCGCAATATCTGGGGAATATGGCGGGTGGGGTAGGACCTCCCATTTGAGCGTTTCTAAGTAGGTTTTAACGTGTTTGGCAACGTGAAGCCGAGCATTGTCATGCTGTAGAATCACTTTTTCGTGCCTCTGCTCGTATTGTGGCCGCTTTTCGCGCAGTGCTCGTCTCAATCCCATCAATTGAGTTCGATACCGTTCCCCAATGATGGTTTCGTTCGGTTTCAACAGCTCATAATAAATAACACCGCCCTGGCCCCACCAAATACACAGCGAAATCTTCGCAGCGTGAATATTCGGCCGAACCGACGACGTAGAAACATGACCGGGCAGTCCCCATGATTTTGTTATCTTTGGGTTGCTGTAATGAATCCATTTTTCATCACCCGTAACGACGCTCAACGTCTCTTGGCTTCAAATCATAAGGAACCCAAGTTCCTTGTTTTTGAATCATTCCCGACGCATGCAATCGCTGGTAAATGGCTTGGCGGGTAACTCCTAATGCTGAGGCAAGCTCTTTTTGCGTTTGGCACGGATACTCATCGAGCAATGCCACCAATTCAGCGTTTTCTGAGGTTTTTGGTCTTCCTTCACGCGAACGGTCGTCAACATCGAAATCACCGTCTTCGAAGCGACGGAACCAATCACGGCAAGTTGTTTCACTTAGAGCAGCATCTCCGTAGACTTTTTGAAGTTTTCGATGCGCTTCAGCCGCCGTTTTCTTCGAATGAAAGAAGAAAAGCAACACTTCCCGCAAATGACGATTATTTGGCACAAAATCAGACATTTTCACACAACCAAAAGTATATGACGCAAAAGCAAAATCACTAATGTGTCAAAGCGGTTTGTTTACCATATATCTAAGCTTGGTTCATGACGTTTTGGTTATGTCACAATCGACCAGCACTTACTACTGGAGCCATCTCTTGAAAAACAGCGAGAACTTAATTGCGCACCTAGTAATACAGAAATATGGGTAACATTTTATGTACGTTACGTTTTACCATATCTACCTCCAATAATACAATTTATTTTATCTTTATTTGCCCTATTTTGTTTTAATATTAAACAATTTGTATTGATGACGCAAATATTGGATAAAATAAATTTTATTAACTTCAGTACAAATACTAAATCAAATTTTAAATATTAATACACGATTTTACGTTTTCACGGTATTGATTTCAATCTATGTTACATTGTCTTCACGTTAAAGCTCAGCTTTTTTAGGGTTTCTTAAATGTTGTAATCCAATAATAATTTCGCCGTTTAGAAACAAAAAAAAAGTTCGAAGTAACCCTCAATTACTGTAAATGTTTGAATATTGTAAATTTGTGTATTAAATATTTTTATGTTGTATAGAAATGAATGTTTCAACTATACTTGATAATGATAATTATTCACTCATATTTCCCGGTGCCCCTTTTCTCTCTATCCTGTGAAAACCTTCCCCCCTTTCTCTCTCTCTCTCTCTCTATATATATATATATGCCTGGAATTCCGTCAAAAAATATAGATTATATTGTATAATATATATATATATATATATGTGATCACCATGAATAATTGGCAAAAAAAAATTAAAAAATAACAAGATGAATCGGATGTAAATCGATGTAAGAAAATGATGTACAATTTATGTCGATGACTATTTTATTATTAAAGAAAAGTCGTTTTTAAAAACTATTATTGTTGTTTTATTTCTGCTCCCTTTCCGCATTCATATAATCCCTAAAATATGCATTGCATTGAAAATAAAATAGATTTTTTTAAAAAGTTATGTCAATTAAGTAATGGGTTACTTACCACTGCGCCACTTTGATGTATATATATTGCAAAAATAAAATTAAAATTAATAAAAACTATTATTTCTATGTTCCTCATATGTAATTTGGTACGCAGACTTCCCACTGCCGCGGAAGTCTTCGAGCCTGTCGCATTGAAACTAGTTTCTAAAACAGTTTCAGTGCGACAATCAGTAGCAGTAGTTGAGCCCTGAAGATGTCTCATATGAGTGGGTATGAAACGTTGGCCCGGAAGCCCAGAAACATATCCTCATATGTAATTTATCAATTAAAAAAAATTAATCAATTATATTTTGCTTGTTTTCTTGGACAAACTTTTGCCATCTTTCGATTTTTCTTATTTTTCATCACTCAAACGCAACAATAAATTCACATAGTACTTACTGGTGATTGTTTCTTTCTGAAGATGTAAATTATCCTACTGACGTCCCAAAAAAATGACGCCATAACCTTGCCTGTAGATGGAACTGTCTTCGACTTCTTTGAAGCCGGTTCTTCCCCTTCCGTCAATTGTTGTAACTATTCTTTCGTCTCAGGTTGAAGTGATGGACCTATGCTTCATCCATGGTTATGAATCGACGCAAAAACTTTGCTCCATTGCTGTGAAACTTCGCCAAACACCGTTCCATTGTGAGTAATCGCGGCACCCGTCTTGCATACAGCTTTCTCATATCCAAATTTTCAGTCAATATGCGATGTACAGCATTTTTTGGAATGTCTATCATGTCTGCTAACTCGCGCACTTTCAGTCGACGATCATTCAATACCATTTTGTGGATTTCTCTATTTATTTATGGCGTAGTTACCTCATTTGTTTAACCACTACAATGTTCAACTTGGCAACTTTTATGGCCTCGTTTAAACTCTGGCACCCATTATTTTACTGTTGTAAACGAAGAAGCACACTCTCCCAGAGTAGAAACTACTTCCACTTTGAACCGTTGAACCGAGGTCCCTTCAAACGAAAGCATTAAAAAATGATGATCAATTTTTCTGTTTCCAAATTCGCTGAGAGCGTTCACTATTGATGGCTGCCGAATAAATACTAAATAATGTAGGGTCATCGAACTTTCATATCTATATTCTGTCCTTCTTGTTGCTCTTCCGTCTTCATGTCGTGTTTATCATTTGATTTGACTCTGGTAATGTGGTAAGGGCCCACACATTTTGTCTTTAGTTTCATACCAAGACCTCGTTGAGTTCTTTTTATGGTAATTAAGTTGGTTTACTCCGTATGAACAAGGGTTCTTTTTATGGTAATTAAGTCACCATGGTCTACTCCGTATAAAGAAGGGTTCTTTCTATGGTAATAAAGTCACAATCGTTTACTCCGTGAAAACCCAACGAGGTCTTGGTATGAAGTTGAAGACAAAATGTTTGGGTCTCTTACCATATGAACAGAGTCAAATCAAATGATAAACACGACATGAAGACGGAAGAGCAATAAGAGGGACTAATGTATAGCTCCACATGTATGGAATACATGAGACCTTGAATACTCAATGGTACCGGCGATGAATCATCTGAGGATATAACGGGACATATGAATTGTGGGATCCTAGTTCTCTACCATCGTAAGATTCTCGTGTCAATGAGTAAGAAGACGTCCGATCAAGACGTGTATTTTCTTCCTGAATTTTGATTTCCAACCTTTAGAAGAGGTTATCACGACCGGTACTGTATTTTAACGATCGCTTTTTGGGATCTTGGTTCTGATCTGAAAAGGATATAGCGCGACAGATGAATTGTGTGATCCTGGTTCTCTACCATCGTAAGATTTTCGTGTCAATGGGTAAGAAGACGTCCGATCAAGATGTGTATTTTCTTCCTGAATTTTGATTTCCAACCTTTAGAAGAGGTTATCACGACAGGTACTGGATTTAACTGTATTTTAACGATCGCTTTTTGGGATCTTGGTTCTAATCTGAAGAGGATATAGCGCGACAAATGAATTGTGGGATCCTGGTTCTCTACCATCGTAAGATACTAGGTAAGAAGACGTCTGATTTTTTGTGTTTCTTCCTGAATTTTGATTTCCAACCTTTAAAAGGGGTTATCACGGCCGGCACTGGATTTTAGGGAATTTTAACGATCACTTCTTGGGATCTTGGTCCTGATCTGACAATATGCATTCACGTCGTTTCCAGTCCTTTTCCAAGTAGAAATGCTTTTGTCCATCTCCAGGCGATGCTTTTTCTTAAATGCTCTTCGTCTGACTTAAATCTAAAACTACTCTAATTTAATCATTTATACTCAAACTGCCCCTCCTCCTCCTCACAGTGTATACAAAATGTACGTCATATAAATAATATGTAATCTATTACAAGTATATATGTATTACTCATATAAAAATAAATTTAATTATTCACCTTTGACAACAAAAGCAATGTAAACTTTAAGTTGGACACATAAAGTTTTAAAAAAATAATTTTCCATTTCATTAATCAGAAAACACCAAAGTGCCTATCTCAATAACTTTCTATGTGATTATCCAATCACGTATTCCCCCTTGGAAAAGAAACAAAAAATAGAAAACGACTCGCTTGATTACGGAAAGTGATTTGAAATTCTAAAAACCGCAGACGGGACCGCTGATTTTGACAGCCATTACTAATACAGATTCCCAACAACAAAAGAGGGACCTGATTGATGTTTAGATTAGGAATAAATGAAAGTCGTGTGACATTTTAGCAATTGTAATTGTAACATTGTTAGAATAAAGTTGATTAATTGTTTTCATTTCTATATTAAAAAAGGTGCGATTATGAAAACCAAATGAATGAACTTGTAAATGACCGAGGAGCATGCACGACCCTAAACAACGATCCAATAGGAAAAAATACAAAAATTACTAAATGGAATAATTAATAATTGGGAAGAGAGAAAATTTATAACAAAGGAACGAATCGATAAGTAAAAATACATAACAATAGGCCACCCTGAATATATGAACTACCTAAAATTCATAAACTAAATAAAAGGTGTTTCAAATTTCGCGGTTTTTTTTTAAGAATAAATAAAACACATAATTTGCATTCACTTTCAAAAACATTTTATTCATAATTGAAGTATCAGTTATGACATTTATATGCGAAAAATAATATCTGCCAAATGGCCTCCTCTTGCAGCTCCACAGACGTCCACTTTTTGATAAAATTTCATTCATTAAATTTCATTTTGACATAATTGAGGCTCTATCTCACCAATGACACGAATAATTTCATCTTTCAAAGCAGGAATTGATTGTGGATTGTTTTTATAAACCCGACTTTTCACATAACCCCAAAGAAAATAGTCTAACGGTGTCAGATCACATGATCTTGGTGGCCAATTAACATCACCGTTTCCTGAGATTACATGTCCAGGAAATTTTGCTCTCAATAAATCAATTGATTCGTGTGCAAAGTGAGATGTACACCATCCTGTTGAAACCACATATCCTCTAGATCAATATTCATTAATTTAGGCCACAAAAATTCGGTTACCATCCGACGATATCGATCACCATTGACAGTTACAGCTTCACCAGCAGCATTTTCAAAGAAGTAAGGTCCAATTACACCACCTAACCATAATGCACAATAAACAGTAACTCATTTAGGATGCATAGGTTTCTCATGAATAATTCGTGGATTTTCTTCACCCCAGATACGACAATTTTGTTTATTAACAATAGCCACCAAGTTAAAAATGTGCCTCATCGAAAAACATTATTTTTTGAGAAGAATCAACTGGTTGTTCATTGATGAAATTGACAAATAAACGACGTTTTAAATGATCTAATGGCTTCAGTTCCTGTGTTATTTGAACCTTATATGCCTTCAGAGCTAAATCCCTGTGTAAAATACGCCATGTTGTTGATCCACTAAGTCCAAGTTGCTGTGAACGTCGTCTATTGGACATTTCAGGACCTTCAACACTTTCACGAACCAAACCAATAGTTTCTTGTGAAAGACCACTACAACTGTATTTTTCACTTTTTTGAACTTCCACAAAACCGGTCTCCTGAAATTTTTTAATAATTCGACCAGTAGTGCTTTCAGATGGACGATTATGTAAACCATAAAATTCACGTAATTTTCTAAAAACTGTTTTCACAGAACGCTAATTTTCATAAAATAATTCAACAATTTGAACGCGTTGTTGTACCGTGTATGAAGCCATTTTTATAAATATCATACATCACACTCTTTAAATGCCCATGTACCCGGACAAATTCAAACACCCTTTATTAATAACGCTTTGTGTGTAATACAGATACAGTGATACAAAATACAAAACGTCTTCACTGATTGTCTGGAATAAAAATTTAAATATATTCTTTTTAAATCTATAAAAATTGTTTCTTTTATAATTTATTAACTTTGTACAAAGTATCTCAGTACATCTACATCATAATCTATTGTATCTTTGCAAGTTTTTTTTTTAAGAACTTAATACTTTACCGCGTCAAACGTATTCATTTCAGCGAGGCAGTTTCATCCATAGAGGAGTGTTTAAAATCTTAGTTCGCTCCATTTATAATTTAATTCTATTGTAGCTCTGTGTTTCAACTGCCCCGAGACTCCCGCTCCGGAATTTTAATCAAACTGCCCCTCATTCCACTATCGAACGTAAAAATACAAGCGCCCGCATTAAATTTGCATAGGAAACGGGACATGAATTATAAAAGGAAGGATATCTTATGAAGTGGTGTCTCGTTGAGTCAGGAAGGAGCCATAGATCGATGAAGGGTGGTATTTTCTTGTATTTGTTCCTAATTTTACTATTTGTTCATGCCAGTTTAACAGGGTACAATAATAAACTAGGATTAAAAATTTCGTAGGTTACATTTGAGTGAGTTATTCATCAGTGTGAAATTAAGTTCGTTACCAAATGGATCTGCACCCTAGGAAAATCAGAGTGGGCGAAATCAAGTATATATGTAATTACGAATAGAGAATTGACATAAAAGAATTACTTAGATTATGGTCTAAATCCTGGTAGAACTTTGCGTTTTGTTTAGTTTTTCTAACAAACATTGCAATACTATAATCAGAATTGGATATCTTCCAAATACATGGAAGGTTTTCCAAATAATAGTACCAAAATTTAAGGAAAATTCGAAGCAATTGTTTTACGTAATCTGCTCCTAGTATTGCTAAAACTATTTGGACAAACATATGCAATTGGACTACAAACAGCTATACATAACAAACATAATTTCAGATCATCAACTTGGTTTTAGAAAAAACCAAAGAACTATTGAGTAATGAAAATTATATTATTTTCTGCTATTCCATCGTTAATTAAATACACAGAAATTAATTAAAAATTTCTGCGCTGGAGAAACTTAATTATTAGCAACAGAATAGACACAGATCTGAATGGGAGAAGATATTGTTCAGCAGTCTTTTTAGATGTCAGCTAGGCATTTTACAAGGCCATTGTTTTACTCTATAAAAATGGATTTTTACTTCTGAAATTCTTATGTTAGTATTAAGACTATTTTATTAAACACAAGTATTCACGTTTATGTCTGATCAAGTCTGGAGGACCTCAAGGGAACGTCTTAGGACCCATCCTATACTCGCTTTACACAAATGATCTACCTTACACTGAATTAGTGTCTGCTTCAACGTGTGCAGAAGGCCATTAAATTACTCTATAAAAATACCTTTTTTACTTTGGGTACGTAGACTTCCGCGGTCGTGGTCCATGCTATCTGCTTCTGGGTTTCCGGGCTGGAACCGCATCATTTGTATATCTGCCGACGAAGAGGTACGAAGCGTCGGCAGATATACAAGTGACGCGGTTCCAGCCCGGAAACCCAGAAGCAAATACCTTTTTACGTCTGAAATTCTTATCTCAACATTAACAATCTTTTATTAAACACAAGTATTCACATTTATCTCTGATTAAATCTGGAGTATCTCAAAGGAACGTCTTAGGACCCATCCTGTACTTATTTTACACAAATGATCTACCCACCACTCACAATCGAAGTGGACAAAAAAGTTTAAATTCATTACATGCCTAGCGTGAGGTAGTTAATGAACCAATGGAGAGTGTAAAATGCCCAGGTATGCATTTCGATAGACGTCTCACTTGGAAAAAGCAATTTATTGAGACGAATGTATTGCATGGTTTATCAATACCAATGATTAAAAGAAAATAGACTTCTATTATATAAAACCTAATCCAGAGCATCCAATAAATTTAGACGTATTACATAGATTTCAGAACAAAATACTACGTATGATTGTCGACATTACACCTCACGTACCAGTTTCAATTATCCAACATGACATTCTGATTTCACAAGAAAAAGAGGTGATTATGTATCCTAATGTATTTTAGTCATATAATTGCCCGAAAAAGTCAGTGAAGTACATGGACCCAAAAAGATTCAAACCTTCAGAACTAATTAAGTTTTAGCACAATTATTTGTTTAAGTTAATTTTGATAGCAACTTATTAGTTTAACTTAATAAGGATAGAGAGTGCTTGATGCAGTCTGATCATTGGAGCAGATCTATCGTCCTATTGATCTACTGTCTTAAGTTAGAAAATTGTATATGAAAAGATTGTTTTAGTGACATCGTAAATTTATATACAACTAAATGCAAAGAAGCAAAGAGACTCCAGAAAATGAGGCTATAGTACGTCTGTGGCCATCTTAAATAATCTAGAATTGAAGGCTAATTAATACTATAAATGATTAAAAAATAAACCTTTTACCACAATATAATTTGTTGATGTCGATGTAATTGTGGTGTCTTTTACTTTTCTAAACTGTGTGCTGAGATTCCAACTGATCTTATTCTCTATACTGCTGATGATGACAACATACTTGTCGAAATACGTATCCAGATTTACAAGTTACAATTTTTAAAATGCAGTTAACAACAGTCTCCAATTTATTTAGACCTTAACACACATTTCGTCACAATTTCGAAACGCTTTTTACTAAATTTAAAGACTTTCAAAGAAGCCTAGCTGTATGCTACAACTATACCGCATTATATCCTTCAAATATGGACCTAAATTTTCTTTCCTAGACGTCTACTTCAGTCACAATTCACCAGCTAAAATTAAAAATATAGAAAGCCTTAATCTATCGTCAATTATCAAAAATCGTTCCTTATTTCGCCGGCAATCTACGCATTTTCTTTTACGTTTTGTACAACTCTGAGGGGGTAAAACTCCGGGCATAAAGCCGTGCTACCCCACGCGAACAAACTTCACCCCACGGAAGAGTTATATCGATCTTGTGTCTTGCCCAGAGAGCAGCGATAGGGTTACCCCACGTTTTTTTTCTTCCCTATTTTATATTAAGAAGAATCGATACACAGCGCATTTTTTATTCCGTAAACGAAAGGTTCGCATTCGTTGTCTATGCCGAATGCATTTTTAAAAGCGAGCATTCAGTACACGAACTGGGAACGGTTAATTTATGGAAAAGTAGTAATTTAGAGAATATTTTCGTTGAAAAATTGGGGAAAATATAATTTAGAAACGATTAAAGAAATAATTTAGAATTTATTTTGAACTGATCAAATGTGTAACTTATTTTTCAAAATTTAAATGAAATTATTTAAATTTTATTGGTGATTGAACTAGCATTTGTTAATGAAATTGTCAGCAACAATTGTCACAAGGCTACGTAATAAAAAAAATACCAATTCTTTGTTCAGACGAACTACTGAAGTATCCATTCAAAAGAGAAAAACAGAAAATATTGGGTTGGCAACTAAGTACTTTCGGTTTTGTAGTATAAAATAAAACACTTTTTTTTAAACCAAGAATAGTTTTTAATCAATTAAATATTTTCCATTTTCCTCAATGACCTTTTGCCATCTTTCTTTCAGCTGCATGATTCCGCGCTCATAAAATTAATGGTCCTTATCATCAAAAAAGTGAACCAGGTGCGAGTGAAGGTCATCGTCATTTGTGAAAGTTTTACCATTCAAAGAATTCTGCAAACTTCGAAATAAATGGTAATCAGATGGTGCTAGATCAGGGCTGTATGGGGGATGTGACATCACTTCCCAGCCAAGCTCCAATAGTTTCCCACGAGTTGCCAAAGACCTGTGAGGCCTTGCATTATCTTGGTGGAAAACTACACCTTTCCGATTTGACAATTCTGGCTGTTTTTCTTTGATTGCTTCATCCAGTTTTATTAATTGTTGACAGTAAACATCAGACTTGAAAACAAAAACGCAACACCTTTGTAATCCCACCAATCTGAGAGCATGATATTTTTTGGATGCAATTCAGCTTTCGATGTGGTTTGAGCTGATTTATCGTGTTTGCTCCATGATCGTTTTCGAACTATGTTACTGTACAGGACCCATTTTTCATCACCAGTGATGATTCTTTCTAAGAAAGGGTCGGTTTCATTTCGTCTCAGGTGCATATGGCAAAAGTCGATTCTTTGTGTTAAATGAATTTCTTTCAATTCGTGAGGTACCCAAATATCAAGCTTCTTAACTAGCCCAAGACATTTTAAATGTTTTTCAATTGTTTTGTGCGATACATGTAGCCTCTCCGCAACCTCTCGAACAGTTATATGACGATCCTCTTCAATTATGACTTTGATTTGGTCATCATCAACTTCAGTAGGCCGACCAGAACGTTGCTCATATTTGAGGGAAAAATCTCCAGAACGGAATTTTTTATAACAATTCTGACACTTGCGCTCTGTTAAGCAATTAGCACCATAAACTTCACATATCTTTTTGTGAGCCGCAGCAGCTTTCTTTCCTTTGCGGAAATAAAATAGTAAAATATGTCGAAAATGTTCGTTTCTGCATTCCATTTAAAATTAACTCACAACTAATAGCTTTAATAAAAATCACGCACTACTTTCTCCTGAAGTTACGTCAATGTGACTAGTATCACGCTACAAACGGTAAAGTACAGCACTAACATAGGTTATACAAAAAATAAAGCAACGCTCTCTATCAATAAAAGCCGAAAGTACTTGGTTGCCAACCCAATATAACAGAAAATTAAATAAAATACAAACATTACTTGTTCCAGTTATAGTACGTCGTTTCTTTCTCGTTCTTTCATCAAATAATTTCTTATTTGATCAAAGAACAAGAAAGAACTGTAGAGACAACATTAAGTTAAAAAGAAATAAAATAATTAACTTATTTACTCCCCTACTTATTCGTCGACCTCTTCTATCGGCTATGTCAGTGTCGAGGTAGCTGCTATTCATGTTATTGCTACTTCTCTGCTGTCAGTTATCAGATCGTGTACGGAATTTGTTTCGTGCAGGCTTTTACCGTAGTTTGTCAGGTGCGATACTTTTTAATTATCTGCTGAGGATGACAACTTAGTTGTCAAAGTACGTATACGGAATACAAAAATTAATGTGGAAAGGGGTTATATGTCAACCTTCAGTGATTAAAAAGAAAAAGAAAGAAAACATCTAAAAGTGTTCTATTACAAAAATACACTGTCTATTCTGTATGTATATTCTGTCTATTTAAATAGCCATCCTGTATATACATATATAGATATACCCGTTATACGAAATATCTAGGGCAAATTCCGCACAATTTCCTGGAAACCCGACATATGCACATGATTATACGTGTCGAGGATGCTTCACCGTTGCAAGGAGTAACGAATGGGTAAAAAAAGGAGTAACGGCAGACGACGGCTACACACACACACACACAAAAAGAGCGTAGTGAAACGAGACACACGCCTTTCTTTATACCTCTTTTAGGATATAAATGTGCGTTTCTTGCCAATTCTTATTCGAATGTTTGACGCAGAAAACAACACATATGACACGAATGTTTCGATGTTCAACAAAGATATGTGTAAGGTTCTTTCCCTCGTTTTTTGTGTGTACGGTTTTGAGTAGACAGACGGCGTGAGATTTCCCTCCAAATTTAAGTTTTATTTTCGCGAAAACAGGACTAATTTCGTAAAGGTAAAATCTTTAAGATAAATAATACATTTCTGCTACTTAACATATAGTAATAATAATAATTTCTACCATTTGAGCAATTCGTAAGCAACTCCATAAAAGTCTTAAAGAACTTAATTATTATGATATACAAAATTAAATTCAATTAAGAAAAGAATAAGTAAGATATAGGTGATGATATTTAAGCTCTTCGCTGGCTTACTAACATTGTTAAGAGTGGATACGTAAATAAATATGGCTTTTATAGACATGATTTATGAAAGAATAAATTTAAAAAAAAATATACTTTAGAGTTGGGATATTTTTCCGCGAGCCAGGGTCGTAACAAGGCGAGTATACGAAATGGGTGACCTTGCGATGTATAGTATACGTTGTTTATATCACTAATGTTTTGGTTTATATTTGGTTTTGGTTTATATCGTATCTAAAGGGCTATTGGTGACTATGGGTATACTGCAGGGCAGTACCCTGTTTCCTCTACTTTTTATTATATTTATAAACGATCTCATATCTGATACTGATAATTGTTTTGTTATTAATTATACAGATGATATCACTTTTCTATTTAAAGCTGAAACTTATCCTGAATTGATAAAAAAAGGAAATTTTATAATGGAGAAACTAGAAAAGTGGTTAAATGATAATCTCATATTAAACATAACAAAAACTAAATGCGTACTTCTCAAAAGTTACCATACTCATACTCCACAAGACATAACATTACATAGTAGAACTTATAATTTTGTAAATAGTGTCCCATTCCTTGGTATAACGATCAATGACTCGCTAACTTTTACTGAACACGTCTTCAAA
Source organism: Dermolepida albohirtum (assembly GCA_031893035.1). Taxonomy (NCBI): domain Eukaryota; kingdom Metazoa; phylum Arthropoda; class Insecta; order Coleoptera; family Scarabaeidae; genus Dermolepida; species Dermolepida albohirtum. The sequence continues at coordinate 621,619 of JAVIWB010005404.1, forward strand.
CTAACCAAGAAACTAAGTAATACTAATTACGGTTTAAGAACACTGGTCAAGAATACAAATAAGGGTATAGCTAAGCTACTTTATTATTCAAATTTTTATAGTCAACTTAGATATGGGATCATTTTTTGGGGAGCTCTTATCAGTAATTTAAAATCTGTCTTTGTAGTTCAAAAGCAAGCAGTACGAATACCGAATAATATGAGACACAGAGATAGTTGCAGACGTGCTTTCAAACGAGAAAATATACTAACAACTGTAGCTGTGTACATATATACATATATGAATGTATTAAATTTATCTGGGCTCATCCAGAAATTTTTGAATCCAGAACTGTAACATTAACTTACAATACCAAGCACGGCCTAAAATATTTATATCCTCGCCATAGACTGTCGTTATATCAACGTGGAGCATACTACTCTTGCATGAAATTATTTAACGAATTGCCCAGGGAAATAAAATCTTTGGAAAATTATAGTGCAATAAAAGGTAAATTGTATAAATTACTTTGCAGTATAGAGCCGTACTCATTAGGGGAATATTAAAACTATTTAATCATACAGTAGATCTAGAAATGATTTGTTACTTTTTTTGACTTATTTTCGTGTATAGACTTTAGAATTTAAAAGATCATATTGTTGGTCCACTTAAAATTAAATAAATGACTATGACTATGACTATAAACAACACACATTATTCACAGCTGTTGTTACGTAGCGCAAAATGGATAAGACTGACAAAATATCTGCAGCATGACGTAAGTTTCCACATTCGTCTTGGAAAGCTACGTACGCCGTGCTGAAAAGACGTTCTTATATTTAGAAAATGACCGTTCGACGTCTATGGATGTAATACACACATAATTAAAATTCTCTAGAAATAGATAACAAATCTATACACGCAACATCACAAGTTAGACTTAATCTGGTAAAATTGAAATCTTGGTTTATAACACTCTCGAATTTTTCTACAACACACATATTTTTATACCACTTGTAGCACATAGCAGTGAGTGTAAATCGTTCGCAATAGCATTGACTCCACACCAACGACAATCCAGCGTTTTAAAATTTTTGCTATTTAGTCAAATAAATCTTTATAATGAGTCGCTTTGAACCACGTTCTCCAACGTGTGCGAATTGGCTCTAGTGGTTCAGGAATACCGAGGCATCTCGAATTCGTTTGAGGGATTTCAAAAACACTCTTTCGGTATTTGAAATTAATACATCCGCCTCTGTATAACATTATTGAATACTTTGTGCTACAAGGCGTAAATCATGAACTTTACACATCACACGTAAAAGTCCTTCACACTTATCTTCTTTTAAACATCAACAAAATTGAATTTTTTAGCGTGTCCAACACTATCTTCATAAATACTTTATCAGTGCGCTTTTCAAATCTATTGTTAGCTATTACAATGGGAAGTGAAGATTTAGTAGAAGCCTCAGGCATTGTGAGCAATATTTTGGCTGAAGTTTTGGGTTTCAGAAAGCTGTATGCAAAGTGAATGCCGCATTCGTTAACAATGGTACAAAATGCAAGTTTCTCAGCCGCATTTGAAGCGTGTTAGAAAGAATAAAAACGATTTTGTGAGTCGTATCATCACTATGGATGAGACTTGGGTCTACCACCATAATCCTGAATCGAAACAAGATGTACTTTAATCTGGTACGGAGACTTCCGCGGTCGTGCTCCATACTATCTGCTTCTGGGCTTTCAGGCTCAAACCACGTCACTAGTATAACTGCCGACGTTTCGTACCCACTCGTATGAGACATCTTCAGGGCTCAACTACTGCTACTGTCTGTCGCACTGAAACTCAGTTTCAGTGCGAACCCATACGAGTGGGTACGAAACGTCGGCAGTTATATCAGTGACGCGGTTCCAGCTCGGAAGCCCAGAAGCAGATGAGGAGTACTTTGTCTACGAAGAAAGATTTTTCAACGATGAAGAAGTGATGCCTGCAGTTAATGGCTATTCTGGGGAGCAAGACAGTTCTTATTATAAAAAGGGTATCGAACTTATTGGACATCGCTGGGGAAAATGTATAGAGCTGAAAGGAGATTATGTTGAAAAATAATAATAATACTACTGTGGGCAAAAAATAGTAAGACTTTTTAATTTAAATTTCGCGTGAAAACCCATTCGTCGAAATATTTTTTTTCTAGGTTGGTATGACTGTCAGTGACATCTGTGTCAAATGTCACATCAAAATAATCATTAGCGTTTAATATACGCTTGTCTTTCTGAAGTACAAAAAGTGCATTCGGCGATTTTTACAATGAGTGAAATTATATTTCTGGTTCCGAAACGTTCAGAATGTTGCAAAATGCTTTGGTGATAAGTGTTTGTCGCGAGCAAGTGTTTTTGATTGGTACAAATTATTCAAAGAGGGTCGAGAACGCGTTGATGACGAACCACGTCCAGGACGGCCATCAATATCAACTGATAATCAATACGTCAATAAAATGAAGAAATTGGTGCTTGAGAATCGACGATTAACAGTCAGAGACCTTACTAGCATCGTTGGAATATCGGAAGGATCAGTGAAAACCATTTTGAAAGATCATTTGGGCCTAAGAAAAGTGAAAGCACGATTTGTTCCAAATCACTCAATTTTTTCGAAACACAGCGTCGCGTTGACGTCTGTGAAACAATGCTTTCCGACTATCAATTCAAAATGAAAGGCATCATAACTGGAGATGGGTCTTGGATCTACGCTTATGATCCGGAAACAGACGATCAATCGGTCGAATATCGTATCAAAGGTGAGCCGAAGCCCAAAAAACCACGTCAAAGCAAGTCAAAAATCAAGATTATGTTGACAGTTTTCTTCGACTATCGGGTGTGGTGCACTCCGAATTCCTTCCGACCGCCAAACTGTTAACAAAGAATACTATTTGAGTGTTATGCGTCGTTTGTGCAATGCTATTCGTAAAAAGAGGCCAGAATTATGGGCCGACAACTCTTGGTTTTTTGCACCACGATAATGCACCGTCGCCACCGTCGAGTTTTTCGCCAAATTTTCAACCAATATCGTGCCGCAACCACCGTATTCGCCTGATTTAGCTCCGTGTGACTCCAGGCTATTCAGCAAACTCAAACGACCGCTCCGGGGAAACCGTTTCGAGTCAATTGAAGACATTAAACGTGAATCGCTACGCGCATTGAAGGCTATTGCTGAAATTGACTTTAACAACTGTTTCGAGAATTGGAAGAAACATTGGCACAAGTGTATTGGGGCCAGGGGGGATTACTTTGAGGGGGACGAAATAGATTTGGAAGAATAAATTAAGAATTTAAAAATTATGAACAAAGTCTTACTATTTTTTGCCCACAGTAATATATTTCTTTCCAAAATTTTTGTGTTTTCTTTGTTGGATCGGGTACTTCTGATACCACCCTCGTAAATCCTGCGATTAGATTCTGTATCCATCAGACTTTGAAGATTAGCATTGTAAAAGGAAAATGTCTACATTCAGAAGCCAAATTCAATAACAAGATAACAGATATTAATTTTCTGAATGTCGGAAATTATAAAACCCTTCCATAACAAGGAAAAAAAAAGCGTTTCTTATATCATAACGAGAATATACTATACGTCCCTGTACTCATTAACATAAAGTAGCAATAACAGTATATCATCGGCTCATTTCATCTGCTCATCCAACACTATTTCATTCTGTCACTAAACATAACATACATAATTATAATTAAAACTGATTAGATACGAAGTAACCAACTACCTCTCTTCGTAGCTACTAACGACACTGCGTATGCGTTACCGAGTCACTACAACGTTTATCTTATAAAAGCGACGTGTCGCCTTCACGAGTAACAAAAAGGACCTACCTCGCGCTGATACATATATATAAACTTAATGCATTCTTCTGTGTCCGAAAAAGCCCCGATATTATCTGATTACACCAGAACATTAATGCATTAGCATTCGGCTCACATGTTCGGTTCTTTTTATGATGTAAACACACATATGTACATATATATGCGCATAATACGGCTGAATTATGGTTCCGATTACAGTCTGGTTGTCTTTTCGGTCGAAGTGAAAAAGGAAAAAATTATATTAACGTGTTGATGGTTATCCGAAATAAGTAACACACGCGTGTCGCATCGGTTTTCACATCGAAGTTATGTACATGCTGTGTAATCAAGTACAATATTGAATTATTAGGATGTCGGGAAAATCAAGGCGGATCTTTTCTTTAATAGGTCTTAACCAATATCGGGTGATCCAATTAATGCTTTTGGAATTTAAAGAGAAATATTGGCAAAACTATACATTGACTATCTTCATGTATTTGTCAATCTTGTAGGTTAGGATATTACAAAACAACATTAAATATTTAACGTCCCAAAAACATCGCAAAATTATTAAAATTTATTATCAGAGACAGTGCTTTTTAAAAGAAACTTGGCGTAGATTACGTGTACTCTATGGTGCACATCATCTACCAAAGGAACAAACAATTCGTAATGTCGTGAAAATATTTGAACATGAGTTTATGTTGTTGGATAATCCAAGAAGAAATCGTGTAAGAAATGTAAGAAATGCAGACAATGTTGAAGCTGAAAAACGGCGTAGATTATGTGCACTATATGATGTAGATCATCAACCAAGTGAACAAAGAATTCGTGACGATGTGAAGACATTTAAACGTGTGTTTACGTTGTGAGATAATCCAAGAAGAATTCGTGTAAAAAACGTGAGAAATTCAGACAATGGTGAAGCTGCAAGACGGCGTAGATTACGTGCACTCTATGGTGCACATCATCGACCAAATAAACTAACAATTCGTAGTGTTGTAAAGACATTTAAACGTGAGTTTACGTTGTTGGATAATCCAAGAAGAAATCGTGTAAGAAATGTGAGAAGTGCAGACAATCTTGAAGCTGAAAAACGATGTAGATTACGTGCACTATATAGTGTAGATCATCAACAAAGTAAACAAAGAATTCGTAACGATGTGAAGACATTTAAACGTGTGTTTACGTTGTGAGATAATCCAAGAAGAATTCGTGTAAAAAACGTAAGAAATTCAGACAATGTTGAAGCTGCAAGACGGCGTAGATTACGTGCACTCTATGGTGCATATCATCGACCAAATGAACTAACAATTCGTCATGTTGTGAAGACATTTAAACGTGAGTTTACGTTGTGAAATAATCCAAGAAGAAATCGTGTAAGAAATATGAGAAATGCAGACAATGTTGAAGCTGAAAAGCGACGTAGATTACGTGCACTATATAGTGTAGATCATCAACCAAGTGAACAAACAATTCGTACTGTTGTGAAGACATTTGAACGTGTGTTTACGTTATTGGATAAGCCAACAATAAATTGTGTAAGAAATGTGAAAAATGCAGACAATTTTGAAGGTGAAAGAACAACAATTCCTCTACAAGATCAAAGGACTGTTACTTCCGATTGATATATAACCATTTATTTGCCGCAAGTCATCGGTGGGCTTCGAAAACTTAACCCCGAACGACGAATCATCCTCCACCAAGACAACGCAAGTTCGCATACAGTACGCAAGACAATTGAATCTTTAATGCAACAAAACGTCGAATTGTTGGACCATCCTCCGTACAGCCCAGACCTAAATCCCAACGATTTCTTTACCTTTCCGAAAATCAAGAACGGACTGCGTGGTCCAAGGTTTTAGTCGTCGGAAGGAGCAGTCGATACCTTCCAAAACGCAATTTTGACTATACCAACAAACGAGTGGAACAACTACTTCTAGAATTGGTTCAAGCGCATGCAAAAGTGCATTAATCTTCGTGGAAAATAGTTTGAGAAACAATGAAGTATTTAAAAGCTATCTACTGTTTTATTCCAGTTTTATATGCAAAACTTAAAAAACAACCCACGTATCAGTATAACTGCACAGAAAAGACCAATTAGTTTTAAGAAGTTCGTATATGTAGAGCATTAAAATTGACTTTTTTGAAATTGTATTGCTCGTTCAAACACGATTCAAAATTTAAACAACATTCTCGACGGACTAAAAGGGCCGGGCGCTGTGAATCTATCGAATTCTTGAAAAGCACGTTGTAATTATGATTAGAAACTGTACGAATTGCTCCAAACTTAGGACAAATATAATCTAATTAAGAAGGAATATCGAATTAATCGCCGGCTTTTTCCGAATCTTTAGAAATGCCTATTCAATTTAAGCAACTTACAGAACCGATACAAGAACACATACACTCACGTACGCACACACACATAACAGACACACACACACACAAAGAAGCGTATAGAATTCGCGGTCTTCCAAGGTTTCTTTGGAAATACAATCAGGCGGTCTCGCGTAGGGCAGCAAAGAGTTAATATTGATCCGTTTTTTTTTATTTGAGTCACCCCCACGTTTTTTTTCACCCTCGCTTTTTTTCCATCCCCGGATGAGTGTTACTATAGCAACTGTACAGCAGGTGCCAGCGAACACGCAACATAGATATCATGTCACTTCGGTTTCTTGCTTATTATCACTATTTAAGCGATGGGCTCGCAACGTCGATGCCTTCAATTAACCTTTAATTAGGTGAAGAAAGGACAGTGGCGGTAAGACGTGAAATTCTCATCGATATGCGCAGGAATTATTATAAAGCGTTGGTTTAAGTACTAGTTAAGGAAACTGTATTGATTGCTGGTAATTATGAGGAATCATCTTCGGTATTTATTTCTGGAATCGCGACAAGAAAAGATTTAAAAACGAGGGAGAGCGTATCCATTCTTTTCTTATTTCTCAATGTTCTTCCCTTTAAGGTGGTCATTCTCAAACTGTGGCGTGCGGTAACACTAAAGTGGGGGCGCGAACATATCGAAACAGTTTTAAAAAATATTAATTTGTTTTTCTGGAAATCGTTTAATTTACTGAAACAAAAATGATAGGAGTACCACAACTAAAAACGAAATTAATGAAAGAAAAAGAAACACTAGCATTAAAAAAAATATTAGTGGAAACTCTTCGTGAATACCTATTTTGTTTCTACATAACCGGGATTAACTGTAGCTAGTCCTAAAACTTATCAAATATAGCATATGTGGGCAACAACCAGCCGGCTGTAAGATTTGATCCGGCTCGCGAGAAATTTTTAAAAACCCAATTAAAAAAATATTACACTACTTACTCATACTCATGGAATCAAGAGAGCGAGCAAGCTGAGTGGCGGCGATCATCAAAGAGTGATACGGCAAACATCAAAGTCTCCGATGTTTGCCGCCTCACTGGCGGCGCAACAAAAGATTATTGCTTCTCAATTGTTCTACACTAGACGATTCTAGATCATTCCTTCATTTTGCATATATAAGTGGGTGGATGGCCCGAAGTTCAGTTCTATTTGAGCTACCGAGGTGATAACTTCGTCTGACGATAATTTGGAAAATTCTTTACGTCTTTGTATCAGTGAAATTAATCCAAATATGGATGGATTAGTTTCCCAAAATCAAGCTCAAGTGTCTTATTGATTTCTGTGTCGCTATTTAACTTTCGTAGTTTGTAACAATTTCAAATTTAATGATTTAATTATAATGGTGTGCCTATTTTTTTTCCATTTCATTTTGTTATTTTAATAAATTATTTTATAATAACATTGTCGTATTATTTCATGTCTAATATCTATCGCTAAAAATTATGAACACTACTTTAAAATGCACTACTTCTAAACGCGGCCCACGAACGTATTTGCACATTAAAGTTTTGCCCACAACATGTCAAAGGTTGCCCATACCTAGTTTATAGCGTTACAAGTGAAAGAAAATAAATTTCCATTTCGAGTGATACGTCAGTGTGTTACCTATGTTGGAATTACTTCAAAAATTTTTAATTGCAAAATAGCAATAAAAAATTTAAACACATTTAAGACAACAAAGGGTCAGATATAATCTAAACCCCGATATTTCTACAAAGTAATGCGGAAGCTACCCTCGCGAGCAGGTATGTAATCATCAGATCGGAGGCAACACTAACAGTGCTGCCAATTCCCGAAATATAAACGGCTACCCTCGTAAAGTACATTTTGACATTACTTGCAAACATGTTCGACAATTACCAATGGCTCCTCTAGACCTACCTTGCAGAGAGGAAAATTTCTGGAAAGAAGGTATAACATTTGAAATTCTTTTTCTGTATTCAGAGATCTATAATTTGTCTTAAAACCAGTCACCTTATAAAATCTGATTTCGCAAAGATAGGATGTTGAGAATGGTAATAGTATACGAAGTACCCTGGTTTTCAGTGCAGAAGATTCTTCATCTGCCCCCTACCCAAAATTCAAACAGTAATTTATTAGTAAATCGCGTTTTGATTTCGCCAATTGCTGTAAGGTCTATGGAAATTCCTTCCTTCCATCAGTAGTAGTGAGACCCTCGGGAGAATTTTGAAATGATTCCCTAATCTACTCATAACTTGCTACGAAGTCATCGTCAACAAAAAAATACTTTTTAAAATTCTTTGCCAGCATGGCTAAATGATTTTCAATTGTTACAAAAACAATTTTATATGTTACTTTTCGTCCTTGTAACTGTTAATAAATTCATCCGCATTTGCAAACATTTCTTGATTTTTTTCTATAAATTTTTGCTCCACGATTCCAATTTTCTACAAAAACCATTAACTTAATCACTTGTATCCGAGACATATGCATTTGCTCCTTGGAGTTGAAGATACAAAGTATTTAAATTGTCGATTATATGAATTCGATAAGATCCTGACATAAACACGTCCAGAATTACGAGAACTCCTTCTATCGGAACTACCTTTACAACTGTCGCATCGTTTACCTTCGCTTTTATTTTTACAAGCGTAAAGGGACGATCTCAGATCGCCTCTGCGCGCTGTCGCGCAGAAGAGACGATACACCTTCCACATCGATATTTCATCGTATCGGTTCGAATTTATGGAAACAGATCCCGCGCTGGCGAACTAATTTCTTTTAGCTCCCTTCCTCCACTCCCATCCTACCCCTATCTCATTCACTAATCAAGTTATCAAATGTACTACGTAAAAGTGTCAAGCTGTAACACACACACGCACACATGTATACGTGCAACTGTATTGTGTTTGACTTTCCAGTGGCGCTTTCGCTTCAACTTAACGTGATTAGGAAAATTTCGGAGGTAATTTGATAATTTAATTTTAAATTGGAGGGATGATACGGTTAATGATACCTGTATTAATTAATTTTTTTTATGGAAGCTCTTGAAAGGCCAGGAGACTTAATTCCTTCGGTGTTAGATTTACTAACTTCACTAACGCCTAGTTTTTCAGGGAAGAAATCCAAGTGAGAATGTAAGAAGTGTACGAGGATAGTTTGACAAGTAGTGAGAATAACACATAGGTGGCGCTCTAATTGGTAAAACAAATGCACTGTAATTTAGGTTGCATATTTATATGTTTACATTCCGATATTTAGATAAATCGGTTGATTAGTTTATTTTTGACAGCTGATTGAAAAAGAAGCAACACGTCGTTTTGTTAAAATGGAAAAAGCAGATTAAATACTTCGTAATTAAGGATATGAAAGCTACCGAAATAAAAGATGAGTTACGGGAAACATGAGGTGAATCTGCTCCATCATCCGCCACAATAAGTAGATGGGTAAATGAATTTAAACGTGGTAGAAGAAGCTGTGTTGATGAAGCGCCCTCTGGACCACCCAAAATCGTGACTTCTAAGGAAATAATTATAAAAATCCATAATATTATTACGCAAGATCGACGACTCAAAATGAGAGAGATAGCAGACATGGTAAACATTTTAACAGAACGCGTACACCACATTTTAACGAAATAATTGGGCCTTTCCAAGCTTTCGGCAAGATGGGTGCCGCGATTGCTTACGACTGATCAAAAGTTCACTCGTTTGCGCATTTCCAATGAGTGTTTGGACCTTTATGAGCGGAATCCGGTTGATTTTTGTAGGGGATTTGTTACTTGCGATGAAACTTGGATACACTACAGTATACCCGAAAACTAAACAACAGTCGAAACAATGGTTAGAACGTGGTTCTGCACCTCCAAAGAAAGCGAAAACCACTTTATCGGCAAATAAGGTGATGGCATCAATTTTTTGAGATTCAAAGGGCATTTTGCTCATTGATTACCTTCAGAAAGGTGCCACAATAAACGGACAATATTATGCAGAACTTCTACAAAAATTAAATGTTGAGATTCGTGCTAAACAGCCAGGAATGGCAAAGAAAAAGATTCTGTTTCACCAAGACAACGCTCCCTCTCGTACCAGCACAGTTGCGATGTCCAAAATCCACGAGTTGCATTTCCAATTAGTACCGCATGTGCCTTATTCGCCGAATCTAGCCCCTTCCGACTTCCACCTTTATCCAAAATTGAAAACGGCACTAGGTGGAAAGAAATGTTCGTCTAACGACTAACTTATCATCTTCGTAAATGAGTATTTTGCAAGCCTTCCGGAATCGCATTTTAGAGATGGCGTAAGGGCATTGGAGCACCATTGAAATAAATGTATTGCTCTTTTAGGAGAATATATTGAAAAATAAAAATTATTTTGTATTTAAAAAATTAGTTTTTCTTTTCCATTCTCACTACTTGTCAAACTACCCTCGTATCTCTAGAAACATATTGTATCCCATGGCTTTGTATAAATCCAGCAGGTTCCTTTACTAAGTCACAATAATTCCCTGCTTTATAATTTAAGCTACAAAAACAAGTGCCTTCGCAGTAGCGTACGGCTCAGTTACAGCCAATATTGAAACTAATAAATGTAATTACTTACTATTTCAGTTTTTTTTTATGTTTTTGATGAAGAGTGACGCGAAAATTCGCTGTAGTATTGTATCATTAGCATGCCTTCCAGTGTCGACTCAGTCATACTCCATCGAGGTGAAAATATGTCGACATATTTGAAAAAGGAGCGTTCTGCGTCTAATGATGTGATGTTCGCGAATTTGAAAAGGACGTTCGCATCATATTCGCACTCTTGGTTTTCAGTTAAACTCTTGTCTGTACGCACTATAGTTTTAAAATCGGAATTTTTATTTATAAACGCACACAATTTATTGGCTGTTACTCTTCCTATACTATCTGTTAGATTTCCTAACGAGGCTTTGTGGTATTATACTATATTTAGCGCTTTATGTAGTGCCAGCTTGAAGTTCTTTAATTTGGAAATAGTATTTGAAGTTGAATTTGATGGAGCCTGTGGTTGATTAACTTAATCACTAAGGTACATCTTGGTTCTCAACGGTATAGATCGCTTACGGAGTTTGTTTTCGTACAGGTATTTTTCGCCGTGGTTTACCAGGTGCGACACTTTGCAATTATCGGCTGATGATGACAACTTAGTTGTCGAAATGCGTATACAGAATTACAAAAGTTAATGTGGAAAGGGGTTATATATCAACCTTAGTGATTATGGAAATAGTATCTAAAAGAATAGAATAATCCTCGGAAATTTGCTCTATTTGAGAATGGATTTCGGTATCTGAAACCAGCCGCTAACTTACTAAAATTGCTTGGGCATCTTGCGGATTTAAATTTAAGATACGAAGTGAAAGGATGTGGAAAAATTTCTCATAATATAAAACACCATCTCCATCTCGTCAATATCGATTGTGGTGGCTGAGGAATGTCCAGACAAGCCTGTTTAAACTCACAAATACGTTTTAAAGATTTAATAAAAGCTTTTTTGGTAAAAACGGCATTCATACACATACCATACGCCTATAAATCTCGACTTCGGGTATATCCTACCGCTTTTGAAATATAAATATTATCTTTGCCAATGAGTGTGCACTCGTTTTTGCAGGCTTACCATATTTATAATCCCCTAAAAAAATCGTACTAACCATCAGAAACAAATTTCATGCTGTTTTTTTTACGTCGTTTAGCAGCTATACAAATTTATGTACTCTATTAATTCCGGTTTTTGTGGATTTATAAAAATACCTTGCTTTATTTTTGCATCATTTATCTAAGGCAGATTTTCATTTAAATAAATAAACACACCGCCATCTTATTCCATTTTTTATACGTTTTTTATAAGTTTAATATGTAATGGAAGTAGGTAGACGTTTTCTAGGTTGTCAAGGGTTTTTAACACTTTTGTTCTTGGAATAAATGATTTATGTTTTGCCCAGTCTTTTATTGTATAGTATTTGCTTCGGACTTTACTATTCCACTGACATAGAAAATAAGAAAATTTGGTGTAACCAAGCCGCAAACCAAGTAAAAGTGCAATGACTTTTAAATCACCACGTGTTCCGAATATACTTGTATACAGGGACCGCCAAAAGTAAATTTCTTTGTTATTTTTTTAATCATCATCAAGTATATCAGGTGTACCGGAAAGTCATTGCCGGTTTTCCTAACAGATGTCGCTAGGTTTAAGTATGCAATGTTTTGATTTGACACATATGTTATTTTATTCTACTGACATCAAGCTTCAAAGCCATATATGTTATATTTTGCGAAAATAACACTGTCATAGATTTATGTCTCTTCGAAAATGTCGAGTTTCGTGCCTGAAAAAGTGCATTTGCGGCATGCATTACTTTTCTTATTTAACCGAAAGAAAAAAACCGCTGAAAGTCATCGTTTGCTGGTAGAAACTTACGATGAGCATACTCCAGCCATAAAAACATGTGAGGTATCGACAATGCAAAAGTGGTAATTTCGATGTGCTAGGCAAAGAATGTTCTGGTAGACCGAATAAGCTTGAAGATGTGAAACTGCAGGAGTTATTGGATAAAGACCCAACCCAATCCAAAATATGGGAAAATGAGTACCACATCAATTGAATGCCAGGCAAATGGAAAATCGAAAAATCGTATGTGAAATACTGCTTCGAAGGTATGATCGGAAGTAATTTCGGCATCGAATAGTGACGAGTGATGAAAAATGGATTTATTTCGAAAAACCTAAACACAAAAAATCATAGTCATCACCTGGCGAAGCTGGCCTATCGACTCTAAATCGTTTTGGTCGCAAGACAATGCTCTGTGTTTGGCTGCACTAGTGTAGCGTGGTCTATTACGAACTGTTGAAACTTGGTGAAGCAGTTAATACTCAATCATTGATAGAAAAACGTCCAGAATTGGCACGAAAGATGAACAAGATGTATAGCATCAAATGGTTAAGACTTTGAATAAATAAAATTTTCCATTTTCTTGAAAATTATGAAGTTTGTTTTACAAAAAAACGCTAATGACTTTCAGGTACACCTAGTATAGGAAAAGAATTTAATTATTAAAAGATATTTAAGTAAATGCTCAAACGTATTATATTTTATAGATGATTTCGATACCTTCTAAAAGATATATAATACATATTCTTGCCTGCGAATTAAGTAGACTGAAAGTAAAGATAAAATTTGCAAAATTTCATTAATTTTTTCATTAAGAGTAAACCAAACAAAAGAGAAAATAACAGCAACAGAGACACGGCAGTGAACAATCTAACGCACAAACACCGTGAGCCTCAGAAAGGAGATAAAAAAAATAAAGTAAAAGACGAAGCACCCACCGAAAAAAAAATGTCTCGCAAAAGGGAACAAAAAGAGATAACGGAAGATAGTGGAGAGGAGAGTCTTTGAGCGAAAATTTCACGAACAAAACATTAATTATATCGCACAAAGAGGTTGAGAGAAGAAGAAAAAAAAGGAGGCACCGGCACCGCCGCCTCCGTGAGATTACGGCGTGCTTCCGTCCACCGCGTTGACTAATTACTGCAGTGAATCCCCCCTCTACGCTATTGCCGGCAGCTAACCGGGACAGAGTTGGCTGGGATGGTCCGGACGTTACACGAGCGCCAATTCTGACCGCCCGAGGGATCCTACGGACTCTCCGCACTTTCCTAACTCGCTGGGAATTTAAAATTAAAAAGCGAAATCAGTTATCCATAAAATTTAGTAGAGTGTAGCTTCTTGTTTCCCAAAAGGTATCATTATTACATTAAATAAGCGCTGGATTAAAAATAAGGGGAAATTATGTAAGGAAAAATTATGGAAGCAAAATAAAAATGGATAAGAAGAAGCTGGGCGCGTGGCTTTTTCCCTTACTGAGCACGTATTGTAATAATTCGACCTGGTGAATTTCTCTTGTTTAGAGGCTGCTTGTTATTCGGTGCATACAATACGTAATGAATATACGCTTAAATCTAGATAAGTGCGTAGTGTAATTTACACTAAATGTAAAAATCCCTACATCTTTCAATATTCTTATAATTTCTTTCGAAATGAGGAAGGAGCTGCCGTTACGGTGAATGGCGAGCGCTATCGAGACATGCCGACTGAATTTTTGTTCACAAAAATTAATCAGCTGAACATCGACGACATTTGGTTCCAACAAGACGGCGCAACTTGCCATACAGCGCGCTTAACAATCGATTTATTGCAAAATCAATTTGGTGACATCTCTATTTTCAGAAGTGGTCCTGTCCACTGGCCCCCTCGTTCGTGCGATTTAACGCCTCTGGATTACTTTTTATGGGGCTATGTTAAGTCATTGGTTTATGCCGACAAACCAGCAACTCTTGAAGCATTGGAAGCCAATATTCAAGGCACCATTAACGCCATACGACCAGATTTATTGGAAAAAGTAGTCAAAAATTGGACTGATCGAATGGACCACGTAACTCGTAGCCGCAGCGGACATATGCTGGAAATTATATTTAAAAAATAAACGCCATGAAATTATCTACCAGATTATAATAAAAAAAATTTCATTCCAACAATATTTCTGTCTTGTATTATCATTTAAAGTTCTCAAGCTCCTAAAAAAACACCTGTTACAACAGCAGCTCCAATTCCATGAATCTACCAATTTCTGTACTTGAGAAATGCTTTGTATACAACGGAAGCTTATCTAGTTCTTGCATCATTATAAAACTAAGAAATGTTTAAATTCCGTCCAATTTATCGAACATACAATGTATTAAATATCCCAATAATAATAAAAATATTATTAAATTATAAATGTTAGAAACATGGTTGAGTTATTGAGGTATTGTACTCGTATTTAATATGCACTGAACTAATACTACACCACCAACTCCAATTTAAATCACGAATTTCCGTACTTGAAAAATGCTTCGTATACAAGATAAGTACCGCCAATATTACATATCTCTAATTATGAAAATTATCTGTCTTATGATAAAGAGGTTATCTTGATGCAGACTATAATCACATACATATATACGATATATGTACCTCTGAAGATAACAGTGGTTAAATTGAATCCTTCTCCAATTTCAACACCACTAACAATCCATCAGGAACAAGATACACGTCAGTAGGGTTAATATCGTATGGCTATGTACGCGATTTTTTTAAACCGTGGGGTAAGTCGGTGGTAAGATCGCGCGCGCGACCCCTAATGCAGCTTCACCCCTCGAAGCCGAATCTCTCCTTACAGTAACGCGTCGGGAAAAAAAATTGTGGGTCCCACGTGCCTTGAACGCACACCACACATAAAAGTAAGTGTACGGGCTGTCTCCACTCCGAATTCGTTGCCCCATTAGGGCGCTGTAAACTTATCCCGTAACGTCCGAACGGCGAAAAAAAGTGTGTACTGTGAAGGGTGAGTCACTGCTTATGCCATCGCCACCCATTCTGGATTATTTTTAATTTCTTAAAAGTGGCGACTTCCCTATTGTTTAACGCTAATGGATTGCCTTTGGAAAATTAAATTCCGTGGAATCGATTAATGGAAACGAAGCGAAAACTTATAATTCAGCGTTGAGGATTTAGTTGGAGGATATTAAGACGTAATGAAAATGCTGAAATCTAAGAGATCAAAAATAATTGAATAGATTCAAAAGCTATCATAAGCAACAAAACATTAATTTTATCGCACAAAGAGGTTGAGTGAGAGAAAAGAAAAGGAGGTATCGGCACCGCCACCTCCGTGATTGAATAGATTAAAAAACTTAATATTACTTTATAGAAATATGCTTCCACTGCACGTATATGGATGACCTTGAAAGTATCAGATTGACGCAAGTTCGTAGCGTTTTTAGTTTCTAGGATGGGAGTGGCACAGAAAAAGAAATTATTAGGCATGTTTCAAAATTATTTTAACGTCATATTATTGAAAAAACAGTAGCCCCTCTCTCGTCCAAGCATATAAATGTCCAAACAAAAGAATGAAATTTTTATTTGCCCTGCCAAATTGATAACTATGTTATCACGATGCGTATGTAAACAGAACACTTTAAACTTGGCTATGTCATTAAGTAAATGTTGTCTTCGTAAACGTCTAGGAATAGTTTAAATGTTCATAACACCCTGTTTACGATTCATTTCGTCTCTACAAGTCAACAGCAGTGTTATTAACGAATCGTTCTCTATGGGTTATCGTACGGATTACAATAAAGGAAAATAATGAAAAAACAATACCTCCCTCTCTCGTCCAAAGATGCAAATGTCCGAACGAAATAACGAAATTCGTATTCGTTCTTTCAAAAATTTGGAATACGACTTGGGTTGTCCATCAGTACCAGATAATCCAACTATTATATCATCTACGTATCTAAACCAAAATAGAATGCGCTTCTGAATTTTGTACGTCCATTCAATCAAGTTTTTACCATGAAATTCGAAAATGATAAATCTATTAACTTTGTAGATCTTACTATAGCGCGAAGTATTAATAAATTTATTTTAAAATATACAGGAAACACACATATACACATTTTACAATACCCATGAATTCGTATCATCCAGTATCTCAGAAAGTAGCTTACAACTTCATGATCCAAAGAAGATCTCAATGTCTCTGATTGAAACAGACAGAAAGAATTAAATATCAAAGTTATAGTAAAAATTAATAGTTTCCCAAAAACAATTGAAAAAAACTGAAAAAAACTCGCAAAACATTATTCTCTTTTGGGACTCTATCTGAAAAAGTAGCAATGTTCCTTAATAAAAGTCTGAGTAGCAATATAGTTTTTAAAATAGATATTAATTTGGGCAAAATATTATTTTACGTAGATGATAAAACTAATTCAATGGAGAAATGCTTTGTTTTATAAACATTAGTATAAAACCAGAATGTAATAGTGTGTATATTGACCAGCCAGGGAGAACATTCAAAATTAGGACAGAAAAACATCTGCGAAGTCTGAAATATCAAAGAAATGGTTCAGCAAACATGTAATGGAAAAGAACCATACTACTGTGGGCAAAAAATAGTAAGACTTTTTAATTTAAATTTTGCGCGAGAACCCATTCTTCAAAATATTTCTTTTCTAGGTTGGTATGACTGTCAGTGATATCTGTGCCAAATGTTACATCAAAATAATTATTACTGTATAGTATACGCTTGTCTTTCTGAAGTACAAAAAGTGCATTCGGCGATTTTTACAATGAGTGAAATTATTCAACAAAGAAGTTCCATTAAATTTTGTGTACGGAATCAAATTTCTGGTGCCGAAACGTTCAGAATGTTGCAAAAGGCCTTCGGTGATAATTGTTTGTCGCGAACAAGTGTTTTTGATTGGTACAAATTATTCAAAGAGGGTCGAGAACGCGTTGATGACGAACCACGTCCAGGACGGCCATCAACATCAACTGATGATCAACACGTCAATAGAATCAAGGAATTGGTGCTTGAGAATCGACGATTAACAGTCAGAGACCTTACTGGCATCATTGGAATATCGGAAGGATCAGCGTCGCGTTGACGTCTGTGAATCAATGCTTTCCGACTATCAAGACAAAATGGAAGGCATCATAACTGGAAATGAGAGGAGATTGGATCTACGCTTATGACCCGGTAACAGACGATCAATCGGCCGAATATCGTATCAAAGGTGAGCTGAAGCCCAAAAAATCACGTCAAAGTAAGTCAAAAATCAAGGTTATGTTGACAGTTATCTTCGATTATCGAGGTGTGGGGCACTCCGAATTCCTTCCGACCGGCCAAACTGTCAACAAAGAATACTATTTGAGTGTTATGCGTCATTTGCGCAATGCTATTCGTAAAAAGAGGCCAGATGTATAAGCCGACAACTCTTGGTTTTTGCACCACGATAATGCACCGTCGCATACTGCATTAATTCTTCGTGAGTTTTTCGCCAAATTTTCAACCAATGTCGTGCCGCAACCACCGTATTCGCCTGATTTAGCTCCGTGTGACTTCTGGCTATTCGGCAAACTCAAACGACCGCTCCGGGGAAACCGTTTTGAGTCAATTGAAGACATTAAACGTGAATCGCTGCGCGCATTGAAGGCTATTCCTGAAATTGACTTTAACAACTGTTTCGAGAATTGGAAGAACGGTTGGCACAAGTGTATTGGGGCTAGGGGGGATTACTTTGAGGGGGACGAAATAGATTTGGACGAATAAATTAAGAATTTAAAAATTATGAACAAAGTCTTACTATTTTTGTCCCACAGTAGTAAGTTACATAAAGATTTTAAACTGGAAATCCTTCACATATGTAACAAAAGACCGAAATTAAATTTCTTGCAAATCGTGCAGATTAATAAGTGTAAAAACCTCTATTCTGTTACCCTTTTTTTTGTTCAAGACTATTTACACAAGCATTTTTCAGTCATCTAATTTAAAATCAATTTTTCTACTTTCACAGTTCAGTAGTCACCTAGGTGAGCACTCTTTAGAATCGACCAAAGGGAAGACAAAATTCGAAACGTGTTTTGCAGGCTATACCAGAAGTCGACTTTGAAAACCCTCTATACAAATTAGGAAAAATTTTGAAAAAGAGAGACGAAATAAATTTGGAAAAATCAGTATTGACTACAGTCCTTTAAACATCATCAAATTTACACACAAATCATGTCTAAAATTGAACAGTACTTGAGAAGTTTCTTAGGTGAAGATTCCAGCAAAATCAAAAAGACATGAACTTCTAGGATGTCAGATTAATCTTTTGCATATTGCCGAAGAGCATTTTAGAGAAGAGCACTAAGATGAATAACAAACCATAAAGACCGTCGAAATATATTGCAGTTCCGCGTTTATAAACAAGTTGATATGCATGTATTCCCTAATCGCGAAAATATAATTTATATTTTAAATGCTCGCCCCCCGACACATTTTTCATTGTTTCCTTCCCAGCCCTGAAATCTCATCGTCGCGATATTCAACCCCAACACCCATCCGCCACCGACCCTTCGCTACCGCTTCCCCCCCCCCAACACCAAAAGGAGTATAAATCTTCTACGTACCCCTGCCTCCGAAATACTAATTAAAAATGCTAAATTGCCCGTGAGATACGGAGGCCTTAGCTTTTAGTATTTTATCTTCCTTTTTGTGTGCGCTTACAACTACTGTTCCCTCTCTACCGCTTCGCTTTTTTTTCTCTTAAAGCGATTCCTTTCCCTTTTTAATTCCACTTTCTTTTTTTTTGCGTTGTTCTCGTCTTTTCAAGCTTCCGTGGAGAAATTACGCAGATTCCATTATGGTTATTATTATTTTTGTTAATTGTATTTTCCTTTGTTCGTACAGTATCTCATTTCTTTTCTTTCACTTGTATATTTACGAGGCTTGTTCAACAGAAACCCATTTTAGGGATCTAAAGTATTTGTATTTAATGAATCTAAAAGAAATCCACATTATATTAAAATATGAGTCCTAATCCATGGATTGAGGCATTAATCCATGGATTCCCTACTTGTACAATTAAATAATCTAAGGTGATACTGTCGTTAGTTTCTTCATGTAAAGGAATTCTTTTATTTCTGTCGGGTTTAGATATTTAAGGACATTCCTGACGAAGGCTCTTGGACAAAAAGTCCTCGTCAGAACGTCAAGAACCCTCCTTCAAAGCGGTACAACATCAGAAATAGCACACATGTATGTACCACAATTGCGAAAGCTTCAACATCTATTTGATTTATGTATATACATACATATATACATATATATATATATATATATATATATATATATATATATATATATATATATATATATATATATAGTTGAAAAATATCAGCCAAATGGCCACCACGGCTACGCTTGCAAGACCATATTGTTTTCATTATATACTCCAATACCAATTAGCACATTTGCGGCTGTATGTCCTCGATAACTTCGCAAGTTCCATTTTTGAGGTCTTGAATCGATTGTGGGCCATTGGCATAGACCTTATCTTTCACGTAGCGCCAAAGGAAAAAGTCTAAACGTGTTAAATCACAAGATCTCGGTGGGCAATTGTGATCGCCTCTTCGAGAAATCACACGGTCAGGAAACTTTTCACCCAAAAGAGCGATGGTATCGTTACTTGTGTAGCACGTAGTGCCGTCTTGTTGAAAATAAACGTCGTCCACATCAATATCTTCCAATTTCGGCCATACGAAATCATTAATCATCGTTCGATAGCGCAATGCATTCACCGTAACAGTTGCTCCAGCCTCGTTTTCGGAAAAGTAAGGTCCAATGACCCCGCCAGACCAAAAACCGCACCAAACAGTCACACGTTGAGAACGGAGAGGTTTTTCAACAATAATTCTTGGGTTTTCCGGATCCCAAATGCGACAATTCTGCTTGTTAACGTAGCCTTCAAGGTGAAAATGGGCGACATCACTCAAGATAATTTTTCGATGAAATTCCGGATCAGTTTGATGCATTTCAAGGACCCAATAAACAAAGACACGACGTTATTCTTGTATTAAATGAAATTTAAAAAGCTTTCAGACTAAAGTCTTTATGCAAAATATGATGTAATGTCATTTGTGGTATGCCCAATTCCAAAGATCGACAAGAAATGGACAAACCTAGGTTTTCCCCAACACTATGGACTACAACAGCAATATTCTCAGCTATTCTTGAGCGACGGGCACGAGTTCGATTCTTCGCATCACTAACTTGTCCCAACAGCTCAAATTTTTCCACCAGTTTCACAATTGTTGGCCGAGAAGGTGTTTCACGACGACCCAAAACTGCTTTAGTTTTGCTAACTGTTACCGCGAAATTTTCACCATCTTTGTAGTGAATTTTAATAATTTCGATGCGTTGTTGAAACGTATATCGTTCCACTTTTTTAACGACGTAGTTTTTACTTGTCATCTGTCAAGTAGTTACAGGTTGAGTCATGATAACTGTTAAAATGTCGGGTTACTGAAAACGAAATGTCTTATTGGAACACCTTTCATATTGCTGAAGAAGTAGAGATTGTTGTGTAAGAATTTTGACAATATTTAATTTTAAATAGAAATTCAATAAATAATTTTTGCAATTGAGTTTTTGTTATGAACATAATCTTAAAATAAAAAAGGTGTACAACTCTAAACATTTCATTATTTGTATATTTCAAATTAAAACAGCTCGACCATCCCCTTGATTGCAACCCCAAACTTTGCGCTTGCTAATCTTTATTTATACAACTTTGTTTGTGCACTTTTTAAATATAACCTTAAAAAAAACAAAATTATACATAGTCATTTCATCGATTGTATAATTTAGCTTAAAACACAGCTCGATCATCCCCTTGATTACTATTTGCTAATCTTTATTTATGCACTTTTTCTCTTAGAACGCGCAACGCTTCTCCCCTCGATATTGAAACTAATTGTCTCTATGTTAAATGGTTTGCGAGATAGACAAAACAAAGACCGCCGCGAAAAATTATCTTCAATTTCATCCCCTGCAACCGCTTTCTCTGTTTTTCCCCATTTTTTCGCTTTAAAAAGCCCAACATTACCAGTATCTCCTGCTCGGTCTGTTCGTTTTATTATAAATGAGGAGGGGGCACGGGGGGAGGGGGGCAGGTCGGTGGGTGCAGGGGAAATAAGGATGTAGTAGCGTCGTTTTAAAATTTTCTGTGCAGCTTAACCATTACGACGACAGGGAAAGTAGAAGACGAAGTTTGTAATCAAGCCACACAGAAAATAGGGGGGAAAAAGGAGTTCCGAGGAGAGAGGATTTCCTTCGGCCCTAGGGGTCGGAGCCGAAATTAATTTGGCCTTTCTAAACAATGGCCGACTCGCGCTAATGGTGCCCGTTTGCTGAAATTGCCTCCGCTATGCACGGTTATTTTTTATGTAGATTTTTTCCGTGTCCCCCGGGGGGGACGAGACGGCTACCCTTTCTGTTGTTTCGCGAACGTCGAGGGAACGGTCGGAGGGGCAGAGGCGATAGCGGAGGAGGTCGAATTCATGCATTTTTATGGCGCAATTTCATGACCAGAGTATGCGAAGTGTAATCACCGTTTTCTGTTTAAGATTTTATTGGAAGATCTTTTTTGTTTGTGGCGGCGGATGGATGAATTGACGTATAAAGCTACCAATATTAAAAAGAAAACAATGAAATTCTGGAACTCCTAATTCATCCAGGGTGTGTTTTAGAAACTTTTATTTTTCAAATTTACTTTGATAATCTGTTTCAATACTTCTTTGATGTAAATAGTGTTTTAATATTAATGTTATTTCAATGTTGGTAATGTGCTTATTGTTCTATATATTTAAATAGATTTATACACCAAAAAGGGCCAACGCTAAAACAATTTACGAGACGCAAACCCATTCTGTGTATTTGTAACGAAATTTCTCTAAGATTCAAAATCGTATCTTTTAAAATTCCTCATTATACTTTCTTCTTTAATGTGAATGTTGCCTCAACTTCGGAAATTTACTTTCTATTCATGAGTCAATAGCCTAACTTTGTGACTATCAAATTTTAACATTTTTGGGGAGAAAATGAATGGACACAATTTTTCTGAATGTTGCCATTAGATCACTGAAGGTTGATATATAACCCCTTGCCACATTAATTTTCATATCCTCTATACGTATTTCGACAACTAAGTTGTCATCATCAGCAGATAATTAAACAGTGTCGCACCTGTCGAAATACGTATATAGAATACGAAAATTAATGTGGCAAGGGGTTATATATCACCTTCAGTGATCAAGTTAATCAACCAAAGGCTCCATCAAAATGACCATTGCCATTATATGTACATATCAGTTGACTTAGATAAACTTAGAGAATTAGAACCCAATACCAGTACGGGATAACTACAAATATATTGGTGTTAGATTAGAGAAGGATATTTGAGGGAGACTTTGATTAAACATCAAATCTTGGAAGCTTATTCTACTGACTTATTTAACATTCAGAATAGCATTTTACTGGATTCCAAAGAATGTTGGTCTTAAATGCTTGAGAGGAAAAAAAGAAACAAAATTCCTGGATGTCTAACTATTGAAGAGGAGACGTATGATGATGCTCCTCAAATAGTTGAAGGTTTCGCAAAATATTTCATAAATGTCTTCACGGATTCTTAATCAACAGTCGCTCCTTTCCGTTCGTTCAATAGCACGCCTTGCATTTCACTTTCCCAAGTTCTCTGATGACAATATTCTAGCATATACATATTTGCAAACTGAAAAACCAATTTGGATCTGGTCACAATCAAATACCAGCTTCTTTTTATTAAGAATTACAGTTCAGTTTACAAATTTTTACTAATCGTCTATCTAAAATTTTTCTGTTGGCCTTGAAGTCTTCCACTTTTCAGATCGAAAAGAAAATTGCTCTAATAGTTCCTATATTAACATCTGGAGATGCTAGTAATATATCGAAGTATCGCCCAATTGTCATTTCTAATAGTGCCTTTGAAAAATGCACCTATTCAGCGTTGAGAAAATTCCGAGGTGCCATACAAAGCGACGTGATCTACTATGTTCCGGTATCATGTTGCTTCGTGACAATGTAAGGCCACATATTCCTGCGCAAACACAAGATTTAGTCTAGTCTTTTGGACGGGAACAACTGGATTATCTACTTTACAGTCCAGACTTTGCTCTCAGTGATTTTCACCTGTTTCAGTACTTGAAGTTCCTTGGTGGTCAATGGTTCTACAACGACAAAAAAAGTGAAAACTGCAGCCATTGGGCTTCCTTACAGATGGCAAGTTTCGTTGACGTCGGAATTCATATGTCAAATGTTTGAATAAAAATATAAATTATGTAGATATGTGGATGAAAATTTAAAATACGAAAATAAATATATTTTAATAATATTTACAGTATTTTTCTTCTTATTAATAAACGGACGTTATTTAAAATATAACCCTCATATTATATTTTTATTTTAAAATACCATAAGCATATGTTATGGATTTTTAAGATTAATTATATCTTATTTCTCTTATTAAATATTTTCTCACAACTTAAGTGATTCATCGTTTCAATAATAGGAATCCTTATCTATGCATAATATATCTAAATATTTTGTTTCTATAATTACTTCTTGTGTATACTCACTTTAACTTCCTCCCTTTTTATCTATAAGTAAACAATATTATTTTCTTTTATGTGTATATTAAATTTATGTACGAGGTTTGTTCAAAAGAAAAGGTGAATTTTGAATTTTTTTGAAAAGTATTTATTTATTCATCAATATCAATTTTGTCCCCTTCAAAGCAATCCCCCTCAGATATAATGCACTTATGCCAGCGCTTCTTCCAATCCTCGAAGCACTTCTGAAATGCGCTTTCCGGTATGGCCATCAGCTCGTTCTTCGATTCTGACTTTACCTCATCAATTGTGGCAAAACGCTTTCCTTTCATTGGTCTCTTCAGTTTTGTTCATAGGAAAAAGTCGCAGGGAGCCAAATCTGGTGAATAAGGTGGTTGAGGCATGATTAGGGTGTTGTTTTTGGCCAAAAAATCACGAACAAGCATTGATGTGTGAGCTAGTGCATTATCGTTATGCAGAATCCATGATTTTTTTTCCACAATTCCGATCGTTTGAGCCGTATTGCTTCACGCAAACGTTGCATAACTTCCTTGTATAATTCGTTATTAACCGTACGACCTGTATGCAAGAACTCATGATGCACCACGCCATCGTAATCGAAGAAAATAGTGAGCAAAACCTTCACATTTGATCGAACTTGGCGTGCATTTTCTCGGCCTTCCGTAAAGCGCTTGTACCACTTATAAACACTTTTTTGAGACAAAGTGGACTCGCCGAATGCCACAGTCAATATTTCAAGTACCTTGGAGCACTTTATTCCATTTTTAACGCAAAATTTAATACATATTCTTTGATCCATTTTTTTCAAAAGTCAAATATCGAAGAACACACACAAACGTGACTAAGCTTTTCAGTTGTCAACAACAAACTCCTAATCCAAATTGGCTGATAATGCCAACATATGACTAACACATGTGTACCAACATAACGAAAAAAAATTTCGATAATCGAATCTATACAGCGCGCGAAAATTCAAAATTTATCTTTCCTTTTGAACAAACCTCGTATTAACTCTCAAGTTTACGTTCTCATTGATTATTCATTTTCTTTTCTATTTTATCTATAATAATTATTAAGTAAATTGTTTCAATTTTAGATGAAATTCTTAGAAATACTTTGAAGTTTAATTTCAATTTTATTTATTGTTTATTTTGTGGTTAACTTTCACCTAATCTGTTGATATTTTCCTTATCATTTTATATATATAGCAAAACTTATATATAATACAATATAGAGAAAAGTTATAGAATAATTCTCCTAGTGAAGTTAAGCTACAATTCTTTAAGCAACATAAAGTCTCGAAATTTTGTACAGTGCAGTTAACTGAATAAAGTAGTTTAAGTAACAAGTGTGTTTCAATCATCGTCCATTACCCTTCCGATATGGAAATTTCTGAATGTCAAACGTGGCTCAACAAGAATACCCAAAAGACTTGTTTTGCCTTGATGAAAAGTTCAGTACCCCACAGGATATAGTGAATAGACTTTCACGACACTCCTCCAGTAGTTTCAATAATAGCTACCTCTTTGACGTCTGCATGTCCAATAAAATCTGATTTACCTTTCACTATTTCTCTTATGTATGAAAATGATATTCTGACGATTATGGATGCGCTCTCGACGAATCTACAGCTGGATATAAAACCCCTTTCCACATTAATTTTCATATTTTGTATACGTATTTCGACAACTAAGTTGTCATCATCATCGGATAATTAAACAATGTCGCACTTGAAGAACTACAGCAAAAACTAAATTGAAACCTAAATAAAGGGTTTTCCAATAAGGACTTGACAACTTTTTTTCTAAATAAAATGCAGACCATTTGAGATATTTCAAAAACTTTATTATCGGGTTGAAGTACAATCAAAACATTTATGAATGGAACTCGACTTCGTTCATATGGCCACCGCGGGCACGTTTGCAGCGGTCGATTCGTTGGACCCAATTTTCGATGACTCGTACACACAATTCGGCCGAAACGGCTACTATTTCGCGTTCAATGTTGGCTCTGAGCTCTGAGCGTTGTCGGCTTGTTGGCATAGACCAATGACTTGACGTAGCCCCAAAGAAAAAAGTCTAGAGGCGTTAAATCGCACGAACGAGGCGGCCAATCGACTGGTCCATTTCTTGAGATAACACGCTCATCAAACTTACTCTTCGATAAATCGATTGTAACGTGTGCTGTGTGGCTTGTGGCACCGTCCTGCTGAAACCACATGTTGTTCAAGTCCGTATCTTCCAATTCGGGCCAAAAATAATCGGTAATCATGGCGCGATAACGATTACCATTCACAGTAACGTGACGATCATTATCGTCGACGAAAAAATATGGCCCTATGACGCCGCCGGCATGCAAACCGCACCAAACAGTTATTTTTTGTGGATGAAGTGGTGTTTCATGAAGCACATGTGGATTTTCACCCAACCAATAACGCATATTTTGCTTATTGACGAACCCACTGAGCCAAAAATGAGCTTCGTCACTGAAAATGATTTTGCGATGAAATTGATCATCTTGGCGCATCTTTTCCAGAGCCCAATCGGAGAACGTACGTCGCTTCAAATGGTCCATCGGCTTCAATTCTTGAGCCAGCTTGATCTTGTATGGATGTAAACCAAGATCCTTACGCAAAATTCTCCATAAAGTGGTCTGGGCGATGCCCAACTCTTGAGAACACCGTGAAATTGACTGATTTGGAGCATTTGCTACGGACGTTTCAACGGCAGCGATATTTTCGACACTTCGACCAACCCGTTGTCTCACTGGCATGGCAACATCACACAACGAATATGTAGACTCAAATTTTTGCACTAAACTTGTTACTGCCTGTCTACTAGGGCAAGAATTACGACCGAAAATCGGAGTTAACGCTCTTAAAGTAGCGGTCACCGACTCCGAATTTCTATAGTAAATTTTTATAATTTGCAGATGTAGTTCGTTCGTGTACTTTACCATGATGAAAATATTAAGTTTACTGAATAAATTGACAGTGACAATTCGATGATTAGTGAAAGGGTGCGTTCACAAATTGAATTAAAAGTTGTCAAGTCCCTATTGGAAAACCCTTTATTACTGATCTAGGAGTTCATTTTGAAACAATATTTACTTTTAACAAATATATCACCGCTTCTGCTTGGGGATCTTTGGGTTTCCTTATTAGAATTTTCTACTAATTTATGAAAACCTTTGTATTTTGCTTTTGTAATTCGCAAAATGAATCGTACATGTCTTATATGGTATACCATACATATTGGGAACAATATGTGTCTTGAAAGAATTCAACGGAAGTTTTTAAAATTTCTATCGTTCAAAATTGTTGGAATTTACCCCGATACTGATTTCAAATTGCGGAATTACTCAAAAGACATGATTTTGTTATGATAGAATCTCATCGAGATGGTCACTGTTCTAGGTTCTTGGGTAGTCTATTTCATAATAAAATTGATTGTCAATATTTATTATCTAAATTACGGTTTTATATGCCACGACTAGCTGGTAGACACAAGTCCACTTTTGTAATACTCAGAGGTAGAACAATTTTGACGAAAAAATCTCCTGTGACTGTGATGTATACGAGTTCTCAGCGCAGACTGGATGATGTATTTTTATTGTGTACTTATACACAGTCTATCGCAGAGAAAACCGAACTTTTTTAATATAGAAACGAAAGCTTACTATTTTGGTAAAATTCATTTATTTTATTCGAAGTAGTCGCCTTCGTCCGAAATACAACGTTTTGCACGGTCAATTAACATGTCGAATGAATTTTTAAGTTAATCTTTAGAGGTGTCTTTCAAGATCACTATAGATGCTCTTTTCATGGCTTCGACGCCGGCATAACGCTGTTCTTTCATCGGAAAATGTAGTTTGGAGAATAGATACAAATCATCAGGTGAATAATGGTTAAAATGTTATTTGTAGTTAGAAAATCAGTGATAAGCGTCGAGCGATGAGACTGTGCATTATTATGTAACAAATGCCAGCTACCATTTCCACGATGTAGAGGGCGCACACAACGAATGCGCTACAAACTGTTGCTTTATGTGCAATTCCTCTGCTTCTAATGATGCAAATGTGATGATATTTTGACATAACATTGGTGAAAGATCTACCTTACCGACACATATTTTTTTAATAGATGGCACCACTAAGAATTACTATTTTAAAAAGTTCGTCTTTTTCTGCTACTGACTGTGTATCTATTATTTGATTATTTTTTTTTTTTTGGTTGTAATAAATTGTTTATTTTGTTACTTTATAGTACTTTAAAAGGCTATCGATAGGACTTAATAAGGAAATATTTTTATTGTTATTATTATTACATTATTATTGTTAATTATTTTAAAAAACAAACCCATAATAATTTTAGATTTTCGCCTTGTTTATAGCAAACTTCAGATGTTCGCTTGCCTCGACTCTTTCCGCGATAGCATTCTGGCTTATTTTATTTTATTATCGCCGAATGATCCGCCTTTAATAAATCCCGTAAAAACGGTAAAAAGAGGGCACGGGCCCGTCCTCCCCTCTTTCCACCGCACAATCGTTTTTTGAGGGTTTCTGCCGAAAAAAGAAGAAAAAAAAACGCACGAACTCGGAACGGCACCAAACAGGAACAGCAAGCGGCAGCGAAAAAAAAATAGCATGTGTCTATCGGCCGACGACGTATTGGGATCGCTTTTGTGGAGAACGCACACACATGTGTCACCTGCCCGGGGTGTGCGCTCTAAATTTTCATCTGTGTATAACCATTCTTTGTTATTGTTCTCTCTATTTGTCTGTACTTCAACTTTGGTGGGTACACAATAATCAGTATATTTGTGTGCAGAGGTGGGGACATGCACTCGAAAGAGATATATGACATAGACATGATTATTATGAGGATAACGATGGATGTATCTTAAAAGGATGAATTAAAAGAAAATTTTATTTAGCATCATTTCTTGACTTGGTGTATTTGTGAACCAGTATCTAAACAGATCGTATTTTAACTGAACAACGAATAAGAAGAAGTCAGAAAACTATTTTTTAAAATGTCTACTTTGGATTTTAACACAGCATTTTGGGGATGATTTGAAACAAAACACTGTAAAAACACCATTGAGGAGAACGCCTATTCCATCGGAACCCATAACCACCAGATCCCAAGTCAATAAGGAAAATATCAAACGTAAATTGGAAAAGACCTTACACCAACTGTCATCACCAAACACTGGAAAATTTAATCGTAAAAGAATACAATTGGTCACCGAAATAACTCCTAGCAAAAAAGAGCTTCCTGTGCATCCAAGTTATATATAGAAAGCCCCTTCCATCAAACCCCAAAGCGAACACCAAGCTCCAAGTCAAAACGGAAAATATTAAAAACAAATAGAAAACGATTTTATACAAATTGTCATCTCCAAACTCTGGAAAAATTTAACCGGAAAAAAGCACAAACCATAACCGAAATAACTCCTAGCTTTTGCTTCGTGGAAATCTTTTCTTTTGAAAGGATTTCCACGAATCCAAGTTATTAGAAACTTACATCTAGACTAAGTCAGCGCCCAGGAAAGAGGACCTCCAATCGTAAAGTGTATCAACAGCTATTGTTAAACGCGTGGCACCATCGAAGAGTCCAAGTCGTGATGAACACTTACTCGTCCAGGCGATTGTAAGCACAGGTAAATTGCTTACAAATTCAAGTAAATGGAGAAATTCTGGAAACGAGAAAAGGCGTCCACTAGCTACTTTCTATAGCTGCTTCTTTAAAGACCTGTTTGAGTAAGCTATTTGTAGATATTTTGGTAAACAACGAAGTCAAAAGTTCTAGAAAGTCTACGGACTATGTCACTTTGTTGTCGTTGTATACGTCAAGGTGCTGGATCGGTGACCTGATATTGCTGAAAATGGGAGCTTCTAGGAGTGTCGATTTCTTCAACCTGTTTCTTATGTATTTTGGTGTGCTGAATCCAAATTTTCAATCAGTTTTTTCTACCACGTACCAATTTTTCGCAATCTTTATCTTTTGTTGGGTACGATAGTATTAAAATAAATAGTTAAGATTTAAAGGTACGTAATTTATTATCAGAGTATAGTTGAAAAATTTAACATTTTATTATTACAATGACAGTGTAAATTTGAATATGAACAGATATGCGAAGTTTATGGTGCTAATTGCTTAACAGAGCGCACGTGTCAGAATTGGTATAAAAAATTCCGTTCTGGAAATTTTTCCCTCAAAGGTGAGCAACGTTCTGGTCGGCCTACTGAAGTTGATGATGACCAAATCAAAGTCATAATTGAAGAGGATCGTCATATAACTGTTCGAGAGGTTGCGGAGAGGCTACATGTATCGCACACAACAATTGAAAAACATTTAATGGGCTAGTTAAGAAGCTTGATATTTGGGTACCTCACGAATTGAAAGAAATTCATTTAACACAAAGAATCAACTTTTGCGATATGCACCTTAGACGAAATGAAACAGACCCTTTCTTAAAAAGAATCATCACTGGTGATGAAAAATGGGTTCTGTACAGTAACATAGTTCGAAAACGATCACGGAGCAAACACGATAAACCAGCTCAAACCACATCGAAAGATGAATTGCATCCAAAAAAGATCATGCTGTCAGTTTGGTGGGATTACAAAGGTGTTGTGTTTTTTGAGCTGCTTCCAAGGAACCAAACGATCAATTCTGATGTTTACTGTCAACAATTAATAAAACTAGATAAAGCAATCAAAGAAAAACGGCCAGGATTGTCAAATCGGAAAGGTGTAGTTTTCCACCAAGATAATGCAAGGCCTCACACATCTTTGGCAACTCGTGGGAAACTATTGGAGCTTGGCTGGGAAGTGATGCCACATCCCCCATACAGCCCTGATCTAGCACCATCTGATTACCATTTATTTCGAAGTTTGCAGAATTCTTTGAATGGTAAAACTTTCACAAATGACGATGACCTTCACTCGCACCTGGTTCAGTTTTTTGCTGATAAGGACCAGAAATTTTATGAGCGCGGAATCATGCAGCTGAAAGAAAGATGGCGAAAGGTCATTGAGCAAAATGGAAAATATATAATTGATTAAAAACTATTCTTTGTTTAAAAAAAAGTGTTTTATTTTATACTACAAAACCGAAAATACTTAGTTGCCAACCCAATAGATTACCTTCTTCCTTATATCAAAGAAGATTTCGCTTTAATAAGGTATAATATAAACATAAACACTATCTAAATCAAATCCATTGACATTAAACCTCCTAATACACGAAAATTGAAATACCTGTCCTACCTTTTTTTCTACTTTCTTTCTCTGATAAAGATATGTTAATCAATTTTATTTATACTTACCTGCATCATTTAATCTTTTCCTTTATAAATTTCCGCACACGCTCGCCCCGGATGATACCTTAAAAAAAAGCTAATAAAACTGGTAGGCGCGCGCGCACGTGACCCATTCTTGTTAAAAAAGTCACTATCAGATCCGATGTGTGTGTGGAGTCAGTTAGGTCAGGTAAAGAGGTAGGCACACATCACATTTGCTGCTGCGGTAATGGGAACTTCGTAATAAAATGTGTTAGGTAGTGTGTAAAAGAGATATATAATACCTGCTCTAATGGGGTAAATAATAAATAATCACAGAGGGTAATGTGTATTATTAAAGTGTGATTTTTAACATCTCTGTTACTCACTAGAGAGTCGTGGTGTGGAAGTAATCGAGGTTTTTTTTAGAAATGAGTGAGAAATCATGCAAAACAATCAATTGATTGACAGATGTGTCTAATTAAAAAATTTTTATTTTGGGAGATTCATTTTGTAAAGTCTTTTGTAACTCTTTAACTGTAAAGAAACTTTCTTTCGTATTTTGTCCTATTCCTCTTCATAAATCTTAATTTACATTCAAGTTTTCTTATTTTTTTAATCTGATAACTCAAATCCCTTCTAAGCTAAGCATTTATACTAGCAGGAAGTTGAATTTGATGGAGCCTGTGGTTGATTAACTTAATCACTAAGGTTGGTATATAACCCCTTTCCACATTAACTTTTGTAATTCTGTATACGCATTTAGACAACTAAGTTGTCATCATCAGCAGACAATTGGTGCGATAGGTGCGACACGTTGCAATTGTCTGCTGATGATGACAACTTAGTTGTCGAAAATCGTATACAGAATTACAAAAGTTAATGTGGAAAGGGGTTATATACCAACCTAAGTGTTTAAATTTACACTATCAGACATCATCAAATGTCAATTTTTAATTAATGAATGACTGAAGAATTTATTTAAAAAGTAACACGTTTTTAGTACATTTTTACGAAACTATAATGATGCTTCATACATTTCAATTATAACCTAACAGAGTATCATGAAGGAGCTTCTGCAGTAGCTTATATGGAATATCAACTACATCACTAATAACTTTACTTGATTCTACGCACCGAAACTATGTCAAACGGAAATCAAATTGATGCGCTCCAATTTTTTTTTACTGTTTTATTTACCTGAATCCTCCACCCGAATTATAGGTAGGAGTTCGCGAAATCTACCTGCGAAATTCAATAAGCCAAAGAATTGTTAGAATATGCTCCATTAACGGTGATACAAATATTACGACAGGTAGACAGGATTGGTTTCGTAATTTTAGTAAGAATTAAAAGTAATTTGAAACGAGATTAAAGGAATTGGTATTAGATAACTTTTTGGACGATCAAATTTTTGCTATGAAATATTGGTGTTGGTACACATCTAAATACTAGCACAACAAATTTACAATGTAAATACATAAAATTATTTAAATTTTGTGTATAGCGTGTTTCAAAAGGAATATCCGTATTA
The DNA here is from genome assembly GCA_031893035.1 of Dermolepida albohirtum. Lineage (NCBI taxonomy): Eukaryota > Metazoa > Arthropoda > Insecta > Coleoptera > Scarabaeidae > Dermolepida > Dermolepida albohirtum. The sequence continues at coordinate 654,672 of JAVIWB010005404.1, forward strand.
CAAAGTATTATTTTGTCAAAACTATTGATCGCTGCGCCTCGGCTCGGCTATTGGGGAAACGAATACATAGTCTAGTTTATTTAATAACCGCTAGATGTCAGTTGTCTTCTGATTTACTTGGTAACCGTCGTATGTTTAAAATGGCTTCTCCGCAGCAGATATCGTTTTGTCTGGTACGTAGACTTCCGTGGTCGTGATCCATATTATCTGCTTCTGGGTTTCCGGGCTGGAACTGCGTCACTGGTATAACTGCCGACGTTTCGTACCCACTCGTATCGGACATATTCAGGGCTCAACTACTGCTATTGTCTGTCGCACTGAAACTGAATCGCAGTTTGATCATCACTACAACTTTACACCTAAGAGTTCGAGTATGGGGTATTTGACAAATGTCAACGTCAAAATTCGAAATTCAACTGTCGACGAGCAAACTTTTCATGAACATTTTTTGGGTTAATTTCATTCATGCACAACGCAAGGTTGGTGTTGGCTAATATGGGGTACTTTTAAAAAAAGATGAAGGCGAAGTATTGGTCAAAACGTCACGGAATTCTAATTCTTAGTACGTTGCTGCTTCAAGACAATGTTAGGTAGCATACCGCCACGATAACGCAGTAAACTCTAGCAAGTTTACATTGTAACATTCTTGAACATTTTCCTTGTAGTTTGTTGCCTTGTGACTATCATGTGTTTGGGCTTCTAAGGGAGGTATTAGGAAAGCAGAATTTTGAGAGCGATGTACTAGTGGGAAAGTTCATTTGAAATTTGTTTCAATCTTACTTTTTATAATAGTGACGTTAAAAAATCTTCCAGTTCGTTAACAAACGTATTGAAACGTATTGAAAAAAAGTTTATTTAATAGCCGCTAGGTGTCAGTTGTCTTCTGCCTTTCTTGGTAACCGTCATATGTTTAAAATGGCTACTCCGTAGCAGAAATCATTTTGTGTTCTCGAGTTTCCGAAGAGCAATTCCGTGATTCTTTGAAGAAGAAATGAAAAAGAATATAAAAATGAACGAATGAATGAAGGTTACTTCAATGTTAATGTAATGTGGATGATTGATTGATTGAGACAATTTATTACCTCCTTTGTTTTAATAAATAATAATAGGGATATTATTTAATAGAGAATATTTATCTGCACGCGTTGGTTAGTCAATTTATTACGAGCGCGTGTTTCGGCTAGCTAAAGCACTGTAATAAATGCAAATAAAAGAAAAGAAAGTAATATAATTGAATGTAATGTGAGGAGTTAATAATTAGTAGTTGTGTACAATGAGCATCAAAAGTCCAGGACGTGTGCTAAGCTGAAAGAAAGATTATTAGTGGAATAAAACGACAGAAATGCCTTTAAAATTTTATTCACAAGTTAAACGAATTCTTAAAGCTTGAATGTGTTAAATAGAAATAGTTAACAAGAACGAGAGCAACAAATAAAATATGATGTAATAGCAAAGCTGTAATAAAAGATAACTCTAACGATATTTAGCTGTGTAATAAAATATACAAAGATTTAGATTAAAATACTTGTACTTGCGTGTTTGCGCATATGTATATATATATATATATATATATATATATATATATATATATATATATATATATATATCCTGGATCAGGAAGCTGTGTATTTTTCGCGAACGCGAACTTAAACACATGGATACAACAAACGCGGGAAAACAACTTCACGATCACGTCAAAGGAATGCGTGTGTACTTTGTCATGGTCTGAGAAGAAGTCTCTGTCTCTTACACGCGGCTGCTCTTAAGACACCCCGTATGCTAAAGGGTTAGGAGACAGGTCATGTTTGAACTACCCAATAGCAAACGAGAATATTGGCGCGCTATATTCGACTTCCTAGAAAACGGCGGGTAGACGTTGCTTTATTACACTTGAACAGCACGTGACGAATACAAAAGATTCCTGCATTTGTATATATCACAAAAAGGTCAAGATAAATAATAATTTATGACTTGAAACTCGAACTATTTTTAAATTTAAATAACTTAATTTAAAAAACATAATATAGAGAATTATTATTTGTATGCGAAGTGTAACAAGACGTTTCAGGTTAGGCTACCAAATTGATCCTCCGAATGAGTGGAACATTCTCAGATGGTATCGACAGTTTGTAGATACAGGATGCGTATGTAAAGGAAGGAGTCCTGGCCGCCCTCGTGTTTCTGAAGAAAATGTTGCACGAATTCAAACTGCTTTAAAACGTAATCTTCGAAACCAGCTCATCATGCCAATCGTCGGTTGGTTATGAAGCCGTACAAGTTACAGTTGTTACAAGCTCTACGTCCTGATGACAAACGGAAACGTGTGGCATTTTGTAACGAGATTCATGATGTTACTGACAATGATAACACTTTCGCACAGCGGATCGTGTTCAGTGATGAAGCGATTTTCCATGTCTGGTAAACAAACACAATGTTCGAATTTGGGGTCTGCAGAACCCACATGCAGCCATTAAACATGTACGAGATTCGCCTAAAATCAATACGTTTTGTGCGATATCCCGATCATCTGTTTACGGCCCATTCTTCTTTGATGGAAACACAATTAACGGTCAGTATCAGTATCTTACTATGTTACAAAACTGGTTGTTACCGAGGCTGCACGAAGACAACTTCATTTCTCAACAAGACGAGGCACCCCCTCACTGGAGTCGCCAAGTGCGTGAATATCTGAATGAAACTCTACCGAACCGTTGGATTGGTCGTCAAGGAGCTGGCGACTTAGCATGTCTCAGCTGGGCTCCACGGTCACCGGATTTGACACCCTGTGACTTCTTCCTGTGGGGTTTCGTTAAAGATAACGTTTATATACCACCACTTCCACAGAACCTGGGAGAGTTGAAGAACCGGATCCGTACTGCCATAACATCAGTGACGAAGGACATGCTTGCCCGAGTATGGGAGGAATTTGACTATCGATCTGATATTGTTCGTGTCGCTGATAGAGGACATATTGAACATCTGTAATCTGAACTTGAGAGGTTCGTATATATGCGTATGAAGTTTCATATTCGTATGTCTTGAAGTTTAATAAATATATGCATTCGAAATACGTATATTCTTTTTGAAACACCCTGTATATAAGAGGAATATATAGATATTCCTCTTATATAAACATAAAGATAAAATTTAGTTCCTTCATGCTATATTTAACTACAGCATGTTATGAAAGCACTGTAAGCGAAGGAAAGTAATGGATTAAATGATTAGCTAAATATAACAAGCTATAAATTAATAATAAAAATAAAATTGAAGAAAAAACTCTTCCCATAGAGGCACCTATTAGAATAACTGCGCACAGTATTGGTGCCACCAATACTCAAAACCTACAAGTGATTTTAACACTTGTAGTAGTTTATACGTTTCATTAGTTAATATATTTTAAAAATAATCTTGCTTAACTGTAGGTAAGTAAACATGGTATATTTGGAGTAAGACTAGAGTAAATACTATTCTAATTTATACTTGTATACTAAGTTATTTGTTTGTTCGTTCAGAAGCAATTTAAAATATAACTTTCCAACGCTAATCTTTACTCAACTACTGCTACTGTCTGTCGCAGTAGTTGAGCCCTTGAGATGCCCCATACGAGTGGGTACGACACGTTGGCAGTTATACCAGTGACGCGGTTCCAGCCCGGAAGCCCAGAAGAAGATATGGACCACGACCGCGGAAGTCTACGCACCAGGTTAACCTTTTGGATTTATATTATTGTATACCTTGTCTCAGAATAAGACGAAGTGATTCAAATATTGCGCCAAAATAGTACATGTTTTTAAGAGATTTCATTGGTTCTTGCTCAGGCAAGTAATAAAAATATGGATAAATGAATGCCAGATATCCGACATATTTCATAACCTGTAAACGTTTAATTCCATTTCTGCATTGTTTTACTATATTTTTCTGCATTATTTAATAAAATCTGTACTTTAAAGTACAAAAACAAATGAGTGATTACCAAGGTTCTAGCCAACAGTTAGTATCACCACCCAGACAGCGTGAACGACTGGGGCACCTGACGCATAAAGAAAACAAACAGTTTTGAATATATTTAAAATGTTGATGCTGCAAACTCCATCAATGGAAACGACAGCAATTGTAACGAACATCTCTGAAACACTAAGTAAGTTGTAGGTATTACTTCTATAACAATATATTATAAGGAATGTATTGTAGGCCTGGGTAAATCAACTGTATATCGAGTTCTCCAAGAATATAAACAGACAGGTGAAGTTTGCCCTCCTAAAGAACGAGTGGGTAGGCATTCTGGGCTTCTAGAATTTGATGAATCCGTCAAAAGTACTGTACGGCAGATGGTGCATGGTTTCTTTTTCAAAAACGAACTTCCAACACTTAATAAAATATTGGGAGAAATAACTAGATACCATACCAAAAATGAGACGAGCAACTCTACACAGATTCTTGGAACTCATTAATTTCAAATAAGTGTTAATAAAAAATTGTTCATGTTATAACGTATTCATATTTAATTTATATTTCAAATATGTAAACCGTAATAAGAAGAATATGCTAATAACAAAGGATGAAGTCATCAGGTGGAAAAAAGAATATCTGACAACAATAGAACATTACAGAAATGAGAGTCACCCAATATTTTACCTAGACGAAACATTGGTTAAATGAGAGACACCCAAAGGAAAAAAGCCCTAGTCGTAAAGGTCGACGATTAATAATACTCCATACAGGATCTGAATTCGGATATGTGGAGGATGGACTGTTGCTTTTTGAAGGTAGAAAAACAGACGATTACCATGATGAAATGAATGATATTATTTTTGAGGAATGGTTTAAACAAATATTGCCTAAGTTGTCAGATAATGCTGTTATCATAATGGACAATGCATCATATCATTCACGCAAAGTGGAAAGTCTTCCTAGTTCTTCATGGAGGAAAGCTGCACTGATTATGTTCCAAAAATATTGAGTATAATGCAGAAATGTTACGTGCTAAATTATTGTGTGTAACAACCTGATATATTCGAGGGAGCGTTTTTATATTCGCGGAATGGGGGACAAGGGGTGGAAATAAAAAAACCAAATTATTTTTCTTTTTCAATATATTCACCTGCAAGACGGATACATTTTTCACATCTTTCAATTAATTTATTTATACCCTCATAAAAAAATGATTTCTCTTTATTTGCAAAATACGCCGAAACTGCCTCCTTGACTTCATCATCGGCAGTAAATTTTTTACCCCGCAGCTCTTTTTTCATTTTCGGAAACAGGTAATAATCACTCGGGGCCAGGTCTGGACTATAGGGTGGGTGATTCACAATTTCGAAGCCCACCTTATGCAGGGCAGCTAACGCAACGCGGCTCTTGTGGACGGGCGCGTTGTCGTGCAAAAGCAGAACACCTTTTGTCAATTTTCCCCGTCTTTTCTCTTTAATGGCTTCTTTTAGTCGCTCTAATATTGAAGCGTAATATTCTCCGGTTATAGAAACACCTTTATCTTTATAATCAATCAACAATATTCCTTCCGAGTCCCAAAATACCGTTGCCATGAGTTTCCCAGCTGATTGTGACACTTTAAATTTCTTGGGAAGTGCTGTGCCCTTTTTATGCCAATACATGGAGTCTTGTTTGGACTCAGGTTCATAATGATGAACCCAAGTTTCGTCTCCAGTAACAATTCCACTCAATACACCATCCTTGTCTTCATTACAGAGGTCCAAAAATGCACGCGAACACTCTACGCGCTGTTGTTTTTGCGGCGGCGTGAGCATTCTTGGCACCCATCTTGCGCTGACCTTAGACATGCCGAGATGATCGTGTAGGATTTTAAAAATTGTTGTACCGGATACTCCAACCATTTCTGCGAGTTGTTTCTTCTTTAGTCGAGCATCTTCGAGTACAATTTGTTCAACTTTTTGGATAAGTGCTGGCGTGGTCACCTCAATGCTCCTGCCCGGCCTCGGGTCGTCTTCAAGGGATTCCCTTCCTTGTTTAAATAAACTATGCCACTTGTACACCATGGTTTTTTCCTGGACAAGAGTCGCTGTAAACCAATGACATCTCATTCATTATGGTCGCGGCTGATTTTCCTTGCCTGGTAAGGAACTTTATAACGGCACGATATTCGATTTTTTCCATATTTCACTTTTCACTCCTGATTATGTTACTTGGTTGACGATAGCTCAAAGACTAACTGTCTAATAACAATGAAACTTCGTATTTATACTAATCATGAGTCGCTGCACAGTTACATACGATTTTGTAAGGAATAAAAAAAGTCTAAATTTAAAAAAATATAAATATTTATTCTGCAAAATAGTCTCCATTTACATCAATAGTTTGTTAACAACGGCCTGGAAGCTGAAAAATTCCCTTTGAAAAGAAATCTAGGTTTTGACGGCTCACATATTGCTCAAACACTGCTGTTACAGACTCCCGGTCAGGGAAGTCCCTATTTTTTAAGTGATTGTCTAAACTTCGGAAAAAATGAAAATCAGTTGGCGAAAGGTCAGGTGAATAAGGTGGATGAGGGAGAATTTCGTAACGAAATTCCGAAAGTTTTTGGATTGTCTGTCGTGCAACATGAGGTCTTGCATTATCATGAAGAAGTATGGGTCCATGTCTATTGACTAGTGAGGGCTGCAAGCGGCTCAATTTTCCATGCATAGTTTTCAGTTCGGCACAATAGGACGCTGCCGTGATGGTTTCACCAGGTTGCAAAAATGAATAGTGAATAATACCCTTACTGATCCACCATACAGTCACCATAATTTTTCGCGGGTGAAGTGATGCTCGTGCATGCTGTCTTGGTGCTTCACCTCGATCTAACCATTGTCCTGACCGTCTCTGATTATCATAAAGTATCCACTTTTCGTCACACATTACCACTCGATGAAGAAACGGTTCAACTTTCTGTCGATTAGCCAAAGAGGTAGCCACCTCTAATCGACGGAGCTTATTGGCTTCCGTTAATTGGTGCGGCACCCATCGATCGAGTTTCTTCACTTTGCCAATCGAAGAAAGGTGACGACTAATGGTGGCAATGGACACTTGAAATGTTTCTGCAACGCTACGCACTGTTGTCGACGGATTACTTTCAACTTCTACACGCAGCTCGTCGTCATTGACGGTACTACGCGCATATCCGCGAGGCTCATTTTCCAAATCAAAATTTCCCTCGCCGAATTTTTTAAACCATCGCCGTAATGTGCGTTCATTACACGTGGTTTCACCGAACGTCTGATTAATTTCTCGCGTTGCTGCAGCTGCATTTAATCCCTTTTTAAATTGAAAGAGGTAAATTGCCCGAATATCTCTTGTCGACAGCATTTTCATAGGCGAGACAAGGACAGGTGTATTAATCTTTCCAAGAAATGAAACAGGTACACACTTCAAAATAAATACCCTTTTCTACAAATACAATAATAATTATCACCAAAAACATACACGTCTTCACACAGGTGCGATTCAGTTCAGACTGAAGGAAAAAACGGATATTACATTTGTAACAACCTGATATATATATATATATATATATATATATATATATATATATATATATATATATGTAGCTGATGAAATGGCAACTGCTGCAAATAAAACTGTATTGAGGTTACAACCATGTCATTATGAATTCAATTCAATTGAAATTATTTGGGCACAAATAAAAAATGAAATTGCTTCAGAAAATACTACAATCAAAATGTCATATGTACAAGAACTTTTGATGGAAGCAATTACAAATGAAAAAGGGTAATTGGAAGAATTGTATCAACCATGTGATTAAAGTAGAAAAAAAAATGTGGGCTTAGATGGGTTAATGGATGATATTGTGCAACCATTTATTATGATATTTGTGTTGGAAACAGTGACAGTAAAAGTGAATCCGATTACTTGTATTGCTAATGTTTCTATATTTATAATCTTTGTTGTATTTTTGATGAAGTTTTATAATTAACAGTAGTTTACATTTTACCTTGAATTTCACAAATAAATTTGATATGAATATCAATAATTTATGACTTACATCCTAAATGACCAATTTTCCATGACTATCGCGTGGTTTGTTTTATGTTTCACCGATATCACGGATCGTCAGGCAGATTTGTATTATTAATGAACGATTCCTTGGTAGCGTCTATCATATCATTTCGATACAGAAAAATAATGAATAACAAAAGCGCCTCCCTCTGTCGTCCACTATACTGAACGACAAAGCGAGAAACACGTCTATCTCCTTGTCGATAACAAGGTTAATAGAGCGTATAAGACTGACGCATTGTGTAACGGCTATTTGCCAATTAAAAGAATGTTAAAAGCAATCATTCTATTATTAATAACACCCTATCTACTAGATATGTTTCACCGATATCACGGATCGTCAGGCCGATTTGTGATATTAATGAACGATTCCTTGGTAGCGTCTATCATATCATTTCTATACAGAAAAATAATGAATAACTAAAGCGCCTCCCTCTGTCGTCCACTATACTGAACGACAAAGCGAGAAACGCGTCTATCTCGCTTGTCGATGACTAGGTTATTAAAGCGTATAAGACAGACGCATTGCGTAACGGCTATTTGCCAATTAAAAGAATGTTAATAGGAATCATTCTATTATTAATAACACCCTATCTACTACATATGTTTCTGTATCGAAATGATATTATAGTCGCTACCAAGGAATCGTTCATTAATAACACAAATCTGCCTGACGATCTGTGATATCGGTTAAACATATGTAGTAGATAGGGTGTTATTAATAATAGAATGATTCTTTTTAACATTCCCACAAGATAAAGTCTAACAGGGTCAAATAGCACGATCTCGGTGGCCAGTTCACATCACCTCCACGTGAGATGGCCATGCCCTCAAACCGCTCGTGCAGAATGTCCAATGTGGCATGAGGTGTGTGACACGTAACGCCGTCCTGTTGAAACCACATGTCGTTGGTGTTCGCATCATCCAATTCAGGCCAAAAGAGGTTAGTAATCATCGACTTATAGCGCGCGCCATTGACGGTGATGGACTGGCCAACGTCGTTCTCAAAGAAATATGGACCGATGACGTCACCAAATCAAAATCCACACCAAACGGTGACTCTTTCGGGATGCATTGCACGCTCTTGGACCTCATATGGATTGGTATCGTCTCAAATTCGACAGTTTTGTTTGTTGACGTACCCATTCATCCAGAAATGCGCCTCATTGCTGAAGATGATTTTTTGATGAAAATTAGGGTCAGTTTCCAACAGCCCCAGGGCCCATTCAGCGAACACACGTCCTTGTCTATGGTCGTGTACCTTCAGCTCCTGGGTCAGTTGAATTTTGTACGGGTGTAGGCGCAAGTCACGACGAAAAGTTGTGGTCTGCGAAAGGCCAAGTTCTCGTGAGCGCCGCGAAATCGATTGCCTCGGATTCTCCTGCACACTGTCACGGACAACGGCGATGTTTACGGTAGATCTTGCGTTTCGTCGTCGTACGGGTGTTGGTTCATTGTTTACTGAACCAGTGGACTCAAATTTATCCACCACACTGCGACTAGTCCTCTCGGTAAGACGATTATGACGACCGCAAAATGGGCGAAGTGCGCGGAACGTTGCCCGAACAGAACGCCCATTTTGATAAAACAATTTTATCATTTGCACGTATTGTTGAACGCTATATCCGTCTATGGTGATTTGATAAAACAGACTGCATAAATGACAGCCAATTCTTCACATGTAGCTTCAACAATATGGCCACTAGCAGCTCTCAAAGTTCGGAAGTCCCTATTGGAAGACCCGTTACAATCATACCTCCATTAAAATTAATTTTTTTTCATTTATTTTTATATAATAAAGAAAAAGATTAATATTGTTGACAAACTACTACATTTACAACTTTTTATGTTTCATTTTTATGGTAAAGCATTTTTAATCACTCCTTCTTATTCTGAGACAAGGTATAGTAAAATAAAATGTTGTTTAACACCCGCAAAACTATCATAAATCATCTGTTTATAATGCAGTCGAACATAATAGTATATTAAAGAACTAATGTTATAATAGATATTATCGTACCAGACCAGCTTAAGACACTAGTGAAGCGAGTATAAGATGATTAAATTATACGGTGTGCCTGTTTTTTAAAATAAAATAAGTAAATAATTTTTGCAAAATTTAAAGAATCTTTTGTACGTTATACATATTTTTCTCTTCGATAACACTGGAGAATAATTTTAACAGAATTTCTCTTGAGTTTGATTTTTATCTGTTTTGAAATTAAATAGCATACTGATTTCCAAACTGTTAGTTTTCTTCTATTACGTCAAATTTTTCTCCTCGGCTTATATTAATGTGCAGTCAGTCATGACCTGGGTGAGCGTTTCCACCAAAACTTGATCATGGAGGCACGGTATCAAGGCAGACGGGATGTACATACATATGATGGCTGACTATTGTTGGAGCATCAAGCGAGATTGTTCACAAATTGAACACTCCAGGAAGCTATGTTTGCCGTTTGGTAAAAGAGCTTTACTACTTGTATGAACACAATTTTATTTATATAAACCTTCGTATGAGTAAAATTATTCATCTGAACAGTATGTTTGGTAATTTTTTCCTTTATTTCCCTTTGTATGCACATTTTGTACGACTTTTGAGACAAAGAGATGGTATCCTGCATTTTTGGATTTAGATGCCAAAAGATAGTCAAAACCAAGTATCAGATGTAGATCAACGAAATTTGTGTCTGCCGATGTTATTCGTGAAAGCTAATAGCGATTGACATGAGTTAATTATATTTTTTATGATTTCGGTGAAACGTGTTATTGTGATAGGAGTTCGTAGAAGTAAATTATAAAATTCTTTTTCAGCAAATATCGAAAAGAAGTCTCAAGGATAATAGATATTATAGAAAGAAGTTATTTTTAATTGAAAGATTTAGAAAACGTAATTATTTATGCACAGATATACAGTCAGTAATAAAAGTGTTCGTACAACGCATGAATGTTAAATATCATCTGTCTATGATAAAATATTTATTTTCATTTAATAACCTTGAAAAAATCTAAAAACCTCTAATAACAGACTTATTGTTTACAACTACAAAAAGTTGTTAAATATTCTAACATCTAATGCTACTAAGGTTTTTATATACTTTATTTTTATAAGATAATTTCGCTTTTCTAGGCCATAAATCCATAACGAATGCGGTAAATTCTCTTAACAGTACCGCGTTTTTGTGAAAATAAGCACTTGATGCATTTACAAAGATAAGTTATAAAAGTAACCACATATCGTATATGGTAATATAAAGAGTACTAGGAAAGCTTTGCAATACAGCTTTGTTTATTTAATTTTTTCAAAGTAATTTCCTCTACACTCAATACATCTCTCCATCATCCGAAACCAATCTTTAAACCAGTTCTACTAAGTTTCGCTAGGGAGTAAAGCACACTCGTTTTTCCAAGCCCGCAGAAGGTCCCCATCACTGGAAAACCGCCTCCCTTTTAGCTTCATTTTCACATGCGGGAACAGTGCAAGGTCGCAGGGAGCAAGACGTGGACTGCAGGGAAGTTGCTCGAGAAGTTTCAATCCTGTCGTGGTCAAATATTCGGCGCAGGATTTGGCGCGGTGAGCTGGAGCATTATCGTGATGGAGGGACCAGATATCCATTCTTGACTTTGGCCGCATTCATAGATCCAATGACTTTAGGCAGGCACTGTTCAGTATACCACTTAGCTGCGACTATTTTGTGTGTGTCCAAAACGACGTGTTCCACGATTCCACTCGATTTGAAAACACAGCTATCATTTTCTTCTTTACAGATCGGGATTTTTTGACAACTGTGGGTGTTTCTTCATCATCAAAGACCCAAACTTTGTTTTGAGCTTTGGTCAGCACATCGTAATAGTACAGCCAAGTCTCGTCACCTGTCACGATGTTGTTCACATACCGAGATTGTCCCTTATTAAACTTTTTTAGCATCCCCCGGCACCAAGTTACATGTCGTGTCATCTGCTCTTCAGTCAGTCGATGCGGCACCCAGAGAGAACAAAGTTTCTTCACGTGCAAGTGATCAAGCAGAATCCAACGAATTACTGGTGTATTTAGGCCTGAAGTACCCTCAGTCTGTTGGTAAGTCACTCGCCTGTTCTCGCTAAGCATTTTCCTCACAGTAGTAACGTTTTCCTCCGTAACTGACGTTCGTGGCCTTCCCGGCCTCTCAGCATCCTCCACAGTTAAATTTCCCCTTTGGAATTATTTATACCACCTGAATATCGTTGTGCTATGTGGACAAACATCACCTAGTGCAAGAGTCATTTCTTCAAAGCACCGGTCTATGTTAAAACACGCACGAAATTATAACGCAAAACTGCTCTTATCTCATTTCGTGACCGCGATGCCATCGCAAGCACTTTACACTCTCACTGCTAATGAACATGTCTCAACATGCAGCAACAAGCAGCTTCCTACGATTCATTGTTGCGTCATATTGCAAAACTAGTACCCTTTGTATGCGTGCGTTAACAACACTACACAAAGAAAAAGAAACTAGGCCAAGCAGCTAAGTTTATCGATAAAACCTGCTCTGCGGTGTAAATTCTAAAAAAATATTCACATTCTGGAACTGCTGAAATTGTATCGAGAAATAGGTTTCCAAGGATTCTAAAGAAGTGCGATCAGAGAACTGTCACCAGTGCAGTGAGTTGCAATTCATGAATAAGTGCAATGATTGCCGTACAGATGAAATTTGATATTAGAACGGAAGTACATTAAGCAAATGTAAAGAGAATTTCAGGAAAAACTGCTTATAGTGGAAGAGTATCATGTACGAGATAGTTTGACAAGTAGTGAGAATGACACATTGGTTGGTAAAACAAATGCACTGTAATTTAAGTTGCCTATTTATATGTTTACATTCCGACATTTAGATAAATCGGTTGATTAGTTTATTTTTGACAGCTACTTGAAAAAGAAGCAACACGTCGTTTTGTTAAAATGGAAAAAGTAGAGTATCGTGCGGCGATTAAATACTTCGTAATTGAGGGTATAAAAGCTACCGAAATAAATGAGTTACGGGAAACATTAGGTGAATCTGCTCCATCATCCGCTACAATAAGTGGATGGGTAAATGAATTTAAACGTGGTAGAACAAGCTGTGTTGATGAAGCGAGCTCTGGAGTACCCAAAATCGTGACTTCTAAGGAAATGATTATAAAAATCCATAATATTATTACGCAAGATAGACGACTCAAAGTAAGAGAGATAGCAGACATGGTAAACATTTCAACAGAACGTGTACATCACATTTTAACGAAAGAATTGGGCCTTTCCAAGCTTTCGGCAAGATGGGTGCCGCGATTGCTTACGACTGATCAAAATTCATTCGTTTGCGCATTTCCAATGAGTGTTTGGAGTTTTATAAGCGGAATCTGGTTGATTTTTTAGGCGATTTGTTACTTGCGATGAAACTTGGATACACTGCAGTACACCCGAAAAAACAGCAGTCGAAACAATCGTTAGAACGTGGTTCTGTACCTCCAAAGAAAGCGAAAACCACTTTATCGGCAAACAAGTTGATGGCATCAATTTTTTGGGATTCAAAGGGCATTTTGCTCATTGATCACCTTCAGAAAGGTGCCACAATAAACGGACAATATTATGCAGAACTTCTACAAAACTTAAATGTTGAGATTCGTCCTAAACGGCCAGGAATGGCAAAGAAAAAGATTCTGTTTCACCAAAACAACGCTCCCTCGCATACCAGCACAGTTGCGATGTCCAAAATCCACGAGTTGCATTTCCAATTAGTAGCGCATGCGCCTTATTCGCCGGATCTAGCCCCTTCCGACTTCCGCCTTTTTCCAAAATTGAAAACGGCACTAGGTGGAAAGAAATGTTCGTCTAACGACGAGCTTATCATCTTAGTAAATGAGTATTTTGCAAGCCTTCCGGAATCGCATTTTAGAGATGGCATAAGGGCATTGGAGCACCGTTGGAATAAATGTATTGCTCTTTTAGGAGAGTATATTGAAAAATAAAAATTATTTTGTATTTAAAAAATTCGTTTTTCTTTTCCTTTCTCACTACTCGTCAAACTACCCTCGTAAAAGATCTTTTATTATGCGTCGTTAAACTTACCTATTGTAAAACATAGAGCATATAGGTAAGTATTAACGTCGCCAATAATAGATTTTTTGCGTAATACTCTTTCATTATATCCAGCTTTTCTTGAAATTCGCTTTATGTTTTCTAATGTACTTTCTGTCCAGTATCTAATTCTTCTTATGCGGCTAATGTTGATGCACTTATTCGTGAATTTTAATTCATTGCATTCGCAACATTTCTCTGATCGCGCTCATTTAGAATCTTTGGACGTCTATTTCCCAGTATAATTGAAACAGTGCAGGATATTTTGAATACATTTTTTTCGATATGCACTGCAAAACACTTTTTCGGTAAATTTGGCTATTTGGCCTAGAAGATTTTTTTGTGTAGTGTTGTTAATTCGCGCAGTTGTAAAAGCATCAAATGCTAATTTTTCACAAATACGTGATACTATGAAGAGGATTTATAAAATTCATTATCTTATAAAAATGAAGTGATATCTATATAAAAATGATACAACTTTTGTGGCATACGATGTTCGAATATTCGTCAGATTCTTTAGTAGTAATCATATTGTTATTAGAGGTTTTTAAAATTTGTAATGGAAGTAAATAGTGATTTATCAGAGCCGGATGTTCACAGTTAATGATATTTAACATTTATGGGGTGTACGAAGACTTTGTGACTGACTGTACATAAATTTGAGGTGCTCATTACTGATTAGTCACAACCACGAAAAATACCGTTCACCTAATTGTGTGAAAAGTACTTATTTTAAACTCAAAACAATTTTATTTCAAATATCTGTGTTCAAAATAAGCTGTCTTTTGATTTATGGACAAGCTTTTTAACTTATTTTTCTAATTGGCCTTTTTATGGTATTTTTTAGATAAATAATAGTAAATTTAAAATTTGGGAATTTTCGTGGTGGTTGACACAATGATATTTACTTCGAATTCTCTTCAAGTATATATCATAGTCGTTTATATTCCACCTGATTTCTGTTTGCACTCGTTGAAGTATTTCTAGACCTACTTGAATTATTGATATTGGATAAGCATGTGCTGCTTATGGGTGATTTTGACTTGCCAAATTTTGTTGATTCTTCCAGCCCCGATGCAAGGATGAATGCCTTTACGTCTTTTTCAGTTTCTCTTGGTCTTAAGCAATATAATAAAGTTTTAAATTTTAACGGTCGATTACTGGATTTGGTACTATCTAATTGTGGAAGTGTGTTTGGTGTTCAGCGTGACCTGCTGCCACTCGTATCAGAAGATATCCATCACCCGGTCTTGATGATTGATTCTATGTATACTTCACCATCTAGACCTTTACTCTTTCCTAGTACCAATAATAAACGCTACAATTTCCATAAAGTTAATTATCATAAACTTTATGCTGATCTTCTTTTAATAGATTGGTCGTTTCTATATGCTTATACTAATGTGAATATGTATATTTTATGAGAAGCTATACTCGGTATTGGATATCTCTGTTCCTACCTATTCAACAAATGTAATTTTTAATTACACGCCTTGATTTATACCCGACATAAAAAATAAACTGAAGATCAAGCGTCATTACCATAACAGATGGAAGTTTACTGGTAATGCTTATTACAAGAAAGAATTTCAGAGATTCCGCAGATTGATAAAGTGCGATATATTTGTTGCTTACGACACATATAATCAGAGAATGCAGCGAGTGTTGGCCACGGATCCTAGATCATTCTGGAGCTATATCAGGTCTAATACATTTTCCAGTAGAATCCCCAAGATACTAATAGATACCGATTGCGAATATAGATCACCGAATAGTATTGTCAATGCTTTCACAGCAAGTTTATCCAGAGCGGATGCTCGATCATTCTGGAGTTATATCAGGTCTAGTACATATTCCAGTAGAATCCCCAAGATACTAACAGATACCGATTGCGAATATAGGTCACCGAATAGTATTGTCAATGCTTTCGCAGCAAGTTTCTCCAGAGCAATCAAACCATCTGTATCAGTTAGCGATTTGCCTGATGTCTTACTTAATCGTCCAGTGGTGAGTATTCCGTGCTTTTCCATCGATGAAGTTTTCGAATATACAAAAAAGCTTAGTAATAAGGCCACTGTTGGTAATGACATTTTACCTAGCTTCCTTGTTAAAAAGATTGTGCTGCTGTCTTCGCAAAACCTCTACATTGTGTATTTAACCTTTCCTTGCGGACGTGTATCTTCCGAGACGTCTGGAAAATTTGCCATATTTTTATGAAAGATAATGTTAATGATATCAACCACTACCGCCCTATTGCGATTTTACCTATGTTTGCTAAAGTTTTTGAATCGTCGATTTACTAGCACATAGAATTTGCTACCAAATCTTTAGTATTACCACATCAACATGGATTTATGGCACGAAGATCTACTGTCACTAACCTTTGCATGGTTTCTCAGGCAATAGCTGAGGCGTTGAATGATAGAGAACAGCTGGATATAATATATAATAGACTTTTCAAAAGCATTTGAATTTGATACGAAATTTCAAATGACATTTGAGCAATTAAATTACACTAGACTAAAACAGTGCGTTTGTAATCTATAAATCTACTATGTTCGATGCTTTAATAGCGTAGTAAATTAAAAATAATAGATTATGCGTGTCTGTACTGATAGCTATTATTCCCGAGAAATTTACGAACCGAGTCGCGCGGGAAAAGCTCGGCTTGAGAAAATAATAGCCACTATTGCAAACTAATACACTCCACTTTATCCACTAACTGAAAATACTAAAAAATAAGAATAATTTAACGATTTATTATAATGTTCGATAATTATTAAAATAACTGCTGCGGGAGTAATTAAATATTTAAATCGTTTTTCTACGATAAAATGTGTACAGGAACTATAACATTATTTTTTTATTTATAATAGCATCTAGACAGCTTTCCCGGAGATGCTGTACGCTACTGAGAACCCGGAAGTTTATTCAACATTAGTTATTATTATTTCCTGTTATTTCATTATTCCCTGCGAGAATATTATGGGCAATATTATTTAAATATATAATAAACGAACATTAAAGTTGCAGTTGTGCAAAGAAACAAATTTATAGTTGGCGTTCTGCAAAAAAAACAAAATTGACAGAAAAAATAAAGAAAGCAAGGTTATAGTGGGCCAGACAGGATAGCAACCTCACAGTTGATAATTGGAAAAACAGTTGCATCATTAATTTCATTTAAATACTTAAAATTTTAAACATTGGTTTTTAAAGGTCGTCTTCAGTGACGAATCGCGGTTAGAGGTGGTAAAAAACTGTCTCGTTTCATTAGGAGGAAGCCGTCTGAACGTTTTCATAAAAGTGCTGTCGTCAAAACCGTCAAACATACCCCAGCTTCATATCAAGAGAGGGGTTTAAATCAGATTCAATATAAACAAGTGCTTGAGTCAGTTTTGATTTCATATATAGATTCTTCAGGTTCGGGAGATGTTGCCTACACATTTATGCAAGATGAGCCACCATGTCTCAGGACAAAAATCTATCAAAACTTTATTTCCCAAAAGGAATTTGAAGATTTTGGCGTGGTTAGGTAATTCTTCAGACCTAAACCCAATTGAAAATGTCTGGAATGGTTTAAAATGGACTGTTTATTCGTCTCGAAACCTAACATTAAACACACAAGACAAAACACATACACACTAGTGCTGGGCGAATCGAATCCAAAAACACTTAGTATGGAAAATCGAGTTATAAATCGATTCTCCTGGAATGATCGAATCCGAATCCAGGATCGTTTCACAGCTCGGTCGCGGAGAACCGATCCAAATCTGTTTTCACGCTGAATTCGAATCCCGAGATACATATATACTGCATTGAAACTATGACTTGAGGTGTATAGAGTGCATTGTATTCGGCGGAACTTATGTATTTACATAATATACATACTTATGAATGAACTATTTGATTTTTGGTCAAAAAGGTGTTTTACGCATTAACAGTGTTTTAAAATTGATTTCTATGGATCGGAAGGTTTACAATTTATTGCGGATATCGAAAATATAAAACTAAAATGAATTGTTAGCAGATATACTAAATACTAATTTAGATTACGGATAATATTTAAACAAATATTGTTCTTTATGAGCACCTATAATAAGGATGTACGAGGGCCACTCAAATATAAATGAGAAATAACTTTTACTATCTACATAAAACAACGAATGGTACCTAGTAAATAAAATTGTACGTTAAAATGAACAATAACCATACTTTATAGAAGTGGTACGCAGTTTTGTTTATTTCATTGCAATCATTGCCTTACCTTACTTTCCATTTATTCATTATATTATATAATTATACAGTGTGTACAAAAACTAATGTAACTTGCTAATATATCGATTTCTGAAAGATGTACAAAAAAGTTTTTAACAAGTTTTCTAAATATATCAAGTTATCGGTGCAAGTCAATCCTGTAGATATTTCCAGTTTTCTTTAATTTATTAAATTAAAAATACAACCGTGAAGATCGCATGTATTTGCTACAGTGGCTTGAAAGTAAAATCTTAAAAAAATATTTATGGCAAGAAAATCGAGTAAACACTTTTTCTATCATTCTCATTAGGGTTCGCAATTAATAAGAATTTCGATCGTCTTTAGTTACGTTACTTTTTATACACTGTATTTAAAAATGTATTATTCAAAAACAAAAGAAAATAATCTTAGATTCTAAAAACGAGATTCATGTCGAAAACAAGCATCCAAATTAGTATTTAAGAAAATTATCTTATCTAAGTTTGTGGCTGATAAACAATTTCGTCGTTCGTTGCAGATTTGGCCTTTCTACTGGAACCGAGTTTGCTGGAGTACATAAATATTTTTCTTGGAGTGTATTTAATTTTGGCAGTAATAACGCGTGGTCTCTCCAAAAGTAACAAGGGTTTTTACATCTCTGTAAGTGTGGAAGGTCTAAATAGTTTTTAATTATGCGTTCAGAAGAAGTTGCGGCACGATATTGAGATTTTTCTAAAAGTTTGCTATCAAAATATTGCCAAATTGATGGATGGCTCACACTGTGTTCTTCTGTATCGGTAACAGTTGCCATAGAAGTATTGCTTTCTATTACATCTTTTATCCATTGTTCAACTTGGGACGAATCGTCAAATGCCACGTTTTTAAATCTGGGATCTAAAAAGGTTGTAATTGCAGCAAGTTTATTTTGTTCGAAGACTACCAATCTTCTTTCTATTTTGCTTAGCAATTTGCGCTGAATGAGTACACCAACTGACGTTTTTGGTAGTTGCTGTGTTACCGTATGTACCACGCTTTTAATTAAAGGAATTGTCATCGACAAAGTGGGGAAGCTTTCACCGGATTGTTGCTCCGTAACCTCTTTTAACGGATTTAGTAGTGGTGAACAATGCATTAAAACAGTCCATTCCATTTCATTTAGTGTGTCAGGTGCTCTGGGAAGATCAGTTACAACTTCTGTTAAAATAGTTTTTAATACTATTAACCGGGTTATCATTATAACTGTGGAATTCTACAGTGTTGGTACTTCTTATTTTAAACAATGGAGTGGTACATCGCGTTGCGTCTGTAATAGTCGCAATTTATCTGATGCCAGTACACTATGCTTAAAATATGTTACTATGCTACGACACTTTTTAATTATCTCTACTAAATCACTATTACTTGTTAACGATTCCTTTATAACTAAATTTAATGTATGTGTCACACACGATAAATGTACCTTTTTTAAATATTCATTCACTGCATTCTTAATGTTTGCACCATTATATGTTACTATTGCCACTAATTTTTCACTGATGCCCCACTCGTTAAAAATTTCCGTTAGAACAATAGCCAGATTTCTTCCAGTATGCTGCTCCAAGATTTGTTTAGTATTTAACACCAATGCAAATAACGTGTGATGATGAAGAAAATGCGCTGTAACCGTTAAGTAGGATTTTGTGTCTTCAGATGTCAATACATCGGTAGTAATTGCAATTTGGTTTGATCCTGCAATTAATAGTTTGAACTTGTAAGTTGCTCTATACATGTCGGGTAATATAGTACTACTTAAACATCTCCTACTTGGTAGGCTATATTTTGACTACAATTTGCTGCAAAAACGTCTAAAACTTATGTTTTCTACCATGGAGAATGGCTGTTAATCCTGTGGTCGTGAAGGTGCATGAATATCATTAGCGTGTTTTCGTGTTAGATGCCTGCCCATATTGGTGGTATTGCTAAAATATTTGTATTTTTGTTGGCACAAACGGCAAGTAACATACTCATCTTCTTGGACACAGTGGTCCTAAATGGAAGAACTGGATGCTTGTTCTTGATATGAATCTCGTTTTTAGAATCTAAGATTATTTTCTTTTCTTTTTGAATAATACATTTTTGTATACAGTGTGTATAAAAAGTAACATAACTAAAGACAATCGAAATTCTTATTAATTGCAAAACCTAATGAGAATGCTAGAAAAAGTGCTTACTCGGTTTTCTTGCCATAAATATTTTTTTAAGATTTTACTTTCAAGCCACTGTAGCAAATACAGTCAGCTCCGTGCGATCTTCACGGTTGTATTTTTAATTTAATAAATTAAAGAAAACTGGAAATATCTACAGGATTGACTTGCACAGATACATATCTTGATATATTTAGAAAACTTGTTAAAAACTTTTTTGTACATCTATCGGAAATCGATATATTAGCAAGTTACATTAATTTTTGTACACACTGCATAATTGTCTATATTGTATCTATGGATATATTTGAATTCATTTATTTCATTTTTAGAAAATGGGACTTTTTTGTGTTCTTTTTACGAATGAATAAATGGAAATTTTATATATATTTTTATTAGTTGTCTTTATGTTTTTGAAAGTACTGTAAAGCAATGATTGCAATGAAATAAACAAAACTGCGTACCACTTCTATAAAGTATGGTTATTGTTCATTTTAACGTACAATTTTATTTACTAGGTACCACTCGTTTTATGTAGATATACACAAAGTCACAAAGTTTTAAGATTACCTCCATACCACTGCATATTTAATGCAATAGAACATATTTGGGGTATAGCAAAGCCATATTATAACAAACATATTGGTAGAGATGGTTACGGAGTGGATAAATGCCTGCTAATGTGGGAAGAATCAATAACTAAAATTACTGCAGAAACATGGTTAAGAACTGTTCAGCATACTGAAGCTGAAATCATACGTTGGTGGGAGCGAGAAATAGGTTTTGACTTGAAGGAAATTCCACCTTTAATACTTAATCTCGGCGATGATTCCAGTGATTGTAGTGATACATATGAATCAGACGATTATTGATTACATTTTCTCTAAAAAGATTATGATTTCATCTTTTATGTTAAGTAATATAAAGATAAATGTCATTAACGATTGTATTTTTTCTAATATAATAAATATTGTGTTGTTTTATTGCTTGTCACTTTAATGTTAAGAATTTTGAACAACCAAATTTCCTGTAAGTCTGTCCTATTATTTAAAATGTACAGCAATAATAATGATATGCTATTGTTTATGATCCTCTGATTAGACTGTTTCAAATGTCGTACAGTGCTAAATATAGTATTTGAATTAATAACTGGACATAACCCTATCAGGTTATAGAATTTTGATAAATTTCCTGTGCAGGATATCTTCTTCAAATTATTGAATCATATTTTCTATAATTGCAAATATAATAATATTCATAATTTATACGTAAATAAGGACAAATTTATGACTACAAAAATTATAAATTTATCGTTCAACAGCTGATTTCATTTGAATAAGCTTGGCAACGTTTACGAGAGTGACGTCATACACTCACTGATGACGTGCACGTCAATATAACGTGCCTCGACTATAGTAAAAGTTATTTCTCATTTATATTTGATTGGTCCTCGTATATCCCTATTATAGGTGATCATAAAGAAAAATATTTGTTTAAATATTATCCGTATTCTAAATTAGTATTTAGTATATCTACTACCAATTTATTTTAGTTTTATATTTTCGATATCCGCAATAAGTTGTAAACCTTCCGATCCGTAGAAATCAATTTTGAAACATCTGTTAATGCGTAAAACACCTTTTTGACCAAAAATCAAATAGTTCATTCATAAGTATGTATATTATGTAAATACATAAGTTCCGCCGAATACAATGCGCTCTATACACCTCAAGTCATCATAATTTCAATGCAGTATATACATATGTATCTCGGGATTCGAATTCAGCGTGAAAACAGATTTGGATCGGTTCTAACCTGAAACGATCCTGGATTCGCCCCGCGCGCGCGCGCGCGCGCGCGCGCGCGCGCGCGCGCGCGCGCGCGCGCGCGCGCGCGCGCGCGCGCGCGCGCGCGCGCGCGCGCGCGCGCGCGCGCGCGCGCGCGCGCGCGCGCGCGCGCGCGCGCGCGCGCGCGCGCGCGCGCGCGCGCGCGCGCGCGCGCGCGCGCGCGCGCGCGCGCGCGCGCGCGCGCGCGCGCGCGCGCGCGCGCGCGCGCGCGCGCGCGCGCGCGCGCGCGCGCGCGCGCGCGCGCGCGCGCGCGCGCGCGCGCGCGCGCGCGCGCGCGCGCGCGCGCGCGCGCGCGCGCGCGCGCGCGCGCGCGCGCGCGCGCGCGCGCGCGCGCGCGCGCGCGCGCGCGCGCGCGCGCGCGCGCGCGCGCGCGCGCGCGCGCGCGCGCGCGCGCGCGCGCGCGCGCGCGCGCGCGCGCGCGCGCGCGCGCGCGCG